>CM056049.1:43981170-44688670 GCA_029574335.1 Rana kukunoris | reverse complement strand
GAAGTGGATGTCATTCCCAAAGGACTCGTTGAAATTTCAGCTTTCATTTTTCCAATTCAAGTTGCAAAATAAAAGCAGACGTACGAGTGAAAGGTCCATTTTCCCTGTGCTGCAGTTTTTATAAATGAAGTCCACAGACCTCAAGCACCTGGGAGGTAATGGACCTAAACTCTGTAGTTCGGAGACTTGCTTTGGTGGTATTCCAATTTTAATAAATTTATTGGATGTTTCTTGTATGCGTCTCATACATACTGAATAAATACGAAAAACTTCCTGCCTTTCTTTTGTGCTTGTTGGCCCTATGTGTATCATGAGATGTTTATTGCATACAACACAGTAATATCCGGTGTAGGAACAACACCAGAGTCGAGTTCCAATGCAACAAACATAACTAACTCTACTGGGGAAAAACACGAAAAAAGCAAAATGAACAAAATAAAAACTCTGTTACTAAATGTTTTATGAGTCCATGTAGAAGACACTCATTTTAATGCCATTTGAGATAGTTTCTGTACCAATTTACGTACTACTTCTTACATACTTGGATCAGATTCTGGGAAAAAGTAGACCACCCAAAAAAAAAAATCTAATTTATACCCAATAACAACACAACTCTATTTTCTAGTGATTCCCAATGTAGAGTTTCTAGGACTATTGACATATATGGATATTGTCCAGATTAACATTTATGGAGCTAAATTCCAAAATTAGCACTTTTTCCTCCAAAGTTCCCTTGACTTCCATTGGTGACGCGTTTTTGAATGAAAGTTGAGTTTGATTTTATGGAGCACCTGATGTTTTTGGCATGCACTGCCTTGCTTTGCCTATTTCTCTTAACACAATAGCATAAAGACATCTCAAAAACATTTCATACTGACCACAAACTGATCTGAGACGAATCCAAATTGCAAACAACTATAGGTTTTTATACTTTAAGGCCAAAGGTTTTTGAACACCTGGCCATCACACCCAAAACATATGGATACAATTATTATAGTAGAAATCGTGGCTGGAACTAACTATGCTTAAAACAGGTCCCATCTACCTTCTAACTTCTATGCTAACTACCCTGAAAAAGGAAGATGCATATACTTACCTATTCTCAGTGCTCTGGTCCAGTCATGTGATCTCCCCAGCATCTGGCTTCAGTAAACAGGAGAAAGCGCAGATAATGGATGGAATGCCTGGGCAGTGATGTCACCCTAGTTTCAGCGGACATGTTCGATCGTGTGTACGGCCTATCGGACCGCTTTCCAGCGGACCAAAGTTTTAAAACATGCTTTAAAACCTGTCCAATGGAAACCTGTCTGTCGGACAGGTTCGATGGTTAATACACAAAATCATCGGACCAAAAACCCACGCATGCTCAGAATCAAGTCGACGCATGCTTGGAAGCATTAAACTTCATTTTTTCATCACGTCGTTGTGTTCTACGTCACCGCGTTCTGGTCCGATGGGATTTTGGTCCGATGGTGTGTACGCACATCAAACCACTTCATCCTGGTCAGATGAAAACGGTCCGTCGGACAAGTTTCATCAGACCTGTCTGATCGTGTGTACAGGGCCTAAGGCTTACTATGGGACATCTGTTATTGGTTGTCCCTCCTCTCTTCTGAAGCTGGGAGCTGATCATATGACTGGACAGGGTAGGTAAGATTAAGCAACTTCCTTCTACAGGGTAGTTAGTATTAGTGTTAGAAGGGGGAGTGGGAGCAGTTCCAAGCTTAGTTAGTTCTAGTCTGGACTTTTACTTTAACTGCTTGCCGACCGCCACACGCACTTATATGTCGACAGAATGGCACTCTTGGGCAAATGGACGTACCTGTGCATCCCCTTTAAGGAAGCAGCATTGTGGACACGCGCACCACCCGCCGCAAGCTCTGTGAGCCCAACTGTGGCTCCCATGGACTAGATCACCGCGGGGATACCCGCAATCGTCTCACGGTGAGGAAGAACGGGGAGATGCTGATGTAAACAAGCATCTCCCCGCTATGCCTAGTGACAATGACCGTGATCACAGTTTCCTGTAATCGGAAGCGGTGATCACTGTCTTGTCACACGTAGCCCATCCCCCTACAGTAAGAAGCACTAACTAGGACACACTTAACCCCTACAGCGACACCTAGTGGTTAACCCCTTCAATGCCAGTGTCATTTTCACAGTAATCGGTGCATTTTTATAGCACTAATCGCTGTAAAAAATGACAATGATCCCAAAAATGTGTTAAAGTGTCCGATGTGTCTGCCATAATTTCACGAAAAAAATCACTAATCGCTGCCATTACCAGTAAAAAAAAAAAATATTAATAAAAATGCCATAAAACTATCCCCTATTTTGTAGACGCTATAACTTTTGCGCAAACCGATCAATAAACGCTTATTGCAATTTTTTTATCAAAAATATTTTGAAGAATACATATCGGCTTAAACTGAGAATTTTTATTTATTTTTTTATATATTTTTGGGGGATATTTATTATAGCAAAAAGTACACAATATTGATTTTTTTTCAAAATTGTCGCTCTATTTTTGTTTATAGCGCAACAAATAAAAACTACAGAGGTGATCAAATACCACCAAAAGAAAGCTCTATTTGTGGGGAAAAAAGGACGTAAATTTTGTTTGGGTACCACGTTGCACGACCGCGCAATTGTCAGTTAAAGCAATGCAGTGCCGAATCGCAAAAAGTGGCCCGGTCTTTTACCAGACAAATGGTCCGGGGCTTAAGTGGTTAAGCTGTTTCCACTAAACAATACTGTGAATATTATAGCATACAAAAACATTTAGACAATTCTGCACCACTTTGTGGTAACAGTTTGGAGAAGGCCCTTTTCTATTACATGATGATTATGAGCCAGTGCACGCATCCAACTACATAAAGACATGGTTTTGTGTGAAGAAACTTGAGTGGCCCAAATAGGAAGCCCCAACCTTAAACAGAAAACTCTGCAAGACAAAGGCATAATGAGCTAGTATGCATTATGTAATACTCACCTCCGATTGAAGCCCCGGCAGCCGTCCTTGTACACTGCTCAGATGGCCGACATCTTTCCCAGGGGTTTCTTCCGGGTATCGCAGCTCCCGTGCTGGGATTAGCTGGAACCGCGATGACGTCACTCCCGCTCATGCCAGGAGACATCGGCATCCGTCATTTTTGTAAATATCTCCTAAACCATTTAGGTTTTGGAGATATTTCCAGCACCTACAGGTATGCCTTAAGCCTCGTACACACGATCGTATATATCTGATGAAATCGAATCCGATGGATTTTTTCTTCGAATATCCGATGAAACTAAGGCCGCATACACACGAGGAGACATGTCCGCTGAAACTGGTCCGCAGACCAGTTTCAGCGGACATGTCCGATCGTGTGTACGGCCTAGCGGACAGGTTTCCAGTGGAGAAAAGTTTCTAAGCATGCTTAGAAACTTGTCTGCTGGAAACCTGTCCGTCGGACATGTCCGATGGTTAGTACGCCCAACCATCGGACCGAAATCCTGTGTATGCGTCAAATTGATTTGACGCATGCGTGGAAGCATTGAACTTCCTTGTTTGAGGACGTCGGTGTGTTCTCTGTCCGTGGGGATTTTGGTCTGATGGTCTGTACACACATCAGACCAAAATATCCCTGGAGACATGTCCGATGAAAACGGTCCGTCGGACCTGTCTCATCGGACATGTCTCCTCATGTGTACGCGGCCTGACTTTCATCAGTCTTGCCTACACACCCATCAGTCAAAAATCCGACCGTGCCAAAAACGTGGTGACGTAAAACACGACGTGCTGAGAAAAATGAAGTTCAATGCTTCCGAGCATGCGTGGATTCTGAGCATGCATGGATTTTTGAGCGATGGACTTCCACACAGACGATTGTTTTTTTTCTATCGTTTTTTTAACCATAGGAGAAATTTAAAACAGGTTCTATTTTTTTTCACAGATGGAAAACAAACCGATGGAGCCCACACATGATCGGTTTGTCCGCTGAAAACAGTCCATGTGTATAGGCTTACCTGTAGGTAAAAGTAGTTGTAAAGGGTTTACAACCACTTTAACTCTACTAAGCACCGTTGCGATCAACTAGAAGCCAGGTGTTCTTGTTCAATATCAGTACCTGACTTTACAGATGCTTTTTTTTTTACCTGGGTGGAGACCAATTCCCACAGACACACTTAGAAATCTTGGGAAAAGCCTTGCAATAAAAATGCTACAAAAGGAGATTGGATGTGGGGACGACAACTTCCTATTTAAAGCAGATGGTTTTGGAATAGAATATCTAACAAGCTCATACAGGTGTTATGATCTTCCAAGTCTGAAACCCATATACATTAATCACAATGTAGAGGAAACTTTTTTTTTTTTTAATGCTCAACAGGCTTGCATTTTAATGTACTTATGAATGGAACCGGATGAATAGTTATCATTATATGTTATTGGTATGTAGATGACCACATTAAATTCCCATGTGTGCCTTGACAGCGTGTGAAAGATGTTATAGAAATAGGAAAAACATGACTCCGAGAATGTAAACAGGCATGATTTATACAAACTACAGTTTGTAGATGAACTTATTCCCACTGGGCCACTCAAATATACTTTTGCATAAGTTTGATATGCTAATATGGAATTTATTTTTCCCCCATGCCTAAAGTGTTTCCGTTCGCACTGAGCATTTGGAATAAACTTCGCCTCTGGCTGTGCCGTTTTCAAGGACTTACATGTCCATTGTGGTTGTAGAGCTGTGAGTTCAACATTATGTTGGAGATGTCGAACATGCTTTACCATGAACTGAAAGTGTAGAGAAATAAATAAAAACAAGGACCGAGTTCTCTATTGCCCTATACCATGTAAGTAATAAAAAATATCTAATAAATATTTACCGTATATACCTGAGTATAAGCCAAGTTTTTCAGCACATTTTTTTGTGCTGAAAATCCCCCCCTGTCAGCTTATACTCGAGTCACCTTTTTGCGCCTGATCTCCCGGACTTTGGGGAGCCAGCCCACATGTAGCCCCACTCTCCCTCTACAAGTGTGCAAAGTTTGTTGTCCGGGGGACCTACGGCCGGGGAGCACCGATTTTTCAAATTCGGGCACCCCTTCCATAGACTCCCATGTTAAATGGTCATTTCTCCAGTAATTTTGCGGACCCGGTACTGGCTGGTCTTAGATCCCCTGGATCCCAAACCTTGCACACATATAGCCCCACTCTTCCTCTACAAGTGTGCAACGTTTGCTGTCCGGAGAACCTATGGCCAGGGCGCACCTATTTTTCAAAGCTGGGCAGCCCTTCCATAGACCCTTACATAGACCATGTAAAACGGTAATTTCTCCAGTAACTTTGGGGACCCGGTACTGGCCTTACGTCCCCTGGACCCCAAACTTTGCACACATATAGCCCCTCTCATCCTCTATAAGTGTGCAACGTTTGCTGTCTGGGGAACCTATGGCCGGGGAGCATCGATTTTTCAAAGCCGGGCACCCCTTCTATATACTCCCATGTAAAACGTAAGTCTATTCATGGACACAGTGAGGCATGGGCACAGCGAGGCATGGGCACAGTAAGGCAAAATGAGGCATGTAGATGGATGCCCTAGGCTTATACTCGAGTCATTACGTTTGCTGTCTGGAGAACTTATGGCCAGGGAGCACCGATTTTTCAAAGCTCAGAACCCCTTCCATATACTCCAATGTAAAATGGTAATTTCTCCAGTAACTTTGGGGACCTGGTACTGGCCTTAGTCCCCTGGACCCCAAACTTGGTACACATATAGCCCCACTCTTCCTCTATAAGGGTGCAACGTTTGCTGTCTCGGGGAACCTATGGCCGGGGAGCACCGATTTTTCAAAGCCGGGCACCCCTTCTATATACTCCCATGTAAAACGTAAGTCTATTCATGGACATAGTGAGGCATGGGCACAGCGAGGCATGGGCACAGTGCGGCAAGGGCACAGTAAGGCAAAGTGAGGCATGCAGATGGATGCCCTAGGCTTATACTCGAGTCAATATGTTTTCACAGTTTTTCGTGGTAAAATTAGGTGCCTCGGCTTTTATTCGGGTCGGCTTATACTTGAGTATATACAGTAATATAAATAAAATTTAAAATATATAATTATAATAACTGCACTGCAAAAAAATAATTGACTTTTTTTAAATGAACTATCTATTTCAGTATATGGTAATCCAGATTTTCTACAACCATTGGTGGTTGGTAAACACACCATAGCCTTTTCATGGTGAAAAATAGACTTACTCTGCATGCCTCAAGCCTATTGGTCGAGTCATCTAACGTAGGGGTGAGAAAAAAGAACAGTACATCTACAAATCTTGTGGTTTACATCTCTACTTAGAAGAAGTGTAATTACATGTGTTCTATTATTTATAAGATCTTCATTAATCCAAGTGAACATTATTGTCTGTTCTTAAAAAATTCAGAGCTCTCTTTCCTGCCATCTTTTTACAAGGCTCCATCACCTTAGGAGTCCCCGATACCTATTCCCGCTGAGAATCTTTATTATGACTGCACTTATGAGGCTGGAAGTAGTATAAAAGATTAGTGTGTTTATTTGTAAAAGTATAAAAATATAAATTCGTCATACATATTTAATTCTAGAATTTAAATCCTTTTTGGATATTCCTTTGGCTAAAATTCAAAACTTGAGTCTTCTTTAGCTTTTTTTGTTTGCTTTAATAAATGAGGGCCATACTAGATGGGAACTAATGAGTTAATTGTTTTAAGGGTTGTTTCACCAACAGTCGAACAGATGAGTTAATAGCTGGCTTCATATAACAAGTGCTACTGGAGTGCTACTGCTCTACTGCAGCCACCTTCTGCCTACATGCTTAAAAGAGAAGTATGAGATTGTTATTTTTTTTTTTTCATCCATGCAATGCTGCATCTGTCCCTTGCCGTCTCTAAGGCAGAGACTTGAGCGATCAAACATCGCTGATCACTCAGTTCTCTGCTCTGAGCAGAAAGCCATAGCTGCCAATCACCGGATCTCTGCTCTGGCCCTCCAGCACTTATTGGAGCGCTGGGCTGTGGAGTGGGCAGGAGTGGCTGGATCAGGTTCTCATTGGTTTTCTAGGTGGATCCAGGCCATATGGTCACAATCTTTCCTGAGCCTGGACTAGATCTGTGACATCAGCTGAAAACGGGTTACAGGAGTGCAGAACGAACTGCACTCCTGTAAATGAGCTTTGGCAGTACTTCTCCGTTAACTCCAGTGATGACTGTAGTCTTCAGGACTGAAGAATAGTGATGAGTGGAATACGCCATATTCGATTTCGCGATATTTCGCGAATATTTCGAAGAATATTCGCGAATATTCGTTAATATCAAATATTCGTGATATTTTATAAAAAAAAAATGTGAAATTTCGCTATTTTTTTGGGATAAAATATCACGAATATTCGATATTTACGAATATTCACTATATTTTATAAAAAAAAAATTGCGAAATTTCGCTAGTGCGAATGCGAAATTGATTGCGAAATTGATTGCGAAATTTGAAAAAATACGAATATTCGAAATAGCGAATATTCGCCGCGATATTCGAGTTATTCGCGAATACTCGAATATGCAATATTCGTAGCGAATATTCGCAATGTGAATATTCGTGAGCAACACTACTGAAGAAGTCAGGAGAGGTGACGAATACGCGTACGAGTGTAACCAAGAGTCCACCAAGAGGTACCGGAGGTGACGTCGACGAACCCACTCTATCATTTTACATGCCTGATTTTATCACAGCTATGTGAGTACCCTAGTGTATTATTTTGTTAATAAACCTTTTTTAAACAATACTGCACTATTGGCACTTTATCTCCCTGGGTGCGGGTCACTGTCATTTCTCGGACGTGACTACCGAGAGGGATCTATCTCTTCAATTACAGTCCATCCGGATAACATCCTATGCGGATACGACCAGTAAGTGTATTTGGGCTGATATTCTGTTACCTTACAGCAGTAAGGTAAGGGGACATCCTTATTCTGAAGAGAACACCGGAAACCTACCTTTTCTTCACGTTATTTTGGCATTTACACCTTTTTTTTTGGACTTTTCCTTTGTTATGCTTATAGGCTTTTTGTTGCATGGACATTTAACTTAGCCTATTTTCAGTCACTGTTGTGTGTTGTGTTGTGCACGCTGTACACCCCATTGGTTAACAGTACACCAATTATTATTGTATTACACTGTATGATACTAGCACTGTCACGTTTTATCATCCTACTTTTGCCAGCTGGATTAGCTGCACTGTAGCACGGTAATTTTGATGTCAACATTTTTTCACATTGTCATTTTGATCATTAGTCAGACTGTATCTTTTTACATATAAGGATTTGCCACACTTCCTCTACACTTGTACCCCATTCCCGATTTACAGCGCAGCACTACCCTTTTCTTTATATTTGTTATGGTTTGATACACCTTTCAGTGCCGCAGCCGTACCCCCTTCCTTTTTTTTTTCTCCCCTTCCCCCACTTCTTGGTAGCGCTGTAATACTCACTCCCTCATGTCCACCATAATGTCGTAATCGCTGATCACCACCATTACTTGTAAAAAAAAAATATTAATAAAAATGCAATAAAACTATCCCCTATTTTGTAAACACTTTGTGCAAAGCAACCGATTAATGCAATTCTTTTTTTACCAAAAATAGGTAGAAGAATACGTATCGGCCTAAACTGAGGAAAAAAATAGTTTTTTTATATATTTTTGGGGGATATTTATTATAGCAAAAAGTAAAAAGTATATTGATTTTTTTCCAAAATTGTCGCTCTATTTTTGTTTATAGCGCAAAAAATAAAAACCGCAGAGGTGATCAAATACCACCAAAAGAAAGCTCTATTTGTGGGAAAAAAGGGACACCAATTTTGTTTGGGAGCCACGTTGCACGACCGCAAAATTGTCAGTTAAAACGGGGGCAAGATCCTTAACCTACATAATTGTCTGGGTCTTAAAGCGGAGTTCCACCTTGGAAAAAAATGTTCTTCCAAAAATCTAAAAAAAAAAATGAAATGAAAAAAATGTACTTACCCTAAATAGCTATTGCTATGCGGAAGTCCCGAATCTGCCTCTTCATCTTCCGCGGTCGATTCTCTTCCTCCTCCTACACTCGTGTATTCTTGTGAATGGAGCACGCTGCATTATGGGAACTGTGTGTATCCCAGAAAGCAGCCGGACCATTCACAAAGCGCCGCGCTGCTCGCACATGCGCAGGAGGAAACGGGCAGTGAAGCCGCAGGGCTTCACTGCCTGTTTCCCTTACTGTGGATGGCGGCGCCTGGAGCTGCCAGGATCGAGGATTGGCCTCGGCGGGGGCCGACATCGCTGGCGACTAGGACAGGTAAGTGTCCTTATTAAAAGTCAGCAGCTACAGTGTTAGCAGCTGCTGACTTTTAATTTATTTTTATTTTTTTACCGGACCTCCTCTTTAACCACTTGCCTACTGTGCACCTACACCCCCTTCCTGCCCAGACAAAATTTTAGCTTCCGGCACTGCGTCGCTTTAACTGACAATTGCGCGGTCATGCGATGTGGCTCCAAACAAAATTGACTTCCTTTTTTTCCCCACAAATAGAGCTTTCTTTTGGTGGTATTTGATCGCCCGTGCGTTTTTTTTTTTTTTTTTTTGCGCTATAAACAAAAAAAGAGCAACAATTTTGAAAAAAGACAAAATATTTTTTGCTTTTTGCTATAATAAATATCCCATTTAAAAAAAATAAACATTTTTTTATCTCAGTTTAGGCAGATACGTATTCTTCTACATATTTTTGGTAAAAAAAAATCGCAATAACCGTATAGTGACTGGTTTGTGCAAAAGTTATATTGCCTACAAAATAGGGGACATAATTATGATTTTTTATTTATTTATTTTTTACTAGGAATGGCGGCGATCTGCGATTTTTTTTTAGGGACTGGGACATTATAGAGGACACATCGGACACTTTTGACACTTTTTGGGACCATTTACATTTATACAGTGAACAATGATATTCAAATATGCATTGATAACTGTATAAATGTAACTGGCAGGGAAGGGGTTAACCACTAGGGGCGGGGAAGGGGTTAAATGTATATCCTAGGTGTGTTCTAACTGTAGGGGGAGGGGGGGTGACTGGGGGAGGTGACCGATTGTGTCTCTATGTACAAGGGACACAATCGGTCTCCTCTCTCCCTGACAGGGACGTGGAGCTCTGTGTTTACACACAGAGCTCCACGTCCCAGCTCAATTGTCGGCAATCGCGTGTGCCCGGCAGCCATCGCGGCCACCGGGTACACGCACAGGCTTCTCAGTGACGCGATGGGTGCCAATTTAAATGACATGACGTCATATGACGTGCAGTCAGGAACAGAGAGTTACCCGCCCGCCGTCATTTGACGGCGGGCGGGTATCAAGTGGTTAAGTGATTAAGCAGCTGCACAAAGACTTTCATGGAAAGGTGACCAGGTATTTTTTCACAGGATCCTACAGAATTAAAAATATTTAAAGTTATTTTTGAAATGACATTAACATGTTAAAGCATATATGAGGTTTTAGTGATTGGGTTTACATCTACTTTGAAGGATACCTGTACAAATGATCAACTCAACTTAGTACCAGCTGGAGTTACGCTTTATTGTTTGTATTTTCTGAACATCTAACATGGTAGGGGAAATGGAAATCACAGAGCTAGCTAACAGTCTTTGTATTCATGCTGTGGGTATTTTTCACCAGTCTTCTTCGCAGAACAATTTAGCTTGAGAAACTCTATTAGGTCATCGTGCATGCAATGCGATGAATGCTTGACATCTACCTTCAGATTTCTTTTTAATAACTTAAACTATAATTAATTTCAGCAATATAATAACAGTTGTAAATTAAAATTTGCAGAACTATGAATGTCTTACTTTGTTCCCTGCAGAGGCTACGTTAATGTTTCATTCAGAAAATCAACAAAGCATGTCATTTTTCCTTGGGAGCCTGACTGTGTATAATGGCCAGTCTCTTTTCAAACTCAAAGGCAACTTAGTACAGCTTCCATCATTTTACTATCTAACTGTACAATCTCAGAACAATCTCTTTTAGATTTACAAACAACTGTGTAGTATGATGAGATTTAATTTTGATCTTATCAGTCAAGTCCTTGCACAGACAGTCTGCATCCAGGGTCGTGCATCTGCATGCTCATGCTTACACAAGTGCCGGCATAGACCCGTGTACAGACACCTACAGCCATTGATTTCTCTGGGTGCCTGTACGCAGTACCTGTGGCTCCTGGACAGGGAAATTCAACAAAATGTTCCATTGTATTGCCTCAGGCGCCTGTGTGCATGAAGCCCAAAATTAATAATAATTGAATTGTAATGTTTGTGACCAACTATATAGTTGATTATACCAGCCTTTTTCAACCAGGGTGCCTTCTGGGTCCCTCAGAGGTGCCTTAGCAAAAAGCCCAACAATTGTTCCCAATTGTCCAAAAAATTTTGGGGGAATATGTACAAGGTTATAGATAAAGAAACTCCTTTCTCCAGGAGAGGCACCACTTTCAGGGCAAGGCAATTCCTATCAAGAGGCAAAATTAATTTCTTGTGTTGCAGTATGCCAGCCTTTTTCAACCAGGGTTCCATGCCACCCTGAGATTACATTACCATTAGTTATATAGTAGGTGAGATTGAAAAAAGACCTTCAAGTCCAACCTATGTGTGTGATTATATGTCAGTATTAAATTGTATATCCCTGTATGTTTTAGTCATTCAGGTTCTTATCTAATAGTTTTTTTAAACCATCAATACTCCCCGCTAAGACCACCGCCTGTGTAAGGGAATTCCACATCCTGGCAGCTCTTATGCCGCGTACACGTGGTAGGAATTTTAGATAACAAATGTTCGATGGGAGCTTTTTGTTGGAAATTCCAACCATGTGTAGGCTTCATTAAACATTTCCGACAACAAAAATTGGAAAGGTGGTTCTCAAATTTTCCGAAAACAAAATCCGTTCTCATAAATTCCGATTGTGTGTGGACAATTCTGACGCACAAAATTCCACGCATGCTCTCAATCAAGTATGAGATGGATGCGCTTGGTCTGGTAAAACTAGCATTCGTAAAAAAGGCTGAAAAGCGCGAATTGTCTCTAACCAAACTTCTACTAACACGACTGGTATTGAACGTCCCTTTTCTAGTGCCGTTGTACGTCTTGTACGTCACCGCGTTCTTGCAGTTCGGAATTTCCGACAACATTTGTGCGGCCGTGTGTATGCAAGACAATATTGAGCCAACATCAGTCGGAAAAAAATCCACGGTTTTGTTATCGGAATTTCCAATCATCTATACGCCGCATAACAGTAAAGAACCCTCTACGTAGTTTAAGGTTAAACCTCTTCCCTTCTAATTTTAATGAGTGGCCATGTGTCTTGTTAAACTCCCTTCCGCAAAAAAGTTTTATCCCTATTGTGCGGTCATCAGTACGGTATTTGTAAATTGAAATCATATCCCCTACCAAGCGTCTCTTCTCCAGAGAGAATAAGTTCAGTGCTCACAACCTTTCTTCATAACTAATATCCTCCAGACCCTTTATTAGCTTTGTTTCCCTTCTTTGTACTCGCTCAATTTCCAGCACATCCTTTCTGAGGACTGGTGCCCAGAACTGGACAGCATACTCCAGGTACCGCCGGACCAGAGTCTTGTAGAGTGGGGGGTGCCATCTGGGTTCTTTAGAGGTGCCTAAAACTGCCAAAAAATTGCCAACAAACTAGTGGGATGATCAAGTTTTCCTTTTACACAGAGCCACCGGATTTTGTTGTGCAGAATTACAATCTATGGCACCATGCAGGCCAGCTGCTAGCATCCTAACAGCTGATGATGCCATAGGTTGATAAAAAGGACAGTGAGCTCCTGACGGCGTCCTTGTTTGCCCCTTTACTGCCGCTCTCTGTCAGCACTGGGGTTGCATTAGCAGAGTGAGGAGGAGAAACTGAGGGAGAAGAGAAAGTTTGGAATAGTAGTCAGTACCAATGTCCAAAGGTGGAGGAATAAGTCACCTCTAACGTTGGGTGTCCTACGTGTGTGGATACTGCTGCAATATGTAAAACTATTAGTTTAGTGTTTTATATTTTAGAATGGGGTGCCTCAAGATTATTCTGGGTTTTAAATGGTGTTTTGACTGAAAAAAGGTTGAAAAACACTGGACTAGATTATGAAATTATAATCTCTATGTGTCTCTATGATAAAAGTGAAATATGTAAACACATTCTCTGCTCTTACGCCATAAGGCTACAACATTGGGCATTTAGACTTCTGATCTGCTGGTCATGGGATATGTCTCTGTCTATGCTGAATGGAACACGTGTACAGTATATGAACTTTCGTGAGGTTTCAGAGGCAGCAAAGCCTGTACTAAATCAGTGTAGTGAATATAATAACTCCAGAATACACTCTACACAGGTAATGCAGGCCATGTACAGACCATACAGTGGAACTACAAGCTCTGGCATATAGTTGTAATAAATTAAAATGTAACTTATAGATAATATAGGTTTTATTTTTTTTTATTTTTTTTTATTTTTTTATATCTGTAAGAAATGGTACCAAACAGGTTACCAAACACCTTACATAGAAACTCTACATTAACCACTTCAATACAGGGCTTTTATACACACCCCCATACCGGGCCTATTCTGGCACTTCTCTCCTACATTTTTGCTAGAAAATTACGCAGTATCCCCAAACATTATATATGTTTTTTTAGCAGACACCCTAGGGAATAAAACGACGGTCATTGCAACGTTTTATCTTGTACGGTATTTGCGCAATAATTTTTCAAACGCCTTTTTTGGGGAAAAAAATTGTTTCATGAATTAAAAAAATAACAGTAAAGTTAGCCCAATTTTTTTGTAAAATATGAAAGATTAGGTTACACCCAGTAAATAGATACCTAACATGTCACGCTTTAAAATTGCGCACACTCATGGAATGGCGCCAAACTTTGGTACTTAAAAATCTCCATAGGCAAGGCTTTCAAATTTTTTACAGGTTACCAGTTTAGATTTACAGAGGAGATCCTCCAATGCTAGAATTGTTGCTGCCACTCTAACGCACGCGACGATACCTCACATATGTGGTTTAAACAGCGTTTACATATGTCGGTGGGACTTGTGTGTGCATTCACTTCTGCGCGCGAGCTACCAGGACAGGGGCATTTTTTTTATTTTTTTTATTATTATTTATTTATTTTACATATTTATTTATTTTTTACACTTTTTTTTTATTTCTATTATTACTTTTATTCCTATTACAAGGAATGTAAACATCCCTTGTAATTGGAATGTGTTTGACAGTTCCCCTTTATGGAGAGATGCGGGCTCAATAAGACCCCACATCTCTCCTCTCATCACATTGCGCCCGGGTCCTCCGACGGTCATAGAGATGACTGGTGACCATCTGGTCACCAGTCATCTCTATACTTCCTGCCAGCGCCGGACGATTCTTTCTCCGTGCCCCCGATGGCACGGGAGAGCCCGGAGAAGCACCGGATGGCGGCAGGAGGGGGGGTGTCCCCTCCTGCCGCCTGTAAGAACGATCTAGCGGTGGAACCGCCGCTATGATTGTTCTTACGTTGTGCAGAATCCCTGGCACAAGAGATAGATATCTGGATGATGCCTCTCGCTGCAGGCATCATTCAGATATCCCCCTTCAAAGTCCAGGACGTCATATGACGTCCACTCTGGATGGTAGAGACACTTTGTGGACGTCATATGACGGTGGCTGGTATTGAAGGGGTTAAAGGAGTTGTAAAGGAAAAAAATGTTTTGCCTAAAATTAATGTCTGCAAGGTAGACAGACAGAATAGTGTAATGATTTTGTTAAAAAAAACTAGTAAATACCTATTAAATTCCTTCATCTATATCACCTCCGTCGTTCTAGTTTCTGTTCTCTCATTCACTTCCTGGTTTGCGGTGTTCATTCATGTAAGAACTAAATTTCCCAGTTGCATTGCGGCACGCCCAGTAATTCACACCTCCTTGAAGTCTCTAAGTAAGTCTCTAAGTATGTAGAGAGCATCCTGCCGCACAGATGTAGTTCCCAGGAGGGGGCAAGCACGTCACTGACCACTGCAGTAAAGCCTCCCTTCACGGTGGTGAGTAACAATCAGACAAGCAGGAAGTGAACAGAACAGAGAAGAAATAGAGCAACTTCTGAGCAAAAACGAACAATGAGGAAGTGACAAGAGGAATGTCTGCAGGTAAAGGATGCTTATTATGAAAAAAAAATGTTTTCCTTTACAACCCCTTTAAGTGTCTCAAAGAGAAATTGTATGTGATTTTTTTTTGTAGCAGCCCATTCTATTTTTTAATTTTCCAATCAAGTCAACTGAAGTCTGGCACTATGACCAACGCAGACACTTCTTTTGTTTTTAGATGGATACGAGTCTGCATTAAAATATTTTCTAGACCAGTCACTGTGCTTATGTAGGCTCCACATGTCTGGTTTATGCAGCTTGTTTACTTGTAAATTGGAAAAACGCAAACAGGCAAATGAGAAGCATCTCCAGGCTCCAGGCACAGGTTTTCCCCTGCAGGGCTCATCAGCGTAGGTCTAGCCATGTTTAGCAGCGAGGAGCTCCAAGGCAGCTTGCAAACCAAGCACAATAATTGTCTGATAAGTACAATAACTAAAAACAAAAGCATTCAACACAGAACAACATATCATGAGACTTTATACTTACCAGAAATACAGACATTTTAATTCATTGAATCTTTTGGTTGAAAATGTTACTGTAGTGTAATTTTGTAATAATAAGTTATATATTTTTATATTTTAGTGATGGGGTCAAGAGTTCCTACTGTGCTTTGTTATTAATGAAGGTTACTAGTATATCCTGTGATGTTTTCTAAGGCTGGCCATAAATTATACAATTTTCTTGTACAATTATTCTTTAGATTTATTAAAAAAATAATATACTATGAAGTCAAATCTTTCAAACACTTATGCCGCGTACACACGATGGGAAATTCCGTCAAGAAAACCGTAGATTTTTTTCCGACGGAATTTTGGCTCAAACTTGTGTTGCGTACACACAGTCTGAAATTTCGACCGTCAAGAACGCAGTGGCGTACAACACTATGACGAGCCGAGAAAATTAAGTTCAATGATTCTGAGCATGCGTCAAATTAAATTAAGACCATGCATGTTTTTTTCTGTGTCGGAATTGCATACAGACGATCAGAATTTCCGACAAGAACTTTTCCCGTCAGAAAACTTGAGAACCAGCTCTCAAATTTTTGCTGTCGGAAAGTCCAACAGAAAAAGTAAGATGGAACCTACACACGGTCGGAAATTTCTGACCAAAAGCTCACATCAAACTTTTCTTGACGGAATTTCTTATCGTGTGTACGCGGCATTGGAATTTGTATGCAACCAGGCAGGTCCTTGCACAACAATAGTTGAAGGTAAGTCTAAAGGAAATCGAATAAGAAAATTGTTTAATGTATGGCCAGTATTAGGCTGGGTTCACACTACGATTTTCTATACAGTTTTTGGATACGTTTAAAAAAAACGTATGCAACCGTACAGAAAACCATGGCCATAGACTTTACATTAAAAACCGTATTTGCCATAAATCATACGGTTGTATCCGGTTTTCAAACCATACGGTTTTTAACTTTTTTTTTCCTGGAAAAAAAACGTGGTCTACCACGGTTTTTGGTCCGGTTCAAAAACCGTATTTCAACTGTATACGGTTATTTTAACATAGGACTCTATGAGAACTGTATGTCGTTGCGGTTCTGTCCGGTTTTTTCTATACGGCTGTTAACCTTGCTTCCTTGAAATTTCAATAGAACAACTGAAACTTTATTGAAAAAAAAAAAAAAAAAATATTCTGTTTAAAAAACGGATGCAACCGTATAGCATACGGTTGAGTACGATTGGGTCCGTTTTTTAGAATACGTTTTTTCCAAAAAAAAACTGTATCCAAAAACTGTATAGAAAATTATGGTGTGAACCCAGCCTTAGTAACTATTGTTGCTCAAGAATATTCGCATTGCAAATATTCGTTACGAATATTGCATATTCGAGTATTCGCGAATAACTTGAATATCGCGGTGAATATTCACTATTGCGAATATTCGTATTTTTTCAAATTTATTTTTAAAACAGATCACATCCTAGTGATCTCCATCGATGTCTAAAAATTGCTGGTATGATTAGAGACCCTGGGCCGAGTAGCTGAGGCGATCCTTTTATGTTGCCGAATATTCGCAATGCGAATATTCGTATTACGAATATTCGCGAATACTTTCTCTGACCTTCTTTTGCATCAGAGCTTTAGCTTAGTCATATAAGTTTGTGTAAGTAGAGTTAGTGTTTAGTGCATATTAGTTTATTATTTGTAGTCCTCGTCTTTGTCCTTGTCAGTCAGGTTAAAAAAAAAAATGTAGCTTTAGTTTAGTCATATAAGTTTGTGTAAGTAGAGTTAGTGTTAGTGCATATTAGTTTAGTAATCCAGGAAATGATCTCCGTTTTCGCGTGTTGATCGCGCGCATGTGCATGCGCGGACGAGATTTTTTTTTTTTATAAAATATCACGAATATTCGATATTAACGAATATTTCACGAATATTCTTCTATATATTCGTGAAATATCGTGAAATCGAATATGGCGTATTCCGCTCAACACTATTAGTAACGTGCATAATTGGCTACTTATGCATGATAAATTTAGAACTGCATTCTGCTGCTACAATCTGAAGTCAACAAAGGCTTAATAACCTGGCACAAAGATGGATTAGTTGGGACCTCTTTTAAGCCACCCCAAAAAAATTAGCAGGCAAATTCCAACTTTAACTTGGAAGTTGGTGCTTGAGACAACCCTACTCGCCTCACTGTTGGCCTACCAGTGTGAAGGTCTGGCTAGTAGGGAAGCATGTGGCCAAGTGCCAACTTCCTAGTCAAAGTCTATATAAGCATATTAGAACACACTAAAAAATAGCTAAGGGTATCTGCAGGCACCTGCATATGGCTGATATACCCTCTTATGGCAGTTTGTTACTCTTGGGCTAACTACAGCACCATGTCATATGGACTGTCGAAGTCAAAAGCCCATTTGCCATTCTGTTCCTGTGCAAAGCCTTCAGTAAATGGGCTATCACAGTTCTTGTGTTTTATTTTGCGCTGGTTGGCTAGAAATACATGTAACAAAATAGTGTTTAGCGACAGACAAGAATGTGGTTTCAGCACTCTATAAATGCACTGCAGTGTGCTTTTGCTTGGTCAGAACTAATGCCGCGTACACACGATCATTTTTTGCGATGAAAAAAAACGACGTTTTTTAAAACGTCATTTAAATTGATCGAGTGTGGGCAAAACATGCTTGAATTTTTTGTGTCGTTTTTCAAAACGTAGTTTTTTGTGTCATAAAAAGTGATGGTGTGTGGGCAAAACGATGTTGAAAACGACGTTTTTAAACCCGCGCATGCTCAGAAGCAAGTTATGTGACGGAGCTTCAATGGAAAAGAGTGCCGTCGAACGTGGTGTACGTCACCACGCTTTGCTAGAGCTTTGTAATGGTGTGTACGCAACGTCGTTTTGGAAAATGAAGTTTGAAAAACGTCGTTTTTTTTCATGATTGAAAAACATCGTTTTTTTTCATCGCAAAAAGTGATCGTGTGTACGCGGCATTAGTTCTGGTAAATGTACTGGTTCAGCCACAAAATGACATAGAATGACTACATTCTACTCTACGTGTCGTCTGTGAAGGTTCTCCTTTATCTAGGATCATGGTATATCTAGTAATAGTTAGTCACAATCAATTGGACTTGTTCTGTAATGTTGAAGACACTCTGTAGCTTCTCTGAACCATTTCTTTCGTTCCAGTGAGTGTCAGGAAAATACCCAAGCTTTTATATACAGACAGGTAGCACCATCACCTTGATCCAGAGACTAAAGCCTAGTACACATGGGCCGTCCTTTTTCATCCGATCCCCTATAGAGGAGAGCGGGGCTCTGACAGGTCCGTCCCTGCACAGTGAGCGGATATGGACATGTCATCCGCTGGCTCAGTGGGAATCAACGTAGCGATCCTCGTCGACCAAGCTGAGTCTGTGAAAATGGACATTAATGTCTGAAAGGGGCCCAAAAGGAAGGAAATATTTTTATATTTTTTTTAGGTATGCTATGTGAATGTGAAAACATAACAAACATATCTTGGGGTTTTCTTAAATTTTCCTGCAAAAGTGGAAATACAAAGGAAAACCGCTTTGACCTGTAGAATTTGCCTCTTTATATTGGTACATTTGTTTTTTGTGAGGTTGCCTCATCTCCCCAATGTACGGGTCTTTACATTACTCTCTTCACTGCACTGCACTGGGTGTTGGTTGTTTTAATGTACAAGCTCCTGTCTTAGCACATTGCTGGGCAACAGTAATTGGATCAAGGTGTAGGTGCTACCTGCTTGTATATAAGTGCTGGGATATTGGAACTCATTAGAAATGAAAAATTGGTTTGGACAAGCTAACAAACGTTTTCAGCATTAAACAACAACTCTAGTTGAATGTGACCATCTACTACACTCTGCGTGTCCTTTGGTGTAAAGTGCCCTAGAGAGTGATCACTACACTACCCCGGCATACTGATTATTGCTCTATAGAATGCCCTATAGCAGTGAATGGCAAACCTTGGCACTCCTGATGTTCTGGAACTCCATTTCCCATGATGCTCATACACTCTGCAGTGTACTGGAGCATCAAGGAAAATGGCGTTCCAAAACATCTGGGGTGCCAAGGTTCGCCATCACTGCTCTATAGTGTGTTCTTAGGGGCTTGGTAATGCATACCCTTGCTTTCTCACTAACCTGTACACAGAAAGCCATAGGTGAAAAAAGTAGGTAGTTGGGGATTAGTATTTCTATAGCTATGTGAGACAGCCATGGGTTCTCCTTATGCTATATAATGCATTTAGCAGCAAATTATTGTTTCTGTGGCAGCTGTAAAATTTTTAGGGACCAAGGTTGCTATACAAGCTTTCACCACCCCAACCCCCACCCCCAGTACAGGCTTGAAACTAGCTACAACAGAGTAGAATATTAAGACCAGGGGCAATTAAGCCAGCTGTCAGCATGCTTATGGAAGGAAATTAGTGCACCAATGCAAACATATTGTCCTTGTGTCTTTTTTTTTTTGTCTTTTTTATTTCCCCATTTTAACGGAAATTCTTTCCAACTCCTCCAACAATTTTGGTGCATGGTTACTAGGTTAACTGGTATTCTAAGTCTTCAATATAATTCCACTTTTTATCTACCTATTGTATCCCAAGTATCTATATGGTACCATCAAAGTCCTTTGTGGCGGCGATACAAAATATTTTCTCTAAATTAACAGGATGAAGGTACCCTTTTTTCCTTATATATTTATAAACTTTAAAGGCACTTCATTTAACAATTTTGGTGCATTATGTATACTATATGTATTATGTTAAGTGACCACATATCTCCCACCCCCTTCTTCTTTTTAAATATTGCAAATCTTTGGTATATGACTCATTTGTTCATGATTTTGCTGTGATCCTTTCCATAAATTGCATTAAGGTAGCACATGTTTCCTGTGCCAACCCCATGGTGCGGGGCTACTTTAAAGGGAAACCTTGAAGGTTGCATAGAAATTCTTGTGATCATTTACATTAGCTAAGCTCCTTAAGAACTCTTGGGTGCATGCCCATCCAGACCAAATGCGTGTTTACTCATTTCTCTTCAAAAATGAATTTACATTACCTTATGTTGCATTTTATGTTCATTTGGATCGTGTCACTAGAGCTCGTGACTACAAGGCCACCTCTGCTTTATTGAAACTATACTTTTAATTTGCTCACTAGGAGGGCTCCAGATGGCTGTGTTTGTTTTAAATCACTTTGAATTTAATCTCTGTAATTTAAATTGAAGTCGAATCAGACCTTAACTGAATGGTATATACTGTAGGTGCAAGGCAGTTTAACCCATAGCTTAGTGAATGAGATGGAGCTCTGCTGACTTTAATCAGCAGATCACGTGCAAGCAAAAATACTGATTTGTTATTTTTTGCAAAGTAACTTTTGCTAAGGTAAGGGGAAATTCCCTTGCAAAATGAACAGGCAATTTGCCTGACCTTCCTAGTTTGTGAAAGCAATATGACATGTTTTGCTTTTCCATAAAATATTGATTTCATCTTTCACCCACCCACCCATTCCTCAACTGGGAGACAGGAACAAAGCGTTGTCATCCTAAACAGGAAGTGCCTGAATGAGTTCCATTCATAGAAGGCCATGGACTATTTTAATACAAATTACAAAAAATCTAGAAATTTACTTTTGGAGTTATTTTAACATGTTAGAGCAACCTTTTTCAACCAGGGTGTTTTGAGGTTTCTTCAGGGGCGCCTCGGTATAATGCCTAAAAACTGCCCAAAAATTGTATACAAGCCAGCAGGTGGATGAAATCTGCCTCTTTGTTACACAAAGCAACAGGTTTACATTGGGTACCATTATGACCTTCTAGCTGCCGACCCCCTATCCACCAATGAGGTCATCAGATGATAAGGAGGCTGTCAATCGCCTGCATAGGATCCCTGTTTGACCCTCCCTTGCCTCTCTCCGTGAGCTTTGTGGTCACATTAGCTGGCGATGGAGAAAAACTGAGAGAAAAGAGAAACACTTCTAACGTTGGATGACCTACGTGTGGATGTTGTTGCATTATGTAAAACTATTAAAATAGTTTTTACATTTTAGAATGGGGTGCCTCAAGGCTGTCCTCAATTTTGTAGGGGTTAGTGATAGATCCCTAGGGGCCAGATCCACAGACATCAGCGGATCTTTGTGCGGGCGTAGCGTATCTTCTTTACGCTACGCCGCCGCAACTTAGAGAGGCAAGGGCCGTATTCACAAAGCACTTGCATTCTAAGTTACGGCGGCGTAGCGTAAATGGGCTGACGTAAGCCCACGTATTTCGAAGTAGGCAGGTCGTGGGCGTGTAGTATTATAATGAGGCTTGACCCCATGTAGATGC
This sequence comes from Rana kukunoris, assembly GCA_029574335.1. Taxonomy (NCBI): domain Eukaryota; kingdom Metazoa; phylum Chordata; class Amphibia; order Anura; family Ranidae; genus Rana; species Rana kukunoris. Next base: position 44,666,660 of record CM056049.1, on the reverse strand, counting down.
ATGTCCGTATGAACGGCGCATGCGCTGTCCGTGGACGTAACCCAGTGCGCATGCTCTGACTCCTGTCCGATCGAATTCCTAAGATGCGTCGAAAAATGCCTTCCGACGTGAACGTAACTTACGTACAGCCCTATTCGCGTAAGACTTATTCAAACAACGTAAAATACGACGCTGTTCCGACGTCCATACGTTAACATGACTTACCCCTGCTTTATAAGGGGTAAAGTTACGCCGGTCGTGCGCCTTATGTAAACTGCGTATATTGATACGCTGGGCGCAACTACGTTCGTGGATCGGCGTATCTAGATCATTTGCATATTCGACGCGGAAAATCGACGGAAGCGCCCCTAGCGGCCAGCGTATAATTGCACACAATTATACGCCGGCGTAGGCAAGTTACGTCGGCGGAGGAAGCCTATTTTTTAGATGTATCTGCCTTTGAGAATCGGCGTAAAGATACGCCAGCGCAGATTTGAAATTACGGCGGCGTATCTCCAGATAAAAGTTTTGTGGATCTGGTCTATAGATACAGGGGGCCAGATTCAGAAAGAATTAGATTCCCGCAGAGTATCAGAGATACTCTACGCCGCCGTACTTTACCTGGCTCTAGGAGGAATTCAGAGAGATTTTGGCCCGTAAGGTACGGCGGCGTAGTGTATTTCTCCCGGCGGAATCAAACTACGCGATTAGGGGGCGTGAGGCATTTAAATTAAGCGCGTCCCCGTGGCGATCGAACTGCGCATGCTCCGTTCAGAAATTTCCCACCGTGCATTGCGCGAAATCACGTCGTTACGTCATTTTTTTTTGAGTAGCGTCGTTCACGGACATTCCTATTCCCGGACGACTTACGCAAAAAATAAAAAAAAATTGAAAGTCGACGTGGGAAAGACGGCCATACTTAACATGGGCCGCGTAACGTTAGAGCAGCTAATAGCTGGTTTAACTTTACGTAGCGAAAAAATGACGTAACTACGCTCGTAACTTCGTGGATCGCCGGAAAAAGCTCATTTGCATACCCCGACGCTGAAAACTACGCGAACTCCACCTAGCGGCCGCAAAAAGATTGCAGCGTAGATCCAAAGGCGTAAAAAGACGTAAGCCTGTCAGATCGAAGCCCAACGCCGCCGTATCATGGTTTGAGGATTCAAACTAGTGATACGGCGCGCAAAATTTGAAATTACTCCTGTCTAACACCAGTTAGACAGGCGTAATGGCTCTCTGAATCTGGCCCAGGGATTTTAGATTTTGCATGGACTTCCACTTTAAGGGATGGAGGAAGACATGCAGTGGGAATTGGTCCACTTTAAGACTAGAGGCCCCAGAGCTAATTTATTTGCAAGTGCACTAAAGACTTGAGTGACTTTAATGATTGCATGATATGATTTCCTTTTTACGTGCATTTCAAATGGCTCTTTTATTTTGGAGTATAATTGTTCCCATAATCCTTGTGTTTTTGTTTCTATTTAAACGTTGAAAAGACTTCAAAATACATCCTGCTATATCTTTGATTTTGATTTTTGATTTTTTCTTCTTTAGATTGGTAGACATTGTTGGTGTTCCTCAAGTGTTGGTTCATTTATATTAAGCATTAAAAAAAGTTAGCTTCTTATGTGAATCCAGGTTTGTAGGTCATGGTGTGCCAAACCACTTGTTGCAATTCCTTCCAAAAGCTCAGGAAACCTTGGGCAAACCAGCCAAGGGAAATGTAAAAAAGGAAAATGAACAGGACAGCTAAACGGTTTGAAGTCTAATGCCCCGTACACACGATCGGAATTTCCGATGGACTTTTTGTGTGTAGCCCCATCTGAGTTTTTTCATTGGAAGTTCCGATTAATTCAATCGGAGTTTAGATATAGAACATTTTCTATTTCTTTTCGATTGAATTCCGTCAGAATTCCGATGTGATTTGGCAAAAGCCCGATCGTGTGTACAGGGCATAATTAGTCAATTTAAAACGTTTTCATAGAAGATTCACTCAACCTTCACCGAAGATTCACATATTTTTTAAACCTTGGATTCCATTGGAAACATATTTGAATTCTGAGTGAATTTCTCGTTAAAACATTTATAAATAGACCCATAAATGAAGTTCCTTTTTTTTATTATGAAATAAAAAAAAATTCACTGTCCTCCTCATCATTTCAAAATAGGGCGCGGGAGCATCTTTATATCAGGTTTTGTATTTTTGCCAGATTTGCTTTAACACTGGCTTGATCTAGTAAAAACCCAGATCAACTTCACATTTTTATTGCCCCCCAATAGCACATTTAAACCTAGCCTTTGTTTGCTTTCATTCCCCTGCTGGGAATGAAACCAAGTCCCTGTGAGTTGCTGGAGTCAAGTCACCGGAGTCCCAAGTAACAATGCTGACTGGCTGACTGCTGTCACATTGAATACACATGTCGAATGTTGGGAGACATCGGACGGTACAATAAAAAACGTCAGACATTCGGCCCTTGTATATGTCAGCCTGTCTGACAGAAGCTGGCTTCTGTTGGACGAACATGCTGGAAAACCAGCAACCGACCGGCTTCCAAACAGCGATCTCAATGACTGAGAGCGCTGACTGGAGCGTTCTAGTGGAGGGGCCACTCCCATGTCAGAACACAACAGCACAGGGGGGAAGATCACTATATTAATGTCGGATCGTTAGTACAGCAACTCTGACTGGAGCTGTCAGTTTTTTTTGTTCAATCCAACAGGAGAATAAAACAGACGATCGGAAATTCCGACAACAAAACCGTGGATTTTTTTCTGACGGATGTTGGCTCAGACTTGTCTTGCATACACACAGTCACACAAATGTTGTCAGAAATTCCAAACGCCAAGAACGCAGTGACGTACAAGATGTAAAACGGCACTAATAAAGAGAAGTTCAATACCAGTCGTGAAATTTGGTGAGAGACGATTTGCGCTTTTCAGCCTCGTTCTTTTCAGTCCTTTACAGCGTGACAAATGTGCTATCTCCATTACAAACGCTAGTTTTACCAGACCAATCGCTTCTGTCTCGTACTTTATTCAGAGCATGCATGGAATTTTGTGTGACGGAATTTCCGAGAACAGCAAATGTCCGCTAGAGCTTACACGCGGTCCGAATTTCCGACAACAAACTCCCATTGAACATTTGTTGTCGGAAATTCTGACCGTGTGCACGCGTCATATGTGTGTACCAGGCTTTAGCTACATGGTCCCCTATGTCTGCAAGTACCAGGTATTTCCTTTGGTTCTTAATGATGAATGGAGCAATATGGAAATTAACCACTTTAGCCCCGGACCATATTGCTGTCCAATGACCAGAGCACTTCTTGTGATTCGGCACTGCGTCGCTTTAACTGACAATTGCGCGGTCGTGCGACGTGACTCACAAACAAAATTGCCGTCCTTTTTTTCCCACAAATAGAGCTTTCTTTTGGTGGTATTTGATCATCTCTGCGGTTTAATTTTTTTGCGCTATAAACAAAAATAGAGTGACAATTTTGAAAAAAAATCAATATTTTTTACCTTTTGCTATAATAAATATCCCCCAAAAAATATATATAAAAAAAAAAACATTTTTTTTCCTCAGTTTAGGCCGATACATATTATTTTACATATTTTCCATTAAAAAAATCCTAATAAGCGTTTATTGATTGGTTTGCGCAAAAGTTATAGCGTTTACAAAATAGGGGGTAGTTTTATGGCATTTTTATTAATATTTTTTTTTTCAGTACTGCGACATTATGGCTGGCACTTCGGACACTTTTGACACATTTTTGGGACCATTGGCATTTTTATAGCGATCAATGCTATAAAAATGCATTGGATTACTATAAAAATGCCATTGGCAGTGAAGGGGTTAACACTAGGGGGCAGGGAAGGGGTTAAGTGTGTTCCTGGGTGTGTTCTAACTGTATGGGGGGTGGACTCACTAGGGGAAATCACTGATCTTCTGTTCATACATTGTATGAACAGAAGATCAGCGTTTCCCCGCTGACAGGAACGGGAGCTATGTGTTTACACACATAGCTGCCGGTCCCCACTCTGTAACGAGCGATCGCGTGTGCCCGGCGGCGATTGTACCCGCTGGGCACGCGCGTGGGACTCGGGGGCGAGTGTAGAGCGGACGTATAGTTACGGGCTCTCGCCCAGCAGTGCCGACTTCCCACAGTAAAATGACGGCGGGCGGTCGGCATTTGTGGTTAAGAAAATGTAAAGCTTGGTACACACTAACCCGCTGGATTGAACGAAAAAAAAAAAAAGATGGCTCTTATCAGAGTCACTGTACTAACAATCTGACGTTGGTATAGCGATCTCCCTCGCCGAGCTGTTGGACGGCCCCCTACCAGAACTCTCAGGCCAGTGCTTTGAGCCATTGGCTGAGGGCGCTGATTGGAGCTGGTTGGGTTCTGGTTTTCCAGCATGCTCGTCCAACAGAAGTCGGCCAAATGGACCGGCTAATATACACATGGGAATATCGGACAGTTTTTAATAAATAGGCCAATGTTTTCCAATATTCAGCCGACGTGTACAGGGCCTAACTATAAACTATTTTGGATGTGGGGAATTAAAGCAAACCTTTTGGTTTGCCCTAAAGCACTAGATTCTACATATGGATCTGTTCAGTAGGCATATACAAATGAAAATCCCCAAAATATGTTATGCTTGAGTTGGGTTGTTTTCCCATTCCTTTTATTTATTTTTTTCCGTCTGGCTTACTGGAATTTGTATTATCATTTTTAGGTTAAATCCATTCAGGCAATTTTTTCTCCATGAAAATGAATTCAACTGTAAAAATAATGTTTACTTGACTTTGTTACATTGGCTTTGTTGTGGGAATTGCCGGGAGTCACGTCCAGCCATGCTCCATCACCACGTGGTCAGACTCCAGTATATCTTACATATTTTACAGTCTCAAAGAATATTATTGACATTTTAAAGAATTCCGGGTTCCTCCAAAAGACAAGGAGCACTGTTCGAATTTCCAGACTGAAGCCATTCCAAACAACAACAGCCTTTTAACATGACCTCTGAGCGAGAATTATCTCATTGTTCTCTCGCTCTGAAAGGAACAATTGCGCATACAAAGTTATTTTTCTTTACTGAAAGGAGCAATACAGTACTCAATAAGAATGGTGTGAAGTGCCTTAATCATTTAGATCTCATTGTTGAATAATGAAATGGTATGTGATTTTCAGTGACGGGATTTTTTAGTCTGACAAATTCAGCCAAGATGGCAATTTGCTGACTTGTACAGTCTCACCCGCTACTTTCGCTAGAGATACTCATAGGCATTAGCCGCCTGTTGTCCAATCAGTATAATATTGTGCTTCTATAACTGGGTCACATTCTTTAAATAGGCACGATAAACAAAATAGATGAGCTTTTTATAGCTTGTGTGAATTCAGTCTATTACTTTAACCACTCCTCTTTGTAATAGGTGTCACCATTAACCGTTAAAAAGCATCATCTTTAGAATGCAAATAAAAATTAACTTTTATATTGCTCCTTGAGAGATTGGTTAACCACTTCTCGCCCGCATATGACGTCATTGACTTTCGGGGGGGAAATCTGAACGATGCCTGCAGCTACAGGCATCCTTCAGCTATCATTATTTTCAGCCGGCGATTCTGTGCACAGCTAGAGCAATCATAGTGGCAGTTCCACCGCTTGACCATTCTTACAGGCATCCGCCATCCGGTGCTTCTCCGGGCTCCCCCGTGCCTTCGTGGACCTGGAGAAAGAACCGGCCGGTGTCTTGTCGAGCTGGTGTCTTGACGATATGGTTCCTGCCTCGACTTCGCAGGCGCAGTAGGAGGCCACGGAAATCTCAGAGTCTCAACAGCTGATTGTCAGCTTAGACAAGCTTGCTCCCGCTGCCTGGTGCCTGCTTATACACGGCGCTCTATAGTACACGCTGCTCTACGCAGCAAGGGGCAAATGTGATATTGAGCAGTGCTTTTTTGATTGGTTATCCACTCTGCTCTATACAGCAAGGGGCGGATGTGAGACGTCTATTTTATTGAGGAAAAACATCCCCCAAAAAAGGACTGCCCAGTATCACATCCGCCCCTTGCTGTAAAGAGCGGCGTGGATAACCAATCAAAAAAACACTGGTCAATATCACATCCGCCCCTTGCTGGCCCTTGCTGTTTAGAGCGGCATGTATAGAGTGTATAATCAGCCATTGGGAGTGAGCGTGTCTACAGCTGATAAACAGCTGTTCCCGCTCAGAGTTTTCCGTCGGCTCGGATTGCGTCTGCGCACTCTGTAGGGAACCATATCGATGGTAGGAACCAACTCGCCAGAACACCAGCGCAGGATGATGACCATAGAGATTTCCAGTGACCAGATGGTCACCAGTCATCTCTATGACCGCCGGAGGCCCAGGTGCGACGTTATGACGTCACGCCCGGGCCCCGGATGAAAACAAAGCCGTGACCGCGGCTAGTAAGCATGAAATCTGTGAATTTTTTTTCTCGATCTCATGCTTTACAGCTTCTAGGAGAAATGTGGGGTCTTATTGACCCAGAATCTCTCCATAAAGGACCTGTCACAATAGATTCCTATTACAAGGGATTTTTACATTCCTCATAATAGGAATAACAGTGATCAAAAAATATTTTAAAAATGTGTAAAAAAAAAAGTAAAAAAAAAAAAGAAGTAAACTCCCTCTGTACCCAGTAGCTCACACTCAGAGGCGAATGCACACATAAGTCCCGCCCACATATGTAAACGCCGTTCAATCCACACATGTGAGGTATCGCCACGTGCGTTAGGGTGAGAGCAACAATTCTAGCACTAGATCTTCTCTGTAACTCTAAACTGGTAACCTGTAAAACAATTTAAAGCATCACCTATGGAGATTTTTAAGTACCGTTGTTAAGTTTGGCGCCATTCCATGATTGTGCGCAATTTTAAAGCGTGAGAGGTTGGGTATCTATTTATTCGCCGTAACACAATCTTTCACATTATACAAAAAAAAAGGGCTAACTTTACTGTTTTGTTATTTTTTTAATTAATGAAACAGATTTTTTCCCAAAAAAAGGCATTTGAAAAATGATTGTGCAAATAGCGTGCAAGATAAAAAGTTGCATAGACCGCCATTTTATTCCCTACGGTGTCTGCTAAAAAAATATATAAGGTTTAGGGTTCTGAGTAATTTTCTAGCAAAACAATGATGATTTTTACATTTAGGAGAGGAGTGGCAGAATAGGCCTGGTATGGAAGTGGGGAAACAAATGTAACAGCACCTGCTTTTAGTAAATGCACTGGTTCAAAAAACGTCCTGAGGGAAGTGGCTGCAGTGATTCTGGGTTTAAGAGGTTCTACGTACTAGACTGTTTGTTACAATAAATGCCCATTTGTGCCTGGTTCTCTTTAATAAGGCACTCCCCCTCCTGTCACCCTAAGGCCTCTTAGGATGCGTGACGTAGGTAACCCAAGAGACTACGGGCAACGAATACCTCATTCTCACCTAGTATGCAGTCTCTGTACAACAGAGCTCAGCCTCACAGAAGGAGAAGCAGCACAGAGCGCATAGTGCTAGTATGGGAGAGCCATAGAGATGAGCTCCCCAGTCTGCTGCTTCTTCGTTTACTGTCCAGCAGGGTCGGACTGACAACTCCTGGGGCCCCGGGGAAATATAAGATTATGGGGCCCTTGGGCTTACAGATGACCACCACGCCTGGAGGCAGTGCAGCTAAAGTCTAAAGGATTTTCACATCAAAAGCATGTTGGTTTCAGACATATCAGGGAACGATGTAAAAAAACACAGATTTTTACATTCTGTCCCTGATTTTATTGAGCCTGGCAACCCTGATGGGGCCCCCTAGTGGCATAGGGCCCTCTGGCAGTGCTCGAGAGCCCCAATGGTCAGTCCGCCCCTGCTGTCCAGTCACTGGATGGGGGAGAGACAAGACCTGTAGAGGTAAAATAGCGTCCAAGGGGATGATTTATTGCATGAACACAAGACAAAAAGAGTGCAACATTTCGGAGCCACCCAGGGCCCCTTCGTCGTTCCATGGTGTGCTGGCAAATATCTTAACTATAACTTGTACCAGTATCCAGCTGGTTGTTGCTACAGCACCTGAATCCAAGAGCTCACCCAGGAAAGTGTACAATGGGAATATGAAGTAATGCCGCGTACACACAATCGTTTTTCGGGTTGTAAAAAAATTTGTTTTTTTTGTCATTAAAAACAATTGTGTGTGGGCTTCAGAGCATTTATCGGGTTCTGAAAAACAGGCAAAAAAAAAATTTGAACATGCTCTATTTTTTTACAACGTTTTTAACGTTGTCGTTTTTCGGGGTGTAAAAACTGGTCGTGTGTGGGCTTTAACGACGTGAAAAATCCGTGCATGCTCAGAAGCAAGTTATGAGATGGGAGCGCTCGTTCTGGTAAAACTACCGTTCGTAATGGAGTAAGCACATTCATCGCGCTGTAACAGACAGAAAAGCGTGAATCGTCTTTTACTAACACGGAATCAGCTAAAGCAGCCCCAAGAGTGGCGCCATCCACATGGAACTTCCCCTTTATAGTGCCGCCGTACGTGTTGTACGTCACTGCGCTTTGCTAGAGCATTTTTTTTTCACGATTGTGTGGGGGCAAGGCTGTTTTAAAGATCGTGTTGAAAAAAACATTTTTTTTTTCTAAAGCCTGAAAAGGTAATTTTTTACAACCCGAAAAAACGATCGTGTGTACGCGGCAGAAGACCTGTAGAGCAGTGTTTTTCAACTCCAGTCCTCAAGGCACACCAACAGGTCATGTTTTCAGGCTTTATTATTAATTTGCACAGGTGATTTGATTAGTTTCACTGCCTAAGTAATCTCCACAGCCATTTCATCTGAGGGAAATCCTGAAAACTTGACCTGTTGGTGTGCCTTGAGGACTGGAGTTGAAAAACACTGCTGTAGAGGGTACTTAACTGCAGCAGAGGAAAATCAGGTCTCCTCCCCCTCCAGACAGGCCTGTTCTGTGTAAATCCCAGGACTGGATGAACAGAAATACAAAACCTTTGGCGGGTAAAACAACTCTGTTATATTTATTCACCTGTCCATTTAGCCAGTTCACTTACTCCTCATTTTTGGTCTGCTTCGATGGCGAAAATGTTATGACAGATCGTACTTTTATGTATAAATCTGTTTTCTCTTTGAAGCCATCTTGCAGTTTACATGCCATGTAGCCATGTTGGTTGCTCAAGTGACTTTTATTACATTTATTTATTTTTAGGTGCCGTGATATATTAGTCCAAAACATATCCGTTACCCAAGCCAAACATCACATTCCATAGATCCGTCTGGCTGTAGATTTAAAGGTTAGGTGTTCGTAAGAACCAAATAAATATGAAATAAATGCAAGTTGAGTCTGTAGCCAAACTCAATAATAGTGATGCATTTGCTGAATCTCTCTCTTCCGTCGTCAGGCCTGCTCTGATGCCATATGGTGCACCATGGAACATTTAGCTTGTCAGATATAATGGATTGTCCTGGAAGCAGATTTTTGCTTTGAGCAGTGGGTTCCATTGCTGCATTTCACTCTCCGCTCCAGGCTGCAAAATGAAGGATCGTGGTGGAAATGCAAAGGAAGGAGACGGCATTGATTCCCCTTAAGAGAGTGACCTATATGCCACAGAATTTTACCCACGTTAAGAAGCATTATCCATGTCATTGGTCGTGGTAGATGACATGTCAAAACCAGTTAGCTTAGCCGGGATGCGCAGTCACAGATCGTTCTAGTGCCTTCATAATGTACTGTACCTGCAATTAGGTAGCAGATTTTTCTTTATCATGAAATGTGGATCTCTGCCGAGCCATTGAAGGCTGCCAAGTGTGACCAAAACATGTTTGACTGTGACATCTTCAAGCCACAACAATTTTTCAGCTCCGACATTATTGTTCCGTTAACCTAGTGCTTCTGGCTTGAAGGTTACAGGTTCCTAGCAGCTGGCTCTGTGCAAATGTTGAAGAAGAACTCTGCAAAGCACCATATGAATTTTAATTTAAAGTAAATGGAACTTCACCAAAATCTCATATCAATTTCAACATGTTAAAGTAGACTATAGAAATGTATTTCGCTAAAATTACTCATGGACAATTGCCATTTAAAAAAACTATATATATATATATATATATATATATTTATTTTATATATATATATATATATATATATATATATATATATATATATATATATATATATATATATATATATATATATATATATAATACTTGTTTTCACAATTTTTATCATTTATTGCGGGGGTGATGAATTAAATATGGTTTGGACATTAAAGTTTTCTTCCTGAATTTCTTGATTGTGATATGACTCAGATCCTATATTGTATATGTAGTCATTTTATGTCTGTCACAAAATGAGCCATGTACAATTTCAATAAAAATGTATTGTCAGTTTTCAGTGTGCTCCCTTATATCTTACATTTGGTGTCCTCATCAAAGTGCCTTCTTACCTCGGGTTGCCTGGTTAGAGTGCTCCCTTTCAATAGGTTTCCCCAACAGAGTACCCCCCCTTAAATCAGGTGTTACATCAGAGTGCCACTTTACATCAGGTAACCCCATCAGAGTGCCCTCTTACATCAGGTGTCCCCATCAGAGTGCCTTCTTACATCAGGTGTCCCCATTAGAGTGCCCCTTACATCAGGCATGCCCATCAGAGTGCCCTCTTACATCAGGCAGGTGTCCCCATCAGAGTGCCCTTTTACATCAGGTGTCCCCATCAGAGTGCCCTTTTACATCAGGTGTCCCCATCAGACTGCCCTCTTACATCAGGTGTCCCCATCAGAGTGCCCTTTTACATCAGGTGTCCCCATCAGACTGCCCTCTTACATCAGGTGTCCCTATCAGAGTGCCCTCTTACATCAGGTGTCCCCATCTGAGTGCCCTCTTACATCAGGTGTCCCCATCTGAGTGCCCTCTTACATCAGGTGTCCTCATCAGAGTGCCCTCTTACATCAGGTGTCCTCATCGGAGTGCTCCCTTACATCAGGTGTCCTCATCAGAGTGCTCTCTTACATCAGGTGTCCCCATCAGAGTGCCCTCTTACATCAGGTGTCCTCATCAGAGTGCCCTCTTACATTAGGTGTCCTCATCGGAGTGCTCTCTTACATCAGGTGTCCCCATCAGAGTGCCCTCTTACATCAGGTGTCCCCATCAGAGTACCTCTTACATCAGGTGTCCCCATCAGAGTGCCCTTTTTACATCAGGTGTCCCCATCAGAGTGCCCCTTTACATCAGGTGTTTGCATCAGAGTGCCCCAATACATCAAGCATGCCCATCAGAGTGCCCCCTTACATAAGGTGTCCCCATCAGAGTGACCCTTTACATCAGGTGTTTGCATCAGAGTGCCCCAATACATCAAGCATGCCCATCAGGGGGCCTTCTTACATCAGGTGTCCCCATCTGAGTGCCCCTTTACATCAGGTGTTCTTATCAGATTGGCCCTCTTATATCAGGTATCCCCATCAGAGTGTCCCTTTACATCAGGTATGCCCATCAGAGTGCCCTTTACATCAACTGTCCCCATCAGAGTGCCCCCTACATCAGGTGTCCCCATCAAAGTGCCCCTTTTACATCAGGTGTCCCCATCAGAGTGCCCCTTTACATCAGGTGTTCTTATCAGAGTGCCCCTTTACATCAGGTGTTTGCATCAGAGTGCCCCCCTTACATCAGGCATGCCCATCAGAGTGTACAAGAAAAACAGAAATAGAAGGCGCACACACCTAGTGCATTAACAGAGATAATTTAATAAGAAGAAATTTAAGTGTAAACATGGGTACTCACAAAATGCAACTAACAAAAGGCCATAAACACAGTGCATGGACATGCACAGAACGCGGGGTACAGCTGACAGGTTTTGGTGGGTAGTTAGGGGCAGTAAAATAGTGTCTGAGCTGCCTGTTTTTACAACCTGTGTGAATGAGGCCTAACTGTAAATTGACAGTTGCATTTGACCTGGTGTGGACCTCTTAAGCTGCTTCAAGCTGATTTTGTCTTACGGTTTTGAACCCCGTCAACACTGGCCCTAAGGAATGAGAAATCATGGCAATATTTTTGTGAAGTGGCTTTTACATAAAAAACAACACAAACATATACAATAATGTAAAATATTTAAGGAGATTCTTTGTAGAAATTATTATATATTTTTTTTTAAATAGCATGTAGTAATTCAATTATTACATATACTGCGCTTTAGTAAAAAAAAAAATCAAAAGTAAATTGTATTTTTAATTGGCATCTTGTGTCCCCCATCCCACATTATAGATAGCTATCTGTTTATATTTTTTACAGTTCTGAGACTGTCAACACTGGCCCTAAAGAATGCAAAATCATGGCAATATTTTTGTGAAGTGGCAATTACATATAAAAATAACACAAAAATATAAAATAATGTAAAATATTTAAGGCAATTTTTTGTAGAAATTAAAAAAAAATATATATTTTATTTTTTTATTTTTAAATAGCGTGTAGTAAATAAATTATCACATACACTGCACTTTAGTAAAAAAAAAAAAAAAAATCAAAAAGTAAATTGTATATTTAACGAGAACAGAAAAAAATGACGTGTCTTGGCATCTTGTGTTCCCCATCCCACATTATAGATATCTATCTGTTTACATTTTTCCTATTTTTGTGAAGTGGCGTTAACATATAAAAATAACACAAAAATATAAAATAATGTAAAATATTTAAGGCAATTTATTGTAGAAATGAAAAAAAAAAAAAGATTTACTTTTTATTTTTTTAAATAGCGTGTAATATTTTAATTATCTCACACACTGCGCTAAAGTAAAAAAAAAAAAAATCCAAAAGTAAATTGTATATTTAATGAGAACAGAAAAAAATGACGCGTCTTGGCATCTTGTGTCCCCCATCCCACATTATAGATATCTATCTGTTTATATTTTTCCTACACGGGCTGAAAGGTTAGCGGCGGTCTGGGTTTTATTGCATGTCCTGGAAATGCCCTGTAGCATTTGTATTAATTCACAATTAGCTTATGTATGAAAACTGTGTTTATTTAACAGCACTCTGTTAATATCAACAGGAAAAGACATTCCGTATCTAATTAGAATGTTGTTTACACATGTGGCTCCTTTATTTGGTGGATGTTTATTATTTGCGGAAACCTTTTACTTCCCCCTTGTATCTAACTACTGTGTATTGGGAGCCAGGGATTAAAGGGATCTGCTCACAAAACAAAACACCTGTGTGAGAAGCCTCAGATGGGAGCTGCTATTCTCTGAATTATGAGATGCATTCTAGTTCCAGGGCAGAATGGTCTCTCGTTGCACAGGTAACTTCAGCTTTGTTGTCCTGGAACTACCGTATTTATCGGAATATATCACACACAGGCGTATAACACGCACCTTCATTTTAAGAGGGACGTTTCAGGAAAAAAACATACATTTTAAATAAAGGACTTTGAAGCAAAATAAGGGTCAGTGCCCATCAATGCAGCCTGATCAATGCCCATCTGCAGCCTCAAAATTTCCCATCAATGCAGAGTGCTCAATGCCCATCTGCGGCCTCCCCATTGCCATGAATGCAGCCTGATCAATGCCCATCTGCAGCCTAAAAATTGCCCATCAATGCAGCTTGATCAATGCTAACCTGCAGCCTCCCCATTGCCACAAATGCAGCCTGATCAATGCCCATCTGCAGCCTCAAAATTGCCCATCAATGCAGCTTGATCAATGCCCATCTGCGGCCTCCCCATTGCCATGAATGCAGCCTGATCAATGCCCATCTGTAGCCTCAAAATTGCCCATCAATTCAGATTGATCAATGCCCACCTGCAGCCTCACTATTGCCATAAATGCAGCCTGATCAATGCCCATCTACAGCCTCAAAATTGTCCATCAATGCAGCTTGATCTGTAGCCTCCCCATTGCCATAAATGCAGCCTGATCAATGCCCATCTGCAGCCTTTAAAATTGCCCATCAATGCAGCTTGATCAATGCCCATCTGCAGCCTCCCTATTGCCATGAATGCAGTCTGATCAATGCCCATCTCAGAGAGGGGGTGGGACGGGCGCCATCAGATTACATACAGCAAGAATCTCCTGTTCACTCGGCGGCCTCTTTAATACACAGTCCCGCCTCCTGGACTGGCTTATATGATAGATAGAACACTGGTCCAATGGCGGCCCGGGAGAAAGGACTTCCTATTACAGAGGCCGCTGTGTAAACAGGAGATTCTCGCTGTATGTAATCTTTAGACATTTTTTATATTATTTTAACTAATATGCATTCCATTACCAGAAATAAAAGGAGCATTTTCTCCAATGACCCCCAATAAACTTGTTTTAGCAGGGGTTCCCCAAGACCTGAAATTCATTTCAAGGGTTCTTGGAGTAAAAAGGTTGAGAAAGGCTACAATAGATAGTGAAACCAGAGGTCTAACAGGTGTCAGACCAAGTGGTGGCTCCTTACACAGCTATATTTTCATATTTTCCTGGTATCACCAATGGGAAATGCTGAGAGAAGAAGCACAGTCAGTCAGTCTGTAGTGTGTATGAAGAGAGATCTCTGTGATAAAACATCTCCATGTTCTCCGTACTCATCAGAGACCATTTAATGTGGGCTGAACATGAGTAAACATTTCAATCTGCGTGTTTATTCTGAACTAATGACCCTTTTTTGAAAAAGAAAAAAAGCATTAGGGAGATGGAAAGTCTTACAAGCTCAATAAAAGATATGAATACTAAATTCCACAATGTGTGGTTCTATTGGATTGAGTTTGCCTGTGCCGATTAATTCAAACAACTATTACCAACCTAGCTGAGTTGATGTCAAGATCCTTAAACGTCCCTACAATGGCCACACAGTGAATGTGACCAAGGTCACTCCCGATGTTTTAGTCAGTGTGTGCCCTCGCCTATTGTTCCCTTTTTCCCTCCCACACACTTTCCTGCCCCCCCTCTTTTTTCCCCCTTTTTTATGACTTATTATAAATGCTTGTTGTAATGGAAGGGCCTGTGGGACCCAGAAGCTACCCCAATGCCTCTTATGTGTAGAACACCCTGTGTCTCTAATAGGGGCACAAAGTGAATGAGAACCCCACTATGACTTCAAGGATATCTGTGGAGAACTGGTTGCTGTTTGTTGATTCTGAACTCAACAGGTTAATTGAAAGAGTGACTCATTCATAATGTGGGGACACATACTGTTAGGTGTTAATGTCATCAACTCCAGCCCACCTGTCTGTCTGGTGTGATGTAAATGAATCTAGGATGGCTTTTGAGGATCTTTCATTGTGGCTTGTGCTAATTGACCCTGTAATGTGTAAAGGTCTATTGATTATAATGTGTGTATTGTAAGTTAACAGACAGCCTAAAGGTCATGTGTATGAGTCATCAGCTGTAGTTAATTAGCTTATGTAAATTAGGCCAGGGCCGGAGACAGGGTGTCTGTTAAAGGATGTGTATTGGGGCTCATTGGGTAAGCATTGTGTGATGTTGTGGGTGGAGTTGAGTCATTGTTCATTTGGTTACTGCAGTATCTAAACTGTATATAAAGAGCTGTATTTCTCAATAAATGGGCTATTCCTGTTGAACCTCAAGCAGAGCTGTGTCTCGTTAATGGGTGAAATCCTATCGGTCGTGTTCGCCGGATTGTGGAGTGTCGATAGCTGCCTTGTGTTCGGGAATGGAATATCTTAAACGGCTTTAACCCCTGTCCCATTTGGGGTTCCATTACACTTGTCTTCCCTACTGCTTAGATGTTGCAGGTCTCTTTGAAAATCAAACAAAACGACCCACAGTAGGTACGTGGGTCACCCCTCCTTGGGACCGACCCCTAGCCCCCCCTGCCCCCTCCCCTCGATTGTATTTTCTGCTGTCATGACCTACTATTTTGAATAATGTGCCGACGATCTAATTTCTACTGCCTTTTAAGGCCTACCATATCTTAGCAGTGTACAGGCCCATTGCTACAGGACAGGCAAAACAAACAATTGCTTGGGGCCCCGAGCTGGCCAGGGCCCCCCAACTTTCCCTTCCCAGGCAGTAGTGTGGCCGAGCTCCTCTTCCTTCCTTCTGGAGTCCTGTCAGTCCGGCCGGGTACCACAAGTGGTACAGGAGATTCAGTTTCCTGTTTCTGGCCAGACTGACAGGAAGTGCACACTGAGTGCTCACTTCCTGTCAGTCAAGCTGGGGATACAGGAAAACTGAATCTCCTGTACCGCGTGGTACCTGGCCCAGGCACTATCTGATAGGGCACTGGGGGCACATAATGATAGAACACCGGACTGACAGGAGGAAGAGGAGCGCAGACACGCTACAGCGGCAGCCTACAGGAAAGAAGGGGAGGTGAGAATAGAAAAACATAGGGACTATGGGGGGAGGAGTAAGAACATGGGTGTAAAAAATTAGTGTAGGCTTAACGTAGGCTTTGCATGCGGGGGGTTGCTTGGGGGCCCCCATTTTGGTTGGGGCCCCCAAATTCCTTCAAACGGCCCTGGCAGTGTATACTATTTTTCATATTACCTGTTATATATAGATTGGTTCTTTTGACCAATTTTTCTCTAGTGTCCTCTTTCATGATCCTTTCTTTTTGTACAGAAATGCACAGTGCACTCAACTGCTTTGGTCCACCATGGCAAGGCCTGTTCTGAGTGGAACCTGTCCTGTTAAACCACTGTATTGGTCTTGGCCACTGTACTGTAGCTCAGTTTCAGGTTCTTGGCAATCTTCTTATAGCCTAGGCCACCTTTATGTAGAGCAACAATTCTTTTTTTTTTTAAGATTCTCAGAGTTCTTTGCCATGAGGTGCCATGTTGAACTTTAAGTGACCAGTATGAGAGAGTGAGAGCGATAATACCAAATTTAACACACCTGCTCCCCATTCACATTGAGACCTTGTAACACTAACAAGTCACATGGCACCTCCTAAGGGAAAATGGCAAATTAGGCCCAATTTTGACTTTTGTTGCCAATTTAGACATTAATGGCTGTGTGTTGAGTTATTTTGAGAGGACTGTTATACAAGCTGTACACTCACTACTTTACATTGTAGCAAGGTGTCATTTCTTCAGTGTTGTCACATGAAAAGATGTAATAAAATAATTACAAAAAAATGTGAGAGGCTCATTTTTGTCAGATACTGTATGTGCTGAAAACCTCTAAATAAAGAATGTATGAAAAAACTACATTGTAGCAATATATGCAAAGAGAAAGAGAGAGAGAGAGAAAAAGAGAGAAAGAGAGAGAGAGAGAGAGAAAGAGAAAGAGAGAGAGAGAGAGAAAGAGAGAGAGAGAGAGAGAAAGAGAGAGAGAGAGGTATTCCTACATTTTCAGTCAGTGTAGGAAATAATAGAAACATTGTGCAAAAATATAACATCAGCGACTGAGGTGCTGATCCAATCTTGTGGTCATCCTGAAGGTCTGCCTGCTTAAACAGGAGCTGTCCTCTTTCTATCTGATAGCTATTTTTTTATTTATTTTTTACTCCATACGAAACTTAGCAAAATATGACAGCGGCTGGGAATGGAGCAGCAATGAGGAGAATGGATCTGTCATTGCTGGAAGAGGGCAAACTAGGAGTTAAGTTTGCAATAATGGCAAATGCTCCTGGGGACTTGCGGCTGCATAGTTCGACTTTATACCTGTCAGTGAAGAAATAGAAGGTCTGACATTGCTGACCTCTTCCTCTGAAAATTCTAGTTAACTTGCTGTATTGCTCACCAGTGTACAAGTGTCAACGAACTAGAAAAAGTGTGTAGGACGGGAGAGTCTAAGAAAGACAGAAGCCCTTATCTGTATACTAGGGGTCAGCGTGACGGGCCAGGCAGCTAACATTTTCAGAGGAAGAGGTCAACTATAGCAGCTTCCGGGCGATTAGGATATAGGTTTTCTTTAAAGGGGTTGTAAAGGTTTGTTTTTTATTTTCTATATAGGTTCCTTTAAGCTAGTGCATTGTTGGTTCACTTACCTTTTCCTTTGATTTCCTATCTAAATGTGTTTTTTTTCTTCATCTGAATTTCTCACTTCCTGTTTCTCCTCAGTAAACTTGCCCCCATCAGCCGAGCCGTTCTGGCTGGGGGTTAGTCCGCCAGAACAGCTTACTGAGGAAGAACAGGAAGTGAGAAATTCAGACAAAGAAAAACAAAATTTGGAAGGGAAATTGAAGGAAAGGGTAAATGAACCAACAATGCACTAGCTTATTTAGTCCTCATTTTTCAATGAGTTAGCGTGACTTAAAATGTGCGCTCTACCAAACGGTGAGGCAGAAGGTTAAAGGGCAACAGGAAAATAAATAAACAAGCCCTTACAACCCCTTTAAAGGTGACTTCTATTCCCTATATTTACCCTTATTTTTTAGTTACACAGCATGTTTTTTTCCGTTTCAATATTTTTATTCAGATTTTAAATAACAATAAATACATTATAATGTAACAAAACTAATGCAGATTGGCACTGTCCTCATAGTCAGTAAATAAATAAGATGGCAACAATAACATATTTAAAGGTTGAGGGGCTCAGCTATGAGCCCATGGAAGCCATGGAACCCATGGAACTGCGCATATGTGGTTAACCATGAGGAGTATAGAAATACATATTCGGCTATATTCCAAGAATAGGCCTTACTTCAGTCCAAAATTGTAGGCCCAGCGGAGGGGTCAGGCAGGGGAGGCAGTGGTATGGTGGGGGGGTGTAGACCCACCCACCATACCACCAGAGCAGATGATAACCATATTAATGTAACTATAGCAAATATAGTAATCACTATGGGCGCCTAACAATAGACTTGTATACCTTACCCTGAGAACATCAAATAATTAGGAAAGTCAAATGTATCAGTATTATATCCTTAAGCCCTGGTTCACATTGGTACGATTTGACATGAGATTTGACTGTATTGAAAAACTGTATTGATATAGGAAGAGAGAGGGAAGATCTTCCCTTTGGGGAAGAAAGCTGTATTAATATAGGGAGAGGGAAAGAAAGATCTCCACCCTTGTGTAAGAAAGCTGTATTAATAAAGGAAGAAATAGGGATGATCCCCCTCCTGTAATGATATAGGGAGAGAAAGGGAAGATCCTCCTCACTTGGGGAAAAAAAAAAGCTTCAGTGATATTTAGAGAGCGAGAGAGAATATCCACCCTTAGAGCCGGTTCACACAGGGGTGACTTGGAATCCGACTTGAAGTCACCCCAAGACGCCCTAAGTCGCGCGGATGAAAAAATCAATGGAAGTGAATGGAGCCGTCTTAATGTACACTATTGAAGTCGCTCCGACTTCAGGAAAGGTTCCTGTACTACTTAAATTCGACTTCTAGGCAAATTTGTACCCATTGATTTCAATTGAAGTCGCCTCCAAAGTCGGATCACTGTCTTAACTGAAGCAACAATACAGGAAGAGAAAATTGTTTTCTCAGGCAAACCCCTCCCCCTCCCTCCCACAGAGCTGATTGTTGTTTGATTGGCCACTGGAAAGTCGCCTGTCCTGGAGGAGACTTGAAGTTGCCCCAAGTTGCGCTGTGGTCGTGTCCAGGTCGCTTTGCAAAATCGTGGCCATAGTCGTGTTGCCCCAGTGCGAACCGGCTATTAGGGAAGAGGGTTGCAGTGATATAGCTCTTATTTTAGTCTCAGTTTCAGTTTGTTACATTGAATGGAACGCCCATGTTTTTATAAGATACCGGAGAGGTAAATCAATTGCTGTCTTCTTTATCTACTGAGAAGTGTTGTAGGCAGATATTTGAGTTCCCAACTCCACCCACATGGCTGTAACTGTTTTTTTTTTTTAATATGGTGGCGGAGGAGTAGAGTCTGTGAGCTTGGAGGGTGTTGAACCAGCAACACTGACATAGTGATTTTCCTGCTAAAGTCCTGGAGATCTAAGAAGCTTGGAGAGGATTAAACTCGCCAGCACTGAGAGATCAGCTCACAGTAAACTGCCCATTATATAGGAGTGAGGAAGATAATTGTTAGAATCACATTTTTCCTTTTGTATGCACCAGGCTGCCAGCTCTCTGCCTTCCAGAGTCATTGCTGTTCTTATGCAGTGCACCCCTTTTTACTTTCATTAATAATTTGTAAGTCATTTCCTAACCCCTGGAGATCTGCAGAACATTGACTCAATCCAGATACGTGTTAATAAAATTTGTAGAGAATCTCATCCTTGGAAATCAGTGCTGGCACCAACATTGGATTTATGGTTCCCCCCCTTAATCCCTGAACATCTGCTGGTCCTGCTTTTACTGGAGCGGTGCTACTGGAAAAGAGAGTATTCCAATCAAATACTATGAAAATGTATTGAAATACGTAAAAATATCTATCTATCTATCTATCTATCTATCTATCTATCTATCTATCTATCTATCTATCTATCTATCTATCTATCTATCTATCTATCTATCTATCTATGTGTGTTACTAGCTATATCATGTCTGTCTATCTACAGTGCCTTGAAAAAGTATTCTTACCCTTTGAAATTTTCCCCATTTTGTCATGTTACAACTAAAATGTAAATGTGGGTGTTTATGTGATAGACCAACACAAAGTGGCACATAATTGTGACGTGGAAGGAAAATGATAAATGCTTTTAAAAATGTTTTTACAAATAAATATGTGAAAAGCGTGGTGTGCATTTGTATTCAGCCCCCTTCACTCTGATACCCCTAAGTAAAATTTAGTGGAACCAACTGCCTTCAAAAGTCACCTAATTATTAAATAGCGTCCACCTTTGTGTAGAGTAATCTCAGTTTAAATACAACTGTTCGGTGGAACCCTTAAAGGTTTGTTAGAGAAGCTCAGGGATGGATTGGCCATTGGGACTACAGGGAGTCTGCCGGTGGGCCGATGGCTCAGTGGGCCGGCTTTAGTGACAGCGGACCGCCGCCCCCCTTTGCTCCTCTGTCTCTCCCTTCATGCAGCACTCATTTCCTCTCCCTCCCCGCAGCCCTCACCTGGAGGGAACAGACAAGCAGGGTGAGGACCAGAGGAGCAGGGACGACGACAGAGGAGCATGGGGGAGGGGACAGACAGCTGACTCAACAGCTATGGCCTGGGAGTTTCTCACTTATGCCTAATCTTGTCCCATGGGGGTGAGCACTGAACTGATTCTTTGCCCCGGGTGAAATGTCTAGCTCCCCCGCTGGTACTGCCTATAAGAGTACCAGTACCAGCCGTTCTACTCTAATAAATTAGAAAGGCTAGTGAAGGAGAAGAGGGGGCTTGGGTGGCTGGGGGGGGTGGTGCGGGAGTTGCCCGGCCGCCATGGGAGAGACCTGTCAAAGTGGGCCAGTCTGGATGAAGTCCAGGGCCAAATTTTTGTCCCAGTCCAGCCCTGGAGAAGCTTAGTGAAAAACCAGCATCATGAAGGCCAAGGAACACACCAGACAGGTCAGGGATAAAGTTGTGGAGACCATTAAAGCAGGGTTAGGTTATAAAATAGTATCCCAAGCTTTGAACATCTCACAGAGCACTGTTCAATTCATCATCCAAAAATGGAAAGAGTATGGCACAACTGCAAACCTACCAAGACATGTCCGTCCACCTAAACTGACAGGCCGGGCAAGGAGAACATTAATCAGAGAATCAGCCAAGAAGCCCATGGTAACTCTGGAGGTGCTGCAGAGATCCACAGCTCAGGTGGGAGAATCTGTCCACAGGACAACTATCAGGCCTCGTAGATACGACCATTTTCCTCGGCAAAATCCATCAAGAAAAATGCTGGCAGGGCATTTTTGCAGAGAAAACGGTCGTGTGTATGGCCCCGTACACACGTCCGAGAACCTCGACGGGCAAAACTCATCGTTCTGCCCGTCGAGGTTCCCGATGAGCGGTCGAAAAGGTCGTCGAGCCAAATTTCCTCCTTGAACGAGGAAATAGAGAACATGCTCTCTATTTTAGCTCGACGAGCTTCCCGACAATTTGCTTGTCGAAAGTGTACACACGACCGGTTTTCTCGGCAGAATACGTCTCCCTTTATGGTAGAGTGACAACAAGAAAGTCATTGTTGAAAGAAAGTCATAAGAAGTCCCGTTTGCAGTTTGAGAGAAGCCATGTAGGGATCACAGCAAACATGTGGAAGAAGGTGCTCTGGTGAGATGAGATCAAAATGTAACTTGTTGGCCTAAAATCAAAATGCTATGTGTGGTGGAAAACTAACACTGCAAATCACCCTGAACACACCATCCTCACTCTGAAACATGATGGTGGCAGCATCATGTTGTGGGGATCCTTTTCTTTAGCAGGAACAGGGAAGCTGGTCAGAGTTGATGAGAAGATGGATGGAGCAAAGTACTGGGAAATCCTAAAAGAAAACCTGTGATGCTGCGTACACACGGTCGGACTTTTGACCAGGCAAAACCCAGTTGGAATTTCCGACGGAAAAATAGAGAACCTGCTCTCTATCTAAGTCCGTTGGAAATTCTGACTGAAAAAGTCTGATGGGGCATACACACGGTCAGAATATCCGATAAAAAGCTCCCATTTGACTTTTTTCCATTGGAAATTCCAGTCTGAAAAAGACTTGAGACTGGGGTGGAGGTTCACCTTCCAGCAGGACAACGACCCTAAACATACAGCCAGAGCTACAATGGATTGGTTTAGATCAGGGGTCTCCAAACTGTGGCCCGGGGGCCAGATGTGGCCCTTTGTTTGCTTTTATCAGGCCCTTGGGGCACACTTTCATCCACTGATACCAACAATGGGGTGTAATTGCCCCTCACTGACACCAATGAACTGGCACAATTCCTCCCAATGACGCCAATAATGGGGAACAATTCCTCCCAATACTATTAACAACGGGGACCAATGACACCAATGATGACACAATTCCTCCTGTTGACACCAACGATAGGGCATTGTTTTTTCCCCACTGCCTTCGGCCCTTTTCCATTCACAGTGACCACAGTCCGGCCCCCCTAAAGTCTGAAGGACAGTAAACTGGCCTTTTGTTTAAAAAGTTTGGAGACCCCTGGTTTAGATCAAAGCATATTCATGTATTAGAACAACCCAGTCAAAGTCCAGACCTAAATACAATTGAGAATCTGTGACAAGACTTGAAAATTGCTATTCACAGACGCTCTCCATCCAATCTGACAGAGCTTAAGCTATTTTGCAAAGAAGAATGGGCAAAAATGTCCCTCTCTACATGTGCAAATCTGGTAGAGACATCCCCAAAAAGACTTGCAGCTGTAATTGCAGTAAAAGGAGGTTCTACAAAGTATTGACTCAGGGGGGCTGAATACAAATGTACACCACACTTTTCACATATTTATTTGTAAAAAAAATGAAAACCATTTATCATTTTCCTTCCACTTCACAATTATGTGCCACTTTGTGTTGGTCTATCACATAAAATCCCAATAAAATACATTTACGTTTTTGATTATAACATGACAACATGTGGAACATTTCAAGAGGTATGAATACTTTTTCAAGGCACTGTAACTATTTGTCAATGTGTCTATTGGTGTTTCTGTCTATATCTATCTGTTTGTCTATCTCTGTATTTCTTATGATTGATTGATTAGAGTTTCAAATAATAGTTTGCTTGAAAACAGTAATTCAATTGATTTGGTTAAATTAGAAGGCAATGAGCTCTCACAAGCAGGGCCCTCCTAAACCTCTTGTATTGAATGAATTGTATTGTATCTCTACTCTCTTCCTTTATATTGTAAACTACTGTGCAAACTGTTGGCATTATATCAATTCTGTATTATAATACTAAATAACTAAATGACTTTAGAATCCTTTTAGTATGAATCAGTATTGTTATTATTTTCATCTTTTAACCACTTCAGTCCTGAAAGGTTTTACCCACTTCCTGACCAGGCCATTTTTTCTGATACATCGCTGCATCGTCTTAACTGAAATGTCATTTTTTCCCCACAAATAGACATTTCTTTTGGTGGTATTTGAGCACCTCTCTGGTTTTATTTTTTTGTGCTATAAACAAAAAAAAGAGCATCAGTTTTGAATAAAAAATAATATTCCTTACTGTCTGCTATAAAACATTCCCAATAAAATTTAATTAAAAAATCAAATTTCTTCATAAGTTTAGGTCAATATGTATTCTGCTACATATTTTTGGTAAAAAAATCCCAATAAGCGACTATTGATTGGTTTGCACAACAGTTATCACGTCTACAAACTATGGAATAGATTTATGGCATTTTTTTTTGTTACTAACAATGGTGGTGATCTGCGATTTTTAGCGGGACTGTGACATTGTGGCGGACAAATCTGACCCTAATGCCCTGTACACACGATCGGTTTGTCTGATGAAAACGGACCGATGGATTTTTTCATCAGATATCCGATGAAGCTGACTTTCATCAGTCTTGCCTACACACCATCAGTTAAAAATCCAATAGTGTCCAATGCGGTGACGTAAAACACAACGACGTGCAGAAAAAAGTTCAATGCTTCCGAGCATGCGTCGACTTGATTCTGAGCATGGATTTTTGACCGATGGATTTCCCCACAGACGATCGTTTTTTTTCTATCGGTTTTTTAACCATCAGAAAATTTTAAAAAAGGTTCTATTTTTTTTCACCGATGGGGAAAAAAACTATGGGGCCCACACACGATCGGTTCGTTTGATGAAAACGGTCCATCGGACCGTTTTCATCAGACGAACCGATCAGGTGTACAGGACATGACTGACACTTTTTTGGGACCAGTGACACCAATACAGTGATCAGTGCTAAAACAATGCACTAATCCCTATATAAACCTGTCATTGTAGTGAACATGCCCGGTGGCCGTAACTACCCACTGAGAGCCGCAGGAGTAATTGCTCATCAGCTATCCTTATTGTTAGTGTCATTTACACGCGGCCCAAGATCATTTCTATTCTTTTGGTGTGGCCCAGGAAGGTCAAAAGTTTGGACACCCCTGGTTTAGAGAGCACGTGACCGAAAATCCACAAATGTTACAGTTGTCACAAAGTAGTAAGTGCAGATAAACCATGTAGTAGGGACAAATGTTTCAGTGACAACTGTCTAAAGCAGGCAAGAGGCGGATCAAAATTGGGCCAGTTCAGCAGGAACCGGACAAATTTCTATCCATCTATGGGCAGGCTCGTTGTGCTGAAGTCGATCTATTATTCGACTTCAGTGCAACCAACCTGTCAGGTTTTTTCCCGAACGATCAGTGCCCCAGGCTAGAGTTGGCAGCACTGATCAGTGTATTTGGATGGCAGGTTTGGCTACCCCTGACTCAGTGGGGAGGATTCCCTCATTCACTTTGAGTGTGGGGATGGGGGAATCGGGTCTTTTTTTTTTTCAATATGTTGGTTGAATGAAAAACAATGACTAATGTATTGCCTGCCTAAAACATTCAGTAAATTAGCTAAAAAAAAAAAAAAGATTCTTAGGAGACAGATACCAATGCGATTTGTTGTGTTTACTGTAATGGGTGCTGTAGTATGTCGGCACTTTAAGAATACATTTTATAACATATTGTTTTCCCATCTGTCAGTATCTCTGATGGGACTGATAGGTAGGGCCCACTGCTGATAAATATGATAATCTAGTATGAAGTGTTATTGGTTTAGAATGGCAATCAATGGCGAAGATGCCTTTTAAATGAGAACTACTTTACTTATGAATTTATTGTTAGATACATCTACATAAAAGTAGTATTAAACCAAAAACATTTTTTTTTGCAGCTTACTAATCCTTATGGCGCGTACACACGACTGTTTTTCAGGTTTAAAAAAATGACGGTGTGTGGGTTCCAGAGCATTTTTCGCGATGTAAAAAATGAGCATTAAAAATTTCGAACATGCTCTAATTTTTCACAACGTTTTTTATTTTATTCTTTTAGTTTAAAGAAGCATTTATTGAAAGGCAGTGCAGTACAAATGAAATCCCCCAATTCACTCTGGGGTACAGTACATTGTCCAAAATAACAAGAGCAGCTAAATAGCCAAAAAATAAACAAAACAAACTAAAAATAACAACCTACAGTGTCTTGAAATGACTATAAAGTTACATACGGATATCCTCCCTGCTAAAGTAGAGAACCACAATTCAACAGAGAATGATAATTCTCAGTGGAGAACATAATCTAAGGTCGTCGGACCAGACGTCCCAGAAGGGTACACACAAAACCTGGAGCCGACTGAAAAAAACACATCACCTAACTCTCCACATTTAAAGGGGTCACCCGCAGGGCACCAGAATACCAGTGATCTCCAGAGCCGAACGGGCGCTCCGAACCAAAAACAAACAGATGAACAACGGTTAAACGTCTCCACAATAACTAAGAGGAGCGCAAATTCACTGTATGAAAGCTCCCCAAAGGGAAGTAATGAATTAGTAACGTTTTTTCACAACGTTTTTAACGTTATTGTTTTTAACGTCGTAAAAAATGGTCGTGTGTGGGCTTTAACGACGTGAAAAATCCGTGCATGCTCAGAAGCAAGTTATGAGACGGGAGCGCTCGTTCTGGTAAAACTGGAGTAAGCACATTCATCACGCAGTAACAGACTGAAAAGCGCAAATTGTCTTTTACTAACACAAAATCAGCAAAAGCAGCTTAAAGGGTGGCGTCATCCGAATGGAACTTCCCCTTTATAGTGCCGTCGTACGTGTTGTACGTCACCGCGCTTTGCTAGAGCATTTTTTTTTTCACGATCGTGTGTAGGCAAGGCCGTTTTAACGATCGGGTTAAAAAAAAATAGTTTTTTCTAGACCATTAAAAATGTTGGGTCAGATTCACGTACATCTGCGCATTATTGGACCGGCATAGCGCACCGCCTTTACGTTAGACTGGCGCAATGTAGCGGCGCAATCACCCTATTCTCGTCGGTTTTGCGCAGAAATTAGCGCCTGCGCAACCTTATTTCAGAGGCGCAAGGCGGAGTAATACAAATTGGGAAGGACGTGGGCGTGTTACATTGAAATGAGCCGTGACCCCATGCAAATGAAGGGCCGGCCGGCTCGCGCTTGCGTGCTTGAAGCAGACCATGGTCAGCACCTCTGTGCGCATGCTCACAACTCGGGAACGGCGCAATCAGTGAAATTGAAAGTGGACTAGGGCAACGTAATGAACTACGCAGACAGCATAAATAGACAGACACAAACGCACTTCCTTTGCAAAAGTACATCCCTTTGTATCCCTCCCTATACAGCAAGGTGCTTTTGTTCTGTTGTTTATTAGCGTTTTTTTGTTTGTTTGTGACGTGTCTTTGAGATATTTGGTGACTGTTTTGCAGAGTGATTTTTGTCTTTTCTGTGTTTTCTTTGTTGTGTTTTTTTCAATTAATTTTTTTGCTGGACATTTTTTTTTTTGTTTTGTGAATGTTTTTGGAATGTGGGGGTTATATTCCTGCCGGAAAAGGGGTGTCACCCTCAATTTTGGTGGAGAAGGGTTCCCCAGGACCAGGGAGAAGTGATCCCCAGGTCCGTGTGAATGGTGTATGAATGTACAGTGACATATTGTAGTCGTGGCGTGGCGTTGCTGCTCACAAGTCCTGCATGGTGGGCTTGTGCCAATCCAATGTGATGAGGATGTGATGTGTCTGTGCTTAGGGACCACAGTGGTGTGCATGCATGCATTCTCATTGTGCCACGATTATTGTGTGTGTTTAACTTGCAAAGATGCCTAATGTGAGCTGGCTCCTGGCTGCTCTTCCCTCAGAAGACGGGATAGCCTTGGTTAGGGGGGCTCTGTATAGGAGTCATGAGATGCGGTCCCAGTGCATATGCAGAGTCATCCTGAAGGGATAAGACAGGAGGATGTTAGTACTGCATGTGCCCCTTGTGATTTCAGCATCATGGGGGGGACAGTCATGCCTGCCACCCATGTCACTCACCAACCAGCCAACTGTCCCCATACATGTTCTGTTCGAAATCTGTGGGGATGGGGCTAGGATTGTATATGTAGCTGTCATGGGTGTCATGGGTGGTGTCATGCGTTGGGCTCCTGCAGGGTTGTGGTTAATTCCAGGATTGCATGAGGGGTGAATCTGAAGATGTGAGACACCTCAGAATCACTCATGCCAAAGATGTCTATGCGTGTGTGATATATCAAGTGAAGAGTGAGGGGCTTGTATCAGATTAGATTATTATATCCATCAAGGTTTTAAAGGGCTATTGAAAGATAGTGAGACCGTGTTTGTAATTTGTATGTATGTTATGTATTGATGTATATATGTATGTATATTTTTTGTAAAAATGTTTTTTAAGGCAAAGAACATTTTTTGGTAAAAAAAAAAAAAAATCCTCTCCCGTGCCCTCCTCCGTGCCCTCCTCCTTCTTTGCTCATCTAAAGTCAGTAGTATAGCTATGAGCATGGATGCCACTGGCATGTTGGCATACAGTTTGTTGGGCAGCAAGTGTGACTGCTCAGCTCCTCACTAACAGTGTTGCTTTCTCTGACATGTAGACGAATTGTCTAATTTTATACCACCTTTTATATGGTCTAATTTTAGACAGGCCGTGCAGCTGTTGCGCACAGCGCGTAGCCTGCGCTGCACCAACGTTTTTTTGTGGATCCCCGTAACTCCCTCATTAGCATATTTGAATAGCAAATCAATGGGGTGTCTAGCACAGATTTGCGCCGACGAATGCGCCTGTCTATCGAAATTACGCTGGACGAAAAAAAGTAGATTTCTTGCGTATCTCGTTTTGGGGATGCGGAGTATCGAAACGCATGCGCACATTTAGACTTACGCCGCGCATCTCCTGTTATGCCGGCGTAATCGCTCTGTGAATCTGGCCCTTTATTTTTTTAAAACCCGAAAAACGGTCGTGTTTACGCGGCATTAGATGGCTACATAAAAAAAAAAACGAATGCAGCCATCTGCAATATACAGTATTGCATTTCTTATTTGGGGTTTTATACCACTTTAATGTTTAATCATCCTCAATCTAATGCAGGCTTTCTCCCATGAAACCCAAGGATTTCTCCTATAGGTGCTAGGGGTTTATTGAGCAGTGAACAGGGATGGGTTGATCTCTTGTCTGATGGTGACCACATTGTTCTGGCACCAACACCACTACAGCATCACTCAAACGCGACCAGTGGAGCTCCTCTGGTCTCTCAGGTAAGTAACCCCTGATGCCAGTGATCATGTTCACCATCTGTAATAAGATTCTTCTCATCGGCCAATGTAAGGGGCATTCCTCCCACTGGCCCCCAATGTATGGGGGCCCAACACTGGCTACCTTTGCAAAAGTCCACCGTGAGCCTGTCGGAAGTCTGACAGAAAGAAAGAGAACAGGTTCTCTATCTAAGGTCCGTCGGACTTCCGACAAAAAAAAGTCTGATGGAGGCTACACACGTCTGACTTTTTTTCTCGGAAAGTCCGGCCGTGTGTACAAAACATATAGGTTAAACAGAGGACAATGGTCTGATGGACTGTTTTCATCGGTCAAAACTGATCGTGTGTGGGCCCCATAGGTTATTTAACCATCAGTTAAAAAAAAGCCAACTTGCTTTAAATTTAACTGATGGATTCCTAACCGATAGGTCAAAAACGATCGTTAGTAGGCACGACCATCGGTTAAAAATCCACGCATGCTCAGAATCAAGTCGACGCATGCTTGGAAGCATTGAACTTCATTTTTTCAGCACATCGTTGTGTTTTACGTCACCGTGTTCTGACACGATCGGTTATATAACCGATGGTGTGTGGGCGCGACGGACCATCAGTCAGCTTCATCGATTAACCTTCAGACTGTTCTCATCGTATGGACTGATCGTGTGTGCGTGGCTTAAAAGGACTTTTCTTCATGGCTCACTATTGTAATGAGAATTCCTTTCATTGATCACCAGTGCAAGGAATCTCTTCTATCATTGACCCCAGGTGTGGTGTGGCTAATGTACCATGAGATGTAGATACCATTTTCCTTGGGACTGTAATATTTTTGTTGGGGTTAATGGTAAATATGTAGAGACAGGGGTTTCATTATATTAATAGTCTTTTTTTTCTCTACAGTTTGTTAATGTACATGGTAACAGCCATTTCATCGTCTTTTTTTTCTGCAAATTAAATCAATTGACTCTCTGCAGTAGTGAAAGAAGCTACAAACCTGAACCAAGTGTAATATAAGGGTCTGTGAGGTTGCATACAAAAATAGATGTTCCCCTACTCTAGTTTCATGAAGGGCCGTTTCACACCAGGAAATGCGCAGAAACACTCTGCGTGTTCCTGTTTGAGTCACATGCAGCACAGTGTGGTGCGATTTGATCCCACTCATTTTAAATGGGCTGAATAGTATTGCTTTAAAAAACGCACTGAAACTGCAACTGTACTTGCAACCTGCGTTTGAGATGTCGTTAACGTAAAGTGCAACTAAACCCATAATAGTAAAATCAGTTTGTATACGCAGTAAACACACTCAGTTTAGAACCAGCAAGAAAAATGCTGGCAAGAGTTTTCTTGCCGAGTATATGTGCGTGTGTACGAGGCTTTCTGGTTTCCCGTCAAGAAAACTGCCTAAAATCTCGATGAGAAAAATAGAGAACATGCCGAGAAACCCAAGAGTGTGTATATTTACCTGTCGCTGTGGAAACTCGCGCATGCTCGAAATGACTTCAACTCATACGCGGTTGCTTCCTAGGCATAGGTAGGGTGCAGCAAGATGGCGGCGACGGCATCAAATGTGACGAGCGCACGCTCGTCGTACGCAATGATGTCACCGCATTCTTGCCTTTCAAAAGAACCGCGGTTCTTTTGAAAACAGTGTCTGTACACTCGGGTGGCAAGAGATTCTTGTCAAAGAAGTTTTTTCCTGATGAGATTCTGGCCCGCGTATACAGGGTTTTAAGCTTGCTTGTTATACTTACTGTGGAACTGTGGAAGGGGGTTAATACTCAGCATTGTTTAAAAAGGCTGCATGATCCTATCTTCTTTTCCTACCCTTTTTCCTCTGTCCCCAAATTATCTTCTGATAGGGGACAAGCTGTACCTGCACTCCTTGAGAGAGTGCATGTGATCAGCACAGAGCCAATAAGCACTGTCCAGACAGAGGGTCAGGGGTCCTGCAGTCTCATAGGACAGTCAAAGCAGAACGAAAACTCCTCCTATACCTACAAGATTGCAATTTTCGTCCGGAAAATCGCAAGAAACGAAAACCGAAAGATCCGATATAAAAAATGCTTTATTTTCGTTTTCGTTGCGGTAAAAATTCGATATAGAGAGATTCGACATTATAGGGAAAAAATTCGACATTATAGAGAAAAGATTCGACACTATAGAAATAATAGATTCGACATTACAGAGAATAGATTTCGATTTATGAGAAAATAGATTTGACATTATTACTAGTCATACAACATTAGAATTCTTGTAGGCAGAATATTCGAACAGAAATGTACGATTCGACGTAAAGATTCGACGTTCCGTCGAATATTCTTTTGACCATTCGACAGAAAACAAGTATTATTGGATTTTCGGACGAAAGCTATTCCCCAACGAAAAACTAAATAAATCAAAACGATTTTCGGGAGTAACTAAATAAATTTATTTTCCAAACGAAAACGAAAAAACAAAACAAAATATTCCAGTCTGCACATGTCTAGTATTTAGCAGTTTATATTTAATAAAACTATTGCATTTCCATGTTCTGTGGGAGACCAGATACAGTAAATGCAGGCTCCTGGGTTTAGTAACACTTTAACATTAACACCCGTTGCAGATCGCAACTGCAGTGCGTTTTGAACTCAGTGCAGGAAATGCGCACGTAACAGAGGAGTCCCGCAACACATTCTGGTGTGAATTGCCACTAATGCCAACTGTCCCTTTTTTTACAGGACAGTCCCACATCTAGGTGCTCTGTCCCGACGATGCTGTATTCCAAATTGTGTCCGGAGATCACAGCATCACTTATATATGTTTTTATTAATAACATATACTGTATAATTATACATAAGCTAAGGAGTGTTTTACTATATTGCCGTCAAAGACAACAAAAATGTTGCATTTAAAATTAAACTTCAATTTGGCCTTATTAGGAAATTAAAAACGCAATCATTCGAGACATATACCTCATAAAGAAACTTGATGTGATAAAAAGACGTTTCACTTTAGCTGAAATGTTATGACTTTCTATTTAGGAATAAAAAACTAGGAAGCGTGTCTAGAGGTATGATAAGAAGCCAATGCTGGAGCAGGTGCATTTAGGATGTGGCTGAAGTAGGCTGTAGATGATGGGAGCACTCAAATGTATAAAGGACGAACAAAAGGCAAAAACAGTATTATATTAAAAAAATGATGTTGATGATAATTATACTTGGTATGTAGTACCATCTTATTCCAAAGTATTATGAATTTGGGATTTAGAGAAAACATACATGTTCAAAACACACCTTTGTGATGCGATGTGTTAAACCTCAGGCGATCAGATTTACGAAACTATGTAGTTTTTCAGCTCTTTAGCGCCACCCTTTGGCAACTTCTGCTGATGTTGTGTTATGGTGAGCATTGCTTCTGAGCATGCATGTTTGAACTTTGGAGTTTAGTGAACTTGGTGTTGAGTTATTCACTTTACGGTCAACACAAAAGACAAGGGGGCACTCTACGTCTAGAGGAAAAGAGATTTATTCTCCAAATACAGAAACGTTAAGAGCTGTTAAAATGTGGAATAGATTCCCTCAAGAGCTGGTTCTGGCCAGCTCAGTAGATTGCTTTAAAAAAAGCCTTTATTATTTCCTAAGTGTATGTAATATAACTGGGTACTAACATGTATAGGTAAAGTTGATCCAGGGAATATCTGATTGCCTCTCGGGGGATCAGGATGGAATTTATTTCCCCTGCTGGAGAAAATTGGATCACGCTATGCTGTTTTTGTTTTTTGTTTTGCCTTCCTCTGGATCAACTGTAGGTATAGGATTGTGTATATGGGACTGTATGATTTTTTTTTTACCTTTTATTGGTTGAACTTGATGGACTTGAGAGAGTAAATAACTTGTATAGCGCTACAAATGCGAACTGAATCGCCTCAAGGCG
Source organism: Rana kukunoris (assembly GCA_029574335.1). Lineage (NCBI taxonomy): Eukaryota > Metazoa > Chordata > Amphibia > Anura > Ranidae > Rana > Rana kukunoris. Next base: position 44,633,754 of record CM056049.1, on the reverse strand, counting down.
CTTGGCATCCATTTTCCTTCTGTTTATCCCTCAGAATAGGTGGGTCTTGAGTTTTTTCCTGAAGGCCAGGTGATCAATTTTCGTTCGGATGTTAGTCGGTAATGCGTTCCACAGTCGAGGTCCTTGAACTTCAAATCGACTTTCTTCTTTGGTCTTGTAGCGGGCTTTGGGGATTTGTAGTCATTTTTGGTTAGTTGATCGAAGAACTTGATTAAATATTAAATATTGGGGAGCGCTTCTGTGTACATATTTGTGCGTTAGGCATAGGACCTTGAATGTGACTCGTCTTTTACGGGCAGCCAATGGGTGGATCTCAGGGATGGGGTGATTGGTTCCCAGGGTTTTTTACCTGTTACCAGTCCTGCTGCCGTGTTCTGGATGACTTGGAGACGGGCAAGCTGGTGAGAGTCCGAGGTAGAGGGAATTTGCATAATCTTGTGTCTTGTGTCTTGTGTCTTTTTCCAACCAGATTAACTATCTAAGAAATGTCAATATGTGCAACCTGGTGTGCTCTCACAAATCACCAAAACGAAACAAAAGAAGTGGTGGAATGTATATATATATATATATATATATATATATATATATATATATATATATATATATAATTAGTTACATAGTCACATAGTTAGTCAGGTTGACAAGTCCATCCAGATCAACCATAAAAAAAAAAAAATAATAATAATATCATACAATCCCATATACCCAATTCTATACCCACAGTTGATCCAGAGGAAGGCAAAAAAAAAACCAGCAGAGCATGATCCAATTTGCTACAGCAGGGGAAAAAATTCCTTCCTGATCCGCCGAGTAGGCAATCGGATATTCCCCGGATCAATAGTTTAATTTTATTAATGTTATTGATGTGATTTTTTTCATTCTTGGATGTGTTAGACTTGTTAGCACCCTACACACATGGTACTTTTTGCCATGTTCTATCATTTATTCTCATGTTTTTGTCATAGCAGTCCAGTATGCACACACCTATGAATCAGCCTCTCAGAACTAGTTCAGTTCCGTGGTGTTATAATTGGGGTGTCACCCTCTCAGAATTATCACACTTTAGTTTAGTGCGCTTTTGATCTTAGAACGTTCTGTAATGGTGATAAATTGAATTATAAAATGGGCCCGCTTGTGTGTAATTATCCAGGTTTACCATATAGACAGGTTTAAAATAAATCTAATCCAGATAACACAGAGCACATTAGGCTGGCCCATCTGGTATTTAAGACCAGGATGCAGAAGGAAGATGGATTCTTTGATCTAGTGACGTTCTAGGTCAGTCCTGGCCCAGCACCTGTCTGGCAAAGCTCGAAATATAGTCTGTATGTTTCAGAACCTGCAAAAGAAGCCTCATTAGGCTTTGTCACCTCTTCCACATCTTCTGCAGGGAACAGCAGATGTGATCGGCAGAAAATTCCGCACAAGACCTGAATTAATTCTTCCTACACGGGTATCTACGGGCTCTTCGTGGCCATCATCGACATAAACTCTTTGTGGGTCCATTTGTTTTTCTTAAGACGTGCTTGGTGGTGCTGTGTGCCGTATACTTATTGAGCAATTAATGCTAGTCGCTCGCCTTCTTTAAGTAGCTTTAGCCATGGGGCTTGGCACTGCCACCATTGTCTGCGTGCCAAAAAAATATCCGCAGCGACTGCCGCATCCTAGTACTAAGAGGTTTGTCTCGAAAAATCCGCAGTGATTACGTCTGGCATATATATCACTCCGGTCGCCTTTGTGTTAATAAATATGTCCTGTTTTGATGTTGTGTTGTTGTTTTTTTGTGTGTGATTCTTCTTTTTTTTTTGTGCTCCGTGAAAGAATTAGCATCCAAATAACCTGATCCATTTCTTTGCCATGGATTTTTGCTTTCTGGGAACGGTGACGTTGCCAGACAATACAAATTGAGAAAAAATACAATGGGATTATCTACTTTAGGTGTATTTTTTTTTTTTTTCTTCAAAATATCTGGCAGGTACACAATACCACCTTTTAAAGGGTTAAAAGTAAACACGTAGCTTTACACTGCATGATACAAGCGGCAAACAGAAGTGGTGATTTGCATTTAACGGCACATTTTTCTAACCTAGGCTTCCGGTATAAAAATACATATTTTTTACATATTATCTAGTATCTCAATTTTTTCTTTTTTTAGTTTATCTAATTTTGTGTTTTAAAAATGTATTTGTTTCCTTTTTAATGAAGATTAGTACAATAAAGCATCCTTTTTCATTTTTCATGTGATTTCCAACTACATTTTTTATAGTTCTAAAAAAAAAATTGCAGTAGAGAATGCAATCTTTATTTTCTGGTGTGTCTATCGCTAACTTCTGGTGAGCTGGGAATTTTTTTTTTCCTGCTGGCAATGTTTCAGATGCATCGGATGCATTTTTTTTTTTTTACTCCTTTTAAATTTCTGGGCGAAAGAACAAATTCCAGTTGTATAAAAACGGGTAAAGGTGTTCCAATGGAAAAAATATATATATAAAAAAAGTTTATTTTGGTATTAGCCCTCTGAGTACCCTTTGATTTGGTAAATTGTGTTTTTGATGGTAATAGAGGAAACTGCAGATGAGATCTTTACAAAGAGCATAATCCTTTAGAAAAAAAAAAAATAGAAGAATTTCGGCCTCCTGCTGGCTTCTTTGCCTCTTTGGTACCTTCCAGACTTGTACAGAATTGCTGGACTGGTGCCCACTGATGTCATGGAAACACTGAAATTACTGGGAATGATTCATGTCTATGCTGTTCTCTTAACCTCCCCCACACAAACAGGAGCTGCTTTTACCCCCCCCCCCCCCTACCCCAATATAGATATTTCTATATATGTATATACTGTGCATGCATTTACTATATAAAAATCTATATATAAATATATATACATTTATATATATTTATTTTTTATTTTTTTGGCAGCATAGTAGACACTACATAACTGGGAATTTGAAATTAATTTAGTTTTGATTAGGGTCCAAATACTTGGCAGATGAGTTTATTTTTTAAATATTTATGAAGATTTTTTTTGTAATCTCATGTTATATAAATGCTTAGCGAAATACAACAAGTTAATACAATTTAAAAATTAAATGAGCATCACTGACTCTAAGTATACCATGAATAATAAATATATCGTTCTTTCTATCTATCTATATTTTTTTTTTTTACAAAATAGTTTTTTATTCGTTTTAGAAAAGCATGTTACAAAACAGAGCTTTTGAGCATTCCCCGGCTCAAACGAATATATAACATAACAAAACAATCCCAACTGTAGTCACAACTCTGGTACCCCTTGATAAACGAGGGTAGCAGCATCACATAATCTGGAGGTAGAAGGTAGGCGTTATCATAGTAAGTAGGAACATATCAGATTTCTGTAAATCAAGCTAGAAAATTAAGAATATAACACAATAAATAATAAAGTGCAGTATGAGCAACATATAATCCCAGGGAAAATAAGAAAAGGTAAACAGGGGGTGAACCCGGAGGGTGAATACTCGGAGGGTGATTAACGAGGGCAGCAGCATCACATGACCAAGGTAGGCAATCAGGAGGTAGAAAGGTAGGCACTATCATAGTAGGTAGGAACATATCAGATTTCAGTAAAACAAGTTATAAAATTAAGATTATAATACAATAAATAATAAAGTGCAGTATGATCAACATATAATCCCAGGGAAGATAAGAAAAGGTAAACAGGGGGGGAACCCAGAGGGTGAATACACTGGAGGGTGATTAACAAAGGTAGCAGCATCACATGACCAAGGTAGGCAATCAGGAGGTAGAAGGTAGGCATTATCATAGTAAGTAGGAACATATCAGGTTTCTGTAAAAATGTTTTTAATGTGACTTAATACATTTATTTTTATTTTATTATAATGTGAGATATTTTCTTTTCCTATTGGTTTTATAGTGGCAACCTTAAAAGTCCGCTCTTTATTTTTCTATTTCCTTTTTTTCATTCAATACAATTTGATGTGGTGCCATGCGCGTGCATGCTCAGTTCGGCCGGCCATTCATTTTCATGGGGTCATGCTTAATTTAAATAGATGACGCCCACCTCCTTCCTACTTTGAATTACGCAGGCTTGCGTAAAGAAGATATGCTACGCCAGCACAAAGATACGCCTCTCTACGTGAATCTACCCCATAGAATTTACACACCATCCACTTTAGTCAAGCACAGTATCTTCTCTAGCATTACTAGTGGAGAGAGATTCAATCTAAATATTTTATATATATCATTTTGAACATTCATTATTTTTTTTGCAAAATAAACTTTGCCCTGAAATTACTTTTATCTGACCTGAGAAAAACAATTACCACCATATAAAAAATGTAAATGGCCACACCAGAACAAAATGAATGAACCCTTTAACCACTTAAGGACCCCCGCACGCACATATACGGCCACAGAATGGCACGTACAGGCACAAGGGCGTAAATTTACGTCCCCGCCTAAGTGCGGTTCGGGGGTCCCCCCCACACGCCGCGGAGGGGGTCCCCCTGGCTCCGGGAGCGATCCGGGATGAGCGGGCGGATGTCGGCGTTTACCCGCCCCCCCGCGATCGCTCCCAGCCAATGCGCGCGCTCCCAGCTCCTGTCACTTCCTCCTCCTGTGTTTACACAGGAAGGAGGAAATGATGTAATCTCTCATCGCAGCGGTGTTTCCCACCGCTGCTCATGAGAGAAGACATCACAAGTAAGTGTGCACCAACACAACACTGACACACACTCACATAGGCACATTAACCCCTTGTGATCGCCCCCCCCACACCCCCTGTCACAGTGTCACTGAATGCAGTGATCTAATCACTGCATTTAGTGTCAGTGTGACAGACAGTGTAAAAAACAGTTAGTGTTAGGTCCAGGGTAGCCCCCCCACCCCCCCTAATAAAGTTTTAACCCCCTGATCACTGCCCTAGTTAACCCTTTCACTCCCTATTGCCAGCATCACTAAGCGATCATTTTTCATTTACACCTGTAATAGAAATACGATTGGTGCCAGTGATGACAGATATCCTTCTAAAAATGGTCTTGTTTGCATTTCTTGACAATGTTTTGGTGTCAATTCTTTCAAGTATTGACCCCAAACAAGTATACAGATAAGGAATTGTGACTTTTGCTTGGTCTATGCTTGTTCTGGGTTAGATATATAGAGGCATTCTAACCAGACACGGTCAGACAGCTAGCATTTTTAATAGATGGCCAACAGTGGCAGCTCATATATTTTTGTTGACCTAAACCCTAGACTTAAAGTAAAACTTCACTCTTTCAATCAATATTTACTCTTTTTACTCCTTATGCTGCTAGCATTAGTAAATAGATAGGAAAGTATATTGTATTTCCTTGTAAAAGAAATGTGAGACATGAAGTGCAGAGCGTGGCACCACATCCAATTGTATTGAATGAAAACAAGGAAATAGAAAAATAAAGAGCGGCCTTTTAAGGTTGCCACTATAAACCCAATAGGAAAAGAAAATATCTCACATTATAATAAAATTTTAAAAAAATGTATTAAGTCACAGTAAAACATGTAAAAAGGAGAGTACATAGACATGTTTGATTGGTGCAATGTCACACATGGATGGAATAAGCTGAGATAAAAAACCATATAGATGGCCTGTAGAGTAATGTCAGTGTAGTAAGAAGATCCCTTCTGAGCTACCAGATTCACAGTATCAGCACCAATGGATCACTACGCGTTTCGCCAATAGTTTCTTAAGGACATCCATGGCTAAAAAAAAAAAAAAAACTCGGGGAACACAGGGCATCCAATTTGTGGCACAATGCACCATATAGGAAAAGAGAGAAAAATGAAAGGTGTGGAAGGGGAGATAAAAAGAGGATAAAAATATCATACAGCCTATTGAGAGTCCCTGACCATTGAAGATAGCTTGTAAAACAATTCAGATAGAAATCAATATACTGATGTGAGTAGTATTCATGTAATCTACTGGACCCCAGGAGCCAACAGGAATCGTGGCCTCTGCATTAGAAATTTGCCGCTCCTGCTCTGTGTCAAATGTCCAAGAACGTGTGCAACATATTTCTTTCTATAGCCCCATAGAGAAGAGTGGGCTGTGTCTGCTCTGCATAAGCAGGGCAGACACAGACCAGCCATCCACCTGCTCAGTGGGGATCAGCAGACAGATTCCCAGCTGAGCAGACCGACTCCAACGGAATGAAAGTAAAACTGCCTTTTGCTGTAAATGTTATGCATGAATTACTCCACAATGTCTGTAGCTATAGAGGTCAGTGAGGGCTTGATTTAAAGCATATCTAAACTGGAAAACAAAAATGTAATATATTACAGCTTACCAATCCTTAAATGTGGTGGCTGAATGTGTCCCAGTTCAGGGTAGATTGTTCTTTAAGTTAACTCACAGGATATTTTTTAACACAAAGAAATGTATACAATATACTTTTACTGTATCTGAGAATGTTGCTTAGCTTACATACATCTAAATTTTGCATGCTCACACTATGTCACTGGAATAAGCATTTTGTTGTCCGAGTCTGAATCTGTGGAATGACGCCAGGGAGGTGAAGTGTGCCAAGTTTTAGCCGATATGCTGAAAAAATCTTGCAAATTAGAAGGACAAATTCAACGCAATGTGGCAACATGTAAAGTGAACTTGTAAGAATAGAAATAGGAAATCCGACATTGCTGCCTTGTTATTAAGGGCGCATTCACATAGGTGTTAAACGCCATGTACATATGCAGAAAGTGTTTTGTTTTGTATGCAGCAGTAGTCAAGTCTATGGGTCCATTCAGACAGCTGTGTCTGGCAGTATAATATAGCGTTGCATTCAGCAAAAAATAAATAAAATGCAGACAGCAGCTGCACCTGGGGTTGAAGATTTCAGTGTTAATTACGCTGTACACATGTAAGTATTTGTACTAATGTTTACATGCAGAAAGCATTACTGAATCCTATTGGCCGGCTCCATTGCTCAGGGGCTGATACACTATATAAGTATTGGGACACCTGCCTTTACACCCACATGAACTTTAATGACATCCCAGTCTTAGTCCGTATGGTTCAATATTGAGTTGGCCCCCCCTTTGCAGCTATAACAGCTTCATCTTTTCTGGTAACGCTGTCCACAAGGTTTAGGAGTGTGTTTATGGGAATGTCCATTCCCTCCACCTCATCCAATCACAGAACACCTTCTAGTCCTTGAAAAAAATACAAGGTGCTCTATAAATGGAGGCATTGCCAAGCAAGCGACCCCCTGTGGTTACTATTCAGAATTGCAGACGTTCTGCACTGGACCCCGGAAGATTGATTCTATCACTGTAGTAGCACCAACTACTACATTGATTTGCAGTTTCCACAGATAGCTCGGGTATGAGATATACTGTACACACTTGTGTTAGGCTGGACCAAAAAAAAAAATCCTTTTTAAACTTCAGTTTTTTACAGTACGTTACAGAAAGTTGCATTCTCATAGTGTAAGGATGTTGCAAGGATGTTGCAAGGATGTTGCAAATTTCAGAACATTCTGTTGAAAGTAAAATATAAAGTAGACTAAAGGTAAAACTTTTTTTTTTTTGTTTTCAATAAAATGGCGAGAAACTAGAACCCCTGTCAGTTTTTATTGCTGTCTGTGCCCTCGTTCGGGAGAGTCGCTCTCTCAATGTGTCCTGTGTACCATTATCATTGAAACATCTTCTTCATTGAAAGTGAAAGTAAAAGTAAAGATGGCAACTTCCTTGGCTGCAAGCTGCAATAGGCGTCGGACAGGGATGTTTACATACATGCTGTGGTGCTTCACTCCTGCGGCAAAGTTCACACGACCTGTAGTGGTTAGCTATTGGCAAGCCTGCTGAATGCTACACATTCAAGTAAATCAAAGAATTATATAGAAAACCTGTTCTGGAGCATATATGTTATATGTTATGAATGAGCAGCCGCTTAAGCAAATTATGACACCAACAGCAAAGATACAATCATGCAGGGCTTTTTTTTCAGGGGGAACTGAATGCATATATTGCCAAGGTGTGCTGGAAGTTCGATTGATGCTAGCTGCTGGGTGATCTATTGTCATTGGAGAATCTATTGTTGCTGGGGAGGTCTGTTGATGCTGGTTGGGGATGTATTGCTGCTGGGGCGATCTTTTGTTGATGGTAGAGATCTACTGTTGAGGGAGGGGTCTATTGTTGCTGGCTGCTGGAGAACCTATTTTACTGCCTTTCATTAGCAAATTCCTTAAAAACTACTTAAAGCTGAGTTCTGCCCCCAAACAATTAGACATAGTATTAGGACAATTTCCTGTCCAGGGTGCCCGCAATGTCCTTAAAGGAACACTAAAGGTTCGTTTTTTATTAGATCAATTGATTGCTGTAAGCTAGAGCATTTAAATATCACTTACCTCGTTTTTCCTTTTGACTTCCAAAATACAGTAATCCAGGTTTGAAAATGCCATTTCCTGTCTCTCCTCTTTTTGCTTTCCACCAGCACCTGCATGGTGGAAAGCAGAATGTGCTCATCCCCTCCCTATGACTACAGCCCTGCGTGAAGATGCTCTCTTATCCCTCACAGGCATGGAGGCTAAGCCTGATAGGAACTGTAGTTCCCATTAGGCCCTGATGTAGCAAGAATGAATGCGCACCGCAAACCAGGAAGTCAGTGAGAATAACGATTCAGGAGTGATAGAGGTGAATAAATCGGCTCGATTTCAACAGGTATCAAACTAGTTATAATGCAAAACATTACTTTTTACTTTATCAGCTACTGTCAGACTTTAATTTAAGAGCAAAATATTTTTGTCTTTACAGCCCCTTTAATCTGTCCCTCGGCTCCCGGCTGGAGGTACCAACATCTTCAGTAAGGGAATCAGGAAGTGAAGCCTTGCGGCTTCACAGCCTGGTTTCCTACTGTGCATGCGCGAGTCGAGCTGCACGTCCTAACTGGTCCCTGCTGTCTTCTGGGACCTATGTGTTTCCCAGAAGACAGCAGGGGGAGGGAGGAGGAACCGGACATGGCATAGATCAATGCAGAATCTGCGGTGATCTATCACTGGAAGTGGGAGCAAATGCCTGCATTAGACAAGTATCTGCTTCCCCTCCCTCCTGAAAGGTGCCAAATGTCACACCGAAGGGGGAGGGAATTGGAAAAGCAGAAGTTTCATTTTTGGGTGGAACTCCGCTTTAACACCAAAAATTATTGATTCTTTGTTATGCATTCTCTAAAAGGGGCAACGCTGGGAGGTGGGTAGGTGGTGGAGCCAAGGAACGGTGATTGGGGGTATGTAGGGGGTGGAGACAGGGGTGACTTAAAAAGGGGGAGTACCTGCACCTATTCTCCTAGAAAATAAAGCCCTGTAATGATGTATAGAAGCAGCGCTAAATCAATAAACAGATGAATACATCAATATCTGTTAAAAAATATGATGTGTTGTTATAATAACACCATACCAAATATAAAGTGATATTAAACTAATTTTTAAAAGAAATTCAGTCCATAAAAAGCCCATCAGTGAGGACATAAAGAAAAAATGTGTTACATAGTTAGTCAGATTAGTCAGACACAAGTCCATCTAGTTCAACTAAAAAAAATACAATCCCATATATACAACACACAGTTGATCCAGAGGAAGGTGGAAAACCCCAGCAAAACATGATCCAGTTTGCTACAGCAGGGGAAAAAATCCTTCCTGATCCTCCCGAAAGTGTTGAAGAACAAAGTTCAGAAAGAAGCAATCAATGTATTATCCAGTTATTCCATAAGGTTCCCCACATTCCCAATATTCAGTGCTTCCACCACCAGGTGACACCAGATAAATGAGCCTCTTACCAGATCCCGTGGACCATCATATACTGTAATATGATTCCTTAGGGTGGCTAGACTCCAAACACCAGGTATGTGTCCAGTCAGGGTCGATCCATCTGTTCTCCAGGTCCACTTCCAGCAGCTTCCCATATCCTCCAAAGAACCTCTGGATGTCATTCAAGTAAATGGGGAAGCACCGCAAACACCATGCAACTGCATGCAATGTGCTTTTGTTGGCCAAAATGTGGTAAAAATAGACAGCGTGGAGACATCACATCACTTTCTTACTGATTGTCAATAGTCTCTGGAGCTTCAGAGGCAAGCCTATGTAGAAAACTTCCCTTTAGAGAATGCCCTTCACTTTCCTCTATACCAGTGGTTCTCAACCTGGTTGTTAGGACCCCCTCGGGGGTCGAATGATGATTTGCCAGGGGTCACCGAATCCTGGGCTGTTCCTGAAGCCCGTACCACTCTTCCAGCCTTTTTGCAGCCCCCCAGCTGGGCTGTTCACAGAGCCCGCAGCCGCCCACTTACCCTTTTCGCAGTCGCCCATTCATTTCACGGCATGGCTGGGGGCAGAGACTAGAGGTCAACAAACTGGTGAGGAATGGGAAGTGGGAGGGGCTGGAGGAGACCCTATCTCCTGATTTTGGCATAGGTGTCACTGCTACGAGACACCACAAAGTTGGAGACACAATTCGTAACACTACCTGTGCTTATAGTTGCCATTAAAAGTCCCCACTACAATTCTCAGATCAGCAGGTGACCTTGATCAAGAGCACCTAAGTTGGCCAATCAGAACTCCCCCCCAGTATTGCCACTCATTTCAACTCCCCCCCACCAGCACTGCCACTCATCCCAAACCCCCCGCCAGCACTGCCACTCATCCCAAACCCCCCGCCAGCACTGCCGCTCATCCCATTTCCCCATCCAAGGAGTAAGAGATGGAAAACAAATAGAGAATACATGAAAGGGAGAGAAAAAGAGGGGGAGGAACAAAGAAAAAGTGAGGGAAATAATAGGAGAAAAAACAAGAAAGAGGGCAAGAGAGGGATGGGGGATAAAAACAAGAAATTAGGATAGAGAGAGATAAAAGGCAAAAAACTTAGAACAAAGGGAAAGAATGGTACATCCTAAAATGTACTATAAGGGTTTTACCGTACGAGTGGAACTTAGGGAGTCTGTGGGTTAGTGGTGCAAACTACTTGTCTTGTCTTGGGTGCTGACAACCCACACTACGAAAATAATTTTACTGTCAGGCCTTGTACACACGACTGAGGAACTCTCGGAAAAGACACATCGTTTTCCTCGACGAGTTCCTTGTTAGGCTTGTCGAGAAACTTGACAAGCAGTCTTTGCGTACACACTGTCAAGACCAAATCTCTCCTCGTTCTCAAACGCGGTGACTTCAACACATACCATGGCAGGGGAAGTTCGATTCCACTGGCACAACCCTTGGGGCTGCTTTTGCTAATCTCATGTTATTGCAAGTTAGGTAAAAGTTTGGTAAGAGACATTTGCACTTTTCAGTCTGTTACAGCGTGACAAATGTGCTATCTCCATTACAAATGCTACTTTTACAGAAGGTGCGGGGGATTCTAAGCATACACACCAACGTGTTTCGCGTTGAAAAGCAGCCCGACGAGGAACACGACGAGGGAATTGAGACTCCCGTTGAGGAAAAAGAGAACTTGCTCTCTTTTTTCCTTGTCGAGTTCCTCGACAATTTTCTCGATGAAAAGCATACACACAACCGTTTTCCTCGGCAAAAAAGCTCTCCCACCGTTTCTTGATGGATTCTGTCGAGTTTCTCGGTCGTGTGTACGAGGCCTTAGGGGTCCCCACGACATGGGAAATTTTAACAAGGGGTCACAGCACTAGGAAGGTTGAGAACCACTGCTCTAGACTCAACAGGAAGTAAATAAAGCAAAATATAAAAATGTTATTCTTGAAAAGATGGAATTGTGTTTTAGCAGAGATTGATAAGAGATCACATTCATATGTATACCTAAGGGGGGGGAGAAAAAAAAAAAACGTAAAAAGATTATGTCCCTGAAAATAATAGCAAACTGTTGGTGACTGTGTCTGCTCTGCAGTAGATCTCCTACGTATAGTTGCCTTCCAGGTCAGCAATTGAATGCTAAAGCGAGATCAAAGCCCTGACTATGACAGCATGTTTCCCAAATATATTTCCAGCAGCAGAATAAACATGTACTTTCCTATTATGTGGTCTCTTAGGTACGCAAACTAAGTACCAGAAATTATCACATTAGCCTTCCACAATACACTGGGGGCATTGCATTAAAGCGTGCATTTTATACTTTAACATTAAGCCGTAGGGCAGGGTAACCACGCAGAGCGGTAGGGAATCATACAAATGCTGGAAAAGCATTATATTTCTGTACACAGTTGTAGATTAAGCACGCTGTGAAAGAACTACACATCCAGGCGCATGCCATATGTATTCCCTTTGTAAAACCTGTGGAGATTGAGTTCATTTTTCACTAGCCATGGTCACCGGGGTCCTTTCGAGGAGTTCTGGAAATCATAAAGAATTGTTATATTATCAATAGAGAACTCTGCGGAAGTTAAAAATCATGGGGGCGATTAAATGAGGTGTCTATTTATTAATTTTAAAGGGCCAAAGGTATGACTTTGGGGCAGCACAGTGACCTAGGGTTGGGGTAGAGCAGTACCTTACCGGCATGGAGTTTTCATGTTCTCCCTGTGCTCCCTTTAATGAGATTTAAGGCGGCCATAGACGGTTCAAATTTTGAAAGAATTTTCGTACGAAAATCGCATCAAACTATTTTTGTACAAATTTCACACCGTTAGTGGGCATCAGCAACAGTCGATTTTCATGCGGCAAACAAATTTGAGAAATCCGACATGTTGGAGTTTTTTTTGAAAATCTAACGATTTTCTGATCAGCGATGGGAGAATCGTAAGAGAAATATAATAGAAAAAAAATACGCATGTGCAAGAAAAGAATATTCCCGGAGAGAAACGAAGATTCCCGGCAACATGAAGGTTTTGTCGGCCGAATTTCAAAAATGGTTGCATCATCGGATCACAAAAAAAAAAAAAAACTTTCTGATTTCTAAGAAGCACCGGTGTATCTATTTTCTGTATTCTGAAAACAAGATACGCCTGAATTTTGCTTTGATACGAGCGGCGTAGGTCTCCTACGCCGTCGTATCTAAGTTGCATATTTACGATGCCCGCTAGATGGCGCTTCCGTCGATTAGCCGCGTCGAATATGCAAATGAGCTAGATACGCTGATTCCCGAACGTAATTGCGCCCTGTCGTCGTATTTTACGTTGTTTGCGTAAGCGCAAAGATACCCCTGCTATATGAGGGGTAACTTTGCATAGGTGAGGCGTACGCAATGTTAAGTATGGACGTCGGGACATTGTTGATTTTTACGTCGTTTACGTTGTTTGCGTAAGTCGTTTGCTAATATGGATTTGTGTAAGTTACTTTCACGTCGAAAGCATTGACTATTTGCGACGTGATTTCGCACATGCGCACTGGGATACGTCCACGTACGGCGCATGCGCAGTTAAAAAAAGCGTCAAAAACGTGGGGTCACATACATTTACATAAAACACGCCCACCTCTTCCACATTTAAATTACCCAGGCTTACGCCGGGCCATTTACGCTACGTCGCCGTAAGTTAGGACGCAAGTGCTTTGAGAATACAGCACTTGCGTCCAAAGTTGCGGCGGCGTAGCGTAAAGAGGATACGTTACGCCCCGCTCGAATATACGCCGGGATACGAGAATCTGGCCCATACTCTTGTTGTTGTCATTTAAAGCCGCAGTCCCCAACCTTTTTGGCACCAGGAACTTGTTTCACGGCAGCCAGTTTTTCCAGGAACCGGGGAGGGGGTTGGGGTCAAGGCTATTCTCTGAGTCTGTCCTCAGCCCCCCTTTACAGCACAGTCCCCCTTTATATTAGTATCCTCGGTTCCCCTTCACATCACTGCCCCCCTTTACATTATAGTGCCCCTTTACAGTGCAGTCCTCTTTAAACCACAGCCCCCCTTTACATTACAGTGCCCCCTTACAGAGAAGTCCTCTTTATTTTACAGTGTCCCCTTTACATCACAGTGTCCCTTAACATTATTGTAAAGGGGACTACTCTGTAAAGGGGGCACGATAATGTAAAGGGGCACTATAATGTAAAGGAGACTGCTCTGTAAGGGGGGCACTGTAATGTAGAGGGAGGATGTGATGTAAAGGGGACTGCACTGTAAAGGGGCACTGTAATAATTACAGTGCAGTCCTATTTATATTACAGTGTCCCAAGCAATCACAGCCTCCTCCATCACAATGCCCATGCAGTCTTCCCCCACCCCCAACCCCCTTTCCTCTCTCCCCATTCTAATCCCTGCCTACACTGCACAGGACTCCTACCTTTGGCAGAGCAGTGGCTGTGATCAGTCCCCTCTGTCATCTCCTCCGCCCCCGCCCAACAATATCATCCTTTATAAGCAGGGCAATGGGTGGGAGGAGCTCTCCATTCCGATCTGCAGCTCCTCCTACCCTCTGCTCTGCTGATTGGATTACATCATCAGCTGGGTGGGCGGAGGAGCTGGGTGAAGACACACACAGCAGGAGGTGAGCGTGACTGTGGTCTGTAAATGCCTTGTGCTGACCACGGTCAATGCTCATCTCCTGCTGTGCCTGGTCATCAACAGGGGGTTGGGTACCCCTGCTTTAGAGTACAATTACAGGAAAACCCTTTCTAATCCCCAAGATTTTAAACCCCACCCCAAAACCTATGCGTACCTATTTTCAGCCTGCATCAGTCTGGCTGCAAGGTCCTGCTCCCCTGTTCTCAGCAAGTGGCGGCTTCAGGGGAGAGGAAGGAGCACCAACAATGGATGGGCACTGAAGCCTAAAGGTGATGTCTTTGTTACAGGCTTTACTAGCCATTGTTGAGTGCTCTCTCTTCTCCCCTGCAGCTGACTGCTGGCTGACACGGGATCACATGACCGGACCAAAACAGCATGAAAATAGGTACATATACGCATCTTTATTACTCTTGTTAGCATTATTTCAAGATTGGTTAGGTTTACATCTACTTCATCTACATAAGTGTTACTAACCCCAGGACCCTGAATTCACTATATCTGGTCTCCAACGTGGAAATGCAATTAATTTAGTAAATATCTTTTCTCATCAGCAGTATGTAACAGTCTTGTGACTTCTATCAGTGTCTGGTTAAAGCTTGTAGGAGGATTTGTTATTCTACTCTGACTGTCCTATGAGGCTGCGTGAACCCTGACTTTTTTTCTGAACAGTGCTGATTGGCCCTGTGCTGATCACATGCACCTTCCCACCTTAAAAAAAAAACAACTCTCTGGCAATATACACAAAAGTGTGCATGCACAGAGTGCCTCCAAGGCTCTGTTTAATCAGTAGATGGATTGGGGATAGTAAAGGAAGTGGGGGATCAGAGTAGACAGGGTCAAAGAGACTTGTTACACGATGCAGAGGATTAACACCTTCCACAGTGAGTATAACAAGCATGCTTTACTGCATATACAGACTGATTTTACTGTTGTGCGTTTAGTAACACTTTAAAGTGGAGTTCCACCCTCATCTGCCCCCCCCCCCCCTCCGATGCCACAATTGTCATCTTTCGGGGGGAAGGGGGCACACTTCCAGGAGTCCGGCCGCAGCCATCGGCCCGTGATGTCACCACGGGGCTCCATCCTCATCCTCCCCTGGAGGAGAGAGAAACAGGGCCTCGCGTATGCGCAGTAGGGTTCCCGGCATGAAGCCGAAAGGCTACACTGCCGGGTAGCCTTACCTACAATGATGGCAGCGGCAGCACCCGACAGCTGATGGAAACATCAGCTGTGGTGCCGGCATTGAGGGACTCCAGGACAGGTAAGTGTCCATTTATTAAAAGCCAGCAGCTGCAGTATGTGTAGCTGCTGGCTTTTATTTTTTTTAAGGCTACTTTATATTTCCTATTTGATGAGAATGGGATATAACATCATTGATTTCATTGAATTTGCTTCTTTCTTTCCTTTTTTTTTTTTTATTTTTTTTTTAATCTCTTGCTTTAGTTTGCGGCGGTCACACTTTAATCATTATCTCTACTAATGCGTAATCTTTGCACGGGCGCCAGGCTAAATTGGTCTTCTCCTGCTTGTAAGGGAAAAAAATCATAGGTGAAGATCACATTAATTAATTACATGTGTTTTGGCACCAACGATCTTGAAGTGATATTTTCCAATCCGACACCCCTATTTACTATGGCGAGGGGGGGCGGCGAGGGGGACACTGATATTTTACAGAGCCGCTTGCTGCAGGCCTCTCGGTTAATGAATATGATGGGGATATAAAGTATGACCTTTATATTATAGTCTGGAGGAGCAGACAGCAGCCTTCAGAAAGCATCACATCATTAGGCTTGGCACAGATTAGCAGCAGAATTTGGGCCCAGTTCAAATCCCGGCTTCATCGATGTAGAACTCAGCAAGGGTGGCAAAAGTCCAACCCAATTTCTCTTTCCCAGGTGTCAGTTCCATCATGATGTTGATCATGAAGGAAGTTTACTCTGGGGGAGGTGTGAGCGGAGAAGCCCCGTATCTTCTGCAGCCTGTTACCCACAATGCCACTGGGAGGTTCCGTGATTGATTAGCCGTGTACTCACCAATAAGTGTCACGGTGACATGGGACAACGCGCGGCTGGTATTGCATAAAGAAGGCAGCGGTTTCAGTGAACAGCTTTTGTTTTGCTATAAAATAAATCATATTTACAGAAGCACAGACCGGCCTGGGTTCTAGGAGCACAGAAGGAGCTGCCGCAGGACGCAGAGCTTGGGTGGTTGTACTTTTTGTTAGATACGTATTATATGGATGGAGAAGCAGATATTTACAGAGATAGAAAAATAAATGTGGCATACAGTAAATAGATAAGTATTTGGAGGGTAGAGTCATAGAGATGGGCAGAAATAGACCTTAGATAAACAGATGTGTTATGTACATATTAGCTAGGTATTAGGCAGGTCGAAAAAACTGATAGATTGATACATAATGGTTTTTGTTAACATTAACCACTTGCCCACCGGGTCTGTTTTTCAGATTCGTGGTTACGAGACTAAAACTGTTTTTTTTGCTAGAAAATTACTTAAACCCCCCAAACATTATATATATTTTTTTTCTAACACCCTAGAGAATAAAATGGCAGTCATTGCAATACTTTTTGTCACACCGTATTTGCGCAGCGGTCTTACAAGCGCACTTTTTTTGAAAAAAAATCACTTTTTTGAATAAAAAAATAAGACGACAATAAATTTGGCCCAATTTTTTTATATATTGTGATAGATAATGTTACGCCGAGTAAAATGATACCCAACATGTCACGATTAAAAATTGCGCCCGCTCGTGGCATGGCGTCAAACTTTTACCCTTAAAAATCTCGATAGGCGACGTTTAAAAAATTCTACAGGTTGCATTTTTTTAGATAAAGAGAAGGTCTAGGGCTAGAATTATTGCTCTCACTCTAACGATCGCGGCAATACCTCACTTGTGTGGTTTGAACACCGTTTTCATATGCGGGCGCTACTTGCGTATGCGTTCGCTTCTGTGCGCGAGCTCGTCAGGATGGGGCGTTTTACATTTTTTTTTTTGTTTTCTTATTTATTTTAAATTAGTTTATAATTTTATACATCGAAATAAAAATAAAATAAAAAAATTATCACTTTTATTCCTATTACAAGGAATGTAAACATCCCTTGTAATAGAAAAAAGCATGACAGGTCCTCTTAAATATGAGATCTGGGGTCAAAAAGACCTCAGATCTCATATTTAGGCTTAAATGCAAAAAAAAAAAAAAAAATGTCATTTTTCAAATCTCAGAAAAAAAAAATGTTTCTTTAAGACGCTGTGAGGGAGTGACGTTTTGACGTCACTTCCGCCCAGCAGAGCTGTGGGGGACGGGTGGGGGCGATTTTTCCCTCACTCGTATCCCAACACAGCCAGCAAGAGGACCCGATCGCCTCCGCCGTTACCGACGGCTCCGGTAAGCGGCGGAGGGCGCGGGAGAGCAGCGGGAGGGGGGGGCCCTCTCCCGCCACCGATAACGGCGATCTCGCGGCGAATCCGCCGCGGAGACCGCCATTATCGTGTACAGCACTGCCCACGGTAAAGATGGATATCTCGGTTGTGGCAGCAGCTGCTGCCGTTACCGAGATATCCATCTTTAAAGTCATGACGTCTTTTTACTATGACACCGTGGGCAAGTGGTTAAATATATAATAGATTGATAGGTATTAGATAGACAGACAGACAGACAGACAGACAGACAGACAGACAGACAGATAGATAGATAGATAGATAGATAGAGAGATAGATAGATAGATTTAAAAAGGCATCCATTCATCTAGTTCAACCTTTGTGTGTGCGCTCTATTGACCCTATATTGCCAAATATCTATAGATAGATAGAGATAGATAGACAGATAGATAAATAAGTAGATATAGATAGCGAGATACTGTAGATAGATAGATAGATTGATATTGGGGGTTGAGCATTTTTTTGTGAGTCATGGCAGTCCGAATTGTGATTTTGTGGCTTTTAGCCCACTGTTAACAATCTGGCAATAATCACATGAAAAATGTGAAATGCTGACTGTACCCAAGTCGATCGATGGACAGCATACATGGTCCCTGCTGAACTGGCCAAGATTTGAACCATCTTTGGCTGGCTTTAGCTAGTCCCTCATCCCCTTGGACTCACCTAGTTGTCCTGGCTTTCACAATACAGTTTGATACAAGAGGAATCAGAGGGCCCTGCTCGTTAGAGCTTAAGTAGAGATTCAATACAGGCAGTCCCCAAGTCATGAACATGTTAGGGACTGTAGGTTTGTTCTTAAGTTGAATATGTTCGTAAGTCGGAACAGCATGTGCAGAATGGCAGATACGGCATTTTCCCATGTTTCGTCGAATGTGCCGCCGTCGAAAAAGGTCCTGTCGAATGTGCCCGCCATCGAAAAGGTCCCACCGAATGTGCCCACCGTCGAAAAAGGTTCTGTCGAATGTACCCGCCGTCAAAAAGTGGCTATGCAGCCTCCCGTTCGTAAGTAGGAGTCATTCGCAAGTCAGATGTTCGTAACTTGGGGACTCCCTGTAGGTAGGTATTACATCGGTTGATTGATCGGTATTATTATTAATAATGGCCTGGACGAAGTGCCCATGCTTGGATGACGCTCCCAGGCCAAGATGAAGCGTCCAGGCCAGGCTTAGGTGCCCAGGCCAGGACGAAGGCCCCCCTCCTCTCGTGAACTCAGGTCCATAATAAGAATTAGATAACTATTAGATAGATAAACATTATAGTGGATAGATTTAGTATTTATAGATAAGTAGATATTGGCCAAGTAGATCGATTGATCAGTAGATAGATAGATACGTATTAGATAGGAGATGGATGAATGGATTGATAGATACGTAGATATTAGCTCTACTAAGTCCGCTGCTCTACTGACACCATCCATGTTTTAATACATTTGGGGTGCACACCCTAATGCAATAGGCTGCGCACACCTATGATAGTCAGATAGATAGATAGATATCGTAGATAGATAGATAGATAGATAGATAGATAGATAGATAGATAGATACGATAGATAGATACGATAGATAGATAGATAGAGATAGACAGATAGATAGATAGATAGATAGATACGATAGATAGATAGATAGATAGATAGATAGATAGATAGATAGATAGATAGATAGATAGATACGATAGATAGATAGATAGAGATAGACAGATAGATAGATAGATAGATAGATAGATAGATAGATAGATAGATAGATAGATAGATAGATAGATAGATAGATAGATATGGATAGATCAGGGATCAAAATTTCAAGTTCTGAGCTACTAGCCAGGCCTTAAGGGTTACTCGCCACCAGCTGCCCCACCCAACCCAACCAGTCTCTGCCCCTAAACACACCCTCATAAATTATCTTATGAAATTATACTTAAGTGTTTTATGCAGAATTAAGTTAAAAAGTAAAATTAAGTTAAAGTTTATAAAAACGTTATCAGTCCCGCTCAGCACAACCTCTCCAGTGCCCAGCAATACAGCGTAAATAGTGCCCCTCAATATAGAGTGATCAGTGCCCGTCAGTATACGCTCATCTGTGTTCATTAATACAGTCTCACCTGTGCAGAGGAAGAGTCGAGCTGGCCGATCATCAGAGAGCAGGGAGTGCCCACTGTAACAGCTTTCATTTGAATGGCTGGGTTCCCAGTGCTGCTCACTGTCACATACAGTCCTGCCTCCTCACCACTCACAGCACACAGTCTTGTCTCCTTGCCCGGCGCCTCCCAGCATTGGACTGATATTCTGTTTACAAAATGCGCCGGGTGAGGAGGCGGCACTGTGTGACACAAGCAGTGCTGGGTGAGGAAGGGCTGTATGTGTTAGTGAGCGGCACTGGGAACCAGTATTAAGAATGAAAGCTGTTACAATGGGCAATCCCCGCTCTCTGATGATCGGCCAGCTTGACTCTTCCTCTCCTCTCTTTCCCTGGCTGGGAGAACGGCTCCTGTTCAACCCCCGCGCCTGCCAGCGGTGCTCGCCCCCCTACTCCCAGGCAGCCCACACTTCCACTCGCAAAAGTAGGCGAGTGGAAAATTTGAGGGCTGGGATAGATAATTGATAGATATACAGTAGATGAATGGTTGGATTGGTA
This sequence comes from Rana kukunoris, assembly GCA_029574335.1. NCBI lineage: Eukaryota > Metazoa > Chordata > Amphibia > Anura > Ranidae > Rana > Rana kukunoris. The sequence goes on along the minus strand of CM056049.1, from coordinate 44,613,254 downwards.
GATATTAGATACATGGAAGCATGGAGAGATAGACATATTGATAGGTAGGTTGATATTAGATATTACATACAGTAGATCCTGTAGATAGATATCATATAGAGAGATGGGTAGCAGGTAGGTAGATCTATATAAGATATTTAGATGCATAGATAGATATTTAGTAACTATTTGTAGTACATTTCATAGTTACTGACTAGATAAACAGATATTATACAAATACATTTTCAGTGGATGGATTAGACTATATTAGAATGTGATAGAAGTTTCTGGAAGGTAACAGAAGGTAATTTCCTTCATTGTGTGATTAGCAGATGAGAAGAAGCACAGGTGACGGTGCCCGAGTAAAGTGACATATCCCAAGATGCCCCCTAAGCCCCGGAGCTCCATCTTTCAGGGTCTTTAAATGTTTTATTGTATGTAGAAATGTGAGAGGCTGAATCTATGATTTGTTGGCACCGCAGGGCTCATTAAGCGTTCTCTGCATGCGTTTCCTCTAATGTGCAGCTTCTGCTTTATGACATATATATGGTTGGGGCAGATTCAGCATCCCCGATGCCGTCTACCTCTCCTCCTACTCTAATAGGAGATACATTTGTGACTGGTTAATGTATTATTCTTTATCTGGTGCTTCAGATCTGAGTGCCTTCTAGTTAATTGACTTTATGTTATAAATCCTTCCATGGCATCATTATATAAAATGTTCAGTAGTCCGCTGCCATATGTTTCTTATGTTATATTGGTGCACGGCCTAACACAGAGATTGCTAAGTGTAATCCCAAGTACACACGATCGTTTTTCCCGTCTGGAAAACTGCCGTGTTTTCCTTTGGCCGGGAAAACCGGACGTGTGCATGCTCCTTAGCAGTTTTCCCGAAAGGAAAACTGGCGGGTTAAAAAATGGGAACATGTTCTCTTTTCTTTGCTGCGAACCACGCTGTTTTTTCCCCCACAGTTTTCATATGGGAAACACTGCGAGGGAGCATACACATGGCCGCTTTTCTCGACCAAAGTTCCCTATCTGGAAAACCGGCTGTGTCAACAGGGAAAAAGGGCCCGAACCGGTTCCCGGTTTTACCCTTTGTGAAAACCGATCGTGTGTACTAGGCATAAGGCACCGTCGTCATACACTGCATGGTGGCAGCATGTTACTGATGCCCACATAGTATTCCCCAAATTCACGGCCCTTACAATTGCTTCAAGCCATGGTTGTGCTTCATGCTCTTGTACTGAACTCCATAAAGCTGAACTCCGGGGAGTTTGAAAACCTCCTTTGCAGTGGTGCTGCGTATGCACTGCAAGGATGAGCTGCTCATTTAGGTCTAGGGAGCATGAAAAAGTATATTTACTTACTGGATCCCTGAAGCCTACTACCCCATGCCCCATTCTTTATAGCCTACTCCATGCTAAGGTCCCACATCATAAGGACTAGCTCTGCATTGGAAGCAAGGATCCTGAGGGACAGGCAACCCGCGGAGCATGGGGGAGCCGCTTGCAATGCCCTATACAGCAGCACTCAGCTCAGGAGAGGTGGGAAAGGACTGGGAGAGGATCAGGTGTGTTGAATGCAAATATATTGACAAGGAGCATTCTGATAATAAGGAGCCGAGCGAGCAAAGAGATAACCTCATCAGACCCCTGCTGCTCTTTTCCTGTCTAGTCAGCAGGCTAGGGTTGGAGAAAGAACACCATTGTATTCCTTCTACAGTCTATAACTGAAATAAAGAAATAAAGAAAACCAGCCCGACAAGGAACACGGCGAGGAAATTGCGACTACCAATGAGGAAAAAGAGAACTTTTCTCGTCGAGTTCCACGTCAGTTTTCTCGATGAAAAGCATACACACAACCGTTTTCCTCTGCAAAAAAGCTCTCCCACCAAGTTTCTTGGATGGATTCTGTTAAGGAAAACTGTCGTGTGTACGAGGCCTGAGTGCCAAAAAGTGGAAGACCTCTTTAACTGGTTGGCAGATCCTAGAAGTGGGATGGGAAAAATGTCTACAACATGAGGATGTGCTGTTTTAAACCTGGTAAATTTCTGGAAAAAAACAAAAAAAAAACATTTTGGTTGGGGCAGTTGGGGGAAGCTACATAGTGCATAGTGCAACTTTTAGCTTTTTTTAAGAACACGCATTGCCACCTGCTGGTGAAAACTGGTTGTTGTGTTATGTCTGAAGGCTCCCATTTATCCAGGTTATGGTATATGATCTAGTAGTAGTTAGTCACATTCAACTGGACTTCTTCTGTAAAGATGTTTTGTAGCCTATACAAGTGCCAGGAAGATACTCCAGCATTTATATCCACACCCTGATGGGTTTTACTTCCGCTTTATTCCCATGAAAAGTAAAAGCATAATGGGCTAATATGCATACTTACCTGCAAACGAAGCCCGCAATGTCTGCGATGGTGGAAGCATCCATCTTCACCCTTCTTCCTTCTGGCGCCACGGACTCCGGCTCTGTGACTGGCCAGAGTAGCATGCGCACGAGAGCCAATGGTCACAAAACGGGCCCTATAGAAATGTCACGATCATGCTTTTTCTTCAGTGCGCATGTGCCGCTGATGTCTGCGCAAATGTATATGGTAAATATCTCCTAAATGGTGCTTGTTTAGGAGATATTTCCAATACCTACAGGGAAGCCTTATTATAGTCTTCCCTGTAGGTAAAAAATGCCTTGTACACACGATTGGTTCGTCTGATGAAAACGGACCGGTGGACCGTTTTTATCAGACGAACCGATTGTGTGTGGGCCCCATCAGTTTTTTTTCCATCGGTAAAAAAAAAATAGAACCCGTTTTAATATTTTCGTATGGTCAAAAATCCACGCATGCTCAGAATCAAGTCTACACATATGCTCGGAAGCATTGAACTTCAGTTTTCTCAGCATGTCGTAGTGTTTTACGTCACTGCGTTGGACTCAGATTTTTAACTGATGGTGTGTAGGCAAGACTGATGAAAGTCGGCTTCATCGGATATCTGATGAAAAAATCCATCGGTCTGTTTTCATCAGACGAACCGATCGCGTGTACAGGGCATTAGAGTTTACAACTACTATAAAGGATGAGTTTGCTGTTTGGGAAAAAAATAATAAATGCACACATTTTTACAGGAAAAAAAGTGTGCATTTATTTTTCCCTAAGGAGCCTGGAAAGAAAGCATTGCATCTGTGATCAGGGGTGCAATGCCAGGCTCCTGCAGACAAGCTTGTGAATGAACTATGAGGCTGCTCACCAGCGACCTCCCAGTCCAGTCAGAAGTGCAAGCCATCGGCTACAATGGCTGACGGTAGTTGTAGCTTGTGCATTCACAGGAAAATGTGAATGAATAAGGAAGCCGTGTGAGTGGAGCCCCGCACTGCCACCTAATTTTCCAATAGTTGACAGAGGGTGCAGGGATAAGATCCCCTGCTTGCTGTCACAGGGAGGAGGGGAGAGAATGAGAGGCTGCAGCTGCTACAACATGCAACATGTTCCAAAAGGTAAATGTATTCTTTAATCAATCGCCATGTCATGTGTAGATGTTGCTTTTCATTCATTTCATACATACACTGTAAGAACTACATTTTAAATACATTTAAATCATTACTGCTTGCCTCATCCGATATATACTCTTTCCATTTCCTGATAATTCTTTACTCCTCCTTTTGTAAAATTGCTTCATCGGTGGCCAGCTTGTTCCATAGCTCCAAACTGTGCCTGATTTTGAGGGACTGTCCCTGATTCTGAGCAAAGTCCCTCTTTCCCTCTTTCACCCTCATTTGTCCCTCATTTTGGTCTGATCTATATAGTTTTATATAAAATGTTTCTCAGTTCTTCCAAATTTTAAATTGATGCATTAGTACATTTTAAAAGCCAATGTACCAATATAAAGGAATAGTAGTGGTAAAAAAAGCCCTTGTGGATTTAATTTACCTTTTTTGGGGGTTAATTCTCCTTTAAGGGGGTGTGGCAGGGGGCATGCCTATATACATTTGCTGGTAGGTGTCCCTCATTCCCATCTCAAAATGTTGGGAGGTATGCTTGTTCTTCCACATTTTTTGATCTGACCCACTGATGACGTGGGCGCCATATCTTGCAGTCGCAGAGGGAATCAGATTTTTTATTTTATTTTTTGCATTAAATAAACAGTTGCACTAACATAAAACACAATTGGAACTACCACTATTTTATTCTCTAGGGTGTCTGCTTTCAGAAAAGTATAATGTTTGGGGGTTTTATGTACTCTTCAGGCCTAAAATGAATGAATTAATAAATGCAGAGCTGCATTAATTTGTGCCTTTTATGTCTACCTGGGATTCCGCTTTAAAACGCATGACCACTTACAGCACTTGAAAGCAGTGACTTCTCTTACCATGCCAAGGGACTTCTGTATATACTGCAGGTGCAGGGATGCACTGGATGCCTTCGCTGCCATTGTGCTTTTGCTGGGTGTCACGTGCGTCTCTGTGCCTTTAAGAAGGAGTGGGCTTCCTCCAGGCATACCTGCCCTTATTCTCTCTCTACTATGGAGGCTCTGGAAATTTAGAGTTAGGATGGCAGTATATACAGAGGTCCCTTGATGACTTTTGCATGCATTTGCAAATGTGTGCACACAAAACCCTCTGTTTTTAATGTAAACTGTTAGACAGGACAATTTGGTTGTTTTGCAGGCTGGCTGGTAAGTGTGCTGGGAAATATTTTGTCTGTTTGTGATCCACAATGACTGCTACCAATACTTTCAAGTGAAGTGTAATCTAACTTTTCTATTATTTTTTACAGGTAAAGGAGAGCGAAGCTCATACCCGTGCTACTCCAGAGACTCAGATATACAGGGCTGCCATCAGGTAGGATAACTGAACTATGCCATGTCTGGGAAAAGAATTGCTGATGTTTGTCCATAGCAGCTAATTGGATTAAACCTTCCATCCCCCTCTCCCCATGCTAATTTATTTAAGGGAAGCATATGGTTAAAGCTGAACACCAAAATGCCCTTGCAAACTTAAATGCTACTTTATAAGAGTAGCAGTGACATCATGCCTGTGCAGAGAGCAAAGCTGTGGGAGGGGCCCGACAGCTTCACCCACTACAGACTGCCTGCAGAAAACGACAGGAAAGGGCGGAGACAAGACCAGCCCCCCTGCACAAGTGTCAAGAGCATGTAATCCTCCTGTTTCATGGCAGCTGCTGGTCTCATTCCAACATCCTGATTAAAAATTCCCCTAAATAGCTTCCTTTACCTTAGTGCACTCCTCCTTCACGTACCTCATCCTTCCATTTTGCTTTTAAATGTCCTTATTTCTTCTAAAAAATCCTCACTTCCTGTTCTTCTGTCTGTAACTCCACACAGTAATGCAAGGCTTTTTTCCTGGTGTGGAGAAAGCCTCCTGAGGGGGAGGGGGCCAGCAGGCAAGTCAGGACACTCGCTTCTTTTGCAGATAGAGAAAGGAGATGTGTGTTAGTGGGCATCCTGACACTCCTGCTCACCCCCTCCCCCTCAAGAGACTTTCTTCACACCAGGAAGAAAGCCTCTCATTATGGTGGTGAGTTACAGACAGGAGAACAGGAAGTTAGCATTTCTCAGAAGAAATAATGACATTTAACCCCTTCCATACAGGGCATTTTCACCCCCTTCCTGCCCAGACCAATTTTTAGTTTTCAGCGCTGTTGCACTTTGAATGACAATTGCACGGTCATGCAACACTGTACCCAAATTATATTTTCCCCCCACAAGTAGAGCTTTCTTTTGGTGGTATTTGATCATCTCTGTGGTTTTTATTTTTTGCGCTATAAACAAAAGAAGAGCGACAATTTTAAAAAAAACACAATATTTTTTACTTTTTTATTTAATAAATATAATTTTTTTTTTTTTAAACGTTTTTTTCCCCACAGTTTAGACTGATACAATAATCGTATATTGATAGGTTTGCGCAAAAGTTATAGCGTCTACAAAATAGCTGATAGATTTATGGCATTTTTATTCTACAAGTAATGGCGGCGATCTGCGTTTTTTTTGTGACCGTGACATTGCGACGACATTGCGGCGACATTGCAGCGACACTTTTGACATGTTTTTGGGACCATTCACATTTACACAGCAATTAGTGCTATAAAACTGCACTGATTACTGTGTAAGTGTGACTGGCAGGGAAGGGGATAACACTAGGTGGTGCTAAAGGGGTTAAAATGTTCCCTAAAGTGTGTTCTAACTGTAGGGGGAGGGGGACTCACAGGGGAGGAGATCGATGTGTGTTCCTCTGGACTGGGAACACACATCAGTCTCCTCACCGCTGACAGGAGGTGGATCTGTGTGTTTACACATACAGATCCACACTCCTGCCGGTATCGCTGGTAATCACGGGTGCGCGGCGGCAATCGCGGCCGTCGGGCACGCGCGCGGGGTCGCGGATGGTGCCACGGGTGCGCACCCTCGATCGCCGGGAACAAAGGACATCATATGACGTCCACCCGGATCGAGGAGGGGTTTCTGCCGCCGTCATTTCAAATTGACGCGGTAAGGAAGTGGTTAAAAGCAAAATTGAAGGATGAGGTAAGTGCAGGAGGAGTCCACTAAGGTAAAGGAAGCTATTTAGGGAAAAAATGTTTTTCTTTACAACCCCTTTAAGGCAGAGGTGCATTCTCCCTGATTGTCTGTCCACCTGCAAGGTGATCGATATAGGTAGCCTCTGGGTGAATAACAAACCTGTTTTAAGCCAGCCAAGCCAACAGTATCATGCTTGTGATAGTGTTTGTAACATATGCTTCAAGGTTCCTGTTTCCCTGCCTTGTTCACGTACCTATACCCGCATCTTAGCCCTGCTCTGCCAGCTTGTTTGAATTCCCTTGTTGGTAACCTTGGATCAGATTTTGACTATTCTCAGAACTCTGTCTGCCTTTTGACCATATATTGGACTTTGACTACTCTTTGTACTTTGTCTGCTCTGAACCTGGACTTTCACTGGACCGCTTTACCTGTTTACCAACTGCAAATACCTGTTGGTTGGTGCCTGCCCTGGCATAGTGGCCAGGTACTGTAGCATTTTGTATAAGACCTGGAGGCAAGTGCTGATAGGCCTGCTTGCCTTATAAGAAAAGGGGCTGCTATAGGTGGTGAACACAGCGGCCAGCTTTAGTGCCTGACCTCCTACGCTCAGATCTGGAAGAAATACACAAAGCAAACTAATGCCCCGTACACACGATCCGAATATCGTACGACGGATCGTACGACTTTTTTTTCCGCTTAATAGTCGCAGGTAAAATTAAATTGGTTATTAAAGTCACAAAAATTCTCGTACGACAGAAAAAAATAATCGGAAGTGATGTCATGTGTTGTAATGTATTTGTATTGTATTTTCGGACGACAACTATACTGACTAAACGAAAATCGTACGATCTGACATCGTACGAGGAACATTTTCGTGCTTGTCTGATCGAATAATATTGGATGAACGGTCGTGATCGGCTCTCGAAAAAGGTGTACACACGATCCGAAAATCGTACGATTCTTCCTCGGATGATCGGTTTCGTCCGATATTCGGATAGTGTGTACGGGCCATTAGACTCAAGCAAGAATGCATATGACCCTTGTAGTTAGATATTATTATGCTTATCCCGGAGTTCAACTTTAGGAAAAACCTAGTGACCCTTAAGACAACCTAAATGAGTAAAATAAAAATCAAAGTAACCCTGTTCTAAGGCCGCGTACACACGATCGGTCCAACCCGATGAAAATGGTCCGATGGACCGTTTTCATCGGTTCACAGACTGATGGTCTGATGTGTGTACACACCATCAGTTCAAAAACCGATCGTACGCGGTGACGTAAAACACAACGACGTGCTGAAAAAAATGAAGCATGCGTCGACTTGATTCTGAGCATGCGCGGGTTTTTGGACCGATGCTTTTGCGTACTAACCATCGGTTTAAAGCAAGTTTTAAAACTTTGGTCCGACGGACGACGGACCGATGGGCTGTACAGACTTAAGTAAATTTTCATCGGTTTGGACCGATCGTGTGTACGCGGCCTAAGAATTGTTAAACTTCACGTGGACTCTGACACCTTAGTTAGGTTAAATAAGAGGGATAATAAATCTTTAATTGGCCCATTTAATAATAACAATGTAAGAATGGATATTCAGATTCCCACATGAGCTCAGTCATATCTGTCTCTCTTGGGGTTTAAAGCTTTTCTCTAGGACCACACCGAAAAAACAAAGTAAAAATGTATGTTTGCACAATTTTGTTTACAATTTTTTTACAAAAACAAATACTGCTTTTTATAGTGTATTCTCAGTTATCTTCATCAGAAAAATGTCAAAGTAGGGTGCCCACATATAGACCCTGATGACGTACCTACCCTCCCTGCTTTTTACCAAAAATTCAAGAGTGCTGACTTACCATAGGGCTTAAAACATCAAGTCTTATGATCATCTCTACTATAATCTTTACAGGGAGAACATGCAAACTCCAACAGGCCGTGGTTGGGATTGGTGCTGGTGACCCCAGTGCTGCTAGGCATGAGTGCTAGCCACGTAGTCAATATGCTTCACACCCAGTATAATGTGTGCTATACAGACACCATCTAGCTTGAAAAGCAATGGCTTTATGAAAGAGGAGCTCCAGGCTCCCCCCCCCTCAAAAAAAAAAAAAAAGGCAGCGGCTATAAATACTGTGGCTGCTGACTTTTAATATTAGGGCACTTAACTGTCCAGGAATTCAGCGATATACTCACCCAAACTGTTTTTTTAAATCGAGTATTGAGTGCTGTCGTCGCCATCTTAACTAAGGGAAGCCAGCAGTGAAGCCTTGCGGCCTCACAGATGACTTCCTATTATGCATGCACAAAGCTCACTCTGCTTTTGGGAATGGGCTGGCTGCAGCAGAAGGGGGAGGGGTGAACTTCGGCTCAGTTTGCTGTGGCAAATTAAGTCCAGAAGTGGGAGTGGGTACCTGTCAAAGCCAGGTACCCGCTTCCCCCCAAAAGGTGTCAAATGTGGCAGCAGGGTGGGAGAGGAGGCAGACAAGCAGAGCTTCCCCTTTTTGGTGGAGCTCCGCTTTAAGATGAGCAGTAAAATGTAGATGAAACTTTATGGAAAACCTCCAGGAACTCTTTGAGAGATAAATATTAAGCCTGTCATTGCTGACCTTCTAAAAATGCTAGAGACCCTGAGCAAGCGATCAGGTATTGAAGTCAGAATGGAGTCTTAGGCCTCGTACAAATTTAGTTTTTCCCTATGATATTCTTGGCAAGAATCTCTTGCTGCCCGAGTGTACACTGACCTTTCAAAAGAACCGCGGTTCTCTTGAAAGGCAAGAACGTGGTGACGTCATCGCGTCATGCGCTCATCACATTCGATTCCATCGCCGCCATCTTGCTTCACCCTACCTATGCCGTGGAAGCGTCAAGTAAGTATACACACTTTCGGGTTTCTCGTCGGGAAACAGGCCGACAAGAATCTCAACAAGAAAATAGAACGCAGGTTCTCTTTTTTTCTCATCGAGATTCTGGCCAGATTTCCCAACGAGAAACCTGAAAGCCTCGTACACACAAATGGTTTTCTCGGCAAGAAAGCTCTGCCAGCAATTTTCTTGCTGGTTTTTGCCGAGAAAACCGTTCGTGTGTATGAGGCCTTACCTCCTAAATTGCTCATTTATAAAGGGTCAGTGGCTCAAGTGTTGAAGCCACTGGTTTTGTATTATGGCCAGGCAGCTAGCTTTCTTAGATGGTGAGGTTAGCGTTGGCCAGCTAAATACCTCTCTTAGAATAGGTTCCCTCTAAAATAAATGATAACATGCCACCCTGTGGAAATGGGCTACCCTAGGCATGAGCCTGGGTAACTGACCCATATATTTGCCCTGACATAGACAAAGGCTTCTGCTTATGGTGTTGGTTCCTTGCCTAAGAGTTGACTGCAACAGCTTCTGCTGTCCTAAAAAGAAGATCCAATACAGAGTTTAAAGCTGGTGCTAGTGCAAGGTCTTTTCTTGCAACACAATAGCTGTAAATTAACATGTTCATAAAGGTTCTGTGAGAATAAACTCATAGGAAGAGGATAAAAAATATGTCTGTGGAAAAAAACTGATTTGTTGTCCTTTTTAGTCTTTCAATTGTTTTTGGCTTAATGTCAAGGCCAACAGGCTCAATGCAGAGCCCTCTCGAGAGATGTGTGCATTCGACAGAAAAACTCTGGATGTTTCCATGAAGCTGTAAAATGTCATAGCTCCTCCAATCCCGAGTTGCCTTTCTGCAGCTGTAGTGGAAGTTCTATTCTCCTGTGTGTTTACATGCTTGTAACTCTTTGTAATACCTCGCAATGCGTCGTCTCAAGACAATTACGCTCTTAAAAAGACGTTTCCCTTCCGCTTTCATTTGGCAATTGCACATGAGTGTTTTTTGTTTGTCCCCATTTATGAAAATACTACCCACATGCACATGTTTGGCATTGATGTGGAACATAAGCTATTATCAAAATACTACATTGTATGTAGCACAGGCAGAAAAATAAGTGTGTTCACAAAAGCTGGGAAGCCACAGCCATATGCAAAGTTTGTCGGATTTAACGGATAACCGCAACACACAATTCAGCTGTAGGAATAGCTGTTTATCGATCTTTGTAATTTAAAGGGAAGGTATGGCTTCCATTATTTTTTAGATGAACAAGCACAAGAGATCAGCCTTAAATGAATACAAATAGTATGAATATGAATTAAAGCAGAATTCCATCCAAAACTGTTTTTATTCTAATTTTGGATATAGTGAATGTGCGTTAGAACAGGTTCTAATGCTGGTTCACTATGGCTGGCCATACATTATACAATTTTCCTTTACATTTACCAAAACCGTATAAAAAAAGGGCAAACCTAAACACTTTCAATTTGTATGCAATCAGGCAGGCCTGAGTTGAGGGTAGATCTAAAGTATATTGAAAAGGAAAATTGTCTAATGTAGGCCAGCTTAAATCCAAAACTAGAATTCAGGGATAAGAAGAGAACTCATCATGCCCCGTACACACGAGCGGTTTTCCTGTCGGAAAGAAAAACAATGGTTTTCCAGATGGAATTCCTCTCAAGCCTGCCTTGCACACACACGGCCACACAAGTTTGGTGAAATTTTGAAATTTTGAATGCCAAGAACGCGGTGATGTAAAAGACTACGAAAATTAAGTTTAATGCTTCTGAGAATGCGTCAAATTTTTGCGTATTTTTTTTCCCATCGGAATTCCATACAGACGAATGGTTTTCCTGATAGGATTTTTTCCTGACGGGAAAAAAGAGATCCAGCTCTCTTTTTTTTCGGCAGTTTTAGTAAAAGTCAGATGGAGCATACACACGGTCGGGATTCCCGGTCAAAAGCTCTCATCAGACTTTTTCCGAAGGGAAAACCGGTCGTGTGTATGGGGCATCAGAGATAACAAGAGAGTACCAACTGTGTGGATCAGCATTTTTAAACTGGCGTTTCAGGAAACCTTAGGTTTTCTCCAGGGCTTCCTAAGGGTTCCTTGAATATTGATCAATTGTGGCTATTAATCTATAAGGGGACAATTTTACACTGACATCCAATGTAAGGGGTTTCTGCTACAATGACCAGCAATGTAAGAGAGAGAACTTCTCTACTGGCCTTTAAATACTTCAGCTGTTCCTAAATTCCTAAGTTCTAGTCAAACTTACACTCGACTCGAACCACAGGCTCATCCCTACTGATTGGTGGCTCTTCCTTCTTTGGGTGCCAAGCAAGTTTGAATTTCTGGTGGGCATGTAATATGGGTGGGTACCAATATAGGAATTTCCATGGGGATAATGATAGGTAAAAGCAGGTTGTAAATAATGTTGGTGTGGTGTGTAATACTGCGCTGCTAAAATTATATATAAGTCAAGCTGCTGAACACGGCTACTAGAAACAATAAGCAAACAAAATATGGAAATGGTAGTGCAGCGCTTAAATACAATGTGGTTTGAAAAAACAAAGTAAATATATGACAAAAGGTGAGTGAAAAATTACAATGTGAAAATACAACATGTGATGACACGAAACGCGTCAGGGACGACTCCACTGTTGCCACATTTTAACCTTTTATGCGCTGTACCTTCAATTAACATGTAAGTGCAATATTCATCAAATTTTAACTTATCCATACGGTATTACACTATGGCGCTTCCTCTTCTCCTTTCCATATCTATTTGAAATTCCAACGGAGGATTATTGTTTGTGCCTCATGAGCCAGTGTCCTTTCATCATACTTTGGGCGATTGAATTTCGGCATCAAAGCCATCTGCAGACTCCCTGTTCCTGAGGAGATCCCATACCAAGTTTATAGAGAATACTAAGCCTGTTTGACTCTGGAAATTTAATTTTCTTTGAGTCCACTACCTCTGGTAAGCCTGTATTTCTACTGGTGGTGGGACATCTCTCTGTGATTAGGAAGCCAAGCTCCAGCACACACCTTTTTCTTCACTGAATTTGAACAATCAGACATTTTCTTTTTCCAGTTTTGTCACTTATTGATTTTGATCACACGGTGCATATTGGACTTTATGTACACTGCTTGACATACTGGGCATCATTGTCTTTGCAGTTTGTATTTTCCCATTGTAATTTTTCACTTACCTTTTGTAAATAATGTTGCTTGTGGCTTGTGCATTGGATGTAGATCCAGATATAGAAATATATTTGTGTTTTTATCACAAACTACCAGTATTATGTTTGTCTTTAAAATATCTTACAAATGATATTTCTTTAAACAAATGCATATCATTTGTACTCACCCAATCACATTAATCACTGGTAGTCTGAGATTTCTATATGCTTAGAGTCTGATAATTACTGTTAGTTTCCAGGTGTTCATTAGCTAAGCAAGGTCAAGATGTTTTGTATGTTTTCCATATATTAAGATGTGTTATCTCTTCACCTTTGCTATGTTCTTGCATTTTAAACACAGTTTCTCTTCTAGAACAGTAAAAATGTTTGGCACAGCTAAATATGCCACCTGGAGATTAAGGAACCAGGAGGCAAAGCACCACCTCGCTCCTTCAGATTTTGCTGCACACCTGCAGGTCATGATAACCAGTCACTCCATAGACATTGGAAGTGCTAATTCTACCAGGTGAAATCTTAATTAGGGCTAGTTTACACTTGCTTCAAAACAAGGCTTCGGACAGGCTTTGTTAAAGCTCTCTGAACGCCTGTCAAAGCTCCTGTCTGTCATGGATATGCAATAATGTCTTGCAGCTTACCTGTCTCTCCATGTGTTTTAATTAGAGGCCAGACTCTCTTATCTGGCTGCCTTTATCATCTCTCCTCCCTATATCGCTCTACCCCAGGCCATCCCAGAAACTCTATATTAACCACTGCACTGCTGGTCTGCTTTGCTGATCAACGTTGTTTGTTAGAATTATGTTCCTGCTTGCTGTGTGCTACGTTATCTCTGTGTACCGACTTTTGCTTGTCTCCGACTACTCCTGTTTGCCTGTGATCCTGACCCTTGGCCTGTCCCTTGGTTATTCTCGTCTGCTTGTTGCCCCGACCTCGGCTTACCCTTTACTATCCCTTGTGTCCTGAGTGGCTGCTTCCCCTCTCTCCCTACGGAGCGTGACCTAGGAGACTCCGGGGGACGCGACCTGGATCCAGTTGCAGCGAAGGCCATCCTCACCACTAGAGGCTCTGGTGAATACCAACTGGATCTTAGATTCTGCGCCCTGGGGAATCTTGGGCTCAAGCTTCCTGTAGGGTCCCTGTTTGTGCCCCAGTGAACCTCACCTCCATATCCACTCTGTGGTCCATCCGCAGCAGTCTGCTATAGGGTTCACTACCTTGTGGTGCACCCCTGACTCCAATGGGGTGCACTTGTCATCTGGCCACAGGTGACCTGACACTGTCACTATATAAAATGGTTAGCTTACAGTCCTATTTGCACCTTGCTTTTGCTTGGTGATTCGATGTGGCTTTGGCGGAGCTTCAATGAGCCTTTGGTGGGCCTTCGATGAGGCTTTGGTGAGGCTTCGTGGGGCTTTGATGGGGCTTTGGTGGGGCTTCAGTGGGGCGTCAAGCGAGCATTGCCATAGACTTATACAGGGGCTTTGAAGACACTTTGAAGCACAACTAAAGCATCCATGGGGTAGCATTTTTTAACCACTTCAATACTAAGGACGTCAATTGACGTCCTGGCTTTCAGTGGGGATATCTGAATGATGCCTGCAGCCACAGGCATCATTCAGATACCCATCTCTTCAGGCGGCGAATCCCTGCACCATAAGAACGATCATAGCGGCGGTTCCGCCGCTTGATCATTCTTATAGGCGGCGGGTGCCATCGGAGAAACGATCCGCCGCCGTCCGCTGTACACCATAGAGTAGACTGGTCACCAGTCATCTCTATGATCGTTGGAGGCCCGGGCGCGATGTTATGACGTCACGCCCGGGTCCTGGAATGTAAACACAGCCGCAACAGCGGCTGAATGCATTAGATCTGTGAATTTGTTTTCACGATCTAATGGTTTCCAGCCTGGAGGAGAGATGTTGGGTCTTATTGACCCTGCATCTCTCCATAAAGAGTACCTGTCACACACATTCCTATTACAAGGGATGTTTACATTCCTTGTAATAGGAATAAAAGTGATCAAAAAAAAAAATGTCAAAAAAAGTTTAAAAATAAAATAAATTGTGTAAAAAAAAAAAAAATATATATATATATTTTTTTTAAACGCCCCTACCCCCGGTAGCTTGCGCTCAGAAGCAAACGCACACGTAAGTCCCGCCCACATATGTAAACGCCGTTCAAACCACACATGTGAGGTATCGCCGCGTGCGTTAGAGCACCAGCAACAATTCTAGCACTAGACCTCCTCTGGAACTCTAAATTTGTAACTTGTAAAAAAAAAATAAGCGTCGCCTATGGAGATTTTTAAGTACTGAGGTTTGGCGCCATTCCATGAGTGTGTGCAGTTTTAAAGCGTGACATGTTAGGTATCTATTTACTCGGCGTAACTTCATCTTTCACATTATATCAAAAAATTGGGCTAACTTTACTGTTTTGTTATTTTTTAATTCACAAAACCGTTTTTTCCCCCCAAAAAAGGCGTTAGAAAAATGATTGCGCAAATAAAAAGTTGCAATGGCCGGCATTTTATTCCCTAGGGTGTCTGCTAAAAAAAATATATAGTGTTTGGGGGTTCTGAGTAATTTTCTAACAAAAAAATTATGATTTATGCATGTAGGAGAAGTGCCAAAATAGCCCCGGTATTGAAGCGGTTAAGTGAAGCCAAAGCAAAAGCAAGGTGTAAACATAACTGTAAACTAACCATTTTATTTAGTGACAGAGGCTTTGACTGGATTTCAGAGAGCTTTAACAAGGGGTGACCGAAACCTTGTTTTTAAGCAAGCCGGTAATGTGTGTTGAAGTCAAAGGAAGTGTAAATGACCCCGAGGTTATAGAATTGAGCTTCGAAACTTTAAATTAATTTCTAAAATGTTTTGGGCTTTTCTCTTTCTTCTCTATATAAGTGCGGTTTCACACTTCCGTGCAACAGTTTGGCTGCAGCATGGGTGCAGCACAGTGTACCCATGGTTCTCTACTAGTGGGGAAACACATGGAAGAAGAGAAGAGTTATTATGTGCTCACTCTTGCGCTGCGGTTTGGCTGCAGCACAGTGTACCCGCAATTTTTGTGCGGTTTACTTGTGGTTTCCCATAGGCTTCTACTGTATTAGATTGCAAGTTTTTGTGTGTTTTCTGTAAGCACACCAAACGTCCTGCATTCTGTGGGAAACCACGTGTAACCCGCACAAAAACTATGGGCGCACTGCGCTGCACCCGTGCTGCAGCCAAACCACAGCGCAAGTGTGAGAACACCATAACTCTCCTTTTCTTTTATGTGTTTCTCTACTAGTGTCTCCCAATGTGATAAAAATCTGCAACACTTAAACCATCGCTTCACGTAAATCCCAACTTCAGACACTTAACCACTTAAGGACCGAGCCTCTTTCTGAGATTTGTCAATTGAAAATTACTTAGAACCCCCAAACATTATACATTTTTTTCTAAAACCATAGAGAATAAAATGGTGGTCGTTGCAATACTTTATGTCACACCATATATGCGCAGCAATCTTACAAGCAATTTTTTTTTTTTTAAATCACTTTTTTTAGTTAAAAGATAAGACAACAGTAAAGTTAGCCCAATGTTTGTTATACTGTGGAAGATAATGTTACGCTGAGTAAATTGATATCCAACATGTCACGCTTTAAAACTTTTACCCTTAAAAATCTCCATAGGCGATATCATTTACGCTAAAATGCAATAAAAAAATGTTGTCATTTAACAAAATGCAAAAAAAAAAATCCCTTTAAGAGCTATGGGTGGAAGTGACATTTTGACTCCGCTTCCACCCTGCTATAGTATGGAGACGGGTGGGGGCCATCTTCCCCTTACTCGTCTTTATACCCAGCCAGCAAGAGGACTCGTTCGCCTCCGCCCCTGCCAACGGCTCTGGTAAGCGGCAGAGGGCACGGGAGAGCAGTGGGAGTGGGGGCACCTCTCCCGCCGCCGATAAAAGTGATCTTGTGGTGAACCTGCCGCAGAGACCACTATTATTGGGATTCGGACTGCCGGCTGAAGAGGAGGATAGCTAGCTGCTGCCATAAAAAAGATATCCCTTTTCAAACAGCCGACGTATGCCGGCGTTCGGCGGTCTGACAGTGGTTAAAACAAAAAACATCTCTGGCTGAACCACCTTCTGTCCAGCACTGTCCCTGCAGTAATTCTTTTCAGCCATTTCCAGGTAGATTGACAACCTCCTGTCATTAAACTCAGAAGACTGAGAAGCTACTGTGAGTACAGGGCATGATGGACCCGCCACCTGATGGGCCCTCACCAGGGCACCTTGCAATCACAGGAGTGGATTTACTAAAAGCAAATAGACTGTGGAAGCTTAGTAAATCAAGTGAAACTTCACCTTGCAAACAATACCCAATCACATGGAAGAAAAATAAAAAAATAAACTGAATTTTTGCTAGCACGTGATTGGATGTCAGAAGTCAGCAGAGTAATCCTTGAACATGGTAAATTGAAAAATGGTCTGATTTCGCCATTGTTCTGTGTTCTTTGGATAAGCTGTAAGAACAGAGCGTGCAACTGCCAAACTTTTAATCCTTCCATCCGTTCGCTCACCCAAAGAGAATTTTTTTTGTAAACACAATTACCTCCTTTGCCAGGTGGGGTCTCCAGCAACTTCTCACAGCTGCACTTTTTGCGTGTATAATATAAATAAATAAAAATTAAGGACGGCTTTTAAAGTAAAAAAAAAAATCAACCTTGTATTTTAGCTCAAAGTTTCTACAAAATGTGCTAAAAAAACAACTTTACTTTATATCTTTTGCTGATAAGCCGGTCATAGCACAGATTTCACTATAGATTTGCCTTTTTTTAACCTTTGATACTTAAAGGGGTGTTCCAACCAAAAATTGTGTTTATTAAAAGTCAGCAGCTACAAAAAGTGTAGCTGCTGGCTTTTAATAAACACTCACTTACCTGCTCCTGCGTTCCAGCGACGCGCCGACCGGGGCTCCGCTCCTCTCCCCCCCTCCCCAGCCGGCGTCTCTATCCCGACTGTGGGCACCCAGCCGTGACAGCCTTCGGCTTCACGACCAGGCACCCACTGCGCATGCGCGAGCTGCACTGCGCATGAGCGCGTGGCGCGGCTCGCCGCTGATTAGAGAGGCGATCGCATGGGACCTGTCATGTGTCCCATGTGATCGCCTACAGGGAAGGGCTGGTGTAGGCGATTAAGGCTTAATCGCCTAACCAGCCCCTCGGCGGAAGCAGCAAGTGGGACAGGAAGTCCCACTCCTACTGAAGCCCCCACTCCCCCCCAAAAAAAAAATTACATGCCAAATGTGGCATGTAAGGGGGAGGGGATTAAACAAAAGTACATTTTTAGGGTGGAACTCCTCTTTAATTAACTCCTGAAATAATAATTGGGGGTCAGTGGGAAAAACACCCTTAATTTGGTGGCCAGTGGTGGTCAGAATGCCACCCTGATAGACAGCTAATAAGACCTGTGGCCTCCTGCAGCTGAATCTGCCAAGTGGCAATGGCTCGAGATCTATGCAGTCACCATCAAATGAGAGGTCATTCAGTCACTGTTTAAGGAACCTCTAAGGCCTCGTACACACGATCAAATCTGTCTGCTGGAAACGGTCGGCCCGACCGTCCCAGCAAACAGATTTGATCGTGTGTACGGTGGCCACCCGACAGATTTCAAAGCATGCTTTGAAATCTATCGGGTGGGAATCCGTCTGCCCGACATGTCTGCTGGTTAGTACACTTACCAGCAGATATGTCGCCCGCACCGCCGCCGAATGGATTTGGCGCATGCGCGGAAGTGTTTTACTTCCTGGTGCGGTGACGTGGCGGCGTCAACGTCACCGCCACGTCACCGACACGTCAGCGCGCCGTCTGCTGGCGGGGATTTTGGTTTGCTCGTGTGTACACGCGAGCAAACCAAAATCCCAGCAGACAGATTTGTTCAAATCTGTCGGACAGACAGATTTGAACAAATCTGTCTGCTCGTGTGTACGAGGCCTAACAAGCTCTGAATGAACCCAAGTGTTCTATGCAACCCTGGTTTAGAATGGCTGCTGCAGATAATGCCATAAACATGCATGTCTGCAGAAATTGATGCCCTGTGGATTTGATTTAAATCAAGTCTAATTGAATCACAATTTAAATCATGATTTATTTTAATTATTACATGTCTTAATTAATTAATACTAGTAAAAAAGCTTGATTTAAAAAAAAAAACATGTTTTAAAGAGCATCTGTCATCTCTGTCCGGCAGAGGCTCCTCCTCTGACACGCGGTTGACTCACTGACAGTCTCATTCACTTTAGTGGGACGGCTGGTGATGCGGCAGTGACACAACAAGGCGAGGGACGTGGTGGCAGCAGGTGAGTATATGGCCGCTAACAGGCACTGCCATGATGGATCTGGAATGACTCATTCTTGCTGGTAGTTACAATCTTTAATATTTGCAAACAAAATGAAGGTTTACTATTTAGAATAATAAGCTGTCAGGTTAGTAAAACAGCGATATCAGAATCAATTCAATCATACAGTTTGTAGTGTACATAGATTTGCAAAACAATAGGATAAAGGAATATTCCTGAACTTTGTTTTATCTCATAATAACTGTGAAATTGTGTGAATGCATCAATGCAGTGCATGTTATCTCAGCTTGCAGAGCTTGGATTCATTGAATGAGTTTACTAAAAATAATAATATTGCAGAATATACAGCCTCATGCTTCATAACTAAGCTCCATTTCATGTTGAGTATACTACATTATGAATGTATCTTAAATAGAAAACTATCTTTAGATCTGATATGAATGCAAAAAATCATTTTTTTTTTCAAATTATTGATTTTCATCCACCCTGCTACGCAGTCTGCCCTATCTCCAGCCTTCCTTTTTTTTATATGGGAACAATAAGGATGGCAAAGGAGGATGTCCATTCTGTCTGCAGAATTTGATTCTGTCTGCAGACACCACTGGCTCCAGTCTTTTCTCAGGGAACAATAAGGCCGCGTACACACGATCAAATCTATCTGTTGGAAACGGTCGGCCCGACCGTCCCAGCAGACAGATTTCGATCGTGTGTACGGGCGAGCCGATGGATTTGGCCACCCGACAGATTTCAAAGCATGCTTTGAAATCTGTCGGCTGGGAACCCATCCGCCCTACATGTCTGCTGGTTAGTACGCTAACCAGCAGACATGTCTTCTCGCACACTCGCCGAATGGTTTCGACGCATGCGCGGAAGTGTTTTACTTCCTGGTGCGGTGATGTGGCGGTGTCAACGTCACCGCCACATCACCGTGCCGTTTGGCGGCGGGGATTTTGGTTTGATCGTGTGTACACGATCAAACCAATATGACCCCAGCAGACAGATTTGTTCAAATCGGTCGGCCCGACCGATTTGAACAAATATGTCTGCTCGTGTGTACAGGGCCTAAGGATGGCAAAGGAGGGCGTCCATTCTGGGGCAGCAGTTCTCTAGAACGATCGAACTAAGGGTGTCTGCACAATGTGGGCATGTACTAACTGTAGGTTTCACTTTCTGATCTGGCTGAATGGTGAGGATAAATATGAATACATAGAAATGAGGGTTAAAAGGAAAATGGAAAATGTGTGTTCCTTAAACTGGCACAACAAGAGGTACAGCTCATGAACAGTTTGCAATGCGAAAGTGTCAAGCGAATAAAAAATTGGTTGACTTGTTACAATGCTTATAGTAAACATCACAACTATGAGTTAGGTGAGCTTGATGAGAACAGAGGCTTTCTTTCCAATGCCTCACCCACTCTAATGCAGCGTACACACAACCATTTTTAATGGTCTAGAAAAAACAATGTTTTTTTCAACCTGATTATTGTTAAGCCTGCCTTGCACACACACGATTGGTAAAAAAAAAATGCTCTAGCAAAGCGCTGACGTACAACACGTACGATGGCACTATAAAGGGGAAGTTCCATTTGGATGGCGCCACTCTTGGGGCTTCTTTTGCTTATTTTGTGTTAGTAATAGTTTGGTGAGAGACGATTCGCGCTTTTCAGTCTTTGTGCTTTTTGGTCTGTTACGGCATTACGAATGTGCTATCTCCATTACGAACGCTGGTTTTATCAGAACGCTCCCGTCTCATAACTTGCTTATGAGCATGTGCATTATTTTCACGTCATTAAAGCCTACACACAACCATTTTTTACGACGTTAAAAAACGACAACCTGAAAAACGACGCGAACGATTTGAGCATGTTCTAAATTTTTAATGCCCATTTTTAATATCGCGAAAAATGCTCTGGATCCTACACACGATAGTTTTTAATGACATAAAAAAAAAAATCACATTGCGATATAAGGCCAGCCATACATGGTTCGAATCTCTTCCGGTTCAGCATGCTGAACCGGCCAGGGTTCAAACCATTAATGGGCAGGCTGAATGTACCAAGTTGATTGACCAACTTGGGTACAACCTGCCTGCCAGATTTGCTGCCCGTCGGGAGAAGACAATGGCCTGGCAGAAGGGATTCCTGTATCAACACTGTGTTGATCAAGCAAATTTCATTGCAGGAAATACATTTTCTCCATATGGTCGGCCTAAGCCATTTCAGCTACTTGCTTCTTCTGTGTGGTTGGTGTGTGCATTTTTGCATGGTTTATTGGTTATTCCAAACCCTTTCTAGAATGACTTGGGTGCCACATAATGCACAATGCACTTTCATATACAAGTATTGGCATTTAGAAGCAAACCCCCCTAGGAGCAGCAGAAAAAAAACATCTAGGGCTAGATTCAGATAGCCCGCCGTAACTTTGTGCGGGCGTAGCGTATCCTATTTATGCTACGCCTCCGCAACATTTACAGGCAAGTGCTGTATTAACTTGCTCCATAAGTTGCGGCGGCGTAGCGTAAATGGGATGGCGTATGAGCGCCTAATTCAAAATAGTCAGGTAGGGGGCGTGATCGAAAGAAACGAGTCACCGCTCCAGGTGGGATCACTAAATGGTTACAGGTGGTGCAGGATACCGAGGGTGCTGGCGGTGCACTAAGCAAAATGAAGACAAAGAAAAATGGATAGCCGCACTCCAAAACCTGATGGGTGGTCTTTTATTCAATAGACAGCATGTACAAAAATAGGGCCACAGCAGTGGAAACAACAGTGATGGCGAACCTTGGCACTCCAGATGTACGGTACGGTAGCTCAGTTTCCGGGTCTTGGCAATCTTCTTATAGCCTAGGCCAGTGATGGCGAACCTTGGCACTCCAGATGTTTTGGAACTACATTTCCCATGATGCTCCACTACATTGCAGAGTGCATGAGCATCATGGGAAATGTAGTTCCAAAACATCTGGAGTGCCAAGGTTCGCCATCACTGGCCTAGGCTATAAGAAGATTGCCAAGACCCGGAAACTGAGCTACCGTACTGTGGCCAAGACCATACAGGAGTTTAACAGGACAGGTTCCACTCAGCTTAGGATTTACAAAACCCATCTCTAGACAAATATCAAGTCCACACCCATTTATCCCTTCCTTCCTACCACTGGAAAATTATTAAAAAAATACTTAAAATCATATTTTTTTTTAATCTAAATCTTCCATCATTTTTCCCTGGCCAGAGGTTCTTCTGGGAATGGGGACCGGTAATCTGTGCCTACACCAATACTGATTATCAAGGAATATATGCATGTGGTAGGGATTTTAGACTGGAAGCTGTCTGTGCCGTGTAAATGCACAAAATCACGATGAAATAAAATATTCTGATTATTATTATATTTAGTATCATTTTATACAAAATTCCTTTTGCAGTTTTCCTTGCCCTTTATGTTTTGCTACACAGCCTTGTCCCCTTTTCCTGCGCATTTGATGGTGGTGAGGTTTTGGGAGGCTGACACCTTCTTCTGTTACCCATTCAGCAGAATTCATTGAGCTGCCTGCAGATTTGGAAGCTGCTGACACAAGTGGATGTTATAAATGAGAACATTGTGAACTCTGTGGGTTTTCATGTGTGAATGTTCGCTCACAGGCCGCTGGAAGGAGCCATACCGTTCATAGGAGCTTTCATATGTATTTCAGATGTATTTCCATTTTATTTTTCTACCTTACCTAGAATTACGTTTAATAAAATGAGTGAAAATTCTGAAAAGAAGTAAAACCGGTTTTCTCCACTTGCATTAAAAAATAAATAAAAAATCACAAGTTTGTATGCATTCTGACTTAAAGGGTCACTAAAGGAATTTTTTTTTTTTTTTTAGCTAAATAGCTTCCTTTACCCTAATGCAGTCCTGGTTTCATGTCCTAATTGTTCGTTTTTGCTGTAATCCTTCTCTGTTCTGCACACTTCCTTGTTGTATGTTTCTTTATGAAAATAGTACTGGGAGCTTCTCTCTGTGGTCTCTAATCAAGGAGGTGTGATTACTGTGTGTCTAAAACCCCTCAGAACCAATCAGTTTTATTTTAAAAACAAACACTGCCCTGGTATTGGCTCTGTGTTTTATCACACAAGCATGAAACTAGATAAAAACAAACTGAAACTGCAGGCACATTATATTTGTTTTTTATCTATTTTTAATCATTTTTAAAAGGAATCAGTTAACTATTATGTCTCTATACCCTGTAAACAGTCATTTCAGCAAAAAAAAATGTTTGCCTTTACAACTCCTTTAATGTCATAAGACGGCATCCAGAACCCTGGAGCTCCTGCCTATTTATCAATAAATGATGTTGTAATGAAAAAGAGACAAAACTCTAAGCACACAAGGAATGTGGGTCTCTCTTTTTTTAATAATGGAGACTGCTGGCTAATATTACAGAAGCCCAACTCGAGGATTTTTTTATTATTTACATTTAACCACTTAAGCCACGGACTATTATGCGATTCGGCACTGTGTCGCTTTAACTGAAAATTGCGCGGTCGTGCGACGTGGCTCCTAAACAAAATTGACATATTTTCTTTCTCACATATAGAGCTTTCTTTTGGTGGTATTTGATCACCTCTGCGGTTTTCATTTTTTGCGCTCAATATTTTTTACTTTTTCCTATATTCCCAAAAAATATATAAAAAAACATTTTTTTCCCTCAGTTTAGGCCGATACGTATTCTTCTACATATTTTCGGTAAAAAAATTGCAATTAGTGTTTATTGATCGGTTTGCGCAAAAGTTATATCGTCTATGGTTTTCATTTTTTGCGCTATAAACAATAATAGAGCGACAATTTAAAAAAAAAAAATATATATTTTTTACTTTTTGCTATAACCAATATCCCCCCAAAAAATATAAAAAAAATACTTTTTCTTCCCTCAGTTTAGGCCGATACATATTCTGCTACATATTTTTGGTAAAAAAATTGCAATAAGTGTTTATTGATCGGTTTGCGCAAAAGTTATATCGTCTACGGTTTCCATTTTTTGCGCTATAAACAAAAATAGAGCGACAATTTAAAAAAAAAAACAATATTTTTTACTTTTTGCTATAACCAATATCCCCCCAAAAAATATAAAAAAAATACTTTTTTTTCCCTCGGTTTAGGCCGATACATATTCTGCTACATATTTTTGGTAAAAAAATTGCAATAAGTGTTTATTGATCAGTTTGCGCAAAAGTTATATCGTCTATGGTTTCATTTTTTGCGCTATAAACAAAAATAGAGCCACAATTTAAAAACAATCTATATTTTTTACTTTTTGCTATAACAAATATCCCCCAAAAATATATAAAAAAAACAAAATTTTTTTTCCCTCAGTTTAGGCCGATCGTATTCTTCTACATATTTTTGGTAAAAAAAAAAATGCAATACGCGTTTATTGATCGGTTTGCGCAAAAGATATATCGTCTAAAATAGGGGATGCTTTTGTGGTATTTTTATTAGTATATATATATATTTTTTTAGTAGTTATGGCAGCGATCAGCGATTTTTATCATGACTGCAACATTATGGCAGACACATCGGACACTTTTGACCATTGTCATTTTTACAGCGATTAGTGCTATAAAAATGCACAGCGCTCGGTCTTAGCACATTTGCTTAACACTGCCAAAAGCTGTATCCCTGACTGCTGAAAGTAAAGACAGGTCCCATCTATTGCTTTATGGTTAGACAAAGTAAATGAGATATGTAAAATGGAAGTCTCTGGTCTCTACTGAAAAGGGCTCCCATGACAAGTTCCTGAAAAAAATTGTTCTTATGGCATGAATTCTTGTATTCCAACTATTACAAAACCTTCATAGAGACTTCCAGAAACTAAAGACTATCCGCTGTTACATGCTGTATGGACCTGAGCTGGTCTGGTGATGAAAGGAACTTATCCCATTTTTTCTTCCTATTTTTTTCCACTCATTCCTCTCCTCCCTTCTGTCTTTAAAATTTGTTAAATCTTTGAATCTTTGTTCCCTAGTACTTTAAACCAGGGGTCAAGTCCTGGGGGAAAAAGTGTGGGAACTCCCACTCAAGATCCACTCCCCACCAAAAAAAATAAAAAAAATGATACGCTCATATGCATAATTACTAAACCGCATGTTTTTTTAAGCAAGCTCTTTCTAAATCCCGCGATAACTCGTGGCAGACCTCCACAATGTTTACTGGGAACAATGACAAAAGCTCCCAGGAGACATTGCGTCCATATACAGGAAGTGGCCAGTAACATAAAGGATTACTAAGGTTCGCCTGTCCCTGACAGTGACTGGAGCTGGGCATCACCGCTTAGTGAAGGATTGGCTCGGGCGGCTCGGTTGCTCTCGGCTGCTCTAGTCCTGAAAGGGAACTGCGTTCCTGGTGTGAAAAAAGTGCAGGGACTCCGTTCCTACGCGTTCCCGCAGGACTTGAGCCCTGCTTTGAACATACATCAGCTGGATCTAGTGTTAATGCTGTGTAGGTTCCATACCGGCAAGGCAGCATTAGAGAGAGATTCTTCAGAAAAGTAGGATGGTACTTTGAGTTTTTCTAGGACGCAATGCATACGCTTCCTCCCGACACTTCTATAAGAAAAACACATTTATCTTTTTGAAATGTCAGCCTGGTGCTGCCCCCTTGTTTTCATGGAGCAGCCCAATCAAATGCTTGTCCAACCCAACTGGCATATCCCGACTTGTCAGAGCAGCGCCACTTAAGAACACCTTAATAGATGTATTCTGCAGATAGAAAGAATTTTTAGACATGAAAAAAAAATGAGCCAAAAGCACATACTCCTTTCACAGGCTTTCTTAGTGTTTTGCCAGAATCACAGTATTCATTTTGTGTAATTGTGGCACTTGGACCAGAGATCATTAACGCAAATAGAACCGACCTACTAGGTTGCTACATCCAGCAATTCCCCCTTTGTTTCAGCTCCCAGTTCTTCGCTTCCCTCCCATGCATACTATAACAGAAATAATTAAATATTTAACCTGTGCTCATCATTCACTGACACATTTGTTATGGCAGTGCAACTAAAGACAAATTGAAAAAAATGAATTCAGATTTCGGAAACCAGGTGCACATTGGTTTATAATAAGCAATAGGAATAATTACTCAGATAATTAAAGAGATCTCTAAATTCCTATGTTTACTTGATACTTGACTGTTTAAATTACTACAAAGATATTAAAGTCAAATGTTGCTGAGCTTCACTTAGGCATGCTAATATTTAGGGTCTACCCTTATCAATTAGAATTTGTACTGAATGTACTACTTTTTTGTTTAAAATATGTGCTGGTGTCAGCTCCTGCAAGCCAGTATTTGTATACATTTCTAAGGGTGCAATGGGCTGGAAGATATTTAGCTTAGAAACATTATATAATCCAGTCCAATAACTGTTATTATCACTGTAAGCACAGGAACTTTACCCATTTGTGCTACTTGTTATATGAATCCTCCTGAGACTATAGTAACATGTATTATAACGCTTGTCCTCCTTAACATTGGCGCTTAAGATGATTTTCACATTATATAACACTGTGTTAGAAAAAAGAATTATAACTTTTTTTTGTTTTTCATTCTTTAATGGGCTTAGCATTCTATAATCCTAAGGGTTTATGAGTTTCCTCTCCCTCTCTTTTACAATTTTTATTTCCCCTTTAGTCCACTGTTCATCCCGTCCCCACTTTGATTTTCTTACCTTTTCTCTACCCTTTCTTACTTCCCCTTTTCCTTATTTTCTTGTATTTTTTTCCCCTTACCTTTTCTCTCTTTCCATCCTCTTACCATTACTTTCCCTCACACACTTTTCCCTCCCTCTTTTACTTTTCCTTTCCTCCCTCTTACATTTTCCCCACTTC
This sequence comes from Rana kukunoris, assembly GCA_029574335.1. Lineage (NCBI taxonomy): Eukaryota > Metazoa > Chordata > Amphibia > Anura > Ranidae > Rana > Rana kukunoris. The sequence goes on along the minus strand of CM056049.1, from coordinate 44,586,487 downwards.
AACTTTTTCTACCCCTCTTACTTTTCTTCCCCCTCTTTTACCTTTCTTCTCCCTCTTATACTTTTTATTCCCATCTCTTACATTTCCTTCCAATCTCCTAACATCTATTACATTTTTTACTTTCCTTCCCCTCTTACATTCTATTCCTTGTTTTACTCTGTCTTCTTTCCCCTTTCTTGCCATTCCTTTTCCTTTTCTTCTCTTCCTTTTTCTTTCACTTCTCTTATTTTCACTTCCAAACTCCTACTTTTCCTGGCACTCTCCTATATTCTGTAATCCTTTCTCATTTGCTCCTTTTGCTCCCTCCTCCCTTCCTTTATTTTTCCCTCTCATACCTACCCCTCTCTTCCCTTAATTCCCCCCCCCCCTCTTTACTTTCTTACTACCTTTACTTCCCCTTTCCCTTTCTTGTGTTCTCTTTCCTTTCCCTCTTCACTTACTTTCCATTCCCCTTTCTCACTTTTCCTTCACCTCTTCTACTTTTTCTTCTCCCTACTTACTTGTCTGTCCCCTGTCTTATGCTTCCTTCTTTTCTCTTACTTTCCCTTCACCTTTTATACATTTTATTCCCCTCTTTTACTTTCTTTTTTGTACCTTTTTTTTCTTTCCAATCTTTACTTTCTGTTCCCCTCTCTTACTTTCAGTTCCCCCCTCTCTTACTTTACCATTCCCTCTCTTAACCTTCTCTTTCCTTCTCCTTTTCCATTTCTTTATATTCCTGTATTTTCCTTTCACTTCCTCTTTCTTACTTTTCCTTCCCCTCTAATCTTTCCATTCCCCTTTCTTCCTTTCTCTTCTCTTAACTTCCTTTTCTTTTCCCCCTTTACTTTCCTTTCCTCTTTTTTACTTTCATTTCCCCCTATCTTATTTTCCCTTTTCCTATCTTACTTTCCCTTTTTCCGTCTTACTTTTCCTTCTCCCCTCTTACTTTTCCAACCCCACTTTTTCTTCTCCTCTCTTACTTTTCCTTCTCCTCTCTTAAGTTTTTATTCCCCTTTTTTACTTTTCCTTCCAATTGCCTACTTTATATTCCCCTATTTTACTTTCCTTCCCCTCTTTTACTTTCCCTCCACTTCTTTGTTTTATTCTCCCTCCCTTTCCCCTTCCTATCACCTTCTTTTCCTCTTCCTTTGCCCTTTCTTTTCCTTTTCCTTTTCTATCCTTCCTTTTTTTCCTTTCTCTTACTTTCACTTCCCCACCCTTATTTTTCTTGATACTATCCTATTTTTATTATTATTATTATTATACACGATTTATATAGCGCCAACAGTTTACACAGTGCTTTACAATGTATAGGGGGGACAACACAATTAAAGTACAGTTCAATACAAAAGGTACAGGAGGGCCCTGCTTGTATTTCCTGTTCACCTCTCTCCTGTTCCCCCTCCACTAATTTTCCTTTCACCCCTAATATACTGTTTTCCCTCACCTCTCTGTTTTTGTTCTCTTCCAGCGTATCCAAACCCAAAAACAGAAATATCATATATAACAGCTTCTAAATTCTTAGATTTGGTGACTTTTATTTTATTTTCCAGCGTGATTCCAGTGCTGTTTTCCACATCGCATATCTCCCGTAGGCTGTTTACACTGCCCTCTGCGAACCACTGCGGGTGTCAATACAATGTTAATGATACCCCCAAAACTGTTCACAAATCGCAGTACAATGCGTGGATTTAAACAGGAATCCGATCTCATGGGTGAAAACAGGCATTCTCTGAAATTGCTTTTTTGCTTTGGACGTAGATAACCTTTCTCCCCTTCTTCGCTTCCTCTTTCTCTTTCTTCCTTCCATCATAAGTCAAAATCACAAAAACCTTAAATGTTTTGGACACTTTGAAAAGTACTATTAGCCCAACTTGAAGGCTTAAAACCCATACCAGATTTTATTGCTGCGGAGATTTCTTCTGCCGTTCTTTTGATGTCAGTAGTCTTTGGAACAGGAAATAAAGGGAATCTCTCTGGGTACAAACTGCATTATGAAACCCTTGTTTTAAACAGGTGGATGAGAGTTAAAACTTCTGTCAGGTTTTGCTTACTCTCTTTTATCACTTTGGAAAGATCTCTCTTCTCATTCTACTCTTGCGTTAGTTATCACTAGGACAAGAAGAGAGAGAAAATCTCCCCAGTGGGGATCCATCCCAGCAGATGAAATCTGACACACTTTTTCTGGTCATAGATGGGTAGAACTTTGAACAAAAATTCTTAGAAAAGAAGGTTCTCAGAAAGTGTGTTCACTTTATAATCATTAGTGGGTCAAATCAATGTTTGTTTTCGCAGTGGTGGAAAAATCTAAACTAGCAGCATGGAATTTTTTGTGTATACTGTATGTGGTTTTCGTTCAGTAAAGTCCATTCATTACAAAATCAAATGTTAAAAGCAAATGAAATCTTGAGGTAGTACTTCACTCCTTACGTTGTAGCTAAATTTTCTAAATATAATTCCAACCTCTGTTGGAGAAACTGTGGGCAAGTAGGAACTTTATCATATATGGTCTGGGCCTGCCCTTTGCTCCGTGACTTCTGGAGGGATGTATTTACTCTAATATCAAGTCTGACAGGTATTTTTATTAAACCTAATATTGAACTCGCTATTCTAAACCTAAATATTTTTGTAGCAAGTATTATTTGCTCTGTTTTCCTTTATTTTAGTATATTTTTCCTTTTGTTCACGTTAATTTTTCAAAGATGCCTTGATCCAGTGGGTGCAGATTCTGAAATTTATCATTTTGAGTTAAAAGGGTATATAAACGCTTGATAGAAAGTGTGGCAGGTATGGGGCTCTCTCCCGTGGACACAGTGTGCTCCCAAGGGGGTGTCCGGGGGGAGTTCCTGTACCTGGGTCACGCTAGTTGGATAGTTAAATATATATTACACAATTGGTTCATTCTTTTTCAATTTCGATATCACTATATTCATTGTCTCATATGATGGTATCTGGATGTTTTATATGCTGTAAGTTGTCTAAACTCCTAATAAAAAGACTTGAAACAAAAGGTAATGAAAAAAAAAAAAAAGCAAATGAAATCTTTCAAATGACATTCAAATGGTCTGAGAATTTTTGTACACATTTTCCTAAGACTTTACCTAGGAATTTTCATTTGCAATTCTATCCATCTATGGCCACCTTAACTCTTTTCAAGTCTATCCGAAATCTAAAGGAAACTAATTTGGATTTAGATACACCTTAATGACTGCTGTGACATGGTGGGAAAATAAAAATATCTGTGAATTTAAAACAATAATGAAAAAATGGTTGTGCCAAAAAATATTTAGGTCAACATTCTACTAGAAAATAAACTTAAACTTCAAATAAGCTTAAAAAATATTTTCCCCTTTACCAACCCTCATCACCCATATACTAGTAGCCAATGCAGAGGGTGTCATACTGTAAAGTATGCCATGGTCAGGTTAAATGCATATTTCTCACAACAGACGCTAATAGAGTTAATATCCCGCTTCCTGTGAGCACTCATTTGGCGAAGCACAATCCCCAAATGGTGTTGTAAATGAATCTTGCAGGCTGATGGTTTGTGAAGGCTTTATCTCTCCCTTTATTGCAGGCAGTTAGGGATGTGAGAAGTAGGCTGAACAATACTAAATGCGTAGCGTTCCATTTACAAGCTCTTTAAAATAAGTAGACATACATTTTGTTCTGCATATCCCAAGTGAAGCTACATTAGCCGTCCCTACTTGGAATATGACCCATGGTGTTCTGATACAACACGGAGGTCTGTGGATGGCTTCTTTTACTTTCTATGCCCTATTTGTGCTTCTTAGGGTTGCCATGTTTTTATCTTTGGAAAACCAAACTGGGTTTTGGGGAATGGGGGTGTTGGCATTGGATTAGCTCTTTTAAGGTTGGGGTTGCTCAGTAGGGGTTGTTAAGATAGTGTTACTTTAGTTACGTGAGAATTCTGAGTGAAAGTTTTGTGAATCTTGTGTGAAACATTTATAAATTCACCCCTAAAATTATGTTTCTGCTACAAAGCTTAAGGAGGGTGCCATAATTTTTTTTAGACAATAGGGACTTGTTTACACTAGTGCAGTGACCTACAGTTGTCCACACTGGGTCAACACAGGTCACTGCTAGGGGTAAAACTGAGCGCTTTAATATGCAGCGATGTGTGAATAAGCCCCTTCAATCGGACATTAGGTGCACTCAAGGACAGTTCTTTAGGTGTAAAAAGCACTAAACAATAGACACGTGAAATATTTTGTTTCGGGATTTCGTTTTCGTCCGAAAAATGTATTTATTTAGTTACTCCCGAATTTTTTTTTTATTTATTTAATTTCGGTAAAAAATGCATTCGTCCGAAAATCTGAATTATTAAGGTTGAATCTGTCAGTTAAAGGCTTATGGTGTCTGTCGGATGTTCTAAGAATATTCGACAAAGCAGGTAAACTGTACGACGCAGCAGTCGTACATTTATGGACGAATGCTCTGCCCACAAGCTATAGTAGAATCCTAATGTTGTCTGTCTAGTAATAATTATATTTATTAATTATTATTACTAGTTAACCAACATTAGAATTCTTCTATAGCCAATGGGCTGAGCATTTGACCATAAATGTCCGCTTGCGGCAATCGTATGTTTTTAGCTGCTTCGTCGAATCTTCATGTCTCTATAATGTCAAATCTTTTTTCTCTATGTCGAGTAAGGTTAGGCACATTCAACTGCAGGTTCGATAGCCACAGATCACTATTGTCACCGTCATGTCAAATCTTCTATCTATATCGAACTGTTGTTGCAACAAAATAAAAATAAAGCATTTTTTATGTTGTATCTTTTGGATTTCAGATTCTGCTCTCTCGTGATCGCTCTCGTGATCGTTTGTTAAAACGAATGCCAAAATCCCAGAAATTCAGACGTAAATGCATTCGGACAAAAACAAATGCACATGTCTACTGAACAATGCAGTGTAACATTTGTAACAGTATATACTGTAAGCCTATTAAGAAAGACGCTGCTACCAGCACTCCTAAAACACAGAGCGGGACTTTGTTGTCAAACTGGCAGCTGGGTCTTACAATTACACTATGTAAAGTGAGAGAGAAAGATCTAGTTTGCTATGCAGTGTGCCTAAACCAGAAACTACCCATATCAATTAGGGCAAAAGTAGGGGCATGATAGGGGAAGGGAAAAAAAAGTGAAGGAAAGCTCAACCTGGAACAATTCTGTAAATCAAAAAAGTCAAGTTTGCCTTCTATTCTGCCTACTACAATTTTGCAAAGGTTTTCTTTCAGCAAAAGTTTTTATTAGCATTAATCACAAAAACATCTCAGAAACTTGACAAAACGGAATAATAATAATTGGTACAGTGTCTAGGTGCGGCAACTTGTGAGTCACAACACCAAATAAGTTTCCAAAGAAGGATCCCAGTTTTATAAAGCAATTGAAATCTTGAAGTTAGATCCCAGGAGAAGTTACACATAAATAAGCACCCCTGTTGTAGTGGAGATAATTATATTGGTGGGGAGGAAGCTACCCAAATCATATTATCTCATAAGAAGGCAATACTGATTGACCTAGAAAATCTCACCTCAGGAAGAGTTGGCCTGCGTCGCTAGGAAATTTTCAGAGCATCTATTGGCGAAATATTGTTTTCCCATGCATCCATAGTCACCCAGTTTTGCTGACGTTCAGCTTTTGTCTGTGAAGATTTTAACTATAGTGGTAATTTTAGTAAACATTTCCAGACATAAGGTAAAGGGCAGCCATTTTGTTTTATAAAAAATGTCAGCCTCAATTTTTTTGTTGTTTTACGGCTTCAACTTTCCAGCCTACAGTTTACAGATACATACACTGTTGGTGCATATCATTATTTTATTATAAGTATAAAGTATTTTTTTTTCTTGATACACATTTAAAGGATAACTCAAGAACAACATTTTTATATATTGCAGCTTACGAACCTTTTTTTTAAACTAAAAACATTTTAGCAAGTACAGACCTGTAAGCAGGTGTTAAATCCCTTTATTTTAGCTTCTCCTCAGAGGTGGTGTGTGATTTCAAGGTTTTCCTTTATTTAAGGTGGGAGGAGCTTAGGTAAGAGTCTCTGGCTGGAGCCACAATGAGAGGATACCAGAGAGATTTCTTGGGGTGCTGTACACTTTGGCAAGGGGCTGCAGAGAACTTTGCCCTTAAGTTTACTGGGAACTAGAGATTGGACCTAAGCTCAGAATGCCCTCCTTCCGTTCATCAGGTTTTCGGTGATGTGATTGATTGATTAAATTAATCTGCCTTGTCATTTTCTGGAAAAATTGTTACTATTACGAAGTGCAATATACAAAATTTCTTGAAAGTAAAGAAATTGCTAATGCAACAAGAAACCTCTGGGTGGTGTTCAACTGGGAGTGATATGTCTGAGAACATGAACAATCTGTTTTAGTCAAACACTTCTGTTCAAGTGTATTCTCAGGGAAGGAAAGTGGTGATGAGCAGCACCGGCAGACAATGATGATTATTGCGTATTATTATTTTTATATGGCTTATTCTTATTTTCCAGTGAGGACACTGGTTTAAGTGGCAACTAAGAAACGTTTTTTTGTCCCTTTACATAGGAGAGAGGTCTCACCTCCTGCTGTGTCTTCAACACATGAAGTGAAGGGAAATCTCCCCAAAGGGACAAAGACTGGAAAAAAAAACCAATTTAACTATGCCCTATGGCAGGGGTGTCCAAACTTTCTAAACAAAGGGCCAGTTTACTGTCCATAGGTTTAAGAGGGGGCTGTACAACACCGAAAGCAAATTCTCCTGCGCACGAGAGGATAATCCAAGAGTCAATTGCCCATAAAGATGGTATCAACAATGGTGCCACTGGCCTTGCTGCCCTTTATGGATGGGGATATCCTAGTGGCAAAGAGAAAAGGAAACAAAGGTGCACCAGCCTAGTGTATTACCGTTAAATGATTTTAATAAAATTAAAATATATACAGGGCGGTAATACACTAGGCTGGTGCACCTTTGTTTTCTTTTCTCTTTAAGAGGTGGCTGGACTGTGGCCATTGGGAGTAGAAAAGGTCCCGTCAGTGGGAATAAACAGTGTCCTGTCTTTGATGTCAGTGGGAGGAATAGTGTCCCATCCTTGGTGTCATTGGGCGGATTTTTGCCCCATTGTTGGTCTTATTGGGAGGAATTCTGCCCCTTAATTGGGGTCAGTGGCAGGAATTATGTCCAAATGTTTCTATCAGTAGATGAAAATACAAGGGCCGGATAAAAACAAGCAAAGGGACACATCTGGCACTCGAGCCGCAGTTTGGGGACCACTGCCCTCCTCTATCCAAACTGAAAAAGTGAACCTAAAACTCCAAACTCAGCCAAGCTTGTTGATTGCTCCCAGTGTCTGTCAGCATCAGAAACCATTGTCAGATAAAAATGCCCAAATAGGTTTTAGGAAAACAGGTTGATGTGGTAGTGTGGCTTCACGTATACATTCATAAGAAAAAAACTTGGTTATTGTGATTAGCAATGACTCTGTTACTGTTATCGTGATTATTAAAAACAGTTTTAGCACACTTTCAACTTGGAGGTAGCCCACCTACTTTAAAGATACAATTACACATCAGAGTCGTCCCAGTCAGCTTCCTTTTTTTTTTGTCAAAGCTTAATTGAACAAGCTGAAGTTAGAAGCTGATTGGCTACCATTCATAGCTGTACCAGATTTTCCACTCTCCAATTGTGATAAATCAACCCCAGTGTGTGTCTGCACCAAGTAGAACTATTGGTAAATAGATATGTACCAATTTGGGTGTTCACCCATTTGAGAGTACGTACAAAAACATATTGCAACCTAACTAGTATAGTTAGATTTTCTGAGTTGGTTCGCAGGAATGAGTCCCGGGAAATGTTAATTTGCTACAAATGTCAAAAGGCATTTGATACATATAATAATAATAATAATAATGCAAGTCTTATATAGCGCTGTCTTACCCTAACTTGCCAGGCAAGCTATGAAGCCAGGCGAGCTTCTTGCCAGGCAAGCTTCTGAAGCCACAGCCAAAGCTGTAGCTCATCGGGTCTCAAGGCGCTTATATAGTAACATAGTCACTATTACCCAAATCAATGGTACTCATTTTACCGACCTCGGAAGGATTGAAGGCTGAGTGGCCTGGGATTGTGACACAAAGCCCTACACCTTTTTGTCAAGCCCTACCTCTGTTACTATAATGTCATACATATGGAGAGGGTTTATGGCACAAAGGTCTTCTCCTCCTTGCCAAGTCCTACCGCTGTTACTATAGTGTCATACATATTGAGAGGGTTGATGGCACAAAGCTCTGCTCCTCCTTGCCAAGCCCTACCCCTGTTACTATAGTGTCATACATATGGAGAGGGTTTATGGCACAAAGCTCTGCTCCTCCTTGCCAAGCCCTACCCCTGTTACTATAGTGTCATACACATGAAGAGGGTTTATGGCACAAAGCTCTGCTCCTCCTTGCCAAGCCCTACCCCTGTTACTATAGTGTCATACACATGGAGAGGGTTTATGGCACAAAGCTACATTCCCTTTTGCCAATCCCTGCTTCTTTTACTATCATTTTGTAGCTGGTGGAAATCTCTGCATCGTCTTCATATACATAGCAGGCATGGCTAAGTGTAGTCCTGCCTGCTGTCATTGGGAAAGACTGCCTGTACATCTGCCCAGTGTGCACCTTGCAAAGAATGTTATTATTGGCAAGTGTGGTCCTGTTCATGTGCATTAGATCAAGTTGTGTCTTCTCATGAGCTGGAAGAACAGCAGTCTTCAGCTAGTTCTCCCTACTTGTCACCACTTGGCCAGCTACCAAATCTCTCTACCTTATTAGTTGTCAGGCTGAGCAGTGACAGCCACGGGGCTGTGGATGATTACAGCTTTCTCTGTAGATCTCTGGTAAATATGTGACACCAGACTATAATTTCCAGGAGCGGTGAAAAAAAAAAAAAAAGCTGTTGTGTGAGAGAATTGTCAATCCAAGTTCTGGAATGGGGAGCGATTTTGGAACACTTAGCTCTGCATTTAAAGCGGACCTTTTATAATGAAAAAAATAAATAAAAATAAAAACTTGACAGCAAATTACAAATGGATAAAAAAAAAATGCATTATTCTCTGTATTTAGGTATATAATATCAAACTAGGTGATGTCAAACCTGAACCAGGGGGCATGTGAGAGCCAGGCTGAGGCTAATGCTACATGCACTCGGCTGCTAATGCAGAAAGTCACTTCTTTTTTTTGGGAAGAAATCAATCCCAGATTGGAAAAAGTATTTCCCCCTTCAGTTTTCTATTGGGCAGGTTGACCTCAGGTAGGCAGACCTCAGGGTGTAGATGAAATATTAAGCATTGAAATCCTACATACTTTCTCTGTACAGTTGTCCTTTAATTGTTCAATTGTATCACATTAATAAAGTGAAGTGGTATGGGTGGGAATCCCTAGCAATAATATAGAATTTATCTGCTCTGGTTGCTCTAAGCTCATGAAAATTTAACTAATAGTCCACTCCAAGCTAAATATAAGGCCCACATACCTGTAGCTTTTAGGAAACCTAAGGGCCCATTCACACTGTATGCATTGGGGAACCTTGCCCAATGCAATCCTAACCGCTGGTGCTCACCACTGGGCAGCATTGGTGAGTGTAATAGTGTGTGCTGAAAAAAAGGACATGCTACGGGCATCATTTCAACGCATCAGTCTGCTGAACCTGACCGCTGGCATGAAAAAGCCCTTACTGCTGATCCTTTCCTTCTGGTAATTATATATCGGGATTTGACAATGTCAGAGCACTCACTGAAATCTTTCAAAGGGGGTGCTAAGTGTAATGTTTCATGCAATATGTCTAGTGCCTAGTACATCTAGAGCCTTGTACGGTCCAATAAAAAACATCCGACATTCGGCCTGTGCCTATGTCAGCCGGTCTGACAGAAGCTGCATTGATGGGAACTGTATAAGATATACAGATATAAGAATGTGTAAAGCATCTCTGTATCCAAACCGTGGGGGGGGGGGGGGTAGGCGCTTGTGCGATGGCATTACACCTTCATGGCACCCCAATCCTGCTCCTTTTTGAGTGACAAGCATTGCCCATTGAGATTTTCTGTGATAGCATCGCGATTTATCGAGGCAAAATCACGGCGTGATTGGTGTACCGTTAAGAAGTAATGGAATTGCACAAGCCTCCCGCAATTTTAATCACTAATGGAATATTAGGGTGCCTGTACAGTAGACTGGGAAAAGGAGGGGCAGTAATCAGGGCCAGTCATTCTTAAGACCCGTACACGCGATCAGACTTTTTGACAACAATTGTCCGACGGACCTGTTTTAGTGGACAATCTGGCCATGTGTATGCTCCATCGGACAAATGTTTTGTGTTTTTCATCGGAGCGAATGTTCGTTGTGAAAACAGACAAACTCTCCAGCAACAAATGCCCGATGGAGCAAAATCCGATCGTGTGTACACAAGTCTATCGGACTAAAGTCCAAAGTACAAACACGCATGCTCAGAACCAATGCTAAAGATCAGACAACAATAGCAGACATTTCCCAAAGGGTGGCGGTAAAGATTAGAAAAAACATGTGATTTGGTGAAAGTTGGCTGAAAAAGTCCTTCCGTGTGTATGCAGAACAAGTTCACGGCCAACGCCCTTCGGCCAAAAATCCACATAAAAGTCAGGTGGAAGTCCGATCGTGTATATGAGGCTTTAGCTGCATGCACATGTGAAAAGGAACATGCTGATAGAAGTAGAAAGCAGATATATGACCTCATTAGTCTACTGCTGAAGCTTTCAATGTCCTGTCACAGGCTTGGAGATGAAAGGTGACCAAGTTGGATTGCTTATTGGCTGTAGGAAAAAGGTCAACAGCTTGGCTGTGCTCTTTGGCAGAGCTTTTTAAATCCCAGGACTGGATGGGCAAAAGTACAAATCATTTTGCAGTTTTCGACAGTTCCCCTGCAGCTGCGTTGAGCTGTTTGCCTGGAGTCCAACTTGAATGTAGGCAAATTAAATAGTTTGAAAATTATTAATATTCTTTAACCACTTAAGGACCACCTAACGCCGATATACGTTGGCAGAATGGCACGGCTGGGCACAGGCACGTACAGATACGTCGCCTTTAAGAGCCCAGCCGTGGGTCGCGTGCGCCGCCGGCGGCTCAACCCGGTCCGAAGCTCCGTGACCGTGCCCACGGGACCTGCGGGCCCGATCGCCGGCAGTGTCCCGCGAACGGTCATAGGAGCTGAAGAACGGGGAGAGGCAAGTGTAAACACACCTTTCCCGTTCTTCTCTGTGGCAGTGTCACTGATAGTCTGTTCCCTGTTATAGGGAACGACAATCATTGACGTCACACATCCAGCCCTGCCCCCCCTACAGTAAGAATCACTCCCTTAGGGCACACTTAATCCATTAGCGCCCCCTAGTGGTTAACCCCTTTACTGCCAGAGTCATTTTCACAGTAATCAGTACATTTTTATAGAACTTTTCACTGTGAAAATGACAATGGTCCCAAAAATGTGTCAGAAGTGTCCGATGTGTCCTCCATAATGTCGCAGTCATGAAAAAAATCGCTGATCGCTAGTTGTAAAAAAAAAAATATTAATAAAAATGCCATAAAACTTTCCCCTATTTTGTAAACGCTATAACTTTTGTGCAAACGCTTATTGCGATTTTTTTTTTTACCAAAAATATCTAGAAGAATACGTATCGGCCTAAACTGAGGAAAAATCTTTTTTGGGGATATTTATTATAGCAAAAAGTAAAAAATATTGTTGTTTTTTTTTCAAAATGTCCGCTCTATTTTTGTTTATAGCAAAAAAAATTAAAACCGCAGAGGTGATCAAATACCACCAAAGGAAAGCTCTATTTGTGGGGAAATGCCAATTTTGTTTGGGAGCCACGTTGCACCGCGCAATTGTCAGTTAAAGCGACGCAGTGCCGAATCGCAAAGAGGGGCCAGGTCCTTTATCTGCATATTGGTCCGGGTCTTAAGTGGTTAAATGAACATTTGCGATTTGGTTGGCGAAGTGGCTTAGTTCGTCTATTCAAAATGTTTTTTATTAATTTAAATATATATATCAGTAATAACCCAAGAGCTTCACAAAAAAGCTTTTGCATTGGATATGAGGAGTCCCCGTTCATATTAGCACTGCTGCCTTTGGACTTTATTATGTTTAGTTAGTTACTTTTATAAATGAATTAAACATCTTATGGTGGACCAGAAATCATTCTTTTTATAACAGTCTAAATCCTTCAAATTTTGCAAAAATTTCCACCGAGACCTTTTCATTGCTGGTTTAGTGTCACGTAGTGCACATAGTTTGTAAAGTTCTAAACATTGCCCCAGAAGCGGAATATTCCCATTTCTTCTGTTTCCATCTCACGGGTCATATTGGACCAACTGCTCCCTAGCCGAAGACGTGCCCCTTTGTTGAGCTCTTTAGGAATCCTTGAAAACAAGGGCTCTTTGTTTTAGCGGCGGAGTGGCTTGTGAATTTTTTTTTTTTAGCCCTCAGTGGGTTAACTGGAGAAGAGCAGAACAGTCATAATTGGCCCATTTAGGGTATTTTGCATGTGAATACTGCGTTAGTGAAGCATTACTAAGTCTGTTGTGAGTGACACGGTGATTAGAATATAGATTAGGCAAAACACATTCTGTACTTTATCAAGTACAGTAATTAGTTCACTCGGTAAAAAGTTGATTACAAGTACAGATAAAGTTAGATTTTTTTTTCTCAGCACTTAATTTTAAATTTTCCTAATTTTTTTTTTTTTTTTTATAAATGATAAATTTGTTCTTAATATAAGCGAGGAGAGATCTACACCTGCTTTATTCCATGTGAGAACAATTAAAAGAACAATGTATTCGCTGCTAGGTGTAATCAAGGGACTTGTGTGTTATGGGTAAGTTTCAACGTAGTCTATTGCAAATAGTAAATAGATTTGTGCTGTTGTGATTAACGTCGGCTTATTAGCTTTATTACAGTTTTTACCCTGTTGACAATTTTTTGTAGAGGCACGGTGCCTTGCTATACACATTCACTGCAACGGTGGGAATGTTTTTATTGACTTGCCATACTGTTGTACTATTACAAAATTGGCGTTAATTTTTTATTTATTTTTTGCTTTTGTTTTTCAACTTAGATCTTTTGCATCCCCAGATCAAATTTTTATTTTTATTGTATTATTATTTTTTTTAAATACATTTTATTAAGATAACATATTAAAATACGTATATAACATAACAATACTTAAAGATGTATTTTTATATGTTATTTTAATAAAATTATTGTATTTTTTTTATTTTTTTCATATAGTTAAAAATATAAAATATATAAATTAAAATAATAATATGTGAGGGCTTGTAACTGCTGTTGGGGGTATTATGGCAAACTTACCATTATTCTTGTGATGGGTGTATTTATGGTCATGCTGCATTATTATTTATATGAATTATGAGGATTAACAATTTATAAATTTATGTGTATGTGTATATTATCCACCTGTGCAAAAGAAAACATAAAATTAAAGATAGGTTAAAAATAAATAAATGTTGCATTTGGTTAGCTCTTACATTTATTTACACAAACAGTTTTGTTTTTTTTTACAAAAAGTTTTATTGATCATCAATCCAACAGAAAAATAGACATATATATATATATATAATATAATATATAATGGGTCCATTTTCATCTAGTTAAAAATGTAACCCATGTGAGGGCTTGTAACTGCTGGTGGGGGTATTTATGGCAAACTTACCATTATTCTTGTGATGGCTGTATTTATGGTCATGCTACCATTATTACTGGTAGGAATTATGAGAATTACCAATTTATATATTTATGTGTGTATTATCCACCTGTGCAAAAGAAAACATAAAATTAAAGATAGGTAAAAAAAATTGTAGTTTTGCACCTGCCCAGGTGAAATTTCAGCCTCCAGCACTGTGTCGCTTTAACTGACAATTGCGCGGTCGTGCGACATAGGTCCCAAACAAATTTGACGTCCTTTTTCCCCCCACAAGTAGAGCTTTCTTATGGTGGTATTTGATCACCTCTGCGGTTTTTATTTTTTGCGCTATAAACAAAAAAGAGCGACAATTTTGAAAAAAAATATCAATATTTTTTACTTGTTGCTATAATAAATAGCCCAATTAAAAAAAAAAAAAAAAATTCTCAGTCTAGGCCGATATGTATTCTTCTACATATTTTTGGTAAAAAAAATCGCAATAAGCGACTGCTTTGCGCAAAAGTTACAGCGCCAACAAAATAGGGGACAGAATTATTATTATTTTATTTTTATTTTTTTACTAGTAATGGCGGCGATCTGCGATTTTTATTGGGACTGTGACATTTTAGTGGACACATCGAACACTTTTGACACATTTTTGGCACCAGTCACATTTATACTGCGATCAGTGCTATAAATATGCACTAATTACTGTATAAATGTGACTGGCAGGGAAGGGGTTAACACTAGGGGATAAGGAAGGGGTTAAATGTGTACCCTGCATAGTGTTCTAACTGTGGGGGAAGGGGACTGACTGGGAGAGGTGACCGATCTGTGTCCCTATGTACAAGGGACACAGATCAGTCCCTCTCTCCCTGACTGTACGTGGATCTCTGTGTTTACATACACAGATCCACGTCCTTGTCTCTGTAACCGCCGATCGTCGGTGCCTGGCGGACATCGCGACCGCCAGGCACGCGCATCAGCATCTCAGTGATGCGGCTGGCACGCACGTGCCCCCCAGTGGCCGGAGGGCGTAAAATGACGGCCTCCCAGAGATTTAGATCCACCCTGCGGCCGTATAAAGTCATACTGCCGTCAGGAAGTGGTTACATTTATTTACATAAACAGTTGTGTTTTTTTTTTTTTTACATTTTTTACAAAAAGTTTTATTAATCATCAATCCAACAGAAAAATAGACAAACAGTTAAGCCCTGTACACACGATCGTTTTCATCGGACAAACCGATCGTGTGTGGGCCCCATCGCTTTGTTTTCCATTGGTGAAAAAAAAATAGATCATGTTTTGAAATTTCCTTATGGTTAAAAATTTGATAGAAAAAAATTATCGTCTGTGTGGAACAAAAATCCACGCATGCTCAGAATCAAGTCAACGCATGCTCGGAAGGATTCAACTTCGTTTTTTCTCAGCACGTCGTTGTGTTTTACGTCACCAGCGTTTGGACACGGTCAGATTTTTGACTGATGGTTTGTAGGCAAGACTGATGAAAGTCAGCTTCATCGGATATCCAACGAAAAAATCCATCGGATAAGATTCTATCAGATAACCGATCGTGTGTACAGATCAGAAAAAAAAAAGATATATAAACTGTTTTATCTGCTTATGTAACTTTTTTAATTTTTTGAAACTCTAAGGCTGCATTCACACTTGGGCGACCTAATTGATTTGCGGCGACAAATTAAGGACGTCTTGTGTCGCGATTTGTGGCGACAAAACGCCGCGATTTCAACCCCCATTTTTTTTCCAGGTACACATCTCTATGCCGAACGCCAAAGCCGCCTGAAAAAAAAGGTCCGGGACTTGTTTTGAGCTTCAGGCGTTCGGCGTTTCGGCGTTTCGGCGTTCGGCGTGGAGATGTGAACCATCTCCATAGAGGGGAATGTTACATTTCCCCTCTAGCGTCTTTGGGCTGCATTTGCGTCCTGCTTCAGGCGACAAAATGCCTAGGTGTGAATGCAGCCTTAGGCTCCATGCACACTGAAGCTGATAAAAGCTATAAAAAAACGCCAGTAGCTTTGCAGGGAGCCTTGCAATGTTTTTTTGCGTTTTTGCAATAGCTTTAATCAGCGTTTTTCAGTGTAGCTTTTATCAGCTTTTTTTTTTTTTGTTACTTTTTTTTTCAATGGATAAAAAACGCTGGCACCGGCATTTGGAGCGTTTTTTTGCGTTTTGGGCGTTTTTCAGTGTTTTGTGGTTTTTAGCGTTTTTCACGCCAAAAAATGGCACTTTGAACGCAAATTTTGGGCGTTCAGAAAAAAAGCCAATAAACTCCAAAGCTCATTAACACTAAAAAACGCCCAGGTGTGCATGGGCACATAGGCTAACATAGAGTTCAGTTTATGGGCTTTAAAAAAAAAAAAAAGCCAAAACACCAATAAACTGCAGTTTATCAGCTTCAGTGTGCATGAAGCCTTACATTCTGGTTATAATGGGTCTGTACAGTACAACAAAATTGCAGCAACCCTCGCTTTTATGATGCATGAAAAAAAAAAATACAATTGAAGAAAAACTCCCAGCATGCTGGATGTTATTATATCTGAAATCTCAAATATGTTTGCTAAGATATATAAATAAACCACGTTGTAACGGATAGTATTTATATGGTCGATGCTGTGTGATCCTCAGTTGTAGCCAAAAGGAAACATTCATGAACCCTTTGTTGTGTTATTATGGGGACATTATTTTCTCTATGCCTGCCATATTTGCTCTATTTCACCGAGGATCACAAGAGGACTGATTATCGGTGAACAAAAGGACTTTATATTTATTTTGTCTGCGAAGAACGATATATAATATGTATTACATTTTGACTTATACTAAGCTAAGTAGTTGCCTTTTTTTTTTTTTTTTTTGTGCTCTCTTTACGAGATTAAATGTGCTTTTCTTCTATTGTCTTTCAGCAAAGCCTTCTCGGAGGTGAAATGGACATTGGCAATTCAGGGGCTCTTTCACCCACAAAGCCTGGCTCACAGTACTATCATTATTCAAGCAATAACTCCAGGAGGAGGCCTTTTCATAGCAGCTCAATGGGTGCGTATTATTATTTTCTGCCTAGTAATAGTATCCAGTTACACTCTCAGATAAACCATGAGACCCAGCGAGACAGGCGGGATAACAAAAGCATAGAGACTTTCTCAGCTAGCCACTGTCTCTACTGTTACCTCCTTTCCTGCAGGAAAGCCTTTAGGGCATTAGTGCTATCACTGTCACCGTCAGTGCCTGATATTAGAGGAATAGTGGAGTATTCCAATACAGGAGTTGGGCAGTTAGTGGCAGAGGCAGGCAGTTGGTGAAGTACTACATATACCAGTATAAAGCTGGCCATACATTATACAATTATTACAAACCTCGTACACAAGATCGGATTTTCCAACGGGAATTGTGTGATGACAGGCTGTTGGTGGAAAATCCGACCAAATGTTGGATAGCATGCTTTAAAATTTACCGCCAACATCCGAGCTTTAAATCATTTACCGCGCAACAATTGGTGTGTTGTTCGGGTCCTATGCTTTGTCATCTGAGCAGGCTTTAGTGTACACAAGGCGTCCGGCACTGTGGAATGACAAAAGTGACAAAAGTACGAAGTTTACGATACGTATGCTCGGAGTGATGCGCAAACGTGCTACACATTAAACTAGTAAACATTCAGCAGAAGGTGCCTAAGGGTCCTTTCAGACGTCCGCTCCGTTCGTCCGCTTATTACAAGTCCGTTTAGGGACTTGTAATGGGCCCCTATGGGAGCGGATTCGTTAGCAGATGATGCATCCGCTAACGTCCGCAAGATCCGCATCCGTTTTTTCGGACGGAAGAATGTCCTATTTTTCTTCCGTCCGGCGGAAATATTTTTAATATATTTCAATATTTCCATTCACCCCACGACCAGATGTATCCATGCAAATGAAGGAGAAGCCAGATAGTGTAAAATCCCAAAAGACTCATTTAATAAAAGGTATTGCACTTACATTTGTTCAGATAAAAACCAGTGTTGTATAGGCGACTGCCAAAAAACATCATAATACTGTAAACAGGAACGTGATATCAGGAAACCGCTCCTTTAACCTTTGTTTTTGACCGATTTTGACACTAAGAAGACTTCTTCCGGGGCAAGGGTCTGCCTGATTGCATACACATTGAAAGGGTTTAGAAATGACCTCATATTATATGTTTTTTGGTAAATCTAAAAAAATATATACAAGAAAATTGTATAATGTATGGTCCAGCCTAACACTGGGTGTCATGACATGCTGGTGTTTGTAAAATAAGATACAGCCGGAAACTCAGTAACACCCAGTTGCAGATATATTTTCTAGCTTGAAGGAGAGTACAGCATAAGTACACTTAGGTCTTGTACACACGACCGTTTTCCTCGGCAGAATCCATAAAGAAACTTGGTGGGAGAGCTTTTTTGCCGAGGAAAACGGTCGTGTGTATGTTTTTTGTCGAAGAACTCGACGAGCAAAAAAGAGAGCAAGTTATCTTTTTCCTCGACGGGAGTCCAAATTGGCTCGTCATGTTCCTCGTCGGGCTGCTATTCGACAAGAAACTTGAGCGTGTGTATGCTTAGAAACCCGCGCACCTTCAGTAAAAGTATCGTTTGTAATGGAAATAGCACATTCGTCACGCTGTAACAGACTGAAAAGTGAAAATGTCTCTTACCAAACTTTTACCTAACACGCAGTAACATGAGATTAGCAAAAGCAGCCCCAAGGGTTGTGCCAATGGAATTGAACTTCCCCTGCCATAGTATGTGGAAGTCACTGAGTTTGAGAACGAGGAGATTTGGTCTTGACAGTGTGTACGCAAAGACAGCTTGTCAAGTTCCTCGACAAGCTTAACAAGGAACTCGACGAGGAAAACGATGTTCCTCGGACGTGTGTACTAGGCCTTACATGTTTTTCATGGTGAGGCCTCAATCATAGCATTGTTTGTAGTTTCACAAAGTAGGGATTTTTTTTTGCTTCTGTATTCCATCATTATTATTTTTTAATTATTTTTATAGCATGGTCTTCTCCTGTGATTGTGTACAAAGTATGTAATACAAACAAGCTGTAAGAAGGCCTGTGCCGATTGGCTTTGGGCTTGTGTGGTTGTCATCAGTCTGAGATGCTGCTGAGATCATTGACAGGTGCCTTTGACCTGCTTTTGACCTCTTTCCGAGTTGCATTTAGCCTGCTTTATGTAGATTTTTCACTGCCATGGACTTGTATTGGAATGCAAAACCTGTTTGATGCAAACAACAGCCTGTCAATACAGGCCTTAATACAGATTTAACAAATACATAAATCATGCTCTGTGACATATACATATATATATATATATATATATATATATATATATATATACATTACGTTACCAAAAGTATTGGGACGCCTGCCTTTACACCTTCATGAACTTTATTGGCACCCCAGTCTTAGTCCGTAGGGTTCAATATTGAGTTGGCTCACCCCTTGCAGCTATAACAGCTTCAACTCTTTTGGGAGGGCACACGGTTTGACAATTCGTCATAATTCGTTGTGTGAGCCAAAGCCAGTGGAGAAATTGACAGAGAGCAGTAGCAGACACAGAGTGATTGGTAAGGTGGATGAGTATGGCAGCAGCATTCATGATGGATTGAAGGGGGGGATAGTCTATGTAGAGGTAAGCCAATGAAGTGGGAGTTGCAGTAGTCGAGGCAAGAGATGATCAGAGAGTAAATTAAGGACTTAGTTGTGTCAGCCTTCCCAGGCTGCAACTCCCTCCTCATGGGCTTACCTCTACATAGACTATCCCCCCTTCAATCTATCATAAATGCTGTTGCCAGGCTCATCTATCTGACCAATCGCTGTGTCTGCTACTCCTCTCTGTCTATTTCTTCACTGGCTTCGGCTCACTCAACAATTTATGATGAATGGTCAAACCTTGTGGACAGCCGTCCGAGAAGAGTTGAAGCTCTTATATCTGCAAAGAGTGGGCCAACTCAATATTGAACCCTACAGACTAAGACTGGGATGCCATTAAAGTTAATGTGTGTGTAAAGGCAGGTGTCCCAATATGTTTGGCAATACAGCATATGTACTATTATGGTATTGGAGACTTTTATGAGCACAACTCTTTGCAACTAAACAAACTGTGACAATGGTGATGATGACTACTTCAAGTTACAATTTTTCTATTTTTCTGTTCAGCCGAGGTGCAAGCAAAGAAAGTAAGGAAAGTCCCTCCCGGTTTACCCTCTTCAGTAAGTACCCTTGTGTTTTACACAGTTGGAGCTGGAAAATTTTCAGATGTTTTGCAAACCTGCTCGTTGTTGACTTGATTTGGGTATTTCATGGTCATTTGTCTTATGTGCTGAGGCAGTGGTTGTAATAAAATTGAAAGCCTTGACTGTGCGTGAATTCGAGCTTCCACTGACCCCAGTAAGGAAATGTATTGTAACACATTGAAAACAGATAGAGTGAATAAGTAAAGTAAGGCACTAATCCCTTTAAGGCCAGAAAATCATAAAATTCTCAATATTTATGCTAAACATCTACTTTAGATTAAATCAATCAAATGAAAAAAATATAGATATTATCCAACAACATGCAATGTTAAACACACAACAAAAAAAAGATTAATTGAAATAATAGAAATAAAAATAAAGTTCCTGGTCTTCTGGATGCCATTTTTGGTGAAATGCATAGACGTCGGCTCATTGTTCCGGTTAGGAGGTGACGTCACATCCGGCTGAGGTGGAACACACGGCGAGTCTCTGGAGAGGAAGGGGGATTCTTCACACACATAGAGACTGATTGAGTCGGTTGAGCTGACTGTGAATGCATACAGGCTCATCGAGCTGGTATCGGTCTGGGCACTTTTAAATGTAAGCACATTTAAATTGGATGTGTTTTAAAAGGAAAAGTTTTAAAAAAATGTAATGCACAATCATTTTATGATTTGTCTTTTGGGTTAACTGGAGATACATATTGGATGTGAGAGACAATGTGTTGGAAGTTCGTGTGGAGATCCTACTAGATGGAGTATTCATCTCAATTGTTCTTGTAGGCATAGGGCCAGATTCTCATATATTTGCCTTGGCGTAGCGTAAGCCATTTACACTACGCCGCCGCAACGTAACAGAGCAAGTGCTGTATTCTCCATGCACTTGCTCCGTAGTTTGCGGAGGCGTAGTGTAAATGGCCCAGCGTAAGGCCGCGTAATTCAAAGGGGGCGGCTTGTATTTAAATTAAGCGTGCCCCCGCGTCGATCGAACTGCGCATGCGCTGGCTGGGGAAAAAGCCCAGTACGCATGCTTTAGCTCACGTCGGAAAGCGTCGTGGAAACCGACGTCAAAACGACGTGATCGTCACTACGCAATGCCCTATTCGCGAACGAATTAGTAAAACGTCGTAAGCGACGGAAAAAGCCGGCGCTGACCCGACGCTATACTTAACATGGCATCCGACGGCATCCGACGGTACTGCGTAAGGTTACCCCTCATATTAGCAGGGGTAACCTTACGCGGACGAAAACGACGTACGCGACGACGGGGCGGCGTAAAAGCGTTCGGGAATCTGCGTAGTAGCCTCATTTGCATAGGCAAATGAGAAAACTACGTAAAGGCCACCTAGTGGCCGGAGTTGTCATTACAACTACGATCCGCAAGTGTAATGGTATTACACTTGTCGGATGTTCAGGCGTATCTATGCCAAAGTGATTCAAGGAATCACTCGCATAGATACCCGGCAAAAAAAACGGCGATACGACGGGGTATCTGAGATACTCCGTCGTAGCGCCTCTGAGAATCTGGCCCATAATTACTAAGGCTGTATTGGTCTTTATGGCCATAGGGATCTGGTGAGTACATCTCCATTACTACACGTGGTGAAGCGCCTTTTGTTTGGCAGTGGAAACAATTTTCATATCTAATATACACCCGATATTGTCACTTTCACGCATGCGGTCGGGAGCTGCTGCTCGCAGCACAGGGCTCTGAAGAAAAAGCACAGGTGGCCGTTCCTTCAGAGAGCATGCGCCAGTGATGTAAATGGCTGCATGTACAGTAAATATCTCCTGAACTTTGCACGTTTAAGAGATATTTACATTACCAATAGGTAAGCCTTATGTATGTAAGTTAACTTCAACTTTAAGTGACTCATTGGAGTAACACAAGGATTGCACAGAAGAACTTTTTGTGTTTTTTGGAACTTTATTTTTATTTATATTATTTCAGTTAATCATGTTTTGATTATTATTATTATTTTTTTGTTTGCATGTACATTGTATTATTATTACATGGACACAAGGATTGAAGTGTTTTGGGTATTTCTAGCAGTGTTTTTTGTTTAAAGAGGAACTGCAGTCTGCTCACATAACCCTGCAGGTTTCATTGGCCTTCTTATGACTAATCCCCCCCACCCTTCCTGGAAAACTCTGACAAACGTGAGAGAGAGAGAGAGAGAGAGAGCTGTGCATGATGTCATAAGCCTAGGCTAATGACCAGACAAGAAACAGGAAGTGGGCTATATAAGGTATTTACTGGCAGAAAAAAATTTTTTATTATCCAAAGTTAAAACAACAAGGGCAGAAGATTTAATAGATGGAAAGTTGAAAAAATAATTAAGGGTCCGCTTTAACATTGTTTGTTGTTGATTTAATCTAAAGTAGATGTTTAGCACAGATATTGAGTATTTTATGATTTTCTGACCTTAGAGATTAGCGCCTTACTTTACTATTCCCTTAAAGGGGCAGCTGTCCCATTATTCACTTAGGCCTTTTGGGGTTGGTGCCATTTATATTTGAATCACATTGAAAACAGAACATTTGTTTGTAGCTTTGGAGAGAGTGAGGATGATTCGGAACATCTGTTGGGTTTTAGGTGCTATGTTTGTCCCTGTTGGGCAATTTACTCTTATTTCCTATCCTAGTATCACCTTTTATGTGCAGAAATCTTTGGAAAATCCTCCATATAGGGGCACAGACCCCTATATATTGTTATCCCTGAAACTGTTTGTGAAATATCCCATCACTTACTTTGTTTGTAAGGGGAAAATTCCTCTCAACAGAATCACAGACAGCAATTTACCTCTCTGAAAAACTAAAAGACTTGTCTGAAGTTTTCTTTTATAGCAAACCTATCATTTGAGAAAAGTAAAACTGTTGAGTGCAAGACAGTTGCTCAAGTCTTACTTCTAAAGCCTGTCTGGCATCACTCAGCCTTGCCTATTGACTGCCCAGGCACTGAGCAGTTGTGCAAGGCCATAAGGAGGGTCACTGGAAGTACTAGGTTTTAAAAAGTTTGATTTAAAGCATGCCTGTGCTGCCTCCCATCCCATATAAACTTGCACTGGCCACAAAGTGGACATCTGTAGGATATTCTCCCTATCTCAACCAGTATCAATGGTCACAAGCTCTGTACTGCCTATTCCAGCCTCCTACACTCCTAGATCTTACAGTTGCCCCATCTCACTAGGCAATGGTAAAACAAGAGTTGGGAAGCCAGAGCCAGGAACTTGTCGCTGGTTGCAACGTTGAGTAGCCTAGGTTTCTGTGGTGACTGTGGACTCTAGAGCAGGGGTCTCCAAACCTTTTAAACCAAGGGACAATTTATTGCCCTTCAGACTTTAGGAGGGCCAGATTGCAGCCTGCAGGGGGAGAAAATGTCCTGAGCCCAGCATCAATGAGAATAAATATGGCCTCAAGGTTGGTGGTCAGGAGGAGGAATAGTAGCGCCCCTTATTAGTAAGAGGAATGGTATCCCATCATTGGTATCAGTGGAAGAAATTTGTACCACCTTGTTAGTGTTAGTGGGAGGATTAGTGCCCCAAAAGGCTAGCAAAGGGCCACATCTGGCCCTCGGGCCTCAGTTTGGAGACCGCTGCTCTAGAGGGAAGAAAAGCTAGTGTGCAAGACTTATCACTACACGTTTTTTGGATGTGGGGGCATATGTTAATTTTACAGTCCACCATCTTCAATACAGCCTGATTTACACTGGCTAAGGAATATAGTGCTATGAAGAATCATTTTCTAATTTCTGTATATTTATTCACTCTCTTGGTTGGTATTGTGGCACAGATTATATGGGCAACAGTATACAGTAGATAGAATGATTTTATAGATGTTCAAAGCAATTATTTTTGATTTCATGTTGGTTCTTTCATCATCTGAGCGGAGGTCTGTTAGAATGTGCAAACTGAAGTGGGAGGTTCTTTATCTGCATTACTGCCTGTTTTTTTTTTTTTATAAAAGATTGGCTTGTTGGCTGTATGCATACTTTGTAAGGTTGTTAACAAGGTTTAAGCTCTGTAGAGGCCTAAATGTCCTTAAAGGGTTAGTCCACCCTAAACAGTAGGCTTAAATCACTCCTCAGCTTCATATCGCAGGCATTCTCTGGCATTCCACTTGCCTGGACATTGTGAGGCATGTTTACTCTTTTGCCCCATACACACGATCGGATTTCCCATCGGAATAAACTCAGACGGGTTTTTCTGACGGAATTACGCTCAAGCTTCCGAACATCGAAAATGCGGTGACGTACAACACTACGATGAGCCTAGAATAATGAAGTTCAATGCTTCCGAGCATGCGCTGAATTGTTTCCGAGCATGAGTGTTTTTTTCAGAATTTTGGAAAAAAAGAGAACACGTTCTCTTTCTAAGTCCGTCGGAATTTCAGACAGAAAAAGTCCAATGGGGCATACAAGCGGTCGAAATATCCAATGAAAAAATTCCGCCAGACTTTTTCCAACGGAAATTCCGACTGTGTGTACGCGGCATCTCTGTTAATGTTTTAACCAATTTCACAGTATGCATCTGTCATTCTCAAACAGCCCTCTGTAAAACCCCAGTGTCCCTCCAGAGATTTGTAGAGGATCCTTCAACAGCATCAGATTAAAAGAGAAGTTTGGGTTTCATAAACGAAAAAAAAAAAAAAAAAATATATATATATATATATATATATATATATATTTACTCACCTAGGTGGATGCAGCCTTGTTCTGATGCTGCATCTGTTCCCCGCCACTTCTAAGACTGAGAACTGAGCGATCAAAGACCGCTGATCACTCAGCTCTCTGTCTTCACTAAGCAGAGATCCAGTGACTGTCATTCACCACCTCTCTGCTCTGCCCCTCCAGCTCTCACAGGAGCGCTGGGCTGTAGAGGAGGTAGGAGCTGCTGGCTCTGTCTCCCAGTGGCTCGCTGAGAGGTTGCTCCGGATGCTGGTCCAATCATCTGGGTGGACCCTGACTGTGAAGTGGGGATCTTTCCCGATCCTGGAGCAGCTGAGTGACCGGCTAACTGAAAAGGGGTCACAGGAGATTAGACCGAACTGCACTCCAGTGACCTATAGGAGAAGTGTAGCCAAAATAGTTTTGGCCATACTTTCCTTTAATATACTGCCTACACTGGCTGCCCGGCCGGAAGAGCATATTTTGTACTAACATCCAATGTAAAGGAAGCACATCTTCACTAATTGCCAGTGTAAGTCCATGTAAGGGGCTCTACTAACACTGACCACCAGTGGAAGGGGACAGTTCTCACTAGTCAACAATGTAAGGGGGATTACATCCCTACCCACCAATATAAGGCGGCGTACACACGTACGAGAACCTCGACGGGCGGAACACATCGTTCCGCCCCTCGAGGCTCTCGGCCGGCCGTCGAAATCGGCGACCCGCCCGTCGGGAATGGCAACCAGCCATTCATTCAGGCGGGCCGTCGAGCAAATAGAGAGCCTGCTCTCTATTCGCTCGACGGGATTCCCGATGGGCGGGGCGAGCCAGGAGCATACACACGGCCGAGGTTCTCGCTGGAATGCAGCTCCCAGCGAGGTTCTCGCTGGTTTCTAGCGAGAACCTCGGTCGTGTGTACGCCGCCTAACAGAGCACTTCTGCACTGACATTCAATGTAAATAAGCACACCTCTACAAGCCACTAATTTTCTCAACTGACCATGACTATAAAGGGGCCCTTCTTCACTAACCACCAATGTAATGGGACACGTTAGTACTAGTGTTAAGGGACACTATAATTTTCATTGTCTTTGTTTATACTTCTGGCCATTGTTGTTATTTTAATAAATGTATAATGAAAAAAAAAATGTGTTATATCGAGCAGGGAGTGTAGAGTGTGGGAATGCAGCAGTAATATGGAAAGAAGAATTGGGAACTTGGGACAGAGAGGCTCATTCCTTTAGATCCAATTCAACCCATAAAGAGCACTAACAGCTAAAATACTAGTTTTGGGGTGGCCTAAGCCTTTAAATGACCAAAAAAAAGCATTAAAAATTCAGCCTATATGGAAAAGGCCTTTGGGAGACTTACAGACTTTCTGCCTCTGCAAAGTGTATCAGTGTTAACACACCACCTAACTAACTAGTATATATTTTTTTACTGGTATTAAAGGCACCATTTTTTACATTTTTGATATTGTGTTGGAGTGCGGCTGTCCATCTCCTTCTTTTCTTTGTTATTGCCTTGTGCATTGCCCGCACCCACTGGGTTTTTGGATCGTAACTACCACTGGGGAGCTCCTGTCTTGAGTGGCGTCTCTTTCTTCTAACTAACTAGTATGGTTTTAGATGGTATGGAAGTATTCTGCTTGAGCACAATTTCAGCACATTTTCAGAGAATGTATTGGGAGTGATGATTTAACAGCACCATAAAGAATATATGGACCTCAGATTTAGAAACAAGTGAAATGCAGGGGAAAATGTACACTTTTATATTGTATTTGTGCATTTATGATAGTTTTGATCTGCATTTATGAAGTTCTATGATGTATTGAGATAGAGATACCTGCTTTCAGTTCCACTCCAGGGATCTTTACTGTGCAAACCTGCCTGACCCTTCACAGCCTTTGTTTGAAAACCTGGTCAGGCCCTGCACTTACCAATGCAGCCCTAACCTGGCCAGGCCCTGCACTTATCAATGCAGCCCTAACCTGGCCAGGCCCTGCACTTACCAACGCAGCCCAAACCTGACCAGGCCCTGCACTTGCCAACACAGCCCTAACCTGGCCAGGCCCTGCACTCACCAACGCAGCCCTAACCTAGCCAGGCCCTGCACTTATCAACGCAGCCCTAACCTGGCCGGGCCCTGCACTTATCAACGCAACCCTAACCTGGCCAGGCCCTGCACCTACCAATGCAGCCCTAACCTGGCCAGGCCCTGCACTTACCAACACAGCCCTAACCTGGCCAGGCCCTGCACCTACCAATGCAGCCCTAACCTGGCCAGGCCCTGCACTTACCAACACAGCTTTAACCTGGCCAGGCACTGCACTTATCAATGCATCCCTAACCTGGCCAGGCCCTGCACTTATCAACACAGCCCTAACCTGGCCAGGCCCTGCACTTACCAACGCAGCCCTTACCTGGCCAGTCCCTGCACTTATCAACTCAGCCCTAACCTGGCTAGGCCCTGCACCTACCAATGCAGCCCTAACCTGGCCAGGCCCTGCACTTACTAACGCAGCCTTAACCTGGCCAGGCCCTGCACTTATCAATGCAGCCCTAACCTGGCCAGGCCCTGCACCTACCAACGCAGCCCAAACCTGACCAGGCCCTGCACTTACCAATGCAGCCCAAACCTGACCGCGCCCTGCACTTACCAACGCAGCTCTAACCTTAAGGCTTTGTCCATACTCCTGTGTATGGCTGTATTCCCTATTTAGTACAGACCCAACAATAGGAATGAGCGAGAGCTCTTGGGCTTAGGGTCCGACTGGGACTTTTTTTAAACAAAGACTGTGTGGCACTCGGCTGAGTCGTACAGTAAAGTTCTCCAGAGCTGTAGGTAAGTATTTGTCCCTGTTCAATAAATTATATGGTGGGGCTCAGTAAAGGACTTTATTCTAATTGACACTGTCCTTTGAGATCCCTACATATTTCTTCACCATCACATCAGAAACAAAACTCAAATGTCTGTGTACTCTAGTCCTAAATTTTTTTTAATGATGGTTGCCAATATATTTTGCATTTTTATATTATATATAACTTTTGGGCTGATGTTGTATTTTTTTATTTGATTAGTTATTGTACTTTTTGTTAAATAACGCCTGACATATATAGCGATCCTGCCTGTTTGGTTGCAGTTATTGAAAGACTTTGTTGTATTTACCAAACCCTTTGTTTGTTGAGCGGATTATTTTCCTTATCATGGCTTAATTTTCATAAATAGGACAAAAAAAAAACAGAATAGTTTCCAGTTTTCTCTGTGTGTTTTAATCCTCTCAGTCTGACTGTCAATGTTCAGATCTGTTCTGACAAAAGAGGATAGAGAGCATTGCCTGGAACGGAAGATGCCTAGAGCAGATTCCCACCACTGATGATTTTTACCCTTACTCCTTTCTTCACTCTGATCTCTAAAAATCATTGTTCATTATTGGATTTATGCAGCATACCTAATTAACACCAGGCCTAAAAAAGTTAAGTGAGGCTCAGAACGAAAACGTTTTTTTTTTTGTTCTTTCTCTTCTTTTTTTTTTCACTTGACCAGACTCCCAATTGATTAATTACAAAACACACTAGAATTTGTGGTTGCCCTAATCTTAAGCAGGGAAAATTCTCTGATGCCTTGGAACGGAGCCCAAAGTTCAGAGCCCCATACCTGAGCGGGGCTTTGGGATGAAATGAGCCTTCATTTCACGAGATAGTTCACTTCTTTGTCAGCATAATGATGATTTATGGATTTGCATGTTCAAAGAGATTTGCGCGACGGATTTATTCGAAAATTTACATAGATTGCAGAAAGAACATCTTTATTTTTCCAGCGAGGTGTCTGAGCTAGCGGTGGAGATGTGAGTGCATCATTAGCTGCGTGCTTGATAAACCAGGTGTCAGCCTGTATAAAACAGCTGTATCTCAATGAATTTTCCCCTCCTGCGCTGTTTGTTGGTCTTATTTATTTATTTCCCCAGTAAGCACATTAACAATTCCGGCACAGAGCTCCAAGCCACTACATTTCCATGTACTGTTTTGCTGTGTCCGAGAATATTGTGTATTCTGATTCATTGCTCACTATCTATCTATCTATCTATCTATCTATCTATCTATCTATCTATCTATCTATCTATCTCTCACTATCTATCTATCTATCTATCTATCTATCTATCTATCTATCTATCTATCTATCTATCTATCTGTCTGTCTGTCTGTCTGTCTGTCTGTCTGTCTGTCTGTCTGTCTGTCTATCTATCTATCTATCTATCTATCTATCTATCTATCTATCTCTCTATCTATCTATCTATCTATCTATCTATCTATCTATCTATCTATCTATCTATCTATCTATCTATCTCTCACTATCTATCTATCTATCTATCTATCTATCTATCTATCTATCTATCTATCTATCTATCTATCTATCTATCTATCTGTCTGTCTGTCTGTCTGTCTGTCTGTCTGTCTGTCTGTCTATCTATCTATCTATCTATCTATCGATCTGTCAATCTATCTTTCTATCTCTATTCCTGTTGTCTCTCTTTTTCTCATTTTCTTTTCTTTTACTTCTCAATTTCCCTTTTTTTCCGCATTTGTCTACCTACCCTTTTCTTCTGCTGAAATTCAAGTCAGGCTTTAATCATTATAAAAGTACATTCTGTAGTAATTTGTATTTTTGTATTCAATCTTAGTTTATTAAAGTTTTCAATAACAAAACATACAAAAGTATACAAATACAAAAAATAAGGTACAGATGCGTAGGCGTGCACAGGGGGTGCTCCCTAATCACCCCGTGCAGTGCAGATTCCCCCTGCTGATATTTCACCAAATGATGCCGCGTACACACGTTCGGTCAAACCAATGCGAATGGTCTGATGGACTGTTTTCATCGGTCAAAACCGATCGTGTGTGGGCGCCATTGGTTATTTAACCATCGGTTAAAAAAAAAAAACTTGTTTTAAATTTAACCGATGGATTCCTAACCGATAGACAAAACCGATCGTTAGTAGACACGGCCATTGGTTAAAAAACCACGCATGCTCAGAATCAAGTCGACGTATGCTTGGAAGCATTGAACTTCATTTTTTTTCAGCACGTCGTTGTGTTTTACGTCACCGCATTCTGACACGATAGTTTTTTTAACCGATGATGTGTAGGCACGATGGACCATCAGTCAGCTTCATCGGTTAACCGATGAAAACGGTCCATCAAACCGTTCTCATTGGATGGACCGTAAGGCTCCTAAAAAAATAAAAATTTCAAAAAGAATGCAAAAATAAAATAATAATAAAAAAAAAACGAATGACACCAACCTCTGTTTTACTGACACGCCCACTGCCCTACTAACACCACCCATGTTTTATCCTCTCTGGCAGTATGATTGTCCGATTATTGATGCTGAAAGCGGTACCATTATTTTGCATGGAAATTTAAAATTTTATATTGTAGGCCTTTAATTCTTAGGAATTACTCACTTTAAGGGATTGTAAAGGATTTCTTTTTATCTTAATAGCTTCCTTTACCGTAATGCAGTGTTGTTTTCATGTCCTCATTGTTCGTTTTTAATCTTAAGTTGCTGTAATTCTTCTCTGATCTCCACACTTCCTGGTTGTCTGTTTCCTGATAACCACAGTACTGGGAGCTTTCTCTCTGTGGTCACTAATCAAGGAGGTGTGATTACTGTGTGTCTAAAACCCCTCAGCACCAATCACTTTCGTTTTTCAAACCATCACTGCCCTGCATTGGCTCTGTGGCTCTGTACATCACATCTATTTTTAATCATTTTTAACCACTTGTCCTCTGCCCACCGTCAAATGACGGCGGGCGGAGGACTCCATTATCCTGACATCACGTCATATGACGTGATGTCCCTTTAAAGCCGCGGGGATCCCGTGCGTGTGCCCGGCGGCAACGATCGCCGCCGGGCACACACGCGATTGCTCAGTAACTGAGCGGGGACGTGGGGCTCTGTATGTAAACACAGGGCTCCACGTCCTGTCAGGGAGAGAGGAGATCGATTGTGTCCCTTGTACATAGGGACACAATCGGTCACCTCCCCCAGTCACCCCCCCTCCCCCCACAGTTAGAACACTCATAGGACACACATCTAACCCCTTCCCCGCCCCCTAGTGGTTAACCCCTTCACTGCCAGTCACATTTATACAGTAATCAATGCATATTTATAGCATTGTTCACTGTATAAATGTAAATGGTCCCAAAAATGTCAGAAAAGTGTCCGAAGTGTCCGCCATAACGTTGCAGTCCCAATAAAAAAATCGCAGATCGCCGCCATTAATAGTAAAAAAAAAAAAAAATGCCATAAACTATCCCCTATTTTGTAAACACTATAAATTTTGCGCAAACCAATCGATAAACGCTTATTGCATTTTTTTTTTACCAAAAATATGTAGAAGAATACGTATCGGTCTAAACTGAGGAAAAAAATATTTTTTTATATATTTTTTGGGTTATTTATTATAGCAAAAGTAAAAAATATTGCAATTTTTTAAAAAATTGACGCTCTATTTTTGTTTATAGCGCAAAAAATAAAATCCGCAGAGGTGATCAAATACCACCAAAAGAAAGCTCTATTTGTGGGAAAAAAAGGACGCCAATTTTGTTTGGGAGCCACGTTGCACGACCGCGCAATTGTCAGTTAAAGCGACGCAGTGCCGGAAGCTTACATTTTGTCTGGGCAGGAAGGGGGTGTAGGTGCACAGTAGGCAAGTGGTTAAAAGGAATCAGTTAACTATTATGTCTCAATACCCTGTAAACAGTCATTTCAGCAAAAAAAATTTTTTTCCTTTACAACTCCTTTAAATCTGTCCAAACAAGAGTCTAGTAGACATCCCGGGTATGATAAAATTTGAAACACAAAATAATAAATTATAATATAATAAATAACTATAAATAATTATAACAAATAATAATAATAACAATTATTCAATACTGTAATCAAATAAAAAAACACTGAAATTTGCTCAGTTGCAGAATTGTCACTTTCATTACTTTCAGTGTTTGATGACGAATGTCCCCACAAATCGCTATCGCTCAATTCTGCAAGTGATTATAATTTATTTTTGCTGTTTTCTAGCTGGTCTAAAACCACTTTTGAAGTAAACGGACACTTTTTGGTTGCTATGGACAATCTCCAGTTTCCAGGCAGAAAGGAAAGTATTTTTAATATAAAAGTGCATGCAGGGCACTGAACAGACCACTAGAGACAAAGGGGATGTTAAATTATTTAATACAGTACTGTAATCTTTAAGATTACATTATACTGTATCTGTACTGTGTTTTTTACTTTTTGAATTTGGCACTGAACTCCGTCCCTGTGCGTCACAACGCTCTTCAATGGAGCTCGACACTCGGCATTGTTAGTGACTCTGATGCTGGTGAATTGTTGCCAGCAACAGGATTGCCCATGTGACATGATCCTAAGCTCTGATTGGAGCATGTTGTAGCTTGTGCAACGTGGGAGGGAAGAGAGGGCATTAAAGCAAACTGGTTGTTTTGGCTACATGAGCAAAGCACGTTTGCTTCAAATCTGGAACCTTTAAATGTTTAGGTGTTTTATTGATTGCACTAAAACGTTATTTACAAACGCCAACGTGTTTAGTGATTCTTTAAGATTCCTTGTGGCCTCGCCAGCTTCCGCTCTGTGGCTTTCCCATCATTTTCCAATAGAGAATTGCAGTGGCGTGTTTGCAGTACACTCACCAAGTGATAATTTGATTGTCATACATGATTTTGAGTCATCCAGTTTAAAGATTTTGGAATAGAAACAAGCGAAGGATAAGTTCTTTTGGAGTTCAAGGTCTCAGAAGATGAAGTCATGGAACTGTAATGTTAGAATTCAGAAAATGTCCTCTCATGAGAGACTGTGTGGGGGAAGAAAAAAAAAACTCTCTGGATCCCTGGATCCTGACACATGGTTTTTCATTCAGTGAAGTCCTCTGACTCCCTCCGCAACTGTATGAAAGATGTGTTCCACTACTGTTTAGATTAAAAAATAATTAAAAAAAAAAAAAATATATATATATATATATATATATATATATATATATATATATATATATATATATATATACAGGGATTTTTTTCTGGGGGAACTTGGTGGAACTCAGTTCCACCACCTTTGGCTCAGACCCTTTGGTGCCCGCTCACCACAATCACTTGTGAACACAGAAGTCTGGTTTCTGTGTTTACAAGTGACTGCTTTGTAACCCCCTGAACTCTGCACACTGTATGTAATGCAATTCTGGTATTTAATGCCCCTTTAAGACCCTTCTACTGTTTGTGAAATCTGAACGGGTCGTGGTTGAGTTCCTGCACCTATTTTCTGAGAAAAAAAGCTCTGTATATATATATATATATATATACACATTTATACACCGGCCAATTTATTGGGTACACCTGGCTAGTACCGGGTTGGACCCACTTTTTTCCTTCAGAACTGACTTCATTCTTAATGGAATAGATTCAACAAGGTTTCAGAAACATTCCTCAGAGAATTTGGTCCATAGTGACATGATAGCATCACGTAGTTGCTGCAGATTTGTCGGCTGCACATCCATGATGCAAATTTCCAGGTCTATCACATCCCAAAGGTGCTCTATTGCATGAGATCCGGTGAGTGTGGAGGCCATTGGAGTGCAGTGACCTCATTGTCCAGTGGTGAGATGATTGGATCTTTGTGACATGGTACATTATCCTGCTGAAAGGAGCCATCAGAAGATGGGGACACTGTAGTCATAAAGGGATGGACATGGTCAGTAATAATACTCAGGTAGGCCGTGGAGTTTAAATGATGCTCAATTGGTACTAAGGGTCCCAAAGTGTGCCAAGAAAATAGCTATATTTTAATATATATGATGCAGCCACTCTGGCGGTATGATTATGTCAGATTTTTGCGTCTCAAATCGGTACATTGTTTTGCATAGAAATTTGGCGTTTTGTATTGTAGGCCCGTAATTCTTAGTAATAACTAATTTAAATCTGACCAAACTAGAGTCTAGTAGACATCCCGGGAATGATAACGTTTGAAACCTGAACTTCACCTTCTGTATTAATGTACCACCACTCCGAATGAAGAAGCACAGGGGGCACTTTTGGATAGGAGCTTTGTCTGGGAGGAGGGGGGTGTTAGATGGACTAGCAGATTTACACACCCTAACAAATTGAAGCCAAACTCCAGCCAACACTTTATAAGCAGTTACAGCAAACTAGGATCGTTGGTTTGAATCCCAACCATGGCTCTACCTGCCTGGAGTTTGCATGTTCTCGTGTGCCTGTGTGGGTTTTCTCTGGGTACTCTAGTTTTCTCCCTCACTCCAAAGGCATGCTAGTAGGATAATTATCTCCTGTCTAAATTGGCCCTAATATGTGTATGTATGAACGTGAGTTAGGGAACTTCGATTGTAAACTTCTGATGTGAATGTGTGATATATACACCATATTATCAAAAGTATTGGGACACCTGCCTTTACACGCACATGAACTTTAATGGCATCCCAGTGTTAGGGTTCAATATTGAGTTGGCCCACCATTTGCAGCTATAACAGCTTTGACTCTTCTGGAAATTCTGTCCACAAGGTTTAGAAGTATATGTATGGGAATGTTTGACTATTCTTCCAGAAGTGCATTTGTGAGGCCAGGCACTGATGTTAGACAAGAAGGCCTGGCTCAGGCCTCGTACACACGACCGAGGAACTTGTCGTAAATGAAACATCGTTTTCCTCGACCAGTTCCTTGTCAGGCTTGTCGAGAATCTTGACAAGCTTTCTTTGCGTACACACTGTCAAGACAAAATCGTGTCGTTCTCAAATGCTGTGACGTACAACACGTACGACGGCACTATAAAGGGGAAGTTCGATTCCACTGGCACAACCCTTGGGGCTGCTTTTGCTAAACTCATGTTACTGTGTGTTAAGTAAAAGTTTGGTAAGAGACGATTTGCGCTTTTCAGTCTGTTACAGCGTGACAAATGTGCTATCTCAATTACGAACGATACGTTTACCGAAGGTTCGCTCCCGTCTCATACTTTATTCTGAGCATGCGTGGGTTTCTAAGCATACACACAAACGTGTTTCTCGCCGTAAACCAACCGGTCGAGGAAATTGAGACTCCAGACGAGGAAAAAGAGAAAAGAAAGAGAAAAGTTCTCGACAAAAAACATGCCACCAAGTTTCTTGATGG
Source organism: Rana kukunoris (assembly GCA_029574335.1). Classification (NCBI taxonomy): domain Eukaryota; kingdom Metazoa; phylum Chordata; class Amphibia; order Anura; family Ranidae; genus Rana; species Rana kukunoris. Next base: position 44,551,674 of record CM056049.1, on the reverse strand, counting down.
ATTCTGTCAAGGAAAACGGTCGTGTGTATGAGGCCTCACAGTCTCCGCTCTAATTCATCCCAAAGGTGTTTTATCGGGTTGAGGTCAGGCCAGTGAAATTCCTCCACTCCAAACACTCTCATCCATGTCTTTATGGACCTTGCTTTGTGCACTGGTCCAAATCATTTGGTGAAGGGAGATTATGGTGTGGGGTTGTTTTTCAGGGGTTGGACTTGGCCCTTTGGTTCCAGTGAAGGGAACTCTTAAGGTGTCAGAATACCAAGACAGATTTATCCAACTTTGTGGGAACAGATTGGAGATGGCCCCTTTCTGTTCTAACATGAGTGCGCATCAATGCATAAACAAGGTCACTGGAAGAGGGTTGAATGACGCCAAGCAAGTCAAATCACTGTCGATGGATGACTGAAATGGTGAGTCTGTTGAAGAGAAGGTGAACATCGCAGTAAATGCTGTATTTTTTATTTTAAAATGGATTAGACTTTTGTGTTTCTTTAAATAAACAGTAGAGTTGCTGCTTCACACCTCAAAAACGATAGTTTCCTGTGTGCAAGGTTTTAACATGGATCAACACAGCAAAACAACAAAAAATGTTGGATGTTTAGCTTTATTTATTAAATGCTGAGCCTGGTCTTACATTGACTCGTGAATGGAGGGATTGCTGATGAATACAAACAGTTGTCTGTCGTGTTTAAGCTTCTCCTGAGACATGTTACAGACAACGTAAAACTCTTTTGCCCAAAGCCCTGGTTCACACAGACGGCTGTTTTAGGTTGTGGGGAGAAGCAATAATTTGAGAAATCCTAATTAGCTGTTGCAAGGTGAAAAAGTGCTGTCTGTGTATTTTGCTCGTACCTAAAGCAGTGAAGCAAATGTGACATCTTTAATTATAAGCTTGGTTGCATATCACGTTACCCCTCTCAATGTTACCTTTTTGGGTTCGCCACCGCATTGTAAGTTACGCCGCAACATTATATTTTAGCAGCTTGCGCTAACATTGGTTTTCTACACTTATGTATTCTACTTTATTTTTTTTTAACGCTAATGAAAACTTTACGCTGACAGTTGTAGCGACAATTTAATTGTACAGCGAGGGGACTTGATGTCCTTATTGGAAGAGTTGTCAGTTTGCTTTGGTCTGTTTGAAGCTGTTTTTCGCGATCAGGTTTAAAAATGTTTCTGCTGCCTACCTAATTAACTTGCTAACCAAAAATTTGTGTCGAAATAGGGGATGCAATCAAAATGTATTTAGTTTTGAATTTAAAGGGGGTGTCCATGTTGATATTATTTTGTTGGTTCTTATGGGTCAATTTATTTTTTATTTTTTTAACAGAACTCATGGGTCCATTTTAAATGACTCCATGGCAAAGGTCAGATCAGGAAAACTTTGGATATTAAAGTCCAATCCAAGCAAAACTATTTTTATTTTTAGAAGTACCTGAACGATCTCTTAATTCCATCAGAACCTTGCATTGGTGTTTGTAACTTTCTTTTTTTTTCTTGGCCAAAAAAGGGTACAGGGGTCTCCAAAGTTTGTAAACCAGGGGTCTGCAAACTCTCCAATCAAAGGGTCAATTTACTGTCCTTCAGACTTCAGGGGGACGGACTGTAGTCTTTGTGAGTGGAAAATGCTTTAGGTTTGGTGGTCAGTGGGGATAAAAAAAATACACCGCACCCCTTTGGTCAGTAGGAGGAGAAATAGTGGTCCTCCATCATTGGTATTAGCGGGTGAAATAGTGCCCTTTTTGATGATGTTAGTGGGAGGAATAGCGCCCCACCATTATTTTCACTAATATGAAAAATTACATCATTGGTGTCAGTGAGAGGAATAGTTCCCCATTGTTGGTATTAGTGGGAGGAATAGTGCTCCATCTTTGATGTCAGTGGGTGGAATAGTGCCCCATCATTGGTGTCATTAGAAGGAATAACGCCCCATTATTGGTGTCAGTGGGAGGAATATTACTCCATCATTGGTGTCAGAGAAAGATGTTATACCACGTCATTGGTGTCAGAAGGAGGTGTCAGTGTGGGAATAGTGCCTCATATCAGTGGAAGGGATAGTGTCCTAAGGGCCAGATAAAGGTAGGCAAAGAGCCACAGTTTGGAGACCACTGTTTTAAACAAAGGGCGAAGGTACCTTCCTTCAGACTTCAGGGAGGGGGCAGAATGTGGCCAGTGTTAAGTAGAAAACGTCTCGGCATCAGGAGGAGTATACAATGCTTCAAGCTTGGTGGTCAAGCCTGGGATCAGTAGGAGGAGGAAAAATGCCCCATCATTGGTGTCAGTGGTGGAATTGGTGCACCACAATTGGTGTCAGCGGGAGGAATAGTGCCCCAAGAGCCAGATGAAGGCTTGCAAAGGACGGCAGTTTGAAGACCACTGATTTAAAAGAGTAGTAAAGCCTGTTTGGTGATTTTTACCTACAAGTAAGCTTTACCTGTAGGTAAAATGAATATCTCCTAAACCTGAATGGTTTAGGAGATATTCCCCCTGAATGCAGCTGCTAACATAAGCCGTGCATGTGCTCTAAAAGGCCGGTTTACCGTACCGGAACTTCAGAGCTTCTTGCCGGAACCGAGGGTTCCTGCGCGCATGTGTGCCGGAGCCTGCAATCCCAGAAGAAAGGACGGGAGAAGATGTCAGCCCTCTCAGTGGTGACCGGGCACCGATGCGAGGGCTTTGTTCTAAGGATGAATATTTTATAAAGTGTTATTATGCAATTCGAAAAAATTTTTTTAATCCTAGGTTTACAACCGCTTTAAACCTTCTGCATTGGTCAACAACTTGCATGTTCCAACATTCTGCTACAGCTAGGGAGCAAAAATTAAACTGTTTTAATGATGTGGGCAAGTTTTACCTTTTGACCTACATTTATTATTGTGCTGTATTTCGAAAGGATAAAAAATGTTTTTCTTCTAAATGATTCATAAAATAAAAATAAATAAAACATTTAAACAAAGAAAAATTGAAACCTCTACTAATACCCCTAAGATTGCTTTATATATTTTTTTAAAATGAAGGCCACGCGGGTGCTATGGGCATCTGTTCCACTTTTGCTTTCATATTTTTGTAAATCAGCCTCATTTTCTTTTCGGGCAGAGAGAAGAACTGGCTTCCACCAGAGCAGAGACATCTGTTAGCATTATGCTGTACTGTGCCAGGAAACTCATTGTGTTAGAATAAGAAGCCCCATTCACAGAGCCTGGGTCAAATTAATCAATAAAGCTTTACCTTTGCACAGACATATTTATCTTCTGTATGAACATATTTACATCATCAGGAGACTTCCAAATACATTTTACAGGATATGTCAGACAAGGCTTTGATAGTTATCACACAAATGTACCTTTTTTGGATATTTTTTCCTGTTTGATAAAAATTATTCTCCTTATTATTTAAATGTAATACTGCCTTCTATTAAATTTTATTTTTCAGTATTATATCATGATTTTTTTACTTTTAGCTTTGTACATAATATAATTGGATACTAACATTTATAGGTAAAGTTGACCCAGGGAATATCCGATTGCCTCTTGGGGGATCAGGAAGGAATTTTTTCCCTTTGGATCACGCTTTGCTGTTTTTTTTGCCTTCCTCCTGGATCAACTGTGGGTATAGGATTGTGTATATGGGATTGTAAGATTTTTTTTTCCTTTTATTGGTTAAACCAGATGGACTTGTGTCTTTTTTCAACCAGACAAAGGCTTGGTTCACACTTGTACAATGCCAAACATCGTATGTGATTCGCACCGCAGATCACATATGATGTCTGTCTGATGCAAATTCAGCAATACAGTCAGCCCCGAAATGGTGCAGGACCCCTTTTTTTGGTTCCACACTCGAATCAGATCACATGGGTGTTCACACATATGCGATCCGATTCCTGCACCATTTTCACAGTTCGCACTGCGATTGATCTCTGAACCGATCTGGGGCTAGCGTAAACCGCTGGCGATTCAGGTGCGATGCGCGAACCCGCACTTCATGGAGTCGCCCTGGTTCTCACATAGCACCAGTGTGAACTGAGCCTCACTATGTTACTATATACACATTTTAGTTTGCCCCTTTGTAAATGTGTATTTTTTTTTCTACCCTTTCTTTTCCTTCTCCTTTTTTTTACAATTTTTATTGTCACATATGAAAAAAGTATACCACGAACATTTGAAAGTTGACATATTCACACATACGATTTATGTATATCCAAACATATTAGTCCAAGAATAGAAATAGAATCACGACTTCTCAATCATATACATTTCTTACATTATCCCAGGCACCTATGACCTTAAAAACATGTATGCATAATGTATAACACGGAACATAGAATAAAAAAAAAAAGAATAACTAAAAAAAAACTCCCCTTAAAGAAACCCAAACATGTTACCAGAGTGTACTCCCCTCCTCCCTCATTAACCACTTCTGTACCGTAGGACGTCATATGACGTCCTGGACTTTAGTGGGGGATATGTGAATGATGCCTGCAGCTACAGGCATCATTCAGATATCTTTCTCTTCAGGCGGCGATTATGCGCACCATACGAAAGATCATAGTGGTGGTTCTGCCTCTTGATCGTTCTTATAGGCGGCAGAAGGGGACAACCCCCCTCCCGCCACCATCCGATGCTTCTCCGGGCTCTTCCCTGCCATTGGAGGCTGGGAGAACGAATCGGCTGCCGCCGGATGAGGAGGATAGAGATTTCTATTTCATCTCTATGACCATCGGAGGCCTGAGCACGACATTATGACATCACACCCAGATAAACAAAGCCGCAATCGCGGCTGAAAGCATGAGATCAGTGAATTTTTTTTCCCGATCTCATGCTTTCCAGCCTTGAGGAGAGATCTCCTGTAACACACCATTACTATTACAAGGGATGTGTAAAATTACGAAAAATAAAAAGTGTAAAAATAAAGAAAAATACGTAAAATAAAAATTTAAAACGCCCCTGTCCCCAGTAGCTCGTGCTCAAAAGCGAACGCGTAAGTAAGATTCGTCCACATATGTAAACGCCATTCAAACCACACATGTGAGGTATTACTGCGTGCGTTAGAGCGAGAGCAATCATTCCAGCACTAGATTCCCTCTGTAACTCTAAACTGGTAACCTGTAAAACAATTTAAAGAGTCGCCAATGGAGATTTTTAAGTACCGTAGTTTGGCACCATTCCATTCCATGAGTGTGCGCAATTTTAAAGCGTGACAAGTTAGGTATCTATTTACTCGGCGTAACATCATCTTTCACATTATACACAATAATTTAGCTAACTTTACTATTTTGTTATTTTTAATTCATGAAACAGTTTTTTATCCAAAAAAAGGGAGCTTGAAAAATTATTGCGCAAATACCGATAGGATGAAAAGTTGCAATGACCGCCACTTTATTCACTAGTGTGTCTGCTAAAAAATATATATAATTTTTGGGGGTTCTGAGTAATTTTCTAGCAAAAAAATTATGATTTTTACATGAAGGAGAGAAGTGCCAGAATAGGTGCGATATGGAAGTGGTTAAAGTCAAAGTTTATCAATGTTCTTATATCAAAACCAATGCTGAAGAAAAAATGTCCCAGAAACCACACAGAGTAACCCAGGACGGGAACTGCCCCCAAGTGCCTCAGATGTTATCGTCCACTCCTACCCTATCTATGGGTTTATGGCCACAGTGTAAATGTGTATTTTACTTATGTATATTTACTGCTAAAAACATGAATAGGCACTTATTTAAGCTGAACTTTAAGGAGGCAATAGAAATTATTATACCAAGGCAGGCAGATTTGTGGTCCAAACTTATAGGAAAACTTCACTTTTGTTAAAATTAATATAGCATATAAATGTCCTACACAAGCCATTTGTAATTTAATGTTATAAAAAATGACCTGTTTAATTTCTATCCGGAGAGTTTATAATTTTCTAAAAATATATGTGGAATGCCCCCAGAAATGTAATTTCCTGCTTCTTTAATCGGCTTACTTATTTTCTCAGATGTCTTTCTTAAGTCAAAATGTATGTGAAAATGTAGGTATCCTCTGCAATTTTTTTTTCGTTTTCATTTTTTTTATTTTCAGAAAAGCACCTTCTAATGTTTATCTACCGTATTTATTGGCGTATAACACGCACAGGCGTATAACACGCACAGGCGTATAACACGCACCCTAACTTTAAGAGGTACGTTTCAGGAAAAATACTTTCCACAGCCCCCTGCATATAACACGCAGGCACACAGTTTACCCTCTATTTTCAGGGTAAAAGAATGAGTGTTATACGCCAATAAAAACAGTGCTTAAGAAATTGAAAGACATGGGGAGCTGTGGTGGCTCAACGTGATTGGCACTGCGCTGACAAGCCGTTCACCTCTGCAGCCAAGGGTTCGGATCCCGGTCTCGGCTACATGTGAATTGAGTTTGGTGGTCTCAGCCCGGCTCCCGGTGGGTGTGCAATGCAAGGTACGCCTGTGCTTAGTATGCCCACCCCCCCCCCCCACAAAAACCACCACACTTGCACGCACACAAAATTGGTTTAATACGCACGCACTTTGGCCATGCGGTCTCCTGAAGAGAGGCGAAGGACCTACGGGGCTGGCTTGGTGGGTGCCCCTCACTCCCTATAGGGGAGTCCCTCGCCCCATGGGGTCCTGTTGGGCCCCAGTTGGGCTCCCAAGTGGAGCAGGTAGGGCGGGGTGAGTGGGAGCCCCCCTCACACCCGCATTGCCACCGGGGGCATGGAGAAGGATGGCGATTGCCTCCGGGGGAGGGTCTGCCTACTCCCAACTCCTGCAGTCCGGCTCCTCTCTCTCGAGTTCACGCACAAAAATACACTTTAAAAAAAAAAAAAAGAAATTGAAAGACAGTGCAATTTTTCACTTATTGCTCAGGTGGTTACAATGCAGATAAAACCACCCATTCGGGAATTATTCTGGAAAGGAAATAGTAAAACAAACAGCTTCAGGCTCTGTTCAAACCAGAGCGATTTTCTGCTTAAAGTTTGTAGCTTTAAAACACTCAACAGGCCAAATCCTATTAATTTCAATGTCCCCTCTTCATATATGAGCGTTTTGTCACCTGAAGCAAAGCACTTGTCGCTCAAAAAAGTACCTGAGCTTCTTTTTGGCAGATTACAAGCTTTTTTGGCACCATAGACTTCTATAGAAATGCCTGACTTGAGTGTTTTACAAGCATTTTGACGCTTGTTTACTGCTCAAACAGAAGCTCTGCACCCCTAATTTCCTCTCCCTCTCCTCCCCCTAGTGCTTTCTATTGGCTTTCATTAAAAAAACACCTAAAGCTGTAAAACACTTGCAATATGCTTTTAAAATACTTTAAAAACACTTGTAAAAAGCTGAAAAAATGCTAAAAAGCATGCCCGAAAAACACCAGTAAATTGCTACGCCCAGGTGTCAATGAAGCCTTAGAAGAGCAGAGATAGAAATATGTAACAAAGAAAAAGTTTGTTAAAATCCTTGCAATACACTCACATGGTGGGGATTGCCTTTTCCTCAACAAAAGTGCAATTACGCTTTAAAAGATTTCTGACTACTGTACAGTAATAGAAACACAACTTGGTCAAGAACAGTGATCAAATCACACTCCCAGACTTCTGATTGGACAGTGAAGGAGCAGAAGCACATTAATGAAGTCATCTTTTCCTCACACCTGTGTGATAATATTCTGTGTATGTATGTATGTAGAAAAATCACACCTGGTCCCTTGTGCTGCCCTTCCTCTTTCCAATTTAAGTGTTGATTTACAACATAATTTAAAAGACGTTGTAAATATAAATTTAGGTACTTAAGCTGGCCATACATTAGTAGAATTTCATTAGAAAGTTTCAGTAACATTGGTCCTATTTACTAATAGTTTTTTCGGGTCAATTTAACGTTAGGTTTTTACCTCAGTGGTAAAAAAAAAAATTGAAGAAGCAGAATGAAATTTTTTTTTTTTACCCAAACAAATTTTTAACAATGAAGGTTTTCATTCTGAAAAATTCTTTTTTCAAAACTTGAAATTGTAAATTCAGTTTTGAAAGATTTTTGAATGGCATTCAGCAAGCCGTTGAATGTATTGAGAATTTTCATGCAAATATTTATACGAAAATTTGATTGAAAAATCTACTAGTGTACGGTCAGTTTTTTAACAGTTTAGTCATTTTCTTTGATTGCTCGTTGAGCAATGATAAGTTTAAGCTGTAGATGACTTCAACAGTTAACCCAATTTTGCAGCATAGCTTTTAAGGCGCTTGTTTTTTCCAAGAGATTTACTCTTGAGTATGGCAGTTTCGGTTGACTTATTAATAAAACTTGAAGGACTTTACTAGCCGCCATATAGGCCCAGCTGAAAATAAACGGAGGGAAGCCAATTTTCAAAGTGGATGATGAGGGGCGGGGGAGCAGGTGCGCTGCAGTTACTGGGGATGTGCCCTATTTTCTTGCGGTTCTTTACGCCCCTTTTCAAATACACATGTATTAGCGGGGGATGAGAGCAGACTGTAATTGCAGCTGCCTGTATTTTTTTCTAATGTTTACCCCTCATTTATCTGTGATAAACAATAGCGGGAAAACAAAAATATAAGTTTAGGCTACAGGAGAGTCTGATGGATATTGCCAATGTTAGTGAAGAGACAGGCCATAATCTGCCCCCCCCCCTCCAAATCAAAATGACAAGAAATGGAGAGAATAAAGTGAACTTTCAAGATACAGTCTCATTCAAGTAAAGAAAGCCTATACAGCCAATATACGCATAACATAAAAGTCTCTTTACCGGATATGTATGTCTGTTGTAATACAAATCTGAATTTCATAGTATCATAGAGATCTAAACGTATTAGCACATAGTGCCTGTTTTGCTCCTATCCACAGTTTTACCCACCAGTTTCCCTAAAGTGAATGTGAGGCCAGGCGTTGGACCTTCAAATAATTTTATATATACTGTATTTATTGGCATATAACACTCGATTTTTTACCCTGAAAATAGAGGGTAAACTGTGCCTGCGTGTTATACGCAGGGGGCTGTGGAAAGTTTTTTTTCCTGAAACTTCCCTCTTAAAGTTAGGGGTGTGTTATACACCTGTGCGTGTTATACGCCGATAAATACGGTATATATGTAAGATGTGGAAAATTAGCTTTAAAACAGGCCATCACAACCTCTGTAGCTGCAGGCATTATGAACACATTCATTCTCAAAATTCACAGTAGAAGCACCAAAGCTGTTCATATAATTCTCTTAGCTTGTTTAATATTTGTGAATATTTGAATTCCCAAATCCCGGGCCACATGTTCACTTTCAGCGGGCAATTTGAGAATAGCTGGGCATGCACACTTTACAATATCTCCCAGACCAGTTTCTGCCCTAAACAGCTAATAAGTACAAAAAAAGTGTTGTACCCTGTTAGAAGTAAGAGGTATAAAAGGCAAACATTTGTATAAAAAAACAATACATTTTGGTATTTTATGTTTTTTTTTTTTAAATCAACATTTCAGATTGGTGTCTGTATACTTGAAAAAAGGAACCTAGTTTTCTGGAAATGTTCTCTATATTATTAGCAGTTAAAGGGTATGATTTTGAGAATACCTTTTCTCCTTGCGAAAGGAACACTCTGCTTGCATGAGTGCGCAAGTTTGGGGAGGTGAAGAAAAGAGGGAAAGCCTCCCAGGAACTTTGATTGCGGTCAAGTATGGATTTTTAATGTACATGATTATTTCATTCCCAAAAAGTGCTTTTTTTTCTGAGTTGTTGTGTGCATATGCCATAGACATTACATTTCCACCAACTTGGAAAACTGTTCTCTAATGTCTTTGATCTTAGAAACAAATCTGGATTTAGAGATTTAAACAAATTAAACAAAACAAAAAATTACATTGTGATTTGAATAATTAGATTAGATAATATATGCTATTTGAGTTCTTAAGAAATTACATAAAACAATAAGTATGCAACATATCTTATTCTGCCCCCATTCACTCTGTCCCATTGAGGAGATTTTCCTCATTTCCTATTTCTCCCACCATAGGAAATGAGAGAAGATTTTTTTGAAGCAAGATAATTTTATAGCATTTGTTTATTTGTGAGACTGTGCTTGGCTGAGAACTTCTTGTTTTGCAGCCCAGTTTTTGGAGATGAAAAACACAGCTCTTCATCGGGGTTTATTGCCGTACACCACTGGCCTCTGCCCAGCAGAAATTTTTTTTTTGTAGATTTGCTTCTGTTAGTTCTTTTCAAGCTATCCAATATGTTTTCATGTGATTCTTCTGTAAGATCTTTATCCACATTGCCAAAAAATCTATGCCTTTTATTTTGAATGCACTATATACAGTACGTATAGCTGTATGTACATACTATAGTTTGTCATGGGGGTGATACATGATATTGGTTTATCTCTGCTCCCTAGAAAACTGCAAGTTATAAGCCAGAAACACATATGAAGTAAGTTGGATTAGGTTCATGGGTATATTGAACCTTGAAGATCTACTGGGCTTCAAAATTACAGTTAGAGATAGAAAAGTCTTCTATGTAAAGTTTATGACTTTAAGTCATACAATAAAAATGTAAAACTGATTTTTATTTTATACTTACAACAATCAAGAATTTATTAGTACATGCAATTGTGTTTTTGATTCGGCTGGAGTTATATTTTTTAATTTACATCATTTTTTTAGACAAATATATATTTATTGAATTTTCACAGGACGTCAAAAAAAAACAAAATTACTCATACAATAACAATGCCAAATCACCATATGTTATACTATAATTATTAACATGGTGTCATAGTAAAAGGAAAAAGGAAAACAGCATTAGATCAACGAAAGGAGGAATAGCTTAGGCCATATAAAGTCTGGATATGTGAAAAGGGACAGATATACCAAGATTCTCTGCCAATAAGCAAAAATAGGGGTGGTCAAGCAAATAGACTTGGTAGGAGATACAAACTTTTCTAGTTCTGGTGACAACTATTTTTTTTTTTTATCTCTACTCAATTTTAATCCTGGTGACAATTAGAGGTGGCGGATCTTTGTAGTGGGGTTACAACAAAAAATATGACAGGATTGTTAACTTTCCCCCACTGTATTCAAAATAATTTTCATTAGACCTCAAAAGTGAAGGAACATCTAAAAATCTTGAATTGTCACTAGAACAGTAAAAGAGTGGAAATCTATTAATGGGGAAAAAAAGCTTTCTACGTTAAAAATTCTTAAAGTAACAATGTTTATGGCAATTTTTTTAATTTTTGTTGTCAGCTGTTCATTGTAGTACTTAAATTAGAGCTGGATGTACGTATAGAGTGATTCAGGAGCAAACTGTCTGTTGTTGTATGTTCTGTGATGTTTAATTTTTTTTTGTGCGTTTAGTACGGTTTTGTTGTTTCATGTGCAAAACTCAATAAAAAATATATTTAAAAAAAAAAAGAGCTGGATGTACATTTTCTTCATTGACAGTGTAGTTACGACCATTATTGGGGTTTGGTACTTCCTCCTTGGCAAAGAGGGTGTTGTTTCAGCATGGGCAAGATACATTATCATTCAGGTCTTATTTTAAAATAGAATTATTGTTTCAACCCCATTATTAAAATTCACATATAGGAGTAGTCAACTGTAGAGTTGGTTTACTAAAGGTAGTGGAGTTGTTTTACCAATGACAAATAGGCTGTTCATTTCGCTTGGGGATTTTTACTTTTCAAAGGAATTTTCCGCTAGCTTAGTGTGAAGCTGAAGGGTGACGTTTCAAGAGTGAAGCTTAGGATGAAGCTGATGTGGGGTACACATGGATATTCTTTGCAAACATTTTTATCACATTTGCTACATCTCTTGCAAAGTGAACAGCTTATTTGCCTTTAGTAAATCAATTTCGGTGTCTCTACAAATGTATTTTTATATCTGCCTTCATGTCCTCAGTGGTGTTTATTGAGGTTCCTGAGTATCTCTAAATGATTATTGCTATTACCATGGAATATTTAATTTGTTTGGGTTTATAGTAGAAATTCTGCTACGGGACGTGCTGCCAAATTCTCTAAAAATTTATGGAAATATATTAAAGTTATTTTAGTATGCACATATTCTTAATTAAGGGATTTGTACTAGCATTACTGAGATTCATATACATTGCTGATTCAGTTACTAAATGTAGATTGGCTTTTTGAAATGAGCAAGCTATTCTATTTTTTATTCAGAGTCGATTTTTCATTTTTGGCACATGCTTTTTACTGTTTTTTTTTTTCTTTTCTTTTTTCTTTTTTTGTAATTAAATTGTTATTTCAGAGAATCTCAATATCCACAGCTATATCTGCTAAATTATGTAAGCTTCACAATTTGTATTATCGATGTTTAACAATATAATTAACCTCTAAAAACGCAGATCTTCCAGCTTCCACGCATGGGTAGAATGTGTCATCAACCTATCTCCAGGCTTGAATACTATAACAGGGGGTAGGGGTGTGGCAGTGTTGCCAACCTGACACGTTTTCTACTCTTTCTTTCCCTACTTTATCCCCCCAAAAAAGATTTTGCATAATTACACATTCTATAGACTGCCAAAGCAGTGGAGCCTATTGGTTCACAGGAAGGTTTAGTCAATAAAGGTTCTGGTTTCCTCATTGGAAGTCTTATTCTCTATTTCTATTTGGGAGACAAGCTGTTGGATTTCCAGTCTGCAGTTCTAGTGTCAGCCTAAGGATTATGTTAAGGTTAGGTTATGTTAAGGTTAGGTGTGGGGGACACTTGTTTTAAGTGCCGAAAGACCCAATTTAGGAACTGCAAGCACTGGATTCTCGACACCAGAAAGTTGTGTTCTATCATTATGAGATCATTTATGTTACGTTGTGTCGGTTTGTTTCTTAGATGGGTTTGTATATAAATGTGTGGCTTTTAGCTTTTATTTGGTATTTTGCATTCTGTCATTCTGGTTGAAGAAACCTAAGTTGTTTTCTAAAAGCTTGTATATACAGTCTGTCAGATTAGCCAATAAATAGTATCACTTGAATTCTAAACTTATGCATAGTGATAGTCTTTAATAGAAATAGGAGTTTGGAGGCATTCACAAATCATTAGCACCTTCTTAAGACTGCATTAACACTTCGCAAATTCTGATTGGACCCCTGTGTCACGGCTTTTCACTAATTTTTGCAGTGAACGATTTGTAATTCCCAAAGGGTTCTACAGGTCATTAGCAAATTATGAGTTATCTAAAAGGAAGTGTTAGGTTAGGATTGGGAGTTTGTAAAGTTTTACATTCTTGTATTGTTTTATAAGGGTAGATAGTCTTTTTTTTTAAGAGTGGTATTAAAGCCAAAATGTATTATATTGCAGATTAGCAATCGTTAGATGTGTTGGCTGCATCAGTTTTGTTTTTGGCGGGGTTTCCCCCCTCGGTTTTCACTGGTTGATCGGGACAATAACACACCTCCTGTATTAGAGCAGGTTCAGCAGGGACCAGCCTAATTTTGATCCAAGTTTTGGGCAGAGAGGTTGTACAGAAGTTTGTCTACCAATTGACTTTTGTACAATTATCCTGTTGGATTTTTCAAGCTCGATTAGCACCATCGGCTATAGCCGGGGGCACTGATCAGTGTATTCTGACGGCAAGGAAGTCTCACGGCTTTCAGAATTCAATAACTCAGCAGGGAGGATTCCCCCATCCACATAGTGTGTTGATTGGGGAATTGAGGCATTTTATTTCATTTGACCCACTGGTTGAAAAAAAAAAAAAAAAAAGATTTATCTATGGGTTGCCTTAAGCTGAAAGTATATCTAAAGCCAAAACTCTTTTTTTTTTTATATATATATATATTTATTGAAAATTTACAAGCATCAAATAAAATCAGAAAGTGGTAGGTTTACAAAGCTTGTATCTAATCCACTACCAGTGTCTCCTTTTACTGCATTGATTTTATGTCTTTGTACCTAATACCATGCAGTTTTAATCACATTAACATATATGTAAATAGCTAACTATTACCAAATTATTCATTTATAGTGAAAGCATGCATGAGTAATTTAACCGATAATATATAATATAACCAATTACAAAATTACTTTTTTTAGTTTTTGATCGAGTGCTGCAAAATTAAAACCCCCTTCTTTTTTTTTTTGTCTTCTTGGTATTACTTCCTGTCACAGTGATCACTAAAACAGGCATATTATTAATAGTGTCTTGCTCTGTTCCTGGTGTCACCTGTAAAATTTTCTTTACACTTATTGCCCTGGTGACAATAGTCAGAACCAAAGGCAGCAAAAATACCTGACCAAGGCTCTAAACCAGGGGTCTCAAAATGGCAGCCCTCGAGCTGTTATGCAAAACTACAAATCCCATCATGCCCCTGCCTGTGTCTTGATTGTAACTGTCGGTCTTGCAATGCCTCATAGGACTTGTAGTTTTGCAACAGCTGGAGGTCCGCCAGTTTGAGACCCCTGCTCCAAACCTTTCCTTCTGTGTCCAAAACCAAACAAAAAGATTTTTCTTTAAATGTACTTCAACTTGACCTTAACACCTAACCTACACCACAACCTTAAAGTGATACTAAACCCACAACAGTAAAATCAGTCTCTATATGGAAAAAAAAGCATGCTTGTTATACTCACTGTGGAACCTAAGGGGTTAATCCTCTACATTGTGTAAAAAGGCAGTTTGATCCTGTCTTCTCTGATCCTCTCCTCCTTCCTCTGTCCCCAATATATTTCCTGATAATACAGAGCCAATGGACAGGCTGCACATGCTCAGTTTGCTGTGTATTGCTAGAGCATTTTTTGTATTTATTATTGGGTCAGAAGAGAATGAAAACTCATTCTACAAGCTTTAACCAGACACTCATAGAAGTCACAAGACTGCTATATACTGCTAAAGAAAAAAGGTATTTAGCAGTTTATATTTACAAAAATAATTTCCATGTTCTGTGTACTGTGGGAGACCAAATATAGTGAATGCAGGCTCCTAAGTTTAGTAACACTTTAACAATTAACCAGGGGGGGGGTCAACCGGCTGAACACAAACACAAGTTTGTTGGACACCGGGGACTTTTCCAGTTGTTTACCAGTGCAGGACATTGAAGATTTGAGTTTCGAGCAGCAGGGCAGGTCATTTCTTTATTAAGTGGGTCAATTTAAATATTCTTCCTTTACAGGATATGTATTTTTTAATCCAGTTAAATTTAACCTCCTTTTATCTATCAGTTAACCTCCTAAACTCTAACATTTCCAACCCTTTACCTTGAAGGAAACCAGTATTGAGGATAATATGGGGACTGCCTTTACTTTCCTCTTGAAAAAAAAATTGTTACCCAAGTTGTCTCTGGCTTTAGCACTTTCTGAGTCACCGGCCTGAAATAAAAATGCAGATTCTGTAGACAAATCCCCATTTAACCTCCTAGCCTTTTATCATAACACTAAGTTAACTCTTATTTTTCATTGAAAAAACCTTGAAAGTTTTTTCCGACAGAATTCCGCTCAAACTTTATTATTATTATTAAAAAATGCTTATAAACACAGTCTTACCCATGGGCAAGCTTGGCTTGCATACACACAGTCACACAAAAGTTCTCTGAACCTTTGACCGTCAAGGACGCGGTGACGTACAACACTACGATGAGCCAAGAAAATGAAGTTCAATGCTTCCGAGCATGCGTCAAATTTTTTCCGAGAACGCATTGGAATTTCCGACCAAAAGCTCACATTGGACTTTTCTTGTTAAAAATTCCGACCGTGCGTACAGGGCATAACCCAACTATTCTCAACCAGGGTTCTGTGGAATCCTCAGGTTCTTCCAGAGGTTGCTAGAAGATAGTTAAGTAATGAGCAGCAGAGCAGATTTACAGGGTAAATATACAAGGGGTATTCTTCCTACTGACCACCAATGTATTGGGGATAAAAGTAACCAGCCTTGAATGTCAAATACTCTACGTACACCACATTGTTTGCTGTTTTAGGTATATTATTATATGTACAACTTACTAAACACACTGAGAGTTATTTGAGAACATACTTTTTTTAAGCTGGTGTTGGTTCTTTTGTATGTTTTCTGTTGTGAGACAGTTTTATTATGAAAATATTTTGGGTTCTTGAATACCCGATGTGGTTTCACTTATTATACTGTTCATAGGTGTTTATTGCTGTCTGTGGGCACCCCAGTGAGCTCCCTTTAATGCCCTCCACTATAGACGCCACTCTGAAACTTACAGTAATTGCTATCCTAAAGCTTAGTACACATCACTAATTTTTTAGGTTCAGCGCAGCAGGTTGAACCAAAAAAAACGAACAGCTCCGGTCGAAACTGCTGTACTAATCATCCGATGTTACTAGAGCGATCTCCTTTGCTGAGCTATTTTGTTCTGACAGGGGGACAGCCCCCCCACTATAACACTCTGGTCAGGTCTCTCATTGCCTTAAAGCAGGGGTGCCCAACCTTTTGAAGAGCGAGGGCCACTAATGCAACTCGGTAACCAGTCATGGGCCACAATGAGCAGAGCAGACGGATGACAGGTCACGGCTACTCTATAGGCCTTCCGATCCTCCCAGATGGAAGGGGACAAATGTTTTTTGGATTGGAAGTAGGCGGGTGTAAATGAACATCTGTCACTCTGTAGAGGTGAATTGAGGGTCCCATTTGGTCAGACTGATTGTGTGAAAAGGGCCTAAGACTGCTTTCACACTGATGTGCTGCGGTTTACCCATACCGCAAATGCAGCTGTGTCTATCCTGGGGGTTAGCTGAACTTTCCCATAGATTCCGCCTGTGGCAAAAGCCGGTGCTGTAGAGGAAGCTTCAGCTTATTGGGCTCTGTTCCGTAGCTGCTTTCTTCCTTTCTTGCTTCACGTCACAACACTAATGCCGTGGTATGGCGGGTCGGCAACCTGTGATCTTTGCTTGCCAACCCGCCCTTCCAGAACAGGAGGTCGCAGGCCACATCAGAGGGCTCCCGGGCCACTGGTTGGCCACCCCTGGCTTAAAGCATTGATTGGGAAGCGGTCGGCTGTTGGTTTTCTGTTGGTTTGAACTAGCTGATGTCGCCCAACATTCGGTCTGTGTACTAGGCTAAAGACTGACCATACTGACCATACATGGATCTGTTTTTTTTCAGCCAGCAGGCTGATACAAAAAAAAACTGAACAGATTCCCCCATTCGCACAAGTGTTGGTTAATTCAAGAGAAAGTTGATCCTAATTCGACTTCTCTGCAACAGGAGTTGCCATAGATAGATAGATTAAAGTTCACCCAGTCCCTGCTGGACTGACCGAATTTCGATATATCTTTGGCCAATTTAAGGCTAGTCAAACACATTTTTTTTTTATCTAGCCCAAGATATACATTTAAAAAAATGAATGCATGTTAATGCAAGTCCTGCAAGAATTATGTTCTTGTAAATTGAGCCTGTGGCATGTTTTTATTTGTAGAGATCTCTCGTTGGTCAGGAATGACCAGGCCACATAGCTGTGTGTGTGATGGCATTAACAAGTCATCAGGATCAGACAGCAACGATGCAGAATACCATCTGACACCGCAACCCTCCAGGACTGCTGCCCTCATCTGTGATAGATTTACACAATCTCTGTTTACGTGCTGTCACACATTGCACCCGGCCTAAAGGAATCTCGCCGCCGGCTGCGATAACACACGTCGGAGCAACAGCAAAACTAGTCACAAAATTAATTGTCTGAGGTTACAACACAATGAAACAATCGTTTGGGATAAGTGTTAATGAAAGCTGTTATATGTGTATGGTGACAGCAGCATGACAACGTCTGAACTTACAATAGCGGATCCTGCAGTATGGTTCAGAAACACAATTACTTAGTGGGTTATAAGTGCAAAGAGTGAAATTTAAAATACTTGTAAATCCAATCAGTAAAAACGTGTTCTTTTTTTTATAAATAATTTTAATGTAGTTGTAAACCCTTAGGCCGCATACAAACGATGAGACATGTCCGCTCAAACATGTCCGACGGACCGTTTGCAGCGGACATGTCTCATCGGATTTTGGTCCGATGGCGTGTACACACCATCGGACGTAAATCCCCTCGGGCTGAGGACGCGGTGACGTTGACGCCGCCACGTCACCACTCCAGGAAGCAAAATACTTCCACGCATGCGATCGTATCCATTCGACGCATGCGCAGAGAGTTCTGTCCGCTGGTTAGTGTACTAACCAGCGGACATATCCGACGGACAGGTTTGTAGCGGACAAATTTCAAAGCATGCTTTGAAATTTGTCCAATGGACAAACCTGTCCGCTAGCCTGTACACACGATCGGAGATGTCCGCTGAAACGGTCTGTCGGAACCAGATTCAGCAGATAAATTCGATTGTGTGTACGCGGCCTTACAGACCCTCACCGGGCACATTAGGTACACCTTGATAGTAACAGGTTGGCTTTTGCCTTCAGAACTGCCTTAATTCTTCATGGCATAGATTCAACAAGGTGTTGGAAACATTCCTTCTTATTGACATGATAACATCACACAGTTGCTGCAGATTTGTCGGCTGCACATTCATGATGCAAATTTCCAGTTCCATCACATCCCAAAGGTGCTCTATTGGATGAATGTGGAGGCCATTGGAGTACAGTGACCTCATTGTCCAGTGGTGAGATGATTGGATCTTTGTGACATGGTGCATTATCCTGCTGGAAGGAGCCATCAGAAGATGGGGACACTGTAGTCATAAAGGGATGGACATGGTCAGTAATAATACTCAGGTAGGCCACGGTGATTAAATGATGCTCAGTTGGTACTAAAGGGCCCAAAGTGTGCCAAGAAAATATCCCCCTCACCAGTACACCACCAGCCTGAACGGTTGATACAAGGAGGGATGGATCCATGCTTTCATGTTGTTGACGCCAAATTCCCATGTGCCCTTACTTCAGGCATGCAGACAGGAGGGTTTGTTTCTTCCTCTAAAGGGAAATAATAAAAAAAAAAATTCTCATGAACTCCCTGCCCCGTCATCCAGTTGTCCACCTGTGTTGTCACTTGTTTTAACACAAGTTTCCAAGGGAGATTACAGGTGTCCATTGTGTGTAACAGTAAGCCTCCATTCACACCATAGCATTTCGTTTTGAAAGCATTATCGCCGCGATTCAGAAATGGCTCAAATGGCTGTACTCCCTATTTGGAATGGCACCAAATCACAGCGCGATTGTTGCCCGACGAATCCAGGTAAAACTTATTTTGGGCATTAGGCGTTCCGTGATTACTGCGATACATAAGGTGACAATAGCGCCGCGATTTGATGCCATTCATAATAGCGGGGATCGCAAGGGAGTCTTGTTGCTAGCACACCAAATGTTGATGTTTATTGCTGTAATGCAGGGATCGAGTGTCTATTGGTTTTCAAGGTCTAACAAGACAGGACAAGGGGATTGTTAACTGTAAGTTTTTCAGACAGGCTTTCGGGGGGTGGGGGGGGGGGCATATGGCCTACACCAGGTATGACAATATGATTAAAGAACATTTTACAAAGCTGTGCAGTTTTTTTAAATATCTGCTGTGCAGGTGAACTTTTTTCATTGCAATTTTTCAGTGTATGCCGCTGCTGGATGGCCCCTTGTGGGACTGACATGCTTGAATATTTTTGGGAAAAGGTGAACTTGGCCCCTTTAGGCCTCACCTCGCTTTTTGTGAAAAAACACAAAATTGTCACGTTTCATTTTTCACGTGTTTTTTTTTAGAATTAGAATTTTTTTTTTTTCAAAGTATCAAAAACATTAGGGGCCAGATTCAGGTAGAAGTTACGCGGCTTATCTGTAGATAAGCCGCGTAACTTCTAACCTACGCCATCAAATCTGTTTTCTGTAGTCAGAAAACAAGATTTGCCGGGATTGAGTTCAGATACGAGCGGCGTAATTGTATTTCGCCGTCGTATCGGAACTGCAATTTTAAAATGGCCGCTAGGGGAGTTCCTGCTGATTTACGCCGAGAATATGTAAATCAGCGAGATACGCCAATTCACGATCGTACGCGGGCCCGACGCAGTCACTTTACGACGTTTCCGTAAGGGGTTTCCCGGATAAATCAACAAAAAGCATGCGTATCCTATGTTAAGTATGGCCGTCGTGACCGCATCGAATTGAAAAAGTTTCACGTCGTTTGCGTAACCTGTCCGTGAATGGGGATTGACATCATTGACGTTCACGTAGAAAACACCGCCCTAATGTGGAGCATGCGCACTGGGATACATTGACGTCCGGCGCATGCGCAGTGCGTTGGCCGCGGGATCGCTCCTAGTTTAAATACTACACGGCCCCTACCCGCCCAATTTGAATTCCGCCAGCCCATTTTGACTACGCCGCCGCAACTTTAGGAGCAAGTACTTTGTGAATGAGCAACGTTACGCCAGAATAAAGATTCGCCCATCTACCTGAATCTGGCCCTAGGTGTTTTTTGAGTGTTTTTACAGCTGGAAAACGCCTCTCAGAACCCACTATTTTTTTTTTTTTTTTTTTTTACAGCCAAAAAAAAAAACGCCCCGGCCTAAAACAGTTGATAACAGCCTCTGTGTGTATGGACACATAGGATAACATGCTGGAGAGTTTATTGACTGCAGAAAAAAAACATCCAAAAACATCTGGTGTGCATGAGGCCTTAAAGGGGTTGTAAAGGTAGAACTTTTTTTTCCTAAATAGCTTCCTTTACCTTAGTCTAGTCCTCATTCACTTACCTCATCCTTCCATTTTGCTTTCAAATATCCTTATTTCTTCTGAGAAATCCTCACTTCCTGTTCTTCTGTCTGTAACTGAGTGAGTGAGTGAAAAACTTATATAGCGCAACACATGCAAACTGAATCGCCTCTGGGCGCTTAGTATCGATTCCCTGAGTGAAACTTTTTTTGACCTCAGAAGAGATAGGTTTTGATCTTTCTTCTGAAGGCCAAGTGGTTCACCTATACACAGTAATGCAAGGCTTTTTCCCTGGTGTGGAGTGTTGTGCTCGCCCCCTCCCTTGTACTACAGGAGAGTCAGGACGCTCTCTACGTTGCAAATAGAAAAAGGAGCTGTGTGTTAATGGGCGTCCTGACTCTCCAGTAGTCCAAGGGAGGGGGCGAGCATGACACTCCACACCAGGGAGAAAGCCTTGCATTACTGTGTGGAGTTACAGACAGAAGAACAGGAAGTGAGGATTTCTCAGAAGAAATAAGGACATTTAAAAGCAAAATGGAAGGATGAGGTAAGTGAAGGAGGACTGCACTAAGGTAAAGGAAGCTATTTAGGAAAAAAATGTACCTTTACAACCCCTTTAATGTTTTCTCTTTTCATATTCATTCTTCTTATGCAACTCTCTCCTATTTGAAAAGCTGGTAATAGTTACTGTAACTGCAGTAAACTGTACTGTAATGTTGACATTTTACAGCTTATCCAAGCCACTTCTTATTTAACAAGCTCCTCTTTTTTTTCCTCTTATGTTATGTAAGGATAACAATTTTTATTGCAAAATTCTCACCCCCCGCTGTCAACACAGCAGTACAGATCCCCGCCACCTCCCCGTACATTATCCCAATCATTCGCCACCACATGAATGAATTTTACATGTCAATCCTGAACAGCAGCCAGCAGGGTCCATGTATTCTGTGTGCATGTAAATGTTAGCAAAACGTTGCATGTGTATGGACAACTTTTTATGCAAGATGTAAAAAAAAAATGTGTCTGCGTGCATCAGGCCTCAAAGTCACCCTTTCATCATAGACTTTTCTTATTAGGGGTACTTATATAATGCCATCAATTTACCAATGGGTTGCAGGAACGAAAATTTGCACGATTCCCCCATCAACACAGACAGTGTTTACAGGGGAATCCCTCCTGCAATGTCCATTGCCTTCTGCCGGCAGTGGGGCAAGCCGCCCCTGCCAAGAGAAGACAGTGATTATTGCTAGCGGCTATAGAAGCGAATACAGGACTGATCGATTAACTTGTTATATTCAGCCTGCCCATGAACCTGTTCCCGACCAGCCGCCGCAGTTGTACTGCGGCAGGTTGGCTCTCTTGCGCAAATCGCCATCATTGTACATCAGGTGCGTACATGGCAGTTTGTTCATTCTCTAGCGAGGCAGCCGCTGGCCACCCGTGATTGCTCCACAAGGCGACAGAACGGGGATCTGCCGGTGTAAACAAAGCAGATTCCCGTTCTGTCAGGCGAGTAGAGTAAGATTGTCTGTTCCTAGAGATTAGGAACAGCGATCTCTCTCTACTCCCTGTCAGCCCCCTCTCTGGTCCCCAAAAAGTGTTAAAAGTGTCTGATCTGTCCACCACAATGTCGCAATCCTGCTAAAAATCGCAGATCGCTGCCATTAATAGTAAAAAAATATAAATGCCATAAATCTCTCCTATTTTAATCTAATTTTGTAGATGCGATAACTTTTGCGCAACCAATCGATATACGCTAGTTTCTTTACCAAAAATATGTAGAAGAAAACATATTGGCCTAAACCAAAGAAGATTTTTTTTTTTTTTTTATATTCTGGGATATTTGTTACAGTATCACAAGTAAAAAAATATTGTTTTGTTTTTTCAAAATTTCTGATCTTTTTTTTGTTTATAGGGCAAAAAAAAAACACAGAGGTGATCAAATTCCACCAAAAGAAAGCTCTATTAGTGGGGAAAAAAGGGCGTCAATTTTGTTTGGGTAAAATGTCGCACGACCGCACAATTGTCAGTTAAAGCGACGCAGTGCCGTATCGCAAAAAAATTGGTCTATGGATCTCAAGTCCCATCAAAGTCGGAACAAAGTAGTGCAGGGATGGTGGGTGAAATAGATCCCCATCCTTGGTGTTACTTTTAATAATAGTTCCCTCTTAATTGGTGTCAATGGGAGAAATAGTGCCCCGTTGTGAATGTTACCACCAGGAATTATGCCCCACTGTTGTTGTGAGTGAAAAGAATAGTGTTTTGTATCAGTGGGAGGAAAAGTAACCCAAGGACCAGATAAAGGCGAGTAAAGGGCCGCATCCGACCCCAGGGCCGCATCCCATCCCAGGGCCACAGTTTGGCGACCCCTGTGCTAAGGAACATAGGAATTTAAAATAGTTCATGTTGATTGGGAACGTTTAGCCCCTCTCCAAAAATAGGACACGTAAAATTTTTCGATGGGAATTGTGTGATGACAGGCTGTTGTTTGAAAATATGACCGTTGGTATGCTCCATCGGATAATTGTTGTCGGATTTTCCGTGGACAAATGTGTGATAGCATGCTTTAAAATTGTCCGCCAACAAATGTGTGTTGTCAGACTTTCTGATCTTGTGTACACAAGTCCTTCGGACTAAACTCCAAAGTACAAACACGAATGCTCAGAAGCAATCCTCACCATAACACAATATTAGCAGAAGTTGCCCAAAGGGTGGCGCTAAAGAGCTGAAAAAACACGTAGCTTTGTGTTTGTTGGCCGACAATTCTTTGCCGTTTGTATGCAAGACAAGTTCACGGCCAACGCCCCCCGAACAAAAGTTCTACGCTTTGTCCGATGAAAATCCGATCGTGTGTAAGAGGTTTTTCCTGTCCTGGAATCCAGTGATGTCGGCACCCAAGCTGATCTTTCCATTGGCTGTTGGGTGCTGCTGCGTTTGCTGGTAAGGAAACCCAGCAGTGAAGCCTTGCAGCTCCACAGCCAGAACCCCACTACGCATGCGCGAAGCACGCTGCGCTTTCTGAATGGCCCCTGGAAGAAGGAGGGGGGCCAAATGTCTGACGTACCTAGCCACGGCGAGGACTGACAGAAGTGGGGAAGGGTACCTGGCAAAAACGGTACCTGCTCCCCCCTGAAATGTGCCAAATGTGGCACCAGAAGGGGGGTGAATCAGATAAGTGGAAGTTCCACTTTTGGGTGGAACTTCGCTTTAATAAGGGTAAAAATAAACTTTTTGCTGCCTTTATCCTAATACGCCTTCCATACAAATGCCTTCTACATGGCCTGTAAGACTAACGAGATATACTATTTTTTAAGTACTTTGTCTGCCGCCCTATTTTTTATTAAAATTTAAGTAGCAAAAAACATTGTAGCTTCTACGGCAGCTCTGCACAGCACCACTTCTAATAACTCCAGCATTACAGTGTAGAAGTTGCTAATGTTTTTCAAATAAGAGCGAAATGATGGTGAAGATTGTAACGGAATGGTAGAAGGGGCGCTATCTGCCAATTAGCTCTCGCTATCTTGTATCATCTCTATTAAATTCGACCTCGTGGCGCCCTGATAGTACGGAGTGTTAGAGAATGGAGGCAAAACCTACACCTAACACTGTCATGGATGCTATTTCAGATCCCATCACCTAATTTTAGTTTTTCTCAACATTGTTAGAGGATTTCACAAATACAGCTACAGCCGACACTACCAAGTGTTTCTTCAACCTCGTCACAGCTGTGAAGCCCATAGGATCCCCTTGTATTTCTACCGGGAGGATATAGCACCCACTTTCCTCCACAATCTGTTGAGCTGCTGAATATATATGGTAGGTGAGAAAATAGGTTTAATAGACACAAATAGTAGACAATGCTACCAAGTGCTTTTTTTTTCACTCTCTCTCTCCCAGAAGTTTGCCTGTAAAGGCACATTTTTTTTAAATTACTGTATATACCGTATATACTCGAGTATAAGCCGACCCAAATATTAGGCCCCGTACACACGAGTAAATGTATCTGTTCAAATCGGTCGGACCGACCGATTTGAACAAATCTGTCTGCTTGGATTTTGGTTTGCTCGCGTGTACACACGATCAAACCAAAATCCCCGCCAGCAGACAGCGCGCTGACGTGTCGGTGACGTGTCGGTGACGTGTCGGTGACGTGGCGGTGACGTTGACGCCGCCACGTCACCGCACCAGGAAGTAAAACACTTCCGCGCATGCGTCGAAACCATTTGACGCGTGTGCGAGCAGATATGTCTGCTGGTTAGCATACTGACCAGCAGACATGTTGGGCGGACGGGTTCCCAGCCGACAGATTTGAAAGCATGCTTTCAAATCTGTCGGCTGGCCAAATCCGTCAGTTTGCCCGTACACACGATCGAAACTGTCTGCTGAAACGGTCTGGCAGACCGTTTCCAGCAGACAGATTTGATCGTGTGTACGCGGCCTAAGCCGAGGCACCTAATTTTACCACAAAATAATGGGAAAACGTATTGACTCGAGTATAAGCCTAGGGTGTCCATCTGCATGCCTCACTTTGCCTCACTGTGTCAATGTGCATGCCTCACTGTGCCCATGCCTCACTGTGCCCATGCCTCACTGTGCCCATGCCCCACTGTACTCATGCCTCACTGTGCCCATGCCTCACTGTACCCATGCCTCACTGTGCCCATGCCACACTGTGCCCATGCCCCAATGTGCCCATGCCTCACTGTTCCCACGCCTCACTCTGTTCATGCCTCACTGTGCCCATGCCTCACTGTGCCCATGCCTCACTGTGCCCATGCCCCACTGTACCCATGCCTCACTGTGCCCATGCCTCACTGTACCCATGCCTCACTGTGCCCATGCCTCACTGTGCCCATGCCCCAATGTGCCCATGCCTCACTGTTCCCATGCCTCACTCTGTTAATGCCTCACTGTGCCCATGCCTCACTCTGTTCATGCCTCACTGTGCCCATGCCTCACTGTGTATGGACAAAAAAATGTGCTGAAAAACTCGGCTTATACTCGAGTATATACGGTAGTATTTTAAAAACATGCAAACAGAAATTAGTTTCACAGGCACCCAGCTCCCACTTCCTCCCCAGGCTCCGTGGCGCCAGAAGGAAGTTCACCTCTCCCCCCTCCCTCCCTGCAAACTCCTGGGATACGTCACAGTGCTCAGACGATCGCCATTCATAATGCACAGCTGCACAGAGGGGGAGAGCAGGGCTTCGGGCAGCTGCATCGCTGGATTGTGGGGCAGGTGAGTGTCTGTTTATTAAAAGTCAGCAGCTACACTTTTTGTAGCTACTGACTTTTAAATGGGTGGAACTCCGCTTTGCATCCTATGCATTAAAGTGGAGCTCCACCCAAGAGGGGAAGTCCTGCTTTAAGGACTCGTCCCCCACTCCTTTAGAACAAATGCCACTTTTCTTGGGGGGACAGGTGCCCGATTTTGAGGGGTACCTGCTTCCCACCTCTGTTCCGAGCACCCCGGCATGTGTCACAGCCGGGTGTCCATAGTGAAGATGCCAGCGCAGGGGACCGAAGACAGCGGGTGAGACCGACTAGGGTGAGCTCACTGCTGGATCGGTGGACAGTGGCTGTTTTTTAAAAGTCAGCAGCTACAGATTTTGGCTGGACCTTCTCTTTAAGGTGAAAAACCTTTGGTGCTGCAGCTGCCCCCCCCCCCCCTTTCGTTACCTGAGCCTGATCTGATCCATCAATGTGCATGAAAGCAGTGTCTCCTGAAACTGTCTCCTCATTGGGCAGATTGATAGCTCCCGCTGTTGTCTCCTCATTGAGCAGATTGATAGCTCCCACTGCTGTCTCCTCATTGGGCATATTGATAGCTCCCGCTACTGTCTCCTAATTGAGCAGATTGATAGCTTCCACTGTTGTCTCCTCATCGGACAGATTAAAAGCTCCCACTGCTGTCTCCTCATTGGACAGATTAAAAGCTCCTGCTGCTGTCTCCTCATTGAGCAGATTGATAGCTCCCACTGATGTCTCCTCATTGGGCAGATTGATAGCTCCCGCTGCTGTCTCCTCATTGAGCAGATTCATACCTCCCGCTGCTGTCTCCTCATTTAGCAGATTGATAGCTCCCGCTACTGTCTACTCATTGGGTAGATCCATAGCTCCTGCTGCTGTCTCCTTATTGAGCAGATTGATAGCTCCCGCTGCTGTCTCCTCATTGAGCAGATTGATAGCTCCCGCTGCTGTCTCCTCATTGGGCATATTGATAGCTCCCACTACTGTCTCCTCATTGGGTAGATCCATAGCTCCTGCTGCTGTCAATCAAATGCTGTGACATGCGAGCAGGGGGCAAGGCCAAGCCCCACTGTATGTGTCAATGGCACAGGTGCCCCTATGGAAATCGGCTTACCATGGGGGCACCTGCTGAAGAGAAGGGGTCTGAAGCACTGGCAGGAGACCCCAGAATAAGAGGATCGGGGCTGCTCTGTGCAAAAGCATGAAGCAGGAAAGTATAGGTATGTTTGCTATTTTAATTACTAAAAAAAAACACCCTGAAGGTTTAATATGACTTTAGTAACATTTATTTAGAATATGATTAGTGTTGCATTCGTATATGCTATATTATTTATTTATGTTTTTGCTGTTTTTCCCATGAAAGTGGAGTTACCCTTTAAACACAACATATCCAAATGCCATAAGCAAAGAGAATAGGGAATGTGAGCCTCCGGGTGGTAGGAGAGGTCGGGTATTTTGCCGTGTTATGGTTTGCTTTGCAAAGTAATATTTTATCCCTGTTTTATGGGATGTCACTGGCATATTGACAAATGCTTTTGCTGTTATCTATTTTGAAATCGCATGCTTGCAGTGTCATCACAGCGAAACATCTAAAATGCACTTAGTACGTAATTTACATAATCGCCCGTGTGAATTTTTCCTAAAGACGGGTTTGCAGACGACGGCTCTAACCTGCCCCGCTTCATGTCAGACGCAAAGCAGCAGCATTAGGTCTGGGGAGACCAGCTGAGTTTACCAGCTGCCGCGAGTCTCCTCGCTTCCCTCTCCATTCCACATACAATCAGTGTTTCTTTATGTAACCAGTAATTAATACACCAGAGTGCCCCGCTATTCACTGCAGCATCCTTCCCCCATCTCATACGTTCCATCATATGTAAAATATAGTCTGAGCGTCTTCAGTGTCTCCAGGACTGGGAAGAGTCACAGTGGGACACATGCCAACATTCAGGGACCTTTATGGGACGTCAGTGAGCTACAACACTGCCCTCCCTTCCACATTTCCACATTACAATAGTAGAGCTTTGTACTCTATTAGTCATTGATTAATGCAGAAAAGTATAAGGGCCCTTTCACACTGCTCTGTATCAATAGCGTGGTAAAAACGCTGTGACTTTGCTGTGTTTCAAATGCGTTTCCTGTGCGTTTCTGGGTTACTTGCACCTGTGAAAAATGGACATGTAAGGCCTCGTACACACGACCGTTTTCCTCTGCAAAATCCATCAAGAAAAATGCTGGCAGAGCATTTTTTCTGAGAAAAACGGTCGTATGTTTTTCGTCGAGAAAACAGTTGTGGATCTCGACAAGAAAAAAAGAGAACCTGCTCTCTTTTTTCTCTTCGGGAGTCTAAATTTCCTTGTCGTGTTTCTCGTCGGGCTGGTTTACAAAGAGAAACACGTTTGTGTGTATGCTTAGAAACCTGCGCATACTCAGAATAAAGTATGAGACGGGAGCGCACCTTCGGTAAAAGTAGCGCTCGTAATGGAGATAGCACATTCTTCACGCTGTAACAGACTGAAAAGCGCGAATCGTCTCTCACAGGGATGGACTGAGACCAAAATTTGTCCCTGGACTTTATCCAGACCGGCCCACTTTATGTTTGCAAACAAGAACCAAAACAGTATACAAACTATACGGAATTGTGCAAAAAAACATAAGTAGCATAACATAAGAAATCCTCACTCACCTATTTTATTATTTCACTTATTCTCCTCTGTATTTTCCTCATTCTTCTCACATCACTGCATGAAGTGGAGGGCGAGCTGCGCAGCCATTACTTTGACAGGCTGTCACTGAAACCGGCCCACTGAGCCATCGGCCCACCGGGAAACTCCCTGTAGTCCCTATGGCCAGTCCATGCCTGGTCTCTCACCAAACTTTTACTTAACACGCAGTAACATGAGATTAGCAAAAGCAGTCCCAAGGGTGGCGTCAGGTGGAATCGAACTTCCCCTTTATAGTGCCGTCGTACGTCACCGTGTTTGAGAACCATGAGATTTGGTCAAAGAAAGCTTGTCAAGATTCTCGTCAAGCCTGACAAGGAACTCGTCGAGGAAAACAACGTTCCTTTTACGACAAGATTCTCGGTCGTGTGTACGAGGCCTGACTCAAAAACGTAAATTGATGTGCGTTTTTACAGCAATTTTCCATTACTTTCAATGGGAAGCTGCATTGTTGGTGCTGTTCTCTTTTTACAAAAGATTCTATTTGCAGAGTCATTCGAACAGGTAAATTAGTTAAAACAATAAGATGGTTACATTGGCCCGGATTCACATACATTGACGCATATATATGCCACCGTAGCGTATGTCTTTTACACTACGCCGGCGCAGCGCGGAGAGGGAAGCATGGAATTCACAAAGCAAATGCTCCCAACGTTGCGCCGGCGTAACGTAAAATCGGAGGCGTAAGGCGGCCTAAGTCAAAGTAGGTGGAAGTGGGCGTGATACATTTAAATGAAGCGTGACACCATGCAAATGATGGGCTGAGCGTCACACAAGTACTTAAAACTAACTAAGCATGCGTCGTGTCTTGGACGCATCCCAGTGCGCATGCTCACAATCACGTCGAATCACTGCCTACGACGTGAAAGTAACCTACGCCCAGCCCTATTCACGTACAATGTAAACTACGTAAAATTAGACAGCATTCGTTCCCTGGTTCATACCTTTGCATGAGTTGCGCCTCCAATATGGGGAATAACTTTACGCCGGACGTACGACTTACGCAAACCACGTATATTATGCGCCGGGCGCAAGTACGTTCGTGAATCGCCGTATTTGCCTCATTTGCATATTTGAATCGGAAATCAATGGGAGCGCAACATGCTTCCAGCGTAAATTTGCGCCCACTGTACGCCGGCGTAGAAAAGTTACGCCAGGCGGCTAAAGCCTATTTTTCAACGTATCTTGCTTTGTGGGTCGGAGCATAGATACAACGGCGCACATTTGTACTTACGTTGGCGTATCTGGAGATACGTTGGCGTAAGTGCTTTGTGAATCCGGGCCTATATATATAACAAAAGCGGAGAAAACCCCCAACAAACTCTGAAAACAAGAGAATTTCAGAGCTTCCGAGTTCCATTCAGCATCATAACGAATGTCCAAAAGTCTCTGATTGAGAGAGCTCAAGTTTGTTGGTGCCGTTTTTCGAAATCGCACCAAAGATGCAGTATGCAGGACTTTTCCAAACGCAGAGCACCTGTAACGCAGTGGTGTGAAGAGTCCAATAGGATTTAACCACTTCAACCCCGGAAGAATTGGCTGCCCAACGACCGGGTTATTTTTTTTGATTCGGCACTGTGTTGCTTTAACTGACAATTGCGCAGACGTGCGACGTGGCTTCCAAACAATTAGTATACAAAAAATGATTGATGAAACCCATGAGTACTCTGTTGTCACTTTTTGTTTTTACTGGCTTCATAATAACAAATGCAATAAAGTAGAGGTTGAATGGAAAGTCAAATGTAGTGTGCAGTACATTACACCAAAAAGAGGGACTACTGGGAAGAATGTGAGGCAGAGAGGTCTCATTCCAACAGAGGGACAGGTGGGAGCTCAATGTCTGTAGGGTTTTAGGACCCCCTTCTTTTCTGTCTCTTTTTCTCTCTCTCTCTCTTTCCTTCTCTCTATTTCTTCCCTTCTCCCTCTCATCTATTTCTTTCGTTCTCTCTTTTTTGCTCTCCTTTTTCTTTCCTTTCCTCTCTCTCTTGCCCTCTATGTCTTTTCATCTGTCTCTCTCTCTGTCTTTATTTTTTTCCCTCGTATTCATTTGCATTCTTTCCTTCTCACTTCCTCTCTCTTTTTCTTCTCTTTCTCTCGATCTCTATTGCTTTCCTTCTCTCTTTCCCCCTTTCCTTCTATCTCTCTTCTCTCTTTCTTTCTCTCTATTCCTTTTTCTATTTCTCTCTCACAGAATCTCTCAATTTATTTCTGTTTTTCCCACCACATTTCCTCTCTATCTCTCTCCCTTTCCTTATCTCTCTCCCTCTGTTCTCACTTTTTATCTCCTTCTCTCTCTCTCTCGCTCTCTATATGTATCTCTCATTTTCTTTCCTTCTCTCTATTTCTATTTCTGTTGTTCTCTGTCTTTCCTTCTCCCTCTCTCTTATCTCTCTCTCTCTCTCTCTCTCTCTCTCTCTCTCTCTCTCTCCCTCTTGTACTTTCTCTCTTTTTTTCCTTTCCTATCTTTCTCTCTCTCCCTTTTCTTCTTCTACTCTCTTTTTCACTCTCTTTCTTTCTTTCCTCCCTCTCTCTTTCTTTCCTGCTCTCTATTTCTTCTTTCCTTCTCTCTCTATATCTCTCTATTTTTTTCTGTCTCCCCCTCTCCTCTTTCCTTCTCTATTTTTTTTCCCTTCCTAATCTCTCCCATTTCCTTCTCCCTCTCTCTTATTCCTTCCTTCTCTCTCTCTCTCTCTCTCTCTCTCTCTCTCTCTCTCTCTCTCTCTTTATTTTCTTTCCTTCTATCCTTATCACTCATTCTTTGTAGCTCTCTATTCCTTTCATTCTCACTCTTTCTCTCCCTTTCCATTTCTGTTCTCTCTCTCTCTCTCTCTCTCTCTCTCTCTCTCTCTCTCTCTCTCTCTCTCTCTCTCTCTCTCCTTGTCCCTCATTATTTCCTTCTCCATCTCTCTTTCCTTCTCTCTCTCTCTCTCCCCTTTGTCTCTCTCTCTCTCTCTCTCTCTCTCTCTCTCTCTCCCCGTTGTTTCTCTCTCTCTCTTTCTCTTGCACTTTATTTACTTCTGTATTTCTCACTTTATTTATCACTCTCCCTTTTCTTTCTCTCTCGTTCCCTCTTGTTCTTTCCTTTCTATCTGTTTCTTTCCTTCTTCATCTCTCATTTCTTTCTCTCTCTGTTGCTTTCCCTCTCTCTCTTTTTCTTTCTTGCTTTTCTTGTCTTTCTCCTTTCTCTTTCTTTCCTTCTCTCACCTTCTTCCTCTCTAATACTCTTTCTTTCCCTCCCCTTCCCTCTCTTTCCCTCTCTCGTTTTTTCTCTTTCTTTTCACTTTTTTTCTTCTTTTTTTTCTTCTGTCCCCATCTTTTCTTTTTCTTTAATTTCCCTTCTGTATGATCTCTCTCTCTCTCTCTCTCTCTCTCTCTCTCTCTCTCTCTCTCTCTCTCTCTCTCTCTATCTCTCTCTCTCTCTCTATGCCATGTATGATATGTTCTTTATCATTAATTATTATTACATATCTGTGGTAGGCTCCGCTATCTGTCCAGTACGTACATTGATGGAGTGAAGCTGCAGCTTTGTGGGAGAAACTTGCAGCTGTAAGCATAAAGAGCTACATTTGTCATCTTTACTTGAACTCTTCCTCCCTCTGCAGAACAATGATGGGTACTACAGCACTGTGTCACGTAGACAGATACTTGGTTACATTTTTTTAAACTAAGGATACATAAGATATATAACAGTAACATACATGCATCATTCTTTCCTTACAGTTCAGTCATTTAATGGGGTATTTTTTCATTTATACCTCATTTATTCATTATTCATTTATTACCATACCTAAATAATTTGACTTTGTATGCGGTAAGAGAGAGAGAGACAGACAGATGTGTGTGTACATATGTAATAATGATCAGGCTTTCTTGTCATCTATCACAGTTTATCACAAGCAAAGTAAAGCTGGCCATATACCAATAGTGTGTGTGGTTCAAACTTTTGTATTGAAATTTAGA
Organism: Rana kukunoris; assembly: GCA_029574335.1. NCBI lineage: Eukaryota > Metazoa > Chordata > Amphibia > Anura > Ranidae > Rana > Rana kukunoris. Next base: position 44,519,159 of record CM056049.1, on the reverse strand, counting down.
AAAAACGTTTGGCGAGAGCATTTAGAAATTTCTTTTTTTTTCTTCTCTTTTTTTTTTTTTTTAGCATTTAGCAATTTCATTACAACACATTTCATATAAAGAACCTAAACATCATTGTTTGATTACCATGGCAATGTTTTGAATTCTATGTTATAATTGTTTAAAAAAAATTCCATCTCTCCATCCCATTGAATGTTAGAAAAATCAAAAGAATGTTCTAAAAAAAAAATGGCTTCCAAAATTCTACCGGTCAATAGCCAACACTTATGCCTTGTACACACGACCATTTTCCTCGGCAAAATCCATCAAGAAACATGCTGGCAGAGCATTTTTGCAGAGGAAAGCGGTCGCGTGTATGTTTTTCGTCAACAACATGCTCTCTTTTTTCTCATCGGGAGTCTCAATGTCCTTGTCGTGTTTCTTGTCGTGCTGGTTTATGATGAGAAACATGTTCGTGTGTATGCTTAGAAACGCGCGCATGCTCAGAATAAAGTATGAGACGGGAGCGCACCTTCGGTAAAAGTAGTGTTCGTAATGGAGATAGCACATTCGTCATGCTGAAACAGACTGAAAAGCGTGAATCGTCTCTCACCAAACTTTTACTTAACACGCAGTAATATGAGATTAGTAAAAGCAGCCCCAAGGGTGGCGCCAGTGGAATGGAACTTCCCCTTTATAGTGCCGTCGTACGTGTTGTACGTCACCGCTTTGAGAACGACGAGATTTTGTTTTGACAGTGTGTACGCAAGGAAAGCTTGACAAAATTCTCGACAAGCCTGACAAGAAACTCGTCGAGGAAAACGATGTTTCTTTTACGATGAGATTCTCGGTCGTGTGTACGAGGCCTTACTTAAATTTACAGTATTACGCACAGTTTAAAATGTTGTGTGTAGAGAGGAAACCAGTTCGATATGGGGTCACAAAATAGACCTATGATAATTGGACAGTGTAGTCTCCAGCTAGTCCTGCAACCACGGGTTGCAGGAAAGAAATCGCTTGATTCCCTCATCAACACAGTCAGTGTTGATGGGGAAAATCCTCCTGCAGCGTTATTGTGTTTTGCCTTCCTGCTGGCAGAACACACTGATTGATGCTGGTGACTAAAGCCGCCAGCAGTAATTGCATGCAAAAAACTTGACAAGCTGGTTGTGCTGAAGCCAATTCATGGATCGACTTCAATACAACCAGTTTGCTCATAGATTATTTGACACATCTATGGTCAGCTTTAGAGTTTAAAGGGGTGTAAACCCTTGTGTTTCACCTAAATAAATTCTATGCATTGAGGTGAAAACCCTTCTGTCAATCAGCAGCCCCCCAGAGCCCCTGTTCTACTTATCTGAACCCTGTGTTTCCCACAACGGGAACAAGCACACCAGCTCCAGCTCCAGCCGGTGTCTCATGTTCTGATTGGATAAAGTGATAGCAGGGCAGCCATTGGCTGTCAATCAAATCCAATGATGTGGGCAGGGCCGTCTTAATAGCATCACAGGCCCCTGGGAAAAGTAATGCTCTGGGGCCCCTACAATAATGACAGTGCAGGTAAACCGACATCAAGTAGGTAGAAGGCAGGCTGCCTCCCCTGTGTATCTATCACTCTCAGTGCCATCATGGGGCCCCCAATTTTGGGAAAGTGTGGGCTCAAGGACCAGCTGATTTGTAGAAAGTGCAGGGTCCCCCATGTAGCTGGAGCCCCTGGACAGTGCTCAGGTGTACCCTCTCATTAAGACAGCCCTGGATGTGGGCAGCGGGGGGAGGGCACTAGTCCTGCTTTCTGTGTCAATAGATGCATAAGCAGGACACGGGAGTGCGCCTGCACAGATGTCCACAAAGGAGAACGCTTCTCTGATGGGGCACTTGAGAAGAGGAGAAGCCAGGCGCGCCCCTGAGGGACCCCAGAAGAGAAGGATCATGGCCACTCTGTGCAAAACCAACTGCATGCGAAGGTAAATATGACATTTTTTTTAAATCCTGAACCTTTACAACCCCTTTAAAGCAAAAGTAAACCCATCCATAAAACAATTTCATTTACGGCACGTGCCAGGAATTTAACACTCCCATTGGTTGCACTCTCAACCAAACTGTCAAACCATCCAATGGCTGGTGTCATAACTGATCTCATGTGCATCATCATGGCAGTTGTAGAATAAACAGAGGCAAAGGTGGCAGCTTCTTTGGCTGAAAATGATAAGGGGGTTTACTTTATACTTTAATATTACTTTAACATGTTTCAGTATCTGAAACTAAAAATCTGTATAACTACCGTATCTAGAACTAAAAATCTGATCATGTCTGTTAGTCCCCCACTAATGTCCCACCTCAAGCTGAACCTTCCAATAGATTGTTACTGGTACTGTCTGCCAGAGAGCCTATTATGTAAGAAGATGCAGAGTAAACTACACTCTATGCAGTTATTAGGCCTGAATTCAGGTTTTTACTTATTTTTTTATACCTTGGACTCAGGTTTCCATGAATTCACTCACAATGCAGATCAGAATCTGACCTACACCTGCTTATAGGCTAGGGGGTTCAATTGACTCCCTTAAAACAGAAAGATGAAACCTGTTTTTTTCAGCTAATTTTGCTGGAGCAGCTGAAATCAGGGAAATACTTTGAAAATAACGCCTGGATCAAAAACCACCATTTTATTTTTATAACATCAGTTTTATGTGCACCGAGGTGCAGATGTTTCTGTACTAAAGTTTAAAAATGAGGTCTTATGGACATGTAAGATTTACAGTGAAAAAAACCCCCTAAGAAAATGGTAAAATTCTTCATAAGATTGAAACGTGTTGTGTGCGGTAGTTTGTCTACAAATTGTAGGGTTGGGTCTGCTACTGTGCCTCCTAACCTGCAGACACATGTATTGCATTAGGCCTCGTACACACGACCGAGGTTCTTGTGAAGCTTGACGAGAATCTTGTGAAGCTTTCTTTGCATACACACTGTCAAGACAAAATCTTGTTGTTCTCAAACGCGGTACAACACGTATGACGGCACTATAAAGGGGAAGTTCGATTCCACTGGTGCCACCTTTGGGGCTGCTTTTACTAATCTCATGTTACTGCGTGTTAGTAAAACTTTGGTGAGAGACATTTGCACTTTTCAGTCTGTTACAGCGTGACGAATGTGCTATCTCCATTACGAAGCACTACTTTTACCGAAAGCGCGCTCCCGTCTCATACTTTATTCTGAGAATGCGCGGGTTTCTAAGCATACACACAAAGGTGTTTCTCATTGTAAACCAGCCCGACGAGAAACACGATGAGGAAATTGAGACTCCTGACGAGAAAAAAGAAAGCATGTTCTCTCTTCTTCTCGACGAGATCCACAACAGTTTTATCGCCGAAAAACATACACACAATCGTTTTTCTCTGGAAAAAATGCTCTGCCAGATAAACGATTGTGTGTACGAGGCCTTAGGCCCCTTTCACATGAGCGGATCGTTCATCCGCTAATTACAAGTCCGTTTATGGACTTGTAATGGGCCCCTATGGGATCGCGTCCGTTAGCGGATGATGCATCCGCTAACGTCCGCAACGATCCGCGTCCGTTAAGGTTCGGTTTTCTTCCGTCCGGCGAATCGGATCGGATGAAAACGGACAGGCGGTCCGTTTTCATCCGATTCCCTATAGGGGATAGCGGAGGAGAGACAGGGCGGTCCCTGCACAGTGTGCGGGGACCACTCCTGTTCGCCGACAGCTCAGCGGGACCCCCCGCTGAGCCGACAGACACACACAGAGCGGACCGAAAAATGGACCGCTCCGTGTGAAAGAGGCCTTAGAGTTCACTTCTGTCTTGTATTAAGTTAAAGTATACCTTTTTGCAAGAAATAGAAACTCAGCTAGCTCAGCCTAGCTGTATGTGCTATTTGTCTACACAAGCCTCGTACACACGATCAGATTTTCTGCAGACAAAGCCTCAGACCTTTCTCTGAAGGGCGTTGGCCAGGAACTTGTCTTGCATGCAAACGGCACACAGTTGTCAGCCAAAAAACACAAATGTAGTTACATACTACGTGTTTTTTTAGCTCCTTAGTGCCACCCTTTGGGCAGCGTCTGCTAATGTTGTGTTTGGTGAGCATTGCTTCCGAACATGCGTGTTTGTACTTTGGACTTTTGCACACGATTGGAAAATCCGACAACAGACGGAAATTTTTAAGCCTGCCATCCAACATTTGTACGCGGAAAATCCGACAACAATTGTCAGATGAAGCATACAAACGGTCAGATTTTCTGTCAACAGACTGTCAATACACAATTCCCGTCGGAAAATCCGAACATGTGTACGAGGCTTAAGGTTAGTCCTAAATAGTTTGAACTTCCTCTAAAGCTGGATTCACACCATTGCGAATTGGATGGGGAAATCACCCCATCCAATTCGCATAGCAGGAGATTTTGACCAGCTCTCTATGGAGCTAGTTCACATATTTCCACAGCAGGTCGGGTGCATCTTTAGTCTGTTTCAAGTCCAAATTCAGGCCAAAATTCGGGCTGAAATCAGACCTGAAACTTTGAACCAGCATGCACCAGACCCCTGATGTGAGCCGCATGTGGCTTATATGTGAATCAAGCCTTAGTGTTCAACTGGAGCATACCATCAAGAGGAGATAAGGGCATTTATAGCCACCCATTGCAGAGAGGTTTAATTTAATAACATGACTTAAAACTCATGTTATAATGTAAACGAAGCAGGCCTTCCAAGGATAGACATAGACATTTTTTTTAACATGATTTTTTCATTCACCCAACCAAAAATATCGTGAACTTTTATTGTCATGAGGACTTGTTCGCACCAGTGACTGTGTGTCGCTGGTTGGAGCTGTATAAGTGCCGATGCATTGTAACGACACCTTACACTGTTTACCTTTTTCTCATAAAATGACATTTGATTTATCTTTACTTATCACAGTGGGTTGTGAATCATTGTAGAGTATTGGATAATGCTGTGCTAAAAGAAATGAAAGCGATACATATATATATATATATATATATATATATATATATATATATATATATATATATATATATATATATATTATGTCGTACTATTTCAGGGTTGAGTGTCGCAGTACGATGGTCTGAGCTGAACAGTTCTCAAAGCATATTGCCTTGTCTTTGTGTTGGGACAGCATTGGGCAAGCCTGCTCAGTGTAGTCCAACACATACAGTCTTGTGTAAATAGACCTATCCTTGGGCTGGGGAGATGGATTTTTGTTTTGCATGTCTTTTACCAGTTTTTTTTTTTGGTTCAGCCGGCTTTTCATATATGTTTTGCCACCTTAAAACAGTGAACAGCCATACACAGTACTCATTCTCAGTTCCTGTATCAAGAAGGGTCATTTCAACCTTATCGGGCATTGTCTCTTTCATTTATGAAATTTTCTTGGTAGAGGAAGTTTCTTGTCTTTATGTGATGACCATTAGTACAATATTCTGTAAAGCCTCGTACACATGACCGGGTTTCTCGGCAAAAACCAGCAAGAAAACTGCTTCTTGCAGAGATTCCCGTTCGTGTGTACGAGGCATTCAGGTTTCTCATCTGGAAATCTGGCCAGAATCTCAACGAGAAAGAAAGAGAACCTGCTCTCTTTTTTTCTCGTCGAGATTCTTGTCGGCCTGTTTTCCGACGAGAAACCCGAGAGTGTGTATACCGTCGTATACCTGTATACCTGTCGTCGTGGAAACCTGCGCATGCTCAAAATGACTTTGACGCATGCGCGGTAGCTTCCACGGCATAGGCAGGGTGAATCAAGATGGCAGCGACGGCAATCAAATGTGACAAGCGCATGCTCGTCCTACGCGATGACGTCACCATGTTCTTTCCTTTCAAGAGAACCGCGGTTCTTTTAAAACTAAAGTCTGTACACTCCGGCGAGAAGAGTTTCTTGCCAAGAATCTCGTCAGGGAAAATGACAGGGTTTTCCTGACGAGATTCTCTGTCGTGTGTACGAGTCCTAAGACTAAGAAAACTTTAACCAGCCTGGTTAAGTCTTATGTCTATGGGTAACTTTTTGTACAGTCACCAAAAAATCGAACATCTTTATATTGGCCTACAGCTTGTTATTCATTCTGTTCCAAAGTTTTTCTAAGGGACATCCAAGCAACACATATAAAATGTCAACAAAACATACATTAGTGTGGATATTCTGATGATTTTTTTTAATATGAGCCAAAGATTAGTAGAATCTAAGAACAACCCAATGACACAAGGACACGAGGAAGGCATCCACCAATCCACAGCTGAATCATATTAATGATAAGCTGAAACCTTGCCCACTTATCCGGCCAGTATGTAAAGATAACCCTGTGTCAAGTTACTTATTCCTTGACTTTGCTAGGGTAACATGTATCTAAGACTAGTCCCACTTTTTTATGTTGCCATAACTATGCTGGAGGATTTTGTTCTAAGTGACTCATGGTTATGTTTTATATATGCCTATTAATAAAGATTAAAAAAAAGTTTATGCTTATTCCCTTGGATTTCTTAAACGGACACTCTAAATTCTGAAATTTTTCTTATTGAAAGAACGAGGAGTGAGCAGGCAGCACTTATCAAGGACTCTTTAAAATATTGATCACTTAATGGGGGTACACAAATAAGATACAATTTATGAAAGGCTTTACCCCCTTCAAGATGCACAATTATCTTGTATTTCTATTCCTTAGAGATTTTGTGTTTGTCAACAGCAGCTCAAGACCTTAGTGGTCTTTTTTTTTTTTTACCACATACACTTGACTCATTGTTAAGATATTTCTAGCATAACCTATATATGCTTCTTTTAAACTCCTTTGTTTCTAAATCTGAGTTGCTAATGACAGGTTGGAACTAGGGATGAGCTCAGATTTGGTCTGAACTTGGGCTTCAGCCAAAAGCAGAAGGGAACTGTCACTGCTTCCCACTGCTGCCCAATTAATGGTGGCTAGGGCTTTCCCAGCCCCACAGCTGCACGTACACAAAGAGGTAGGAATGCTCATGACATTATTGACCAAATATGGCCATGTGGCCATATTGGGTTAATGATGTCATGAGCATTGCCACCCCAAGCTCATCCCTAGCTGTAAGCAGTCAAACCAGTTTCTGACCACCTTTGGACAGTGATGACCTGCTGGAATACTTTCTTTGCGCCTCATGCCTGTTTTGGAACTTGTGTGCCTTATGTACCATGTGGGACTTGTGTACTATGGGGTTGATTTACTAAAGACAAATAGACTGTGCACTCTGCAAGTGCAGTTGCTCCAAAGTTTAGTACAGGGCATATTCCACTTTTAAGTACACAATGGGGTTTATTTACTAAAGCTGGAAAGTGCAAAATCAGGCTCACTTCTGCATAGAAACCAATGAGCTTCTAACCCCAGCTTGTTCAATTAAGCTTTAGTAAAAACCTGGAAGCTAATTTTTTTGTTTTTTATGAAGAAGTGGGCCTGATTTCGCGCTTTCCAGCTTTAATAAATAAACATTGTGTACTTAAATGGGGGGTATGCCTGTAAATGAGGTAAATCTTAATTTTGCAAATAATCCCCAATCAGATGCACGGAGAATTTATAAAAACTGCATTTTTGCTTGCACGTGATTGGATGATGGAAGTCAATAGGCTTATTTACTAAGCTCTAGAGTAACTGAATTTTGCAAAGGGCACAGTCTATTTGCCTTTAGTAAATCAACCCCATAGTACCCAAGGCACACAAGTTCCAAAACAGTCATGAGGTGTCTACTACACAGCTTTGAAGGGATGACTCAAATCCTAAAATAATTTTAAATAAGAGTGTGCCATTCTTACAAAAATTAGCACTCCTGTTGACTGCTTAGGCCTTGTACACACGTTGTTTTTCCCAACGAGATTCTTGGCAAGAATCTCTTTCCGCCCGAGACTACACACTGACCTTTCAAAAGAATGCAGTGTCGTCATCGTGTACGACGAGCATGTGCTCGTCACATTCAATGCCGTCGCCGCCATCTTGCTTTACCCTACCTATGCTGTGGAAGCTACCGCGCATGCGTCAAAGACATTTCAAGCATGCGTGGGTTCACGGCGAGAGGTAAGTATACACACTCTCGGGTTTCTCGTCAGGAAACAGGTCAACAAGAATCTCAACGAGAAAATAGAGCGCAGGTTCTCTATTTTTCTCGTCAAGATTCTGGCCAGATTTCCCGACAAGAAACCTGAAAGCTTCGTACACACGAATGGTTTTTCTCGGCAAGAAAGCTCTCCCAGCATTTTTCTTGCTCTTTTTTGCCGAGAAAACCGGTCGTGTGTACGAGGCCAGAGAACTGAATGACCTGAGCTATACCATTGACTTTGACTAAAATCAATGTGATTTGAGTTGAACATAAGCAAACTGGGACATTAGTCCATCATTGATACTAAAAGATAAGCACCCATGATTTCTTACAATTTCATAATTTTTTTTACACAATGTTTTTAAATGTATCTTTATTAAAATAACGGGGTTGCTTGGGTAGACAATGGCATATTTAACAAAAAACATCCTAAAATTACAGGTTAAATATTGTGTAATGTGTGGAGTAGATATAGAGAGAGAACGCATTATCAGATGTTGTTGCCCTGGAAACACATATGTTTCTTTTGTCCACTAAACAACTGAATTTTAGTATAACATAGTCAAGAATGTGTGTTTAGGCATATGATCCATAGTTCCCATAAAGAAAAATGGTACCTAGTCAAAAAAACAGAAGGTAGAGCAACTCAAAATGTTTGAATTGCCATATTACAATTGGGGCAGGTAATAAATTAATTTTCCTCACGCTCTGCAGTATTTTAAGTTGAAGAACAAGGCTGATGCTCAATTCTCTATTTCCTGCACAGTAATCAGCCATCTGTAGTCTTTTTTTTTTCTCCCCTGTATATCACCTATATGACGTTGACTCGGCGGTCTAGCCGCGTACACGACTATCCCGGAACCCCGAGTGATAGTTCCCCAATCAGCCGTTTCTAACTTGTTGCAAAGAAAAACAATCCATTATTAAGTAAATAATGTCTTTATAAGCTGGAAAATGTCTCTTCGTCTTACGCTGAACGCACACTAATTTACCCCCATTAGGGCAGATGGTCCGCAACAGTCTAGAACTCTCTGCATCACACGGGTTAACGTCAACCAAGCCTTATTGTGTTCCTACATTTCCCAGCACACTTTAGTATATAATAAAACCTTAGTTCCATTCTTAAGTGATTGTATAGTTTGTGGAGTGACACCTCGTTCCTTCACTAACAGTTCATTTATGAATTTGAACAGAACTTCTTTTTCTTCAGGAAACACACATTTCACTTTTTGACCCAGGAGCATCTGTTAGAATTTCTTTTTTTTTTTTTTTCAAATGCAGCTTTGGCATTCTAAGCGTGTTAATGTTTTTCGTATCTGTTTTATGCTATTTAGAGATATTTATGATCACCTCTTGGTTTCACGGGCTAAAGTGTGTTGCAATTTTTTTTTTTCCTTTTTTTTTGCTAAACAGACAGGAAAGCATTCATATGAGGAAACAGATTGCTCCAAACACGTGTTTCCTTAGATAGTAAAAGTCAGAATTAAACATTATTTAATAAACATTAAGATTGTAGGATTCTTTTTTTTTTTTTTTTTTTACAAATCGAGTGGTCAATTAGGAGAAAAATATAGGATCATAACAGGCCCATAATCTCTATTATCCTTTGGTAATTTATATTAAATTTCATGCACATATATCCTGTAGCACAGTGCTGCAGAGAGCCACTTTCAATTGATAGAAGTTGATGATGGCATCATGGTAAGTACAGCAGCCTTGAGTTAATATATTTTAAATTAAGCATCACTGCTCAATGCACCACTATACATTGTTACAGTTCAATATGCTTTCTATTAAACAATTTACAAAACAGGATATATCGTAGGTGATTAAATTAACAAAAAGTCAAAGCAGATGCATGGCAAAATAACGAAATAACGCACTAAATTACTTGAGGGAGATGGAATTGTTTTTGGCATTTCAATTCGATCGTTGATGACAGCATTGCTTTTTCTTTTTTTTTGCTTTTTTTTTTTAATTCAAATTTTTTTTTATCCTCCCCTCCCGGTTCCTGGTTTATAGCCACATGGTCTGCCCCAGTTTGAAAGTATTTGGCGAAAGAAGCCAGCCACTGAGAAAACCAAATGAGAGCAGGCTTCGTGCGCTGCAGGAAAGGGTGTTTTTTTGGCCGCATTTGACAAAATATAATGGGCATGCAGGAGTCTGCTTGGCAGCTCAAGTGGATAAAATCTAGGAGATGCAATTGAGTTCTGGATGCAACTGGAGCTCCAAGGGGGCTTCCTATTTTGTTTTTCAAAGTACAGGAATATGTGTTATCATGTGACTCGTGATAGAGAGATAGATAGAAAAATATAGAGATAGATAGATAGATAGATAGATAGATAGATAGATAGATAGAGAGATAGATAGATAGATAGATAGATAGATAGATAGATAGATAGATAGATAGATAGATAGATAGATAGATAGATAGATAGATAGATAGAATTGTGGGGAAAAAAAAGATAGATAGATAGATACATTAATACTTAGGTACATACATAGATAGATAGACCTGCTTCATGTGTGTCTATATCTGTCTACCTTAACATTTGCATTTGTTATTTTACCTGGTATGGTGGAAAAGCTTTAATAAATTAACCTTAATAAAGCCAGCAAATGTATTTCTCCAGCACACGCATTATTTATTTATTTTATCTGAAAATTTATAATTTAAATTACACAATTTATTTATAATTTTTTACTAATTATTTTGTGGTTAATAAATGGGGTGAGACTGCTTTTTTTTTAATACTTTTTTACAAAGCTGGTCCTAGCTTTATATCTGTTCCTCAAATGAACCTGCTCGTAGTGTCAGGTAGACTTGACACCTGCTGGGGCTCTCTGGAGCACACTACTTTCTCTATACATTTCTACACAGGCTGTAAAAGTGTAACTTGTATGGAATATATTATTAAGTCCTCGCAGCTTAGCTTTCTGGATATTAAGTGTATTATTATTATTATTGCCATGATAACACTTCAATTGTATATAAAGGTGTGTAGCGAGGGTATACAGGGCTATAATAATATTAAATCATACAATAAAACATGAAGCAATAGGAATGAGAGCCCAGCAGTGCTTACAGTCCAGAGAAGGTGCAGATGCAACATAAATGGAGAAGCAGTTGATGTGTTAGTTATGTTTACATTGGTTTTATATATAATTTATATATTATTATTTTTTCATATTTTTTTTAACATTGGTTTTATGTATCATTTATATATATATATTTTTTTCATTTTTTTTTACATGGTTCTATATCATTTAAATATGCTGATTTCCAGTAAGTTTGTTTTATGAGGTTGGCATGCAGTGCTACTGATTGCAGTTCACTTTATCAGAACCATATTTGTGAACATCCTAATAAGAACCCCACGGCCTAGATTCACAAAGCGATTACGCCTGTGTAAATGTTGTTAGACAGGAGTAATTTCGATTTACGAGCGTTTTTACGCTAGTCGAAATCCTCAAACCATGAAAAGACACCTGCGTGCTAAATTTCGACTTTATTTTTATGTATCATTTGCGGCCATACTTCCTGTTGTTTTTACCTTATGGTATGCTATGAGCTTTTGCCTGGAATCAAAATTTCGCTTTCAAACGCAATTTTACGGCACCTTTGTCATCTTTTTTTTCCGTTTCACTATACCAGCTTTTTGCTGGTCATTTAGACAGCCCATGTTAATATGGCCGTCGTTCCCGCGTGAATTTCAACGTTTTTCGATTTCTTTTATTATTTTTAACGTAAGTCGTCCGGGAAAGGAATTTCGTAAACGCCGCTACTCAAACAACGAATGACGTCACGACGTGATTTCGCGCAATGCACGGCGGGAAATTCCTGAACAGAGCATGCGCAGTTCGATCGTCGCGGGGACGCGCTTAATTTAAATGCTTCACGCCCCCTACTCACGTATTTCGATTGCGCGGCGGAAAAAAAATACGATACAATAGCGTACGCGCAAAAAAACTACCTGAATTCGGCGTAGAGTCTGGTGATAGACGGCAGCGTAGCGTATTTCGATTACGCAGCGGAAGATTACATCTATGTGAATCTGCCCCCACATCTTTGACATTTGGGATTGGTTGTGAAGATTTTTTGTCTTTTTTGTCTTTTTACTATTTCTATTTCTAATTAATCTTATACATAGAAACTATTTTGTTTGTGGTTTCATGCTACAGATTTGTAGGTGTAGAATTATTAATCATATTTATTAAATATAAGATTAATAGATTTTTTTTTCTTCTTTTTTTTTTTGGCAAGGTATGAATGATCATTCTACAGCTAAAATTTAATTTTCTAATCAATAAAACAGGGGCCTTTTCCACTAAACAAACCTTTTTTTTTTTCCTGTTAGCCTAATCTCACAAATACATAACAAAAGGCAGACAGTTTTTTTGAGAATGGATGGAGCAACAGGTTTCTAAAATACTTTAAAAGTAAAAAAGTAAGTCTTAGGTTTGCAAAGGAGGAGAGAAAAAAAAATTACATTTTTCTTACATTTTAAATGTTCTGTTTGTGTAAAATTTTGAGAATCACCATAAGGGCTTCTTTGCATTTTTAATTTAGTAACTAACATATGAATAAATTTGCATATTAATTAGTTGCAGATTAAATCATGCATACATAATTGCCTCCTTACTGTGTTTAATGTTTGTCAAAATCTCCAGCCTGGTTTGATGGATGTCGTATGAAAGATTACAATTTGATGTACCCTTGGAACTATTTCAACCAATAATGTACCGTTTTTTTTAGGAGGAATTTCTAAAATAATAATAATAATAAAAAAAAAAAGGATAAATATAAATAAAATTGTTACATAGGTATGCTCCTTGTGGCATTTTGTATTTCATTCTCCAAATGATTTGCTATTCATAACCATTAATGCTTCTCCTAATTATGCAGCATATGTTTGTTAACCCTTTCCTGGCTAATTATCACAAATCCTTTATTTTCTTTAAGACAAATGAACAGCTTATGACATATGCGATATTTATTTTACTGATCTGTTTGCGCTAAACGCAGCACAATGCACTCTGTGATTTTTTTATTTATTTTTTTAGATTTATTTTTTAAATGTTGTTTAACATTTAAAGAAGGCAATACATGAACATCATTTTCTAGGATTTACTATTCAGGTTACATGTTTATCATGTCATGCAGGAGAAAGTGGTCACCGGTAGAGAACGTAAAATACTTTTTTTTTTTGATTAGCAACATATTATGAAATATTATTCACAGTATTTATTACGTGATACAGTAGCATGATAATTCATCAGTATGATATTTATAGTGATATAAAACGTTGCTTCATCAAAGACAAGGGCCTAGATTCACAAAGCGATTACGCCTGTGTAAATGTTGTTAGACTGGAGTAATTTCGACTTACGGGCGTTTTTACGCTAGTCGAAATCCTCAAACCATGAAAAGACACCTGCGGGCTTCATTTCGACTGTATTACGTGTTAGTACGCCTTCAGATCTACGCTGCCAGAAAATTGCGGCCACTGGGCGGACTTCCTGTTGTTTTTCGCCGTCAGGGTATGCTAATGAGCTTTTGCCTGCAATCCACAAAATTTCGCACTTTCAACGCAATCTCTTACGGCACCTTTAGTCATCTTTTTTTTCCGTTTCACTATACCTGCTTTTTGCTGGTCTAATATTAGACAGCCCATGTTAAGTATGGCCGTCGTTCCCGCGTCGAATTTCAACGTTTTCCGATGTCTTTTATTATTTTTAACGTAAGTCGTCCGGGAATAGGAATGTTCGTAAACGCCGCTACTCAAACAACGAATGACGTCACGACGTGATTTCGCGCAATGCACGGCGGGAAATTCCTGAACAGAGCATGCGCAGTTCGATCGTCGCGGGGACGCGCTTAATTTAAATGCTTCACGCCCCCTAATCACGTATTTCGATTGCGCGGCGGAAAAAAAATACGAAACAATAGCGTACGCGCAAAAAAACTACCTGAATTCGGTGTAGAGTCTGGTGAAATACGGCAGCGTACCGTATTTCGATTACGCAGCGGAATATTACGTCTTTGTGAATCTGCCCCATGGTCTTTAGCTGGGTAACTCATAGCAGGGGGAACCTTTTGCAAAAAAAAAAAAAAAAAAGGTGGGGGCTTCTGCTTCAGTTTTACTACATCTGGTAAATTTTCGTTTATCAAGTCAGTGTAATACGTAGTCTGATGTGCACGTTTTTCAATATAGATTAGAGATGATCTCATTGGTTCAGGAAAATATCGAACTGCGTGACACAGTCTAGGTGAATTTATGCAGCAGCATTTTTTTTTTTATTATTCTTTTTTTTTTATTAGTCTATAGTATATGTAATTATATAATGCAGCCACCGTTTTTTTTTTTTATAGTGCTTCTAAATTACATATATATATAGTAAGTGTCAAAGGTCATATGGAAAGGTCTTTGGTGTTTGTCATTTAAACACCATTAACCTTGAAAATCCCCATTAAAATGCCAGGTGGTCTGTATTGGACATGGATAAATCTCAGATCCAGGTTCTGATTGTTATTTATTTTTTGCCTCGTCAAATCAATTACATTTTAAATATACATTTTACTATTGATAGATGTGATTGTAATTTTATTTTATTTTATTTTGCTGTTTATAACAGTAGCAGGGAAATGGCTGAATTAAACCATTTATACATACAGTATGCCAATATTGTATGACGTTAATCATCTGCATGTCCTTCTAGCCAGGTGTTATGTGCATGCTGGGCATTGCAGTCCCACAACAGACAGACATCTGTTGATTTTGTTTTAAGTGAATAGGGTTTACGTTATATTTGATATTCTATTATGTATAGATTTATTTTTTACTTTAATACCAAACTAGATAACTGTTTCACACGACAAAATGAAGCCATTAAACTCAGCTAGGACTGACCACAAAATTACTTAGCACAGCATGGAGGTAACCGCTCATAAAAATACCCCTTCGTATTCGGGGCCCTTTCTTGTTATCTCTATCTTCAAAGCCGCTCTAGAATGTAAGTACTTCCTGGGCACATTACATCACTGCTCTAATAGTTACTTGTCGGGTTGGAGGGAAACATCTGCTCGTGGTAGAAGACCGGCTCACTACTACTGGTCATCACCAGTTCTTCCAAAATAGACAAGCCACAATTGTTGACCTGAGTGTTCCGCTCCCTGCTATTCTCGTTGGATCGTTATTTAATAGGAAGAAGGGAAGTTGTTACAACCATAAACTTTTCTTCATAATGATTGATGGTAAAATTATTTGCGCACTTTTTTCTTTTTCTCCAAACTGCCTCCGGATATAGACAATTTCTGTTTTTTTTCCCTGTTCTTTATGTTTCAAGGTAAATTTGAAGGCAGTTGAGAGATATATGCAATTCATTGGGTTTACTAAAGGAGTAGAAGCTATTCACCCAGCAAAGTTTACATTTGTATTATAAATAAGGTGAAGCCGTGTTAATTTTAAATTTTTTTTTTTTTAGTTCTATTTATCCTAATTAATATTCATGCTAGGTGAACCTCCACCTCTTGAGCAGCACATTCACTAAAGCTGGCTATTTAGAATTTTTTTATAATTATTTATTTAAGGTACACAACAAGACAATGTAGTATAGCAGGGATCTCCAAACTTTTCAAAGGGCCAGCTTATTGTCAGTTAGACTTTAGAAGGGCCGGATTGTGGCCAGCAAGGGCAATACATGTCATGGGCCCAACACCAGTGAAAATAAATATGGCTCTAGGGTTGTTGGTCAATAGGAGGAGGCCATCATTGCCATCATTGGTGGCAGATATAGTGCCCCATTGTTGGTGTCAGTGGGAGGAATATTGCCTCATATCAGTGGGAGGAATAGTGCCTCAAGGGCCGGATAAAGTCTAGCAAAGGGCCACATCTGGCCCTCGGGCCACAGTTTAGAGACCCCTGTAGTATAGCATGACCGTCTATTCCCAAAGATAAATATCAACAGTAATGTAATGAGTGTGTATAAACACCAAGACCAAGTTCCTTCCAATAACATACAATACCTAAAGGCTGATGGCTGTGACATCCACAGCGATTATATCCTGTATTGTGGAGGAAGTCACATAGGAGAACATGATGGACACGCACACACCGAGAAGATGGCACAGACTGGTAGGCACTGGTACATTGTCTGCAGAAAAAGGTATGGTCTGGAAGGGACCGTAGAAAATGAGACAGTTGCAAAATAGTAATCCTGCCCAGACCAGAGGAGTTGAGAGGTCCATATAGGGTTGATGGACTGACCCATCCTGAAGGACCAAGAAAGGTAGAAGCTCTAATCAGGCTCTGTTCCCATCGTATTCGAAAGGCTCTATCAGAGACACCCAGAACGAAGTCTTGGTGGCCAATAATAGGCGTCAGTGGCGAGGGGAAGCTAGAAGTCTCGGCCATCCTATAGTACCTACCGAGTTCCAAAAAAGTTGGTTCGATCAAGGGATGTGGAGACCTTTAGGGCAGCACATTGGCTAAAGCTGGCCATAAATGGATGTTTTTTTATTTATTTTTTAATTCTTTATTTAAGGTATGCAACAAGACAATGTAGTATGACATGACCATCTATTCTCAATGATAAACATCAACAGTAATATAATAAGCGTGCACAAAAAAGGGGTTTAAAGACAGCATTAAAGTAATAGACTAAGATCCTTCCAATAACATACAATGCCTAAAGGCTGATGGCTGTGGCATCCACAGCAAGCGTATCCTGTTTTGTGGAGGAAGTCATGTAGGAGAACAAGACAAGTACACACCGAGAAGATGGCACAGACTGGTAGGCACTGGTGCGTTGTCTGAGGAAACACGTATGGTCTGGAAGGGACTGCAGAAATTGAGACAGTTGCTATATCTTCCACCTGCCCAGACCAGAGGAGTTCAGAGGTCCATATAGGACCGATGGACTGACCCATGCTGAAGGACCAAGGCAGAAGCTCTATTCGGGCTCTAGCCCATCTGAAGTCGAAAGTCTCTATCGGATATTCTGTCCCTGGAACTGAGTCTGGGTGGCCGATAATAGGCGACAGTGGCTAGGGGAAGCAAGAAGTCTCGGCCATTTTATAGTACCTACAGAGTTCCAATAAAATTGGTTCGATCTAGGGATGTGGAGACAAGAGTCAGGAGTATCGAACCCCTGTACATGGACATAAACTGATCTTTTTTTTGGCTGAACAAACTGATCAGATTTCCCACTCCAGGTCAAGGATCTGAGCTGTGGAGAAACTGCACTTGCAAAGTGCACAGTCTATTTGCCTTTAGTAAATCAACTCTATTGTATTCTGGCAGCAATGACTCTCTGTTGTCAGTATACACTCATCAGCAGCTGAAGCCAGAGAAAAAAAAAAACATTTCCCACAAGCCCGTTTGACAGAAGTTGATTAGTTCATCAACTTATATTAAGAGTGGCACACATGGATTGAAACTCTGCCGGTCCCTGCTGAACCAGACAAATTTAATTCTATCTATGGCCAGCTTTAATGGTTAGCACTTCTGCTTTGCAGTACTGGTGTTCTCTGTTCCAATCTGGCCATGTTCCGCCTATGCTTGCATGAGTTTCCTCCCACACTCCAAGGGCATGCTGGTAGGATAATATGCTTCCTGTCTAAATTGGCCTTAGTGATATAGAGACCCAAGGCCGGCCATACACGGTTTGCATCTTGGCCGATTTAGCAGGAATCGAACAGTTAATGGGCAGGCTGACTGTACCTGCTGAATATATCAACTTGAGTACAACCAGCCTGCCGGATTCACTTGTGATTATCTCAAGCAGCTACTATAGAAGCTACTAGAAGCCATTGTCTTCTCCCAGTAGAGGGGGGGGCAGTTGGGGGAAGCCATCCCCACCGGGAGAAGACAGTGATTATCGCTAGCGGTTATAGCATCCGGCAGGCTGGTTGTACCCCTCCGCCGGGAGAAAACATTTGCTGATTCCCCTGTCAGCACTGCCTGTGTTAAGAGGGAACCCTGCAAATAAATAAAATCAGTCATGTTTTTTTTGAAGAGAATTAGTTGATGTACTGAAGGTTAAAGAGGAAGTAAACCCTCCGAAAAAAAACAAAAAAAAACAAAAAAAACCCTGCAAGACAAAGGCATAATCAGCTAGTATGCATAGGATACTAGCTGATTATGTATTACTTACCTCAGATCGAAGCCCCCTGCAGCGGTCCACGTCTCCCCCTCCTGCCGCCGACATGTTATCCCGGAGTGACTTCCGGGTATCGCGGCTCCAGCGCTGTGATTGTCCAGAACCACGATGATGTTACTCCCGCGCATGCACATGGAAACGGCACAGTGCAACTGAAGCAATGGCACATAGTACCATTACTTTAGTTGGCTTAAAGGGTCACTAAAGATATTTATATATTTTTTTAAATAACAAACATGTTATACTTACCTCCACTGTGCAGCTTGTTTTGCACAGAGTGGCCCCGATCCACGTCTCCTGGGGTCCCTCGTCGGCTGTCTCGGCTCCTCCTTGCAAGGACTCAACACCTTCATGCAAGCTCTCTCGCATGATGTTGAGTCCTTGTGATACAGCCGACGACCATAGCCGCTCACTCTATCACGTGGCCCCCGCCACCCAGCACACTGGGTCATTGTATGTAATTGACAGCAGCACAAGCCAATGGCTGCGCTGCTTTCAATCAATCAATGTATGAGCCGGAAAGGCGGCCGAGAAGACTGCTCGTTCACAGCGCGTGACTTTAGAGGGGTCAGGTAAGTAAAGGTCACGCGCTGTGAACGAGCAGTCTTCTCTGCCGTCTTCCTGGCTCATACATTGATTGATGGAAAGCAGCGCAGCCATTGGTCTGTGCTGCTGTTAATTGCACAGATGTTTTTTCTTCTTAATGCATAGAATGCATTAAGGTGAAAAACGTTTACCTTTACGTTTACCTTTACAACCCCTTTGAGTGCGCATGTGCCGCGTGACGTCTCCTAAACCGTGCAGGTTTAGGAGATATTCTTGTTAGCTACAGGTAAGCCTTAATATAGGTAAGTAAAGGGGGGCTCAGGGGGGGCCGCTAATGCACAGATGTTTTTTCACCTTAATGCATAGAATGCATAGATATCCTTGTTACCTACAGGTAAGCCTTAATATAGGCTTACCTGTAACATAAAGTTGTAAACAAGGGTTTACAACCACTTTAATAGACGGTTTACTTTACAAGGGAAATTGCACTTTGCAAGAGAATTTTTCTTTGTTTAGTCAATGAGGTAAAGCTCTTCTGGCCTCCAGTCATCCAATCATGTGCATGCAAAAATGCCTTTTTATTTTATTTTCTTTGCACATACTTGGGTGTTCTTTGCAAAGTACACCACATTCTCTAAGGCCTCGTACACACGACCGACGGCACTATAAAGGGGAAGTTTAATTCCACTGGCACAACCCTTGGGGCTGCTTTTGCTAATCTCATGTTACTGCATGTTAAGTAAAAGTTTAGTGAGAGACGATTCAAGCTTTTCAGTCTGTTACAGCGTGACGAATGTGCTATCTTCATTACGAACGCTACTTTTACAGAAGGTGCGCTCCCGTCTCATACTTTATTCTGAGCATGCGCGGGTTTCTAAGCATACACACAAACGTGTTTCTCGTCATAAACCAGCCCGATGAGAAACACGGCGAGAAATTTCTCTTTTTTCCTCGTCGAGTTCCACCTCAGTTTTCTCGACGAAAAACATACACACGACCGGTTTACTGGGCAAAAAAGCTCTACCACCAATTTTCTTGATGGATTCTGTCGAGGAAAACGGTCGTGTGTACGAGGCCTCAGGCCCGGAGAAAATTCCCTGGCGAATTTCCCCTGCAAAGTGAACAGCCTATTTGCCTTTAGTAAATCAACCCCTTATATTATCATCTAAATATGTGCATTCAACAGATGGAACTGTTATGTTTTCAAGGTTTTGCACAGGAGTGTTTGTCGCTGCTGCTTATGAATAAAAAAAAACAAAAAAAAACATAATAGATTAAATAGATAGATAATAATAGATAATAATAGATTAAATTCAGCATGTTTTTCCTTTAGATTTTTACACTATAATTCATTTTCTAGATATGTGAAAGGTAACTGGGAGTCATTTAGTTTTAAAAATGTAACATGCCAATTAAAGAGATTTTTTTCTGTAAAGTCCCTTTCCTATGTTTTGTGGAATGAAATATAAATGAAGTCATTTATATGAAGGAAGCTGACACTCATTGATGTGCGTTCAGCATGGCTCAGTACTCCTCTTATCCTATAGGTGTCACAGTTGAGCTTGCAGTCTGTACGGAGCGTTTGATTAATGGCGAACTTTCCCCAATCCCAGCTGCATAAACAGCGACACCTGCAGCTGATAAGAAAATACATATAGATTTTATAAATCATTACATTTTTAAAGGTGGATCAGACAATGATGATTGCACTTTTGCTTTAATGAGCGACCGTAAGAAAATACATGTCTTTCAAGACAATAAAATAACCCTTTTATGAAGTTAATTGATCTGATTATATGCAATGTGGTGCATGCTGAATTCTATAAAATGTGCTTAGCAATAAACGTATTTGTGCAGTCCATCTGGGTATGGCATAAATACATAGTTACACAGCTGTAATAGAATTAGCATGTTCAGCTTTATGTATTGCTGGTGCACAGTATTGCAGGTATATGTATTGTATTGCAAATTAGATATGGATTGCGCCTCGTATTATCTTTATTTTTAGAGTTTTGCTAAAAATGGGATTTAATGAGTGCAGTCTGTACATATATAAAATAAATAATGTTAAATTTACAGAGAAGAGGGGAAAATAAAAAGTCAACCGCACAATTATACACCCCCCATACGGCACAATGGCCTAAAAACATTCTTAAAGGGGTTCTATGGTAACAGTGTGCTCTTTCATTAAAGGAGTTGTAAAGGCAGAAGGGTTTTTATCTTCATGTATTCTTTCCTATAAGATAAAAAACATTTTGTGTGTAGCAGCCACCCCAGCACCTCTCTAATTAGTTGCCTGAGCCCCATTTCTCTCCAGCAATGCCCAAGAATGTCAGCGGCACCATTGGCTCCCACGGCTGCCAATCAAAGTCTGTCAGCCAACCTGGGAAAAGAAGGGCGGGGCTGGGGCGGGGGACTTTGTGTCTAAATGGACACACGGAGCTGTGACTCTGCTCCAGTGCCCCCATAGGAAGCTGCTCGCGGTGGGGGCACTTAATAGGAGGGAGGGGCCAAGAGCAACAAAGAGGGACAAGAGAAAAAGAGGTTGCGGGCTGCCCTGGGCAAAACCAACTGCACAGAGGAGGTAAGTATAACATGTTTTTTGTTTAACAAAAAAAAAGAAGACTTTGCAATCACTTTAATATCAGCATTGCAGCATTGCAATAGCAATACAAACAATAGTAAGCTTACAAAAAAATTGACTTTTATATTTTGAGTGCTGTTTGTCTGCTGGCCATCTCTTTCTACAACTTCCTGGATTCCCTGCCTGCTTTGCAGCTTCTCCTCTGTAATTGACTTTCAATTTCTAAAGACTACATATCCCTTGCTGTCTGCCAGCAGTGTTTCCTGTAATGATCTCTGCTGAGAGCCTGAGCCGGCCGCTACAACCCCCTTGCTCAGCCCAGCGCTCCAGTGAGCTCTGCGGGTGCAGAGCAGAGACCCAGTGACCAAAAATCACCAGCTGTCTGCTCCCTGAAGACTGAGAACTGAGCAATCAGTGGTTTTTGATCGCTCTGTTCTCAGTCTTAGGGGGCAGGTGCAGTATCAGACCAATGCTGCATCCACCTAGGTGAGTATAATGGTTTATTTTTTTAAACCCCATACTTCTCTTTTAATAGGAGTAGGCTAGAAATAATATAAATAATATAACCATAGATACGCTTTAGGAATTGCCTCTTGGGGGGTCAGGAAGAAATGTCTCTTGGGGAATTGCCTCTTGGGGGATCAGGAAGAAATGTTTTCCCACACTAGAACAATTTGGATCATGCTTTACTGTTTTTTTTTTTTTGCCTTCCTCTGGATGAACTGTGGGTATAGAATAGTGTGTGATTTTTTCTATGTGGGTTGAACTGGATAGACTTGCGTCTTTTTTCAACCAGACTAAAGCCTTATACACATGGGTCAAATGTCAGGCGATATCAGCTGGTTCAAACCGTGTGACATTCAGCCCGTTTATGGCACCTGGTCCCATTTGGCTTCTGTCGAACAAGCATGCTGGAAAACCAGCAGCCGATTGGCGACCGATCAGTGCTCTTAGCCAATGGCTGAGAGACACTGACTGGAGTGTTCTGGCAGGAGGGCTGTCAGAACACAAAAGAACAATGGGAGATTTCTGTACTAATGGTGGATTGTTAGTACAGTGTATCCAACCAGAGATATCAGTTTTTTTATTTCCGGTTTAACGGGGGAAACAACTAGTGGTGAGTACCAGGCTTTACTATGTAACTATGTAAGAGTAACTGTAAAAAATAGACCAAGTGGTCTGTCTGGTCTGCCATTTTTGTTGTTTTTAACTTTGTAGGGAGTAGACATGTTTATCAGGGGTTGTTGCACATCATGGACATAGAACTGTGTTTTTCTGCACACCGCCACACATGTATGAATAGCTCTCAACTACAGTATCCCTCATTTGAAGGGATCATCAGTCTGTCCCTCTTTTTTGTCTGATGTGGACATCTCTATAAAAATGTGCTATTTTGCAACCAAATGTGTCCCTATGTTACCTGTTATTTTGAATAGCCAATATAAAGGAAACATTTTCTGCACATCACTGCACGTGTATAGATGAACAGTTGTTTTCTATTGGTCTTGTTCAGATATCTGTGGTCTGTAACTGGGACTGTGGCAGGGATGTGTCCTTTGACTACATACTGTATGCTAATAGGTGACCAATTGATCATTTCAGAAAGTTGAGAGTTATTTGTATGGTGTGAACAGGACTAACAGAGAATTGTTCCCCCATACACGTGCAGTGGTATGCAGAAAAACACAGCTCAATGGACATGGTGTGTGCAAGCACTTACTGCTGAAAGTTGAGGATCCACAATTCTATACCATTGTTTCTCAACCTTTTTTCAGTTAAGGCACATTTTTACATCTTGAGGCACCCTATCCCAAAATGTAAAAAACGAAACAAATAGTTTTACACAACGCAGCGGCATCTACACACATAGGATACCCAACATTAGAGGTAGTTTATTCTCACAAAGCATAATAGGATTTTTATATTTATGTACATCACAGGACACAGAGCAGCCATAGTAATTACTATGTGGGTTATATGCCAACTATACGTATTACTATGGTGCTCTGTGTCCGGTGATGTACGAAAAAGAACTACTGTATAATTTTGCACACTTATATGGTCTAGTATTCCAGTATTTCCCTCCCTGACAGAGAGAAGCAGGGGAGGGGAAAAAAAGGACATCCTCAGGCACCCAACTTTATCTTTATCAACCTATGATGTCATTGTTTGTTACAACGCTGTCAGCTGCCATGCATGATTCCCTAGGTCAGCGGTAGGCAACCTCAACCCTCCAGCTATTTTGAAACTACCAAGTCCCATGAGACACTGCAAGACCCTGACAATCACAGGCATGACTCCTAGAGGTAGAGGCATGATGGGATTTGTAGTTTCACCACAGCTGGAGTGCCAAGGTTGCCTACCCCTGTCCTAGGTTGTAATGGTACACAATAAAACTCAATGGCTTTGTGTATTTTGCAAAGGCACCCTTGAATAACCCAGAAGGAGTCTCAGGGTGCATGGCACCCTGGTTGAAAAAGGCTGCTCTATACTATCTAATGTCACCCTTGATCTTTGCTCCTGGTAGCTTGGGGTCATGCTTGGTTCATATTTAAAATACTGCCCTCGTACAACTTTGCTACTTATACATTTCAGTCATGTTCCCCCTTTTACCTTTTTTTCCCCCAGGGCTATACGTATTACGTTCCTCTTGATTTGTTTCATCCCTCAAGACCTTGCACCATTGATGTTGCTCATCTCTGGACCTGCTCTGTCTTGCTCCAGATTGTAAGCTCTAACAAACAGGCCCTCTGATTCTCCTGCATTAAAATGTATTGTAACTGTACTGTCTGCCCTCATGTGGTAGCACACGGTGCAAACTGTTGGCGCTATATAAATCATATATAATAATATTAATAACCAATATTTTTTTGCAAGTTGATGTCTTCATACTTAGCTTAGCAGCTTTCTCTACCGGCCACGTAGGAGTTAAATAGAAGTTGAAGATATCTGGGGGGGGGGGGCGGGGACCTTCTGCAGGTGGTATTTATGGCCTCTGCAGAACAGGGGGCTGCATTCACCTATCAAAAACACATAACACAAGCAGCCCTGGCACTTTACGGTGCACATGTCTACTTGCTAAGGTAAACGTTATTCCACACGTCTCCCTGTTCATTAAAAAAGGCCCAGCATTACTGGAGAGATGTAACCCAAAAAAAAAAAGAAGGGGGTGGCAGGAGGGTGTATGTATGTACACACGCACACCAACTCTGAGTAAGTGTATGAGACATTATTAATGAGGCCACTATACTGGGATTCATTCATAGTGTTTAGGGATTTATAGAAGCAATATTGTGGAGTGCACCATACACAACTTCTAACGCTTGCAATAAAATCTGTTTCTTAAGGCAACTTTCCGAGCAGACCAAGCATATAATCTTGTTTTAATTTAATTAACATCCACATTACATAGCCACAGTCCTGAAATAATGTCACTCTTTTCTCCCTCCCTCCAGAGCTCATGGTAAATAAATAAGCAAGGTTCTTTGTATTTGCAGTCCCGGATCCAGACTAGAGCTGCAAATTAGTCGTGTCATATTTTGGTCATGTGCGGGTGCGCGGCTGTAAAATATCATCATGTGTAGAGCGCTGTTCATATATGCTCTTTATTCACTTGTGCCAGACATTTTTTTTTTTTTAACCTGTTTTGGCTGCCTTTTTATAGGTCATAAACAAATTAAGCGTTTTTTTTTTTTTTTTTTGGACTAGTGAAAGGACTACTAAGAACTAATTATGGACAGGTTTATATAACAGAACAATTGATGAGATTCATGGAAACGTGGGGTAATGATTTAGGAACGGACCAATACAATTCTTAACCTAAATCATAATTAGTTTTATTTATTTTATTTATTACATGTTCTTATAATGCATCATCAATTTATGCATATATATAGCACTGTCACTTTACATATATATATATATTGTACATTTACATCAGTCCTTGCTGTCAAGGAGCTTACAATCTAAGGTCCCTATCTCACATTCATACATAAACATACTAGGGCCAATTTACACAGGAGCCAATTAACCTACCAGCATGTCTTTGGAGTCTTATATTTATATATTTCACGTCACTATGCAGTATGAACAAAATTGTATAATCTAGTAGCGATTGTTGGAAAACTATTTTAACACACGACACCAAAAATGCAGTGGTGTTTTTTCAGCTTTAGCAGACTGTCAAGTGTTTGGGGTGACTGTAATATACTATCTGTGGAAGCCATTGGGATTGCGCAACCCACGCATATGGTTGTGCAATCCTACTGGCTTCCACAGATAGTATATTACAGTCAAACCAAAAACTTGACAGTCTGCTAAAGCTGAAAAAACACTACTGCTTTTTGGTGTCGTGTGTTAAAAACTCCTGCGCCATGACCTCATCTTTGCTCTGATTTTCAGAAAAAAAATAATAATGTTTCTTGGTGATGACTTGTGAATGAGTCTAAAATCACACCACTCTGAAAGTTTACCAAATAAAAAATTCAGAGTTGTGAATATAGTCCAAATCAGCCTTTGCCAACATTTTTATCCTAGAGCAGTTATGGCAAACCTTGGCACCCCAGATGATTTGGAACTACATTTCTCATAATGCTCATGCACTCTTGGTGGTCAGTGGGAAGAACTGGCTACAATAGTTGTGTGGTTGAGCATCATAGGAAACGTAGTTTCAAAACATCTGGGGTGCCAAGGTTCCCCATTACTGTCCTAGAGAAACCCATCAAATACATTTAAGGGCATGGGGGAAAATGAATTATTTTAGTTGAGTGGAAACACGCACCTTATATTGGTGGTCAGCGGGAAGAACTGGCTACAACAGTTGACCTTGACCCCAAAACTGTGTAGGTACCATCAAATGGCAATCTCTGAAGAAATCCAAGGGTTTTACAGAACCCTGGTTGATAATGGCTGGTCTAAATGCACCTTATATTGGTGGTCAACTGGCTACAACAGTTGACCATGACCCTGAAACTGTGCAGGTACCATCAAATGGCAACCTCTGAAGAAAACCTCAAGGTTTTACGAAACCCTGGTTGATAATGGCTGGTTTAAATACGCCTTATATTGGTGGTCAGTGGAAAGAACTGGCTACAACATTTGAACCCGAAACTGTGCAGGTACCATCTAATGGCAACCTCTGAAAAAAAAAACAAGGTCGATAATAGCTAGTCTAAATCGAAATGAAACTTTCAGGGGTTAATTAACTAAAACTGGAGCGTGCAAATTCTGGTGCAGCTCTGCAAAGAAACAAATCAGGTTAACTAACTAAAACTGAAGCATGCAAATTCTGATGCAGCTCTGCAAAGAAACCAATGAGCTTCCAGATTTTTTTTTTGGACAAATTTAATTGAACAAACTGAAGTTAGAAGCTGATTGGTTACTATGTACATCTGCACCAGATTTTGTGTGCTACAGTTTTAGTAAATCCCCCTAATTGTTACTCCAGTTGTTTCCTGCTTTCTTATCCGGTTTTATGATTGTACTGGCTGATATGACACAACAATATGTTGGTACAATTCAGCCCCAAATAAGTAGATTGCACAATCTGATTCTACCATGTGTGGCTGGTTTAGGGAACAGTAGCCTTATTGCACATGGTTAATTTCCTGGCAGTAATCCCATTGGAGCACACAGCAGGTAGCTATTATTGGCCTAAAATGGCCTATCAGTAAAAGAGGCTACATGGCAATTGTTCGTAACAAAAAAATAGGGGTGTAATTTAAAAAGTTTGTTTTAACATATTAAAATCAATAGGCAATTAAATTGTATGTATCTGAATGGTTCAGCTGTATTGGGATAGATAGATAGATAGATAGATAGATAGATAGATAGATAGATAGATAGATAGAAACAATGTGCCAGATTCACAGAGCGATTACGCCGGCGTTACAGGAGATGTGCGGTGTAAGTCTAAATTTGCGCATGCGTTTCGATGCGCCGCATCCCTAAAACGAGATATGCAAGAAATCTACTTTTTTTTTGCCTGGCGTAATTTCGATAGACCGGCGTATCCATCCGCACAAAACTGCGCTAGACACACCATTGATTTGCTATTCAAATATGCAAATGAGGAAGTTACGGGGATCCACAAAAG
Organism: Rana kukunoris; assembly: GCA_029574335.1. NCBI lineage: Eukaryota > Metazoa > Chordata > Amphibia > Anura > Ranidae > Rana > Rana kukunoris. The sequence goes on along the minus strand of CM056049.1, from coordinate 44,491,716 downwards.
AACGTTGGTGCAGCGCAGGCTACGCGCTGTGCGCAACAGCTGCACGTCCTGTCTAAAATTAGACCATATAAAAGGTGGTATAAAATTAGACAATCCGTCTACATGTCAACTAAAGCAACACTGTTAGTGAGGAGCTGGGCAGTCACACTTGCTGCCCAACAAACTGTATGCCAACATGCCAGTGGCATCCATGCTCATAGCTATACTACTGACTTTAGATGAGCAAAGAAGGAGGAGGGCACAGAGGAGGGCACGGAGGAGGGCACGGAGGAGGGCACGGAGGGGGCACGGGAGAGTATTTAAAAAAAAAAAAAAAAATTCTTTGCTTTTATAAACATTTTTACAAAAAATATACATACATATATACATCAATACATAACAAATACAATTACAAACACGGTCTCACTATCTTTCATTAGCCCTTTAAAACCTTGATGGATATAATAATCTAATCTGATACAAGCCCCTCACTCTTCACTTGATATATCACACACGCATAGACATCTTTGGCATGAGAGATTCTGAAGTGTCTCGCATCTTCAGATTCACCCCTCATGCCATCCTGGAATTAACCACAACCCTGCAGGAGGACATCACCAGCCCAACACATGACACCACCCATGACACCCATGACAGCTACATATACAATCCTAGCCCCATCCCCACAGATTTCGAACAGAACATGTATGGGGACAGCTGGCTGGTTGGTGAGTGACATGGGTTGCAGGCATGACTGTCCCCCCCATGATGCTGAAATCACAAGGGGCACATGCACTACTAACATCCTCCTGTCTTATCCCTTCAGGGTGACTCTGCATATGCACTGGGACCCCATCTCATGACTCCTATACGGAACCCCCCATGGTACCCTGTTGTATTCCCCAAACTTTGTATGCCAGATCATCGGTGCATGTTGCATGCTGCACAACTTCGCAGTGAGAAAGGGCCTGGAGATTGAACATAAGTGATGACCTGACCCCTGAACCAGACAATCCCCCCTAACCGAGGCTACCCCGTCTTCGGAGGGAAGAACAGCCAGGAGCCAGCTCACATTAGGCATCTTTGCACATTAAACACACACATTAATCATGGCACAATGAGAATGCATGCATGCACACCACTGTGGTCCCTAGATCACACACACCACATCCTCATCACATTGGATTGGCACAAGCCCACCATGCAGGACTTGTGAGCAGCAACGCCAGGCCACGGCTCCAATTATGTCACTGTACATTCATACACCATTCACACGGACCTGGGAATCACTTCTCCACCACAAATGAGGGTGACACCCCTTTTCCGGCAGGAATGTCACCCCCACATTCCAAAATCATTCACAAACAGAACCAAAAAAAAATAAAAAATTGACCAGCAAAAATAAAAAATTCCCAGCAAAAATATAATTTAAAAAAAATAACAACAAAGAAAACACATAAAAGACACAAATCACTCTGCAAAACAGTCCCCAAATATCTCAAAGACACGTCACAAACAAACAGACAAACAAACGCTACAAACAACAGAACAAAAGCACCTTGCTGTATAGGAAGGGATACAAAGGGATGTACTTTTGCAAAGGAAGTGCGTTTGTGTCTGTCTATTTAAGCTGTCTGCGTAGTTCACAAAGTTGCCCGGGTCCACTTCCAATTTCACTGATTGCGCCGTTCCCGAGTTGTGAGCATGCGCACAGAGGTGCTGACCATGGTCTGCTTCATGTGCGCATGCGCGAGCCGGCCGGCCCTTCATTTGCATGGGGTCACGGCTCATTTCAATGAAACACGCCCACGTCCTTCCCAATTTGAATTACTCCGCCTTACACCTCGGAATTAACGTTACTCCGGCGCTAATTTCTGCGCAAATACTACGAGGATACGGTGATTGCGCCTCTACATTGCGCCGGTCTAACGTAAAGGAGGTGCGCTACGCTGGTCAAAAAATGCGCCAATGTACGTGAATCTGGCCCAATGCTTTTGGTTTTGAACATGGATCATCTTTGCAATTTTGCATTGTACCCAATTATTTTTGAATATTCATATTATCGTGCTTTTACATCTTTCTGAAGAAGTAGCTAACATTTGGACAGCGTACGTTAAGTAAGAAGATTAGGTACACCAGTAAAAAAACAAAGTGCTACCTGGAAATTATTGTAAAAAAAATAAAAAAGTTGGCAGATTTGCTGACTTACAGTACTCACTACTTATATCTGTGAGCATTACTATATATATATACAGGGGGTATTTATGTCCTCTACTACGCAGGACAGGGCACTGCATTTCTCTACCAATAACACATAACACAAGTGGCCCTAGCAATGTTATATATATATATATGTATATATATAGATATACATATATATATATATATATATATATATATATATATATATATATATACACATACATATATATTTTTGTTTTTATATCTGTTACACAAATCCATTATACATATAAATATATATATATATATATATATATATATATATACATATGTATACATGAGGGTCCAGATTCAGGTACATCTGCGCATTATTGGACCGGCGTAGCGCACCGCCTTTACGTTAGACTTGCACAATTTTGCCGCGTAATCACCCTATTCTCATAGCTTTTGCGCAGAAAATTGCGCATACGTAACGTTTTTTCAGAGGCGTAAGGCGGAGTAATACAAATTGGGAAGGACGTGGGCGTGTTACATTGAAATGAGCCGTGACCCCATGCAAATGAAGGGCCGGCCGGCTCGCGCATGCGCGCTTGAAGGAGACCATGGTCAGCTCCGCTGTGCGCATGCTCACAACTCGGGAGCGGCGCAATCAGTGAAATTGGAAATGGACTAGGGCAACGTTGTGAACTACGCAAACAGCATAAATAGACACACACAAACGCACTTGCATTGCAAAAGTACATACCTTTGTCCCTGCCCATTTAACCAAGTGCTTTTGTCCTGTTGTTCGTTGCGTTGTGTTTTGTAGTTGTCAGATTAGTGTTCTGTGTGATCAAGTGTTTGTTAGTAGATCTTTGAAAGTGTTTTTTGATAAGTGTTTGAGAGACTGTTTGTTTGATATATTTCTGTTCGTTTGTTTTCTTGCTGTTTTTGTGACTGTTTCTTGCTGAGTGCTAGTATGATTTTTTGGGTGTTAGTTTTCTCTTTGTGTGTGTTCTTGCTTGATTGGTTGTGCTTGTTTATGTGAGTGATTTTTGTTGACTGGGAGTGAGTTTTTTTGGAAGTATGACAGAGAGAAAGCGAAAGCTCAATTTTACTGTGGGGGAAAAAATAATTCTTGCCCGGGCCATTAGCGATTATGGGCGTTTCCTCCACGGCCCGGACAGTGCCAACACCAACCCGGCCAGTAGGAGGGAGATTTTGGATATGATCACTGAGCAGGTCAATTCAGCGGGGGAGGGGGAGACACGGACCCGGTCTGGGATTGACAAAAAAATCAATGACCTCCGGCGTCTGGTCAAACAGAAGCTGGCCAGAATGCATGCCCATGCCAGGGGCACAGGAGGGGGCCCACCATGCCGTATTAGGCTGACAGCGGAGGAGCGTGCGGTGGCCCTGACCTTTCATCGGCATGAAGTTGAGGGCCTGCCCGGCTTTGACTCAAGTCCGGAGCCCGTGGTGCCAGGTAAGTATTTTTTTTAATATCAGGTGTGTAGCATGTGTGGGGGAGGGGGTGAAAGGAAATATGTGGCAAGTGTGTGGATCCTCCAACCTGTGAATGTTTTGTGTCATCCACAGATGTGCAGGAGGGTGCAGGGCCATCTGGCCTGACCGCACCATCCCCAGGACAGCAGCCTAATGAGGCCCCCCCAACAAGGCCGGAGTCCGCGGAGGAGGTTCAAGAGGAGGAGGAGAATCATGAGGAGGAGGAGAATCATGAGGAGGAGGAGTCCATGTCAGGCACTGGACGTTTGGTTTTTGAGGACTCTTCCCCTCTGGCTGGCAGCAGGCAGCTCTCCCTAAGGGGGAGCCTCCCCCAAGATGGCTCCCCTCCCAAGGGCCTCCCCTTCTCCCCGGCCACAAGCATCAGCTGGAGGCAGGATTTCATCCCAGAACACCAGGGGGTTGGCCGATCTCCTGCCCGCCACTCTGAGAAGGGACCAGTTCCTCCAGACCCGCCATCTGGGACAGGTCAGCCAGACATTGGTGCGGATGGAGGAGAGCCTGTCCTCCATCAAGGATACGCTGGGGAACCTGGACTCCCACTCCCGGGCTTTCACAACCTGCCTAAACGACCTGCAGACTACATCAGCAGGCGTTGGGCAGGATGTGAGGGCCCTTACCCAGGCTATCCAGGCCAACACGGCAACACTTGGTGCTGCCCTGGACAGAATAGCCGTGGCCTTGGAGGGCAGGCCGCCAGGTGGGCAGAGATCAGGGGCTGCTCCTCCTTCCCCGGTTTTCCCCCTCCCCCATGAGTCTCCCCTGAGGAGCCGGGTCCCTGCCCGGGTGCACCCCAGGCGTGGCTCACATCAAGGGCAATCATTTTTTTTTCCCCTCTTTTTTTTTTTTTTGCTGGAAATTTTTTGATTTTGCTGGTAATTTTTTTTTTTGGGTTGTGAATGCTGTTTGAATGTGGGGGTGACATTCCTGCCGGAAAAGGGGTGTCACCCTCAATTTTGGTGGAGAAGGGTTCCCCAGGACCAGGGAGAAGTGAACCCCAGGTCCGTGTGAATGGTGTATGAATGTACAGTGACATAATTGGAGCCTTGGCGTGGCGTTGCTGCTCACAAGTCCAGCATGGTGGACTGGTGCCAATCCAATTTGATGTGGATGTGGGGTGTGTGTGCTAGGGACCACAGTGGTGTGCATGCATGCATTCTCATTGTGCCATGATTAATGTGTGTGTTTAACGTGCAAAGATGCCCAATGTGAGCTGTCTCCTGGCTGCTCCTTCCTCAGAAGACGGGGGACCCTCGGTTAGGGGGGGATTGTCTGGTTCAGGGGTCAGGTCATCACGTAGGTCAATCTGCAGGCCCTTTCTTTCTGCGAAGTTGTGCAGCATGCAACATGCACCGATGATCTGGCACACAAAGTTTGGGGAATACAAGAGGGTACCCCCAGACTTATCCAGGCATCGGAAACGTGACTTTAGGAGGCCAAAGGTGCGCTTCACCACTGCTCGTGTTTGGGCATGTGCTTGATTGTATCTTTCCTCTCCTGGGGTTTGGGGGTTCCGGATAGGAGTCATGAGATGGGGTCCCAGTGGATATGCAGAGTCACCTGTAAGGGAAAAGACAGGAGGATGTTAGTCATGCATGTGCCCCTTGTGATGTGTGCATCATGGGAGTGGATAGTCATGCCTGACTCCCATGTCACTCACCAACCAGCCAGGTGTCCCCATACACGTTCTGATCGAATTCCATTTGGATGTGGCATTGATTGTATATGTAGCTGTCATGGCTGGACCCTTGGTGTTTGGCACTGACGTGCCATATGAGGCCTTGGGCATCGACTATCACCTGTACGTTGATGGAATGGCAATGCTTCCGATTGCGGTACATGTGCTCTGTCTCATGGGGGGGCTGGAGTGCCACATGTGTGCAATCAATGGCCCCCACGGTGCGTGGGAATCTGGCAATTCTGTAGAAATCTGTCATTGCCTTCAGCCGCAGGTCCTCAGTGGTGGGTTTGATGATTTGGTTGGCCATGCGTCTGAGGATTGCAGGGACAACCTGGTGCACACATCTGCTCATGGAGGATTGTGACATCCCAACCACCACTCTACTTGTACGCTGAAAAGAGCCACTGGCAAGGAAATGGAGTGTTGCCATGACCTTGACCAGTGGCTGCACTGCATGTGAGCGGTGTGTTGGGCTGGTGATGTCCTCCTGCAGGGTTGTGGTTAATTCCAGGATGACATGAGGGGTGAATCTGAAGATGCGATACACCTCAGAATCACTCATGCCAAACAGGTCTATGCGGGAGCGGTATATCCTCTCCCGTGCCATCCTCCGTGCCATCCTCCGTGCCCTCATCCTTCTTTGTTCATCTAAAGTCAGTAGTATAGCTATGTGCGACGATGCCCCTGGCATGTTGGCATACAGATTGTTGTGCAACACGTGTGACTGCTGAGCTCCTCACTAACAGTGTTGCTTTATCTAACAAGTAGACTTTTTTTCTCTTTTTAGACCAGCTTTTATATGCTCTAATTTTAGACAGGACATTTTGCTGTTGCGCACACTGCGTCGCCTGCGCTGCCCCAACGTTCTTTTGTGGATCCCCGTAAGTCCCTCATTAGCATATTTGACTAGCAATTCAATGGTCTGTCTAGCGCACTTTTGCGCGGACGGATGCGGCAGTCTAACGAAATTACGCGGGACAAAAAAAAGTAGATTTTTTGCGTATCTCGTTCTGGGGATGCCGTGCATCGAAACGCACGCGCACATTTCGACTTATGCACGCGCATCTCCTGTTGCGCAGGCGTAATCGCTCTGTGAATCTGGGCCTATGTGTTTTACATTTCCAGTATATATATATATATATATATATATTTTTTTTTTATTATTTGGTATTTATATAACACCAACAGTTTGCACAGCACTTTGCAAACTAAAGAAAGTCGGATAGTTCAGTTACAGTACAAAAAGTTAAGGGGGGGCACAGGTTTTGTTCATATACCTGTATTGTCCAGTAGCGCATGGAGGGCACACTCTGAAAGCAATGAGTGATATACCTAGACTATTGTTAGATACTGCATAAATTTACCAGTGATTGTTCCATACATGTGAAATAGTTTGGAATTTACCTTTTGCTCATTTATATAATATGTTTTGTTTTTTTCTAATTGACTTGGCCCTTGGAGCATCATGGTCCACCAGTGTGATAAGTTTGACATCGTAACATCGTGTTTATATTACATTCCAGGTCCTAGAAGTTATTGCAATTTCTTATCACAGCTAGCAGTTACTGTTTATAATGCCAGGGGGGTCTGCCTGTTTGCTATGGGTTTACCCCCCCAGCTTCTGTTTACATTACAAAGTTTTTGCACAGGGCTGACCTGCTTGAAGACCAGCCTGGTTGTATAGGACACGCAGAGTGGTTGAAAGGTTATGACCGAGATCCAGTCAATCTGACATCTAACTGTTCTAATGACAAAAAAATCCCCAAAGCATGAAATTGGAATTAAATGTGTGATTATAATTCAAGTACTGTTTACCCAAAGCCCCGGGGACTTTTCAAATAAATACAGAGCGACTGAGCTAGATAAAAATTTCTTATGCTTTAAAAAAAAAAAAAAGGAAAAGTTTTGATCCCTTTAAGTTAAGACTAATTTAAAAAAAAATGATTTTGCTGAAAACAGTTGTCATGCGTTTTGTGTGTTTCCTGGCTGTATTTTACTGCCACTTGGTGTAAGGAAAGCGCTACCTTGAATTATTAAAGTTGATTCGAGGAGAATAGCTATACGCTCGAATGGCATTTATTTCGGCATATGCAAATTATTTAGTTTCATTTGGGATGAGTTCCCAGGAGCCCTTCTTTGCTGTGATGCTCTGAATTTTGGCAGGCTCCAGCCAAGCCCCAGCCTTTATTTTTTATTTATTTATTTTTTGGGTTAGTTGGTGCTCTGTCAAGAATATAAAGCCTTTCAGTCTTCCCCCTTCATCAGTTTGGGAGTTGTATTAGTAAACAAGGGAATATATATATATATATATAAATATATATATACTGTATATATATATATATATATATATTATAAGATTGTGGGTTTTTGTTTTAATTTTATACATATATTTGCTTGTGGGATTGTTTTTGTTTATATATGTATATATATATATATATATATATATATATATATATATTTGTACATATATATATTTTATATGATTGTAGATTTTTTTTTTTTTATAAAAATATATATATTTTACGATTGTGGGTTTGTGTTTTAACTTTTATATATATACTGTATATATGTACATTTTCGCCTGTGGGTTTGTTTTTGTTTCTTAATATTATATATATATATATATATATATATATATATATATATATATATATATATATATATATATATATATATATATATATATATATATATATATACATATTTATTTATTTATTTTGTATGATTGTGGGTTTTTATTTATTTTTTATTACTTTTTCCCCGCAGCAGTGATATTTAAATTACATTTTAATCCATGTAGTTGTGTATAATTTTGGAATTGGTTTGATCTAGTCGATGCCTTTTTGACACCTATTATTATATTTATTATCTTTTTTTTTTTTATTGTATTCGTATTGATAAAGTGAAATCTAGAAAGGTTTATTCCTTCATTGCTGGTATTGGTATACTCTTATTATGACATAACATTTGATGGCTGCTTCTGTAGTGCTTGTCATCACTTAACCCCTTGTATTGTCAGTAAAATAATTTTGTTGTCACGTGCTTCATCAGGTGTTCGTCAGGGACAGTTATTTTTTTATTTTTTATTTCCTGTATCTGCCTTGTATCTTTTTGCCAGTATGGATTAAATATTCTGCGACTTTAGTAAAAAAAATTGTATTTTTTTTTTTATTACCAAAAATAGCCCATAGTAAAAGAAGTGACATGATATAAACATTTCCAACCCCCCTTTCCAAAAATAAAAATAAAATAAAAAAACACTATTTTTCCTAGTGTGTTGAGTCAGAAACACGCACTGGCTTATTCCCTTTAAGTTAGGTCAGAAAACGTTTTTTTAAATTTATTTATTATTATTTATTTTTTTCCAAACTCCCCCCACCCCCCCTCCTCCTTTTCTGAACTGGGTTCTCAAGCAGCTGCGTACAATGCTGGGAGCCAGCCAGCAGCAGAGACAGATGGTATAGTTATTAGATGTGCATCATACGAATCCCTTCCTGCCACTCGCTTTTTAATCAAATTAAAACAAAAAAAGAAAGAGAGGGAGAGAGAGAGAGGGGGAGTCAATTAACTGCATTTGTATTCTGCACAATAATGGACCCTCTCCTACTTTTACCCCAAGGCAGTTAAGTGGAAATTTTAAGGGGAGAGATAGGGGAGGGGGTGAGCTGAAATCTAGCATTTTCCCAAAAAAATAAAAATTAAAGAGTCGGAAAATCTACGACTGTGGACTGGTAATTTCTGGGAATTTTTTTTTTTCTCACGGGTCACAAAGAGTTAATCACCCTTTTCATTTCGAGCAAAAAAAAAATTATATATTTTTTTTTCACGACTTAAAGGAACCTGCGCAAAAGAAAAACATGGAAAAGTTGAATCTCTCCTCTTGTATGCACTAGGAATTACAGCTAAGTCAGTGCTGGGATGCTTTCCAGATTCGCTGTGGAAAGTTAGCTGTCTGACAGAAGAGTACTAGCCACCTCCCCCCTCCCCAAACGTCAGGAATGGTCTCTCCCTGCTTTGCATATTCACCATGCTTGGCCTGGCCATATGGGAAAATGCGACTGAAGGAATTGTTGTGAAAAAAGGGACAGCGAGTTTGAAATAAAAAGTTGTTAAGAGTGGTACCGAAGAGAAAAAAAGAATCCGATACTATGTATTGCGCGTACCCAATCCCAGGACTGGGCGGAAACTCTTTGATGTACTACTATAATGGGAAAGCGGTAAGCGAAAGTCTGCAATTAAAGGTGTAATTCTGACAAGTTTTATTGTTGTAGAAATGTGCATCACATGAACGAGTCAGGGCTCAGAGTCGCTGGAGAGAGGGAGAGGAGGAAAAAAAAAAAAAGCACACAGAGTTGCAGAAAGCAGCACATAATAGATCACTACTGGTTTCTGTGCCTCTGTGTGCTGCTTGTGTATCCCTGAGCCTGGGACTCGATTGCTGTGTCGTCTGCATGTGTGGGATCGGTGGCATTTATGCATGTATTTCTCTTGTGCATCCCCCTGTAGACTCGTGTAGCGTGTACGTGTCTCCCTCTCTATATATTTATTTTATTTTTTATTATTGTTATTTTATTTATTTTTTTGCTTTGTATGTAAAATATTTTTTAATTTTTTTTTTTTACCATTTTTATGTAGACATCTTCTTTTTTATTGTTTTTTTTTTCATTTTTTTGTTTCGTATGTAAAATTATTATTTATTTTTTAACCATTTTTTTGTAGACATCTTCTTTTTATTATTTTTTTTTTTTTTGTTTCGTATATAAAATTATTATTATTTTTTTAACAATTTTTTTTGTAGACATCTTCTTTTTATTATTTTTTTTTTGTTTCGTATGTAAAATTATTATTATTATTTTTTAACCATTTTTTTTGTAGACATCTTCGTTTTATTATTTTTTTCTTTTTTTGTGTCGTATGTAAAATTATTATTATTTTTTTTAACCATTTTTTTTGTAGACATCTTCTTTTTATTATTTTTTCCTTTTTTTTTGTTTTGTATGTAAAATATATTTTTTTTAACCATTTTTTGTAGACTTCTTCTTCTTTATTTTTTTTTTTAAATATGTTTTTTTTTTTTTAACCATTTCTTTGTAGGCATCTTCTTTTTATTCTTTTTTTTTTTTTTGTTGTTTGTATGTAAAGTAAGTTTTCCTTTTCTTACCATTTAAAAAATAAATATTAACTATAAACGTAAAATATGTTTGTTTTCTTATATAGTGATCCTGTTTGTTTGTTGCTTTTTTTGTTACTTGTTATGTTTCTTTAGTCTTAAGCTGGATACACACTGTATAACTTTTGTTGCTCAATGTCCTTTAGATTTACCTTCAACTATGTAGTGCAAGGGCCTGTCTGATTGCATACAAATTGAAAGTGTTTGGTTTGACCTCATATGTTATGGTTTTAAATAATCTAAAGAAAAATTAAGAAAATGTTATATTGTGTATCCAGCTGTAGTTAAGTTTTTTTTTTTTTTTTTTTCCTTAAATGCATTGAGCATAGTGTTTGACAAAGGACTAGGCAACTCTTTAAAAAGTCTTAAAAAAACAAACACATAAAACACATTGGGGAAAATATTAGTATGTATATATCAGGTAAAAGTGTTTTATTGGAATGTTTGTGTATGCTGGGATGTGTGTGAAGAGAAACAAATATATTACAATTTTTATATATATTAAAGCAAATATTTAAAGTGTGTAATTTTACTATACTATACTATATAAGCAAATATTTAAAGTGTGTAATTATATATATAGGCAAATATTTAAAGCGTGTAATTTTATTTTATATATATATATATCTTTATATATAGATATATATATATAGGCAAATATGTAAGTGTGTGTGTATATATATATATATATAAAACATATTTACTCCAAGCATGTATACATGCTGCACAATATATATGTATAGATATCTATCTAAATATCTATCTATCTATCTATCTATCTATCTATCTATCTATCTATCTATCTATCTATCTATCTATCTATCTATCTATCTATCTATCTATCTATCTATCTATCTATTTATCTATCTCTCTCTCTCTCTATCTATCTATCTATCTATCTATCTATAAACCTATCTATCTATATATATATCTATATATATAGATATATATATATATAGATGGAGTATATATATATTAGATAGATAGATAGATAGATAGATACATACATAGATATATATGTAGATATACCTGTCTCTCTCTCTCTCTCTCTCTCTCTCTCTCTCTCTCTCTCTCTCTCTATATATATATATATATATATATATATATATATATATATATATATATATATTATGCAGCATGTATGCATGCTTGGACTTTATTTTTATTTATTTATTTATGTTTGTCTCTATAAAGTGAGGTTGAAGTATGTGTGGCATTTGTTTGCTGTAATCCAACTGCAGGTTTTATTTTACCATCTGGAAGTTTATTTTCCCCTTGGTGTGTGCCATGGGAAAGTAAAAGGCATTTTGGTTTGTCCTCAAGGAAAAGCAAAAACAATAAAATAAAACAGAAAAAAAGAGATACATATAGCACTAGACAAAAGTATCAAAATAGGCAACTCACAAGGTTTTTTTTTTTTTTTTTTTTTTTTTTTTTTACATGCGCCTTCCATGCTTTCACCTCCTCACTTCCTCAGGTCCTTCGCTGCCCAGGTCAGGGGCAATAGGCCAGGAAGAAGGTAGCCTTGTCATGTTCTCCAACTAGGCCTGCTGTTCTTGGAGTAACATGGACCAATAATGTTGTGGTGAATACATCATTCATTATGCTATCATTTTTTTTTTTAATTCTTATGCACCATTGTCTGCTGTGTGCATGTGTATTTATGTGTGTGTATATACACTATAGCTATAGATATATAAATCTATCTATAGCTATAGTGTATATATACACCCACACCCATTTTAATAATTGCACACTTACAAGCACACATAAATTGTAATAGTCTTTTATTATGGCCATAATGATTTTCTACACCTGCCTAGTCACTTTTGTCAAAAGATACAAATTCTGCTTTATAATGAATAGATAACAGCAGAAGGGCCTGATAAATACTGTAAATGATCTATTAAAAAGAGGCGTTAATATATTTGAAATCAAAACTGTAGACCGAAGAGTTGGCAATTAATCCAGATGAATGGAGGCCAATAATCTATGTTTATCTAACAGCACGACATTTTGTTTTTTAATTTTCGGTACATGTTAAAATTTACATTATTACTACTATCAAATATTACATTTAAAGGAGGATTTAAGTAAAAAGCAGGTTGCAAAGATATAGCTGTGAATTTTTCGTGACTGATGCTAATTCTGTGCCGTTATATAAAAAAAAAAAGCGTGTGCTCGTCGAACAGATTTTTTTTGTTTAGAATGGAGCGGGTATTGTTCTGGCAGGGATTCCGCATTGTATGGTTTTTGATATGGTGCCAGACATCTTGCAGAGAATGTGTATGCCATGCATTTTCCCGTGCAAAATATATTTTGAAGCCTGTGCTGTTTTTTATTTATTTTTTCCTTGTTTTTTTTTTTTTTGGGGGGGGGGATATGTTTGGGATACCCTGTTCCATTATAAAATACTGCATTTCATCGTGCCCTACATATATATGTGTTTATTGGTCAACCAACAGCATTTCGCTTTCACAATACAATAAAATTCAAAGACAGGAAATAAAATTTGTTGGCAAAATTCTTGCTTTTCACAATTAAAAAAAAAAAAATTGCAATGGACAGGTGTTCTAGAAAGCAGGTGCAGAAAGAACGATGCGCTCTTTTGCAAAATTTTGGGGATTTTCTTTTTTCTCTTTTTTTTCTTAATCTTCACACAATTTTTCTGTCAGTTGAGGAATTTCACGACATCCTTGATGAATGCTGAGATGAAAGGCTGTGCAGCAGACAAAAAAATTTCACCACATTCCTTAAAAAAAAAAAAGAAAAGATAAGTAGCTATTGTACCAGGGGTCCTGATTGAATAGTTTAACTCAACCCAGATAAACGGACATTACTGAGAAGCTTCTACATGACATCGATTTAGAATTTTTGCTCTGCATGGGTCTTTTGTGTTGCTGCAGCTTCACAGAATGCCTGTAGCATCATCATTATCAGCTGCAACTGGAGTCAGAGCTTTCCCCCTTACATGTGTTAGTTACAACAGGAAAAAAAAATTCCACCATCTTCACTATGAATGAAAGTTAGGTTTACGTTGACCCGACTGTAGTAAAGCATTCAGATAACACCTGGCCATTGTTATTCACAAGTGATTTGGCCCTTTCCATGACATCTAGGCCTTTTTCTGCACCGAAGCGGTTAACGTCACAAATATCCGCACAAGTTATATCATTTAAGGAAACCTACAATTAGACTAATTGCCCTTCTATTTCCAAGTGTTTTCTTTTTCTTTTTGAATATTTGTAGAATTACTGAGAAGCTCTCTTGCTTATACCTTAAATCTGTCTGTGCAACTTTTTTCCTTTTTTTTTTTTTTCTTTTCTAATTCTTCAGTGGAGAGATGCATAAAATAATAATAAAAAAGAATAAAACAGAATGCATGATGTGGAAAAGTTTAAGGCATGCATCAGTATTTGTACACTGGTTGTGAGTTTACTACTTATTAATTTAGTTAGCATCTTTGCTACTTTTTATTTTTTATAAATATAATTCCCTTAGGCTTACTTAGAATTTTTTTAATTTCTTTTGGCTTTTTTATATAATTTCCTTAGGCTTACTTAGATTTTTTTTTTCGGCTTTTTTTATATAATTTCCTTAGGCTTACTTAGAATTTTTTTCATTTTTGTTGGCTTTTTTTTATATAATTCCCTTAGGCTTAATTAGATTTATTTTTTGCTTTTTTATATATAATTCCCTTAGGCTTACTTGGAATTTTTATTTATTTTTTTGCCTTTTTTTTAATATAATTCCTTTAGGCTTACTTAGATTTTTATTTTATTTTTATTTTTTTGCCTTTTTTTATATATACAATTCCCTTAGGCTTACTTAGATATTTTCTTTTTTTTTGGCAGTTTGTGTGCAATTCTTTTTTTTTATAGCCCCAGATAAGTTAAGCCATCCAACATATGTCATTGATTGTAACAGTATACCCCCCCCCCCCCCCCCCTCAATGCCACCAATTCCTTAAAAAGAAAAAAAGAAAAATAGTTTTGTTACAGTTTTTTTTTCTTTGTTCTGCTTTTTCTTTGATGAGTAGAAGTCTTGAAAATAATATATTGAAACCTCTTCAAAGTTTACTTATTTCTCTGTTTCGTTCTTGGGGGCAAAGCCGAGATCTAATGGCTTTAAATACCTTTCCCACTGATCATTCAGGAAATTGAGCAGAAGAATAGTTTGCTTCCTGTTTCAGTTGAAATGTGTTTCTCATTTACTACGCTTACTGAAAAAAAAAAAAAAAAAGTAGTAGAGCGTGTGCTTGTTGTGCAATTTCATATATATATATATATATTGTGTTTTTTGAGGGTGAAAATAAGTGGCATTTGAAAAGGTGATTGAAGAAATGTTATCTGATGGAGTGACCCATTCTGTCTTAGACCAAGGGTACCTGAGATGTTGCCTTCACAAAGCCATGTTTTAGTTTTTTTTTTCGGCTTGACATACTTAAACTTTAGTTGCTTGGCCTGTTTAAAGTAGGGCCTTAAATCTAGGAAAGCTTTAATTAAAAAAAAAAATGGAATTGTATATTACATAAAATATTTGTTCGTTTTTAGGTCTTGATTTACCCATCATAGTTTTGAAAGGCCAACGTCTTGCATCCAAAACAAGACGAAAATTGACACCAATTTTTTCCACAATTAACTGTTTTTTTGCCTTGACATACTTAAACTTTAGTTGCTTGGCCTGTTTAAAGTAAGACCTTAGATCTAGGCAAGCTTTAATTTAAAAAAAAATGGAATTGTATATTACATAAGATATTTGCTCGTTTTTAGGTTTTGATCATCATAGTTTTGAAAGGCCAACGTCTTGCATCCAAAACAAGACTGAACTTGACACCAATTCTTTCCACAATTAACTGTATTTTTTGTGTTTTAAAACATTAGAATATAGCCAGAACCATGCAAGACCCTTTTTTTTGTTTTTAATGAAAGCTTTCTGCTTAGTTGATATACCCCTAATTTAATTTTACCTTCTCTTTTTTTATGCTATCGAGGTTTTGAAAATTATTTATGTTGAGGTTAACATTTTTTTTATAATTCTGGTGATAATTGATAGAAGTGAATGCTTTTATAAGAGCATTTCTTAACTGATTTGGACTGTTCTTTTCTGTTGTCATTAAAAACATCATATTTTCACTGAATTTATCATCTACATATAAATAAATGTGCACATATATTCTCGTTAAATTGCTTTGCTGTAATAAAATCTATATTACAGTATCCTAGTAAAAAAAAAAAGGAATATTTCATCTGTAATCTGCCTTGTCTGAGACGGTTTTTCTCATCATAATTAAGTGGTTCTACAATGGTTTCTCGAGAACTCGGAGGATGATGCTTTTCCTAATGCACTGTACATACATATGTTATGTGGTTCTTTGAGCATGCAGGCTTTGGGAATATGGAGTGGCTTTTTGTTTGCACTAATAATCCATAGAGGATCCTGACTTTTTTTTTTTTAAGTTAATTGTTCTCTTTCCCATGACATTTTTGTAATGTGTTTTTGTCCAGAGAGTGGAAAACGTAAAATGCCAGCGTTTTCACGCCAGATTGCTATGGTGATCTTTTCCCCACCCCCCTCGTGCATTCGATTTTGGTTCTTCAGGCTCATAGTGAAATTTGGATTATAGATGGAATAGTAGGTGTAAGAGAAACTGGAGTAGTGTGAATGAGCGAGCTGTGAAGGATATTAGTTAAGGGGGGGGGGGGGTCTTAACCACTGGAAGTTTTGTAAGTTGGCTGTTTCTCTCTAGAGATCAGGACTGTTAAGGCCAAATTACACTCATCCTAAGACCCCTCATTGTTTAAGTAATTGCTGGAGGGAAGTGGAGTTGCAGCTGTTGGGAAAGGTTTGAAGATCAACACAGACTAAGCATGTTAACATTGGACAAAAAGAGTTTATCATACCCAGAAATGTTTGAGTTCAGTATACACTTAGCATGAACAACCTGCTGATTTCCAGCTGTTGAGGAACTGAAAGTCATAGCAGACTCTATCAGACTCTAGTGTCTCAATCAATGTAGGACCAACAGTTTCTCTGCTGTTTGTTACCCTTCCAAACAGAAGATTATGGCTGCTCAGAATATGTATGATTGCTATAAAATATATATATATATATATATATATATATATATATATATATATATATATACATATATACACTATATTACCAAAAGTATTGGGACACCTGCCTTCAAGCCCCATACATACTATTCGATTTTCTGCAGATTTTCGTCTTCAGATTTACCAAAACCATATAATATGCGGACAGACCTTAAGGCCGCGTACACACGATCCGACGGACCGTTTCAGCAGACAAATCCGATCGTGTGTATGGGCGAGCAGACAGGTTTTTCCAGCAGACAAGTTTTAAAGCATGCTTTAAAACTTGTCTGCTGGAAACCCGTCTGTCCGACATGTCCGCTGGTTAGTACACTGACCTGCGGACATATCTGTCCGCACATGCGTCAAATGGATTTGACGCATGCGTGGAAGTATTTTACTTCCTGGTTCGGTGACATGGCGGCGTCAACGTCACCGCCACGTCACCGCGCTGTCTGCCGGCGGGGATTTTGGTTTGATGGTGTGTACAACCATTAGACCAAAACAGCCCAGCAGACATATCCGATGAAAACGGTCCGTCGGACCGTTTTCATCGGATAAGTTTGAGCGTGTGTACGCGGCCTAAGAGTTTCAATTTGTATGCAATCAGGCAGGCCCTTGCACTACAATGTTTTGGTAAATCTGAAGACAAGAATCTGCAGAAAATCTAATAGTGTGTATGGCAGGGCTCAAAATGTCAAGCCCTGAGCTACTAACCAGGCCTCAAGAGTTACTCGCCACCAGTTGCCCCACCTAATTCATACACTGCCCTGCGCCTAATTGCACCCGTAAACACGCCCTCGTAGATTATCTCATGGAATGACACTGTTAAATGTTTTATGCAGAATCAAGTTACGCAATTAAATATTTCCAACAACAACTTTAACAAAATGGGACAGGGCACTGGGGGCAGACCAGAGGGACAGGGCACTAGAACTGGGTCTCTTCCCTATTCTCTTGCTGTCTCCTCTGCAACTCCCATCCATCCTCTCTCTCTCCCTCTCCTATTCATCTCATCATCAGAAGACTGTGTGTGCGGCTCCACGTTTGCATGTCCCCACTTTCCCCTTTTATTCAGACTGGCAGTGAGGAGAGGAGCTGCAGCACAGCGGGAGGGAGTACAATCCAGCGCTGAGATCCACAGAACTGCAAAGCCATTGACACCATAGCACAGCGCACACTGACATCGCACAGCACACATTGAGACCAGTCTGTTCACAGCGCTCAGGCTGAACTGTTGGACACTTACATAGAGCACAAGGAGAAGAAAACTGCACAAACTGGAAGGCCAAGTCCAACTGCTGAAATACAACCCCACACCGTAATCCCCCCTCCACCAAATGATTTGGACCAGTGGACAAAGTAAGATCCATAAAGACATTGATGAGTGAGTTTGGCGTGGAGGAACTTGACTGGTCTGTGCAGTCTTGAACTCAACCCAATAGAACACCTTTGGGATGAATTAGAGCGAGGACTGGGAGCCAGGCCTTCTTGTCCATTATCAGTGCTTGACTCACAAATGCACTTCTGGCGGAATTGTCCAACATTCCCATAGACACACTCCTATGTGTGTGTGTGTGTGTATATATATATATATATATATATATATATATATATATATATATATATATATTTTTAATGTCTTTTAAAATGTAAAAAAATACCATTCTATTTTGTGTTTGACTGATCTGGTCTTTGATGTATCCATGAACCATTGCTATGTCAGAATAGGGTATGAAGCAACCATCCATACTACAAGGTCTGTGTCAGATTTAGGCCTGGTCTCTTTGAAGTTTAGAAATCATGTGACTGTTCCGTGACTGGACATTTCGGTAGGTATGTTGGGAAACCATCAAGGTGTTCCTACAGAAAACATCAAACATATTCCCTGTATATTTAAGTTTTTTTTTTTCTTGTGGTAATTTTTAACATGTTGAGCACATATGTATGGGGAAGATGCAATAAATGGTACAGTATAGACTTCTGAAAGAAGTTTTACTTTGTAAAGCGTCCGTTACAGCTCACAATTAAGTTATATGGTCAGTTCTAAAAGTGACCCGGCCCTTCTGTGTGCTCCCCATTTATAGTGTCATGTAGGGCAGTGTTCTCTCTGAACCAACACTTTTTTCCATCCTATCCGTTAAAAGGTTTTGAAATGTTAAATTATTAAGTTTTTTTTTTTTTTTCACGCCATACAAAGGTTCAGGGATCATGTCTCATGTGTCAAATTTGACTATTATTTTTTATTTTGCATAATGGGCACATATTACCATTGTTGTGCGTAGCCTATTGCATTGTGTGTGTGCACTCAGAGCCCAAAGTTTGGTGTCAGTAGGGCAGCGGAAGGTGTCAGTTTTCTTTTTATTATTTTTTATAATATTATTTTTTATTACTTTTTATGAAAAAAAAAAAAAATAGGAGCCCCGTTATGGGGTTTTGGTGAAATATCAAGGGTCTAAACAGACTGAGAGATTTCTGGAAAATGGTGTCGGAAACAATCAAAGAAATTACAGATGTGTCTCTTGAGGAAAAACCATCAGTTTTCCTACTGCATGATATTCCGCTATCTAATGAAAACTATAACAATTCCTTATTGAGGCATTTACTTACCGCAGCAAAAGCGTGTATACCATCCCTTTGGAAAAGTACAGTAGCCCCAACAAAAATGCAATGGATGGGGAGAATAGCGGAGATTCAGCAGATGGAAAACTTAACGATGGTACTGAGAGAACAAGAAGAAAAATATTGGGAGATTTGGTCACCATATAGGGAATATAGGGAACGGAATTCATAAGGGCGCGAGGAGCCGGTTTTCTTACCTTTTTTTTTTTTTCTCTCTTTTCTCTCTTTTCTTTCTGCTTGTCCTAAATGTTAGAGGCAAGTTTTCTATTGGGAGGTTGGGTAACCAGGGGGGGGGGGGGGGTCCCAGGTTAATATTAATAAAAGTGGTAGAGCTGTTTGATAAGAAGATGCAGATTAAGATAAGAATGATATTGTATAAATGATATTGTTTAAAGTTTGCTTAGTTATCTGTATGGAAGAAGAAAAAAAAAAAGGAATTTCAAAAATAAAGAATTTATAAACAGACCCCTGATGTCTGACTTTAGAAAGAAACTAAGGACAGAGATTCCTCAGTCCCTTTCTTTGCGGCCTGCAGTAAACATAATTTACTATGCTTCAGTTAAGAATTAAGACAGTAAGGAGGTGATCCCGTCTCGGGCTCATAGAACCTTACTTAATATCCTTTTATTCTATTGGAGGAAGGCCATACTTCTACGATGGCGCAAACTGGGGCACCTGATTGCGCTTCTGGAAGGGACTGCCTTATTATAAAGCGACTTACTTATCTAGAGGCTGCGAGTAGAAATTTGAGAGGGTTTGGCATAGGGTTGTCCCGATGCCTCTTTTTTAGGACCGAGTACAAGTACGGATACTTTTTTTCAAGTAGTCGCCGATACCAAATACCGATACTTTTTTTAAATGTGTCCCCAAATGCAGCCTTGTCCCCCACATATGCAGCCATGTCCCCCCACAAATGCAGCCATGTCCCCCACATATTGCAGTCATGTATGTCCCCCACATATTGCAGCCATGTCATGTCCCCCACATATGCAGTCGTGTATGTCCCCCCACATATGCAGTCATGTATGTCCCCCCACATACGCAGTCATGTATGTCCCCCACATATGCAGTCATGTATGTCCCCCCACATATGCAGTCATGTATGTCCCCCACATATGCAGCCATGTATGTCCCCCACATATGCAGTCATGTATGTCCCCCATATGCAGCCATGTATGTCCCCCATATGCAGCCATGTATGTCCCCCATATGCAGTCATGTATGTCCCCCATATGCAGCCATGTATGTCCCCCATATGCAGCCATGTATTTCCCCCATATGCAGCCATGTATGTCCCCCATATGCAGTCATGTATGTCCCCCACATATGCAGCCATGTATGTCCCCCATATGCAGCCAGGTATGTCCCCCATATGCAGTCATGTATGTCCCCCATATGCAGTCATGTATGTCCCCCATATGCAGCCATGTATGTCCCCCATATGCAGCCATGTATGTCCCCCATATGCAGTCATGTATGTCCCCCATATGCAGTCATGTATGTCCCCCATATGCAGCCATGTATGTCCCCCATATGCAGCCATGTATGTCCCCCATATGCAGCCATGTATGTCCCCCATATGCAGCCATGTATGTCCCCCATATTGCAGCCATGTGTCCCTCATACCTTTTAGATATGCTGATGCCGCCTCTGCCGCATACCGCCGTATCCCCTGCACAATCGCGTAGCGCATTACAAGCTTTCATTCTAAAAACTTGTAAATGGCCGCGCTCCGTGTATTAAAACTCCCCTTCTCCGGATTGGAGGGATCCGTCCAATCCCACGCAAGGGGGAGTGTCTATACGCGGATTGGTGCATAGACACTCCCCCTTGCTCGGGATTGGAGGGATCCCTCCAATCCGGAGAAGGGGAGTGTCAATACACGGCCATTTACAAGTATTCAGAATGAATGCTTGTAATGTGTGCTATGCGATTGTGCAGGGGGATACGGCGGTATGCGGTGGCGTCAGCATATCTAAAAAGGTATGAGGGATGCATCGCTGCAATATGGGGGGGAAGTATTCTATTTCAGTATCAGGGGTATTTGCGGGAGTACAAGTACTCCCGCAAATACTCGGCATCGGTCCCGATACCGTTACTAGTATCGGTATCGGGACAACCCTAGTTTGGCAGGCAGGCATGGTACAACTCTGATTTGACTGTAGGTTAGCACATACAGGTGGGAGATGATGTGATGGTCCTTCTTGATCTGGAGGGGGTCTGCTGCACCAACGGGAGCTCCGCCTTTACTATTGGTCGAGTTACGCAGTGAGGCAAGAATATTGTATCTGGGAGTTCATGGGTGACAGGGGGAGAGGGAACTGAGTATGGGGGTTGTTGGGTGGGAGATCTCTTGATAGTTAGTTAGTACTGTTAGTTAGACAGGGCAAATGTTTGTACTTGTGCATGTTGGCATATAGCTAACTCAGTGTTGTGCTGAGACAGTTTTTGTTGTAAGTTTATGTTTTTTTTTTTTTTAAATCAGTAAAAATAATTTTACAAAAAAAAGTTCAATTAAGGGTCCTTTCAGACGTCCGCTCCGTTCGTCCGCTTATTACAAGTCCGTTTACGGACTTGTAATGGGCCCCTATAAGAGCGGATCCATTAGCGGATGATGCAACCGCTAACGTCCGCAAGATCCGCATCCGTTTTTTTGGACGGAAGAATGTCCTATTTTTCTTCCGTCCAGCGGATCGGATCGGATGCAAATAGACAGACGGTCCGTTTCCATCCGATTCCCCAAAGGTGATAGCGGAGGAGAGACAGGGCGGTCCCCGCACAGTGTGCGGGGACCGCCCTGTCCGCCCGACAGCTCAGCGGAGACCCCCCGCTGAGCTGACGGACACACGGAGCGAACCAAAAAACGGTCCGCTCCGTGTGAAAGAACCCTCAGTACAGATCACTCACTTTATGATAAACAAAACAATCTCTCAACATTTGGTCAAAAGCTTTACCACATGTATTTCCCTTGAAGTGCCCCCTGGAGTCATGTTCGTGTTTGTGAGCCAGTAAACCAGAGCTCTTCAACATGTCAATATAGTACTGGACTCCATTTGGTTCCAGTGCCTCTTACCTCCATCTCTTACAGAACTAACCAGAATGTCCCTACCAACGTAATATTGATACATAGTAGGACCAGTTTGGTGACAATTGAGATAACCTACCAGTAATAAAATGTGCTGTACAAAATTTCCACTAGGCAACAAATAAGGCCACACTCCAGCATATAATATACCCTTCAGTTTTATATTCTCTTCCAGGACATCTTGAGATTACCTCTATTATAAACTTGTGATTGAGCAAAAAGCGTCAGGAAAGGGTGCTCAATAGGCAAGTTGTGTTAAAGTCCATTACATTGATGACAAGCATATTATATTCTGGAAGGGGGTCCTTTGTTTTTTACACAGAACACAGAAGTTGCAAGGAACCCAAGAGATGTGTACGCCCACACCCACTGACCAGCTTTGACTGTGGCAGGCTCTCAGAGAAGTACGGGAAACTCTTTTTGTTTGAGCACTTGAAGAGAACTCAGAGGAAGCACAAACTCTATGCAGTTGAAGCCCTAATGGCAGTGGAACCTTGAGCTTCCAAGTGCTGCAAAGAGTATGGGGCTCTTTAGATCAGAGGTCTCAAACCGGCAGCCCTCCAGCTGTTGTGAAACTACAAGTCCCATGAGGCATTGCACGGCTGACGGTTATAGGCCGCGTACACACGATCAAACATGTCCTCTGAAACTGGTCCGCAGACCAGTTTCCGCGGACATGTTCGATCGTGTGTACGGCCTAGCGGACGGGTTTCCAGCGGACAAAAGTTTCTAAGCATGCTTAGAAACTTTTCCGCTGGAAACCTGTCCGTCGGACATGTCCGCTGGTTAGTACGCCTAACCAGCGGACCGAAATCCCCCGCATGCGTCAAATGGATTTGACGCATGCGTGGAAGCATTTTACTTCCTTGTTTTTGCACGTCGCGGCGTCAACGTCGCTGCTACGTCACCGCGTTGTCTGTCTGCGGGGATTTTGGTTTGATCGTGTGTACACACATCAGACCAAAATATCCTAGGAGACATGTCCGATGAAAACGGTCCGCGGCCCCACAGGCAGAGGCATGATGAGACATTTCACAACAGCTGTTTGACACCCCTGCTTTAGATTAACAATGTTGGTAACTTTTCAGTGAATAGGCCACGGAGCTCATTTATAGAAAATGGTGCAAACGTGGCTATGGCACCGCCTCTATTTATAAATTGGGCTTCATAACACTCCAGATACTTTACAGCGTAAATACATTAGGTGGCTTATTAAAGCATGCTCTCTGTAGCACTGCGAATAATAGGCACCTACATACCTACCTATATTTACTGTAGTAAATATAGCTCTTGTGCAAGATGGACTGCGCTCCATCGAAACGTTGCCAATAAAATATTGTTGCCTTGACTTATCTCCGTTGCAAGACCAATATGTGGCACTATACTTTTTGGGGGATTTGTATGGATATGTCTTTGTGGGTGGGCAACCAGGCACTTACCTCATAAAGAGTACATAGTTCATATTTTCATCACACACGTTCCTGGAATGAGCTCTTAAGGTATTGGGTGCTGTAGCAACCACCAGCTGGATACTGGAACCTGTACGATATGTAGAAATTCACCAGCACACCAAGGATCATCAATTTCGTCCAAACGCTTTTTATTCAAGAAAGATCATCACATGCCTGACGAAGGGCGTCCTGCGTGACGCCAAAATATTGTACTACACCATTTTGTGATGTGATCTTTCTTGAAAAACAAAAACAAAAAACGTTTGGACGAAATTGACGATCCTTGATGTGCTGGCAAATATCTCCATACATCATAAACAGAGCAAAGTGGCTACATTTAAGGCAGTAGGGGATTGGCTTAATGCGTTTGAACTGTGACTTAGCACTAGGCCTAGAAATGCCTAATATTATGAAAATAATGCAGACTGGTCATTTATTTTTTATTTAATAGAAAAACAATTTGAAAGCAAAAAAAAAGGAAATGCTATTTGTTCGGACAGTTTTTGAACATTGGCAGTTTTTACCATTACATATTCCTGAATTGGCAAGAATAGCCAATATGACACCTGTATTTTATAAGATTCTTGTTGGGTCATTTATGACATTAAGAGCCGTGTCTCATGCCTCAGGAATGTTAATAATTCCTACTGAATTAATTTGCTGCATTTTCTGAAACATCAGTTTAGCCAACAAATTATACTAAAGATAGAACTGGTCAAGTGTAAATGTAGAAGACCTCCTAAGCCACACACTCAGCCTAGTTTGCTACCTGTACCCACATTACTTTAAGGCTGGGTTCACACTATCTTCACATGCGATTCACAGCAGGGGTCCGGTGAGTCCCCGTTCACCATTTCAGGTTCGATTCCAGCCCAAATTTTAGGCTGAATTCAGGCCTGAAATGAACCAAAAGACGCACAGGGCCCCTGTACAAATTTGCACCAAAGCCGCAGCAGAGATATGTGAACCGTCTCCATAGAGAGACAGTCAAAATCTCCTGCTATTGTGAATTGGATTGCGAATTGGATGTGGACACCCTGCATCCAATTCGCAATAGTGTGAACCCAGCCTAAAGTAGAACTGCAGCCAGACTATGGACATTGAAGGGGTTAACCACTAAGGGGGCTAGGAAGGGGTTAAGTGTGTCCTAGGGAGTAATTCTAACTGTTAAGGGGCATGGCTTACTGTAACACGTCACTAATCACTACTCCCAATGAGAGGGAGCAGACGATCAGTGTTGTGTCACTAGGCAGAACGGGAAGATGCCTTGTTTACACAGGCTTCCCCCCGTTCTACAGCTCTGTGAATCGATTGCGGTTTGTGGGTCTGTGGGTTCCGCGGGCACGATCACGGAGCTCGCGGCAGGGGCACAGTGGGAAATTCAAAGTGACGTAAATATAGGTCACTTTGCCCAACCGTGCCATTCTGCTGACGTATATCCTCGTCACGCGGTTGTCAAGAGGTTAAATGTCCAGTAAAGCTACTCTCTCTGACAGGGGATAATAGGGCATGACGGGGGATGACAGGGGATCACTGGGGGTTAAAAGGGATGACAGAGGGTGAAAGGGGGTGACAGAGGGTGACAGGGGATGACAGGGTTGATGGCATGACAGGGGATGACAGGGTAGGACAGGGGGTGACAGGGGATGACAGGGGATGACAGGGGGTGACAGGGGATGACAGGGTTGATGGCATGACAGGGGGTGACAGGGGATGACAGGGTAGGACAGGGGGTGACAGGGGATGACAGGGGATGACAGGGTAGGACAGGGGGTGACAGGGGATGACAGGGGATGACAGGGGGTGACAGGGGATGACAGGGTTGAAGGCATGACAGGGGGTGACAGGGGATGACAGGGTAGGACAGGGGGTGACAGGGGATGACAGGGGATGACAGGGTAGGACAGGGGGTGACAGGGGATGAAAGGAGATGACAGGGGGGTGACAGGGGATGACAGAGTAGGACAGGGGATGACAGGGGATGACAATTGGTGGACCTCAGTCATGAAATCAAGCAAATCCAAGGGAAAAATCTCAATTTTAGGGGGGAACAGAAGAAGCTTTTACATCTAATACAGTTAATAACAGGCATATTGTGGTGTTTGATAGGATGAGTACAGATTTACAAAAGTTTCATAAGAACACAGATTCAATTTTTCCAATCTTTGGTTATTTTGAACAGTTAATGGACACGTTTATCTTGTTCATATAGCATTTTCCAGCCAAATAAATAATGATTGCAGCTTTCCAACTTAAAAAGAAGCTATCGCTTCCCAGAGGGTGTGTTGCCTGTCTCAATGATGTCACTGGCTCCTACTCTTCTGATAAAATGGGGAAGATCTCCAAAATGTCTGGTTCCATTATATAATATGAGATCTTCCTTCTCACATCCTTCACACACAGTCACCAAAATGGGGTTCTTGTCAGTTGTCCCCCACACCTTCTAGGTGTTTCTATGTGTGTGTGAGAATACATGGCTGAGTATATACATACTGGGACTGATTTACTAAAACTGGGGGGTGTAAAATTCAATGCAGCTCTGCATGGTAGCCATTGGTTTCTAACTTGACCTTTTTCAATTAAAGCGGTTGTAAAGGTTCCTGTTTAAAAAAAAAAACATGTTATACTTACCTCCACTGTGCAGTTCGTTTTGCACAGAGTGGCCCCGATCCTCCTTTTATATGCACCCACGGCGGCTCTCTCAGCTCCTCTCCCGAGGGGGTTAACTTGCAGGCGCACTCCTGTGTCATACATTCAG
This sequence comes from Rana kukunoris, assembly GCA_029574335.1. Lineage (NCBI taxonomy): Eukaryota > Metazoa > Chordata > Amphibia > Anura > Ranidae > Rana > Rana kukunoris. The sequence goes on along the minus strand of CM056049.1, from coordinate 44,465,188 downwards.
CGTCCATAGACACAGAGTGTATGACTCGGCCCCGCCCCCTGGCGCCCGCGTCATTTGATTTGATTGACAGCAGCGGGAGTCAATGGCTGCGCTGCTATCAATCTACCCAATGAAGAGCTTAGAAGCTGTGGAGAGAACGACGCGGTATCGTGCTCACAAAAATTCAGGGCTCAGGTAAGTAAAACATGGGGACTAAGGGGCGAGACACTGCAAGGTGTTTTTTCACCTTAATGCTTAGGATGGTTTACAACCCCTTTAAGTTTTGACCAAAAAATCCAGGAAGCGGATTGGTTTCTATGCAGAGCTGCAGCAGATTTTGCACTCTCCAGTTTTAGTAAATCCCTGCTTTCATAGAAGTGTTGCCTTTACATTATGCTGGGTTTATTGCATTGAATATTTATTTATTTGGAATGTTCTGCCCGATATTCCTCCTTCACCAGGAAGAGCAGCGATGGCAGGTCAGTGAGATTGAAGCCACTGGCTCTGGCACTGGCACTGGTTATGTGTCCTGCAGAATTATCATCGTGCTTACAATCTAAGGTCCCTAACTCACATTCACACAGTAGGGCCCTATTAGACATTAGCCAATTGACCTACCAGAATGTCTTTGGAGTGTAGAAGGAAACCAGAGTACCCGGAGAAAACCCATACATGCACAGGGAGAACATACAAACTCCAGGCCGGTAGTGTCATGACTCATGGTTGGGATTCAAACCGGCGACTTAGTGTTAGGCACTAATGAGTGGTTCAAGCCTTGTTTCAGTTCGCAGGGTAGTCTTCCAGTTCACGATTGCAGACTGATAGTGGTAAGAGGCGTTGGTGCGGAAGATGGTCTATGTGGACATTTTTACTTATGTAGGTGCCTGCATACTTAGATGTGCCTTTTTTAATTATCAATCATGTGAGTTGCTAAATGTTGTACCTTCATTAAAGGTGACCATATTGCTACACTTAGAGGTGCCTCTCTTCTCTTTTATACTCTGGAGCTCCTGCTGGATTTTGCTTATCCCCTTGTGGAGGCTTCCATTTGTGGATGGACATTTTATGGTTACACAACGTATCACATTGCTATAATCTTTTTATATGGACTATAAACTGAAGGACTTATGAATAATTGGTTGTGGAACAAATCATTTGATTTCTTATGGTGCAATTCGCTTTGATATGCAAGTGCTTTGGATTACAAGCATGTTTCTGGAACGAATTATGCTCAAAATCCAGGGTTTTACTTCATACTATCTAGATTATGGAGTATAGGTTGGCCTAAATAGTATAGAAAGAGAAACCAGGGCAGGTCTGAGGCCTCGTACACACGACCGAGAATCTCGTCGTAACAGACACATCATTTTCCTTGACAAGTTCCTAGTCAGGCTTGTCGAGAATCTTGTCAAGCTTTCCTTGCATACACACTGTCAAGACAAAATCTCGTCGTTCTCAAACACAGTGACGTACAACACGTACGACGGCACTATAAAGGGGAAGTTCCATTCCACTTGGCGCCACCCTTGGGGCTGCTTTTGCTAATCTCATGTTACTGCGTGTTAGTAAAAGTTTGGTGAGAGACGATTCGCGCTTTTCAGTCTGTTACAGCGTGACAAATGTGCTATCTCCATTATGAACGCTACTTTTACCGAAGGTGCGCTCCCGTCTCATACTTTATTCTGAGCATGCGTGGGTTTCTAAGCATACACACGAAAGTGTTTCTTGTCGTAAACCAGCCTGATGAGGAAATTGAGACTCCTGACGAGAAAAAAGAGAGCATGTTCTCTTTTTTTCTTGTCGAGATCCACGACAGTTTTCTCGACGAAAAACACACACACGACCGTTTTCCTCGGCAATAATGCTCTGCCAGCAATTTTCTTAATGGATTTTGCAGAGGAAAACGGTCGTGTGTACGAGGTCTGATAGTTGTCCTGTGGTCAGATTCTTCAACCTGAGCTGTGGATCTCTGCAGCTCCTCCAGAGTTACCAGGAACCGAGGAAAACGGTCGTGTGTACGAGGCCTTAGAGGCTCGTCTCTTCTCTTTTATACTCTGGTGCTCCTGCTGGATTTTGCTTCTAATCCCCTTTGGGAGGCTTCCATTTGTGGATGGACATTTTATGGTTACACAACCTGGTCACATTGCTATAATCTTTGTATATGGACTATAAACTGAAGGATTTATGAATAAATGGTTGTGGAACGAATCATTTGATTTCTTTTGGGGCAATTCGCTTTGATATACAAGTGTTTTGGATTACAAGCATGTTTCTGGAACTAGTTATGCTCAAAATCTAAGGTTTTACCGCATACTATTTAGATTATGGAGTATAGGTTGGGCCAAATAGTTTAGAAAGAGAAATCGGGGAAGGTCTGACACCATATAGTCCACAAAAAAGACAATGCAAGAGGAACCATATACTCCACACGATACTTTCTGTGTGACAGGTTCTCATTAAAGAATGAACGCACTTCTAAGACCCACAAGCTCTGTAGATAATACCACATATCTGGAGTTCCTTGAGCAATGAAAATAGGCTTAGACTCTTCAACTTTATGTCCCTTTTTATTTGTGTGTGTGTGTGTTGTTAAGCATGTACCAGTGATTCAGTTACTCCTATCAAGTTACGTAGGGGTAATAATTCCACTTCAGTACACAAACTAGTACAGATGTACTTCAGGGGGAGGAATGCATTTCACTACATAGCTATTGAATGGCATGACAAAGAGGTATTCTGGCAATGCTATCTATTTCATATCTCTGCCAGGACAATAATATGCTAGGAATTCTCGCACCCATGTCTGTTGAATGGGATTTTAGAAGACAATGGGGGTGATTTACTAAAGGAGCAGACTGTTCACTCATGTGCTAGCACAAAATCTGTTGTTTTTTTGTTTTTGGTATTCAACATTGGCATGGTTTCACCTTATTCACTAAGTAAACTAAGTAAATACTATTGCTGGAAAATGAACAGCGTTCTATTAGGGAATCAATCCAAAGTGTATTTCTTTATATACAGTTGCAAGAAAAAGTATGTGAACCGTTTTGGAATGATATGGATTTTTGCACAAATTGGTCATAAAATGTGATCTGATCTTCATCTAAGTCACAGCGATAGACAATCACAGTCTGATTAAACTAATAACACACAAATAATTAAATGTTACCATGTTTCTATTGAACACACCATGTAAACATTCACAGTGCAGGTAGAAAAAGTATGTGAACCCCTAGAATACTGACATCTCCAAGCGCTAATTGGAGTGAGGTGTCAGCCAACTTGAGTCCAATCAATGAGATGAGATTGGAGGTGTTGGTTACAGCTGCCCTGCCCTATAAAAAAAACGCACACCAGTTCTGGACCAATTTGTGCAGAAATCCATATCATCCCAAAAGGTTCACATACTTTTTCTTGCAACTGTGTGTGTATATATATATATATATATATATATATATATAGACACACATACACAATTCTTACACTCTATTCTCCATCTCTTTATATGTATACATATATATATATATAGAGAGAGAGATATCTATATAGATATATCTATATATAGAGATATATATATATATATCTATATATATAGAGATATATATATATATATATATATATATATATATATATATATATAGATATATATATATATAGATATAGATATATAGATATCTATATATATATATAGATATATATAGATATATATAAAGAGAGGGAGAATAGAGTGCAAAAATTGTGTATGTGTGTGTGTATATATATATATATATATATATATATATATATATATGTATATGTTTTATATATCTACTGTATATAGATATATATCTATATACAGTGGAACCTTGGTTTACGATTAACACAGTTAACAAGCGTTTTGAATAACGAGCAACTTTTGAAAAGAAGGCCAGAGGTGCGGGGTGCTGGTGACACTCGAAATGGCTCGGAGCCGTTTCGAAATACTCGGAATCATCAGTTTTCAAATCTTTCCGAGGGTTTCCGAGATCAGCTGAACTGTGCGGAGTATTTCCGAGGCTCTCCGGTGCCCCCCCACCTCTGGCCATATGCGGTATTGCATGCCATAGAAGTCAATGCGGAATGAATTGTCTTAGTTTCCATTGACTTCTATGGGGAAACTCGCTTTGATATGCAAGTGCTTTGGATTACAAGCATTATCCTGCTCGTAATCCAAGGTTCCACTGTATCTAAATATATATATATATATATATATATATAGCTATAAAGATTTAATGTATCTATATATAGCTCTATAGCTCTCTCTCTCTCTCTCTATGTATATATATATATATATATATATATATATGTATATATATATATATATATATATATATATATATATATATATATATATATATATATATATATATATATATATATATATGTATATATATATATATATATATATATATACAGGGAGTGCAGAATTATTAGGCAAGTTGTATTTTTGAGGATTCATTTTATTATTGAACAACAACCATGTTCTCAATGAACCCAAAAAACTCATTAATATCAAAGCTGAATATTTTTGGAAGTAGTTTTTAGTTTGTTCTTAGTTTTAGCTATTTTAGGGGGATATCTGTGTGTGCAGGTGACTATTACTGTGCATAATTATTAGGCAACTTAACAAAAAACAAATATATACCTATTTCAATTATTTATTTTTACCAGTGAAACCAATATAACATCTCAACATTCACAAATATACATTTCTGACATTCAAAAACAAATCAGTGACCAATATAGCCACCTTTCTTTGCAAGGACACTCATGCAGCCTGCCATGGATTCTGTCAGTGTTTTGATCTGTTCACCATCAACATTGCGTGCAGCAGCAACCACAGCCTCCCAGACACTGTTCAGAGAGATGTACTGTTTTCCCTCCTTGTATATCTCACATTTGATGATGGACCACAGGTTCTCAATGGGGTTCAGATCAGGTGAACAAGGAGGCCATGTCATTAGTTTTTCTTCTTTTATACCCTTTCTTGCCAGCCACGCTGTTGAGTACTTGGACGCGTTTGCTGGAGCATTGTCCTGCATGAAAATCATGTTTTTTTTGAAGGATGCAGACTTCTTCCTGTACCACTGCTTGAAGAAGGTGTCTTACAGAAACTGGCAGTAGGACTGGGAGTTGAGCTTGACTCCATCCTCAACCCGAAAAGGCCCCACAAGCTCATCTTTGATGATACCAGCCCAAACCAGTAGTCCACCTCCACCTTGCTGGCGTCTGAGTCGGACTGGAGCTCTCTGCCCTTTACCAATCCAGCCACATGCCCATCCATCTGGCCCATCAAGACTCACTCTCATTTCATCAGTCCATAAAACCTTAGAAAAATCAGTCTTGAGATATTTCTTGGCCCAGTCTTAACGTTTCAGCTTGTGTGTCTTGTTCAGTGGTGGTCGTCTTTCAGCCTTTCTTACCTTGGCCATGTCTCTGAGTATTGCACACCTTGTGCTTTTGGGCACTCCAGTGATGTTGCAGCTATGAAATATGGCCAAACTGGTGGCAAGTGGCATCTTGGCAGCTGCACGCTTGACTTTTCTCAGTTCATGGGCAGTTATTTTGCGCCTTGGTATTTCCACACGCTTCTTGCGACCCTGTTGACTATTTTGACTGAAACGCTTGATTGTTCGATGATCACGCTTCAGAAGCTTTGCAATTTTAAGAGTGCTGCATCCCTCTGCAAGATAGCTCACTATTTTTGACTTTTCTGAGCCTGTCAAGTCCTTCTTTTGACCCATTTTGCCAAATGAAAGGAAGTTGCCTAATAATTATGCACACCTGATATAGGGTGTTGATGTCATTAGACCACACCCCTTCTCATTACAGAGATGCACATCACCTAATATGCTTAATTGGTAGTAGGCTTTAGAGCCTATACAGCTTGGAGTAAGACAACATGCATAAAGAGGATGATGTGGTCAAAATACTCATTTGCCTAATAATTCTGCACTCCCTGTATATATACTATATAAATTCCCAAAAGTAGCTACAAATGTATGAATGAGTAAGTAAACTAAGTAAATACTATCTTTGGAAAATGAACAGTGTTCTACTATGGAATCAATCCAAGGTGTATTTGTATATATATATATATATATATATATATATATATATATATATATATATATATATATATATATATATATATATATATATATATATATATATAAAGAGAGAGAGAGAGTATATTTATATACTGTAGAGACAGACAGACAGACAGACAGACAGACAGACAGACAGACAGACAGACAGATAGATAGGTAGGTAGGTAGATAGATAGATAGATAGATAGATAGATAGATAGATAGATAGATAGATAGATAGATAGATAGATGTGTATATATGTATATATATTGTATACAGTGGCGTAACCAGAGTCATGGGCGCCCGGGGCAGATTTTTTTTTTCGCCCCCCTTATATAAACATGATATCAGGGCTGCAGTGTGGAGCTCCCTATTAAGCTATGGACCGGGCTGGGCCAACACTCTACTCCAGCGGAGTCCCAGCCTCAGCCTGTGGTAGAGACAGGGTGTGCGCTGGGGAAGACTTGGGACAGGCAGCCTGTCCCAGGTCTTCCCCAGCGCACACCCTGCCTCTGCTAAACCATTTTCCCCCTGCATCACATCCCAGCGACACTTACTTGCTTGGCTGAACGGGAGTCCCTGCAGGCGCCGCCGACTGCAGATCACGTCGCCATCTTGGAGCCTTCCGCAGCGCGTGCCGGTGTTATGCCAAACAGGGCATCCCCTGCATCCTTCCAGGCGTGCCCATGCCGGCCGCTGGGAGGTACCAGCGGGGAGCTGTGCGCTCAGTGGAGGAGCTGCTCAATATACTATCCGCAGAGCTGTCGGTCGCTGGTGCCCCCCTCAGCTCAGCGCCCGGGGCAGACGCACCCCCTGCCCCCCTGGTTGTTACGCCACTGATTGTATATAGTTTGTGATTCTTAAAAGTAGCTACAAATGTATGAATGAGATTCTACTTCTGTTTCAGATTAGAGTAGATTTAGATTCATTCGACCCGGGATTGTTTTCTGTTTTTTTCTTTTTTTCTTTCAATTGCAACATTCATCATTAAAAAAAAATCTCCATATATAATAACCAGCACCTCTGACCGCTGCAGATGCCTGCAATCTTTTACTAGAACTACAAGGGCTTGTAAATTGCAAACATTTATAGAAATTGGGATCATTTTGTTTTGTGAAGCACAAAGTATCATGAACAATTGCCTTTTCTAAATAAAATACACATTTTTATTGCTTTTTGTTATCTTTGTTGCATCTCAGCTCTGATGATCACTCGCAGGCTTTTTTGCAGCCACTTCATATACTCCAGCAATAGCTGCACAGCATTTCTAATGGTGGGTTTCCTAATGGCAACCACTGTGAACCATTTTTGTGTGATCGTAATGTGTTCTGAGGCAGCCACTTGTAGTTTTTATCGGAAGCCCATATGACAGGTTGAAATGCAGAATAACAATTGGCAGACAAGGACAGAGTGTTGTCACCCTATTCCTGAAAAAAAATCTTTATGGCAGGATCGGGAAATACACGATATTGCCAAAAGTATTGGAACACCTGCCTTTACACGCATATGATCTTTAATGGCATCTTAGTCCGTAGGGTTCAAAACAGAGTTGGCCCACCATTTACGGCTATAACAGCTTAAACTCCTCTGGGAAGGCCGTCCACAAGGTTTAGGAGTGTGTCTATGGGAATTTTTAACCCTACGGACTAAGACTGGGATGCCATTAAAATGCATGTGTGTGTAAAGGCTGGCGTCCAAATACTTTTGACCAAATAGTGTATTTTAATAAAAATCTAAAAATTGTAAATGATTGAAAATGGCTTTTTAAACTACAAATACTGTTAGCTTGGTGAGCACTTGGAGAGACTCCGTATGGAGGGGCGGTGAACTTAAAAATGTAAACCAGGTAGAGTCACTGGTGGGAATTTAACAAGGACCATGGAGTGGCAAGAGTTGATGATATACCTCTTTTTTATATAGCATAATTATACATACACTTCTGAAGATGAGTAATATAATTCATTAAAGACCAGAAATTTTGGATGAAGCTTTGTAAAGGTCACCCTTTTTCAAGAGCAATAGCGAACACGATTGTTATATATAAATACCAATATATATAATTAAACGTTTGCAGACTCAATAATGTTTTTCTAAACTAAAGGTGCCATCTTTTTTTCTGGCAGCCTTAAAGGTAATTAGTAGTTTCTCACTGTATACCAAGCATAAGGTAGTTGTATTAATTAGTCTGTTTCGTTACCTCTTACCAGTACCCATTATGTGCTGAGTCCGCCTATTAGTGTGATCAGGGCTTTTTTTCTAAGGGAACTTGGGGGAACTCAGTTCCACCACCTTTGGCCCAGACCCTTTGGTGCCTGCTCACCACAATCACTTGTAAACACAGAAGTCTGGTTTCTGTGTTTACAAGTGACAGCTCTGCACTCTGTGTGTAACCCCCCCTGAACTCTGCACTCTGTATGTAGTGCAATTCTGGTATTTAATGCCCCTTTAAGACCCTTCTACTGTTTGTGAAATCTGAACGGGGTCGTGGTTGAGTTCCTGCACCTATTTTCTGAGAAAAAAAGCTCTGAGTGTGATTGTGTTGCTGCCACCAGTTCTGAGATTTCTGGAGCTGTCCTGCTTTTTAGAAGATCGTAACGACAGTAATTTATAACAAAGTGTATAAATGTGAGCATGGTTAAAGTTCACCTGTACTCAGGAAATATGTAAAGCTACCATTGCTGACCTTATGCTAAGTAAAAATACTGGAGTTTCACTACTTTAGATGACTGGTCTGGAGCAAGGATTGAGCATGGGAGGTCAAAACTGGATCAGCATTGATTAGGTATATAGTATTTTTTAGCATACTGTATATAGTGGAAACAGTATGACTATAGCATAATACCGATATTGCCATCATTTTACAAGGCCAGTTTTACCAATTAGCATCGGCTTCTATGTCACAGAGGTCTCCATACTGCTGCCCGTGGGCCGGATGAAACCTTTTGCTTGCCTATTCCTCCTACTGATACATGGAACCATTCCTTCAACTAATACCAACACTGGGGTACTATTTCTCCCACTAACACCAACAATGGGGACCATAGGTGTGCGCAGCCTTTGCCATTAGGGTGTTCACCCCAAAGCTTAAACACACTCTACCGATCACTTACCATGTTCATTCAGAAAGGGAAGAGGACGGTAAATGGCATATTTACTGGCCCCTTCCCTCACTCATCCTAAGGCTCCATTCACATCTGAGCGACAAAACGCCGGTCGCCCGACGCTCTTGTCGCTCGAGATGTGAAATAACATTGCGGTCTATGGAGATGGTTCACATCTCAACGCCTGTCGCCTGAAAAAAAGTCCCGGACCCTTTTTTTCAGGCGACATTGGCGTTCGCTCATAGACCGCAATGTTAAAGAAAGAAGAAAAAAAAAAGTTTAATCTACAGACGGCAAGATAAGCCGCGTACGCGGCGTATCGTGTCGCCTAGGTGTGAATGCAGCCTAAAACATTCACAGCAACAACTGGTGGGAGAGGAGGGAAGCCGGCAATGCTGTGGGGGGAAGGAGGGGGAGCCAGGTCAGTAGGGGAATCTGTTCTGCACAGAGCGATTAGGGTGTGCCTGGGCACACCTTGCACACCCTGTGCGCACGCCTATGATGGGGACTCCTTCCCTCCACCGACACCAATGATGGGTTCATAATTGCTCCCACTGATATAAATGATTGGGCACTCTTCCTCACACTGCCACCAACAATGGGGCACTATTCCTCCAACCAATACTAATGACCGGGCACTATTCTTCCTACTACTAAGCAATGTAATTTTCTTATTCTGACTGACCACCAAACCTGAGATATTGGTTACTAATGCCAAGGCATTTTCTACTCCCAGGAGGGACATAGTTCGACCTCCCTAAAGTCTGAGAGACCTTAAACTTTCTCTTTGTTTAGAAAGTTTGGAGAACCATTCTCATTGTGTGTACAAGGCTTAAGCCACATCAGGCCATGAGCGTGGGATCCCTTTGTAATGGCTCTGGGATATGGGTGAACAGAGACAGGAATTCAGGTTCAGAGATCTCACAACCAGTATAATGGAGAACTCTGAGGCCTTGTACACACGACAAAATCCATCAAGAAACTTAGTGGGAGAGCTTTTTTGACGAGGAAAACGGTTGTGTGTATGCTTTTCATCGAGAAAACTGTCGAGGAACTTGACAAGAGAAAAGAGAGCAAGTTCTCTTTTTCCTCCACGGGAGTCTCAATTTACTCGTCGTGTTCCTCGTCAGGCTGGTTTGCGACGAGAAACAAGTTGGTGTGTATGCTTAGAAACCTGCGCACCTTCGGTAAAAGTAGCGTGTGTAATGGAAATAGCACATTTGTCACGCTGTAACAGACTGAAAAGTGCAAATGTCTCTTACCAAACTTTTACCTATCACGCAGTAACATGAGATTAGCAAAAGCAGCCCCAAGGGTTGTGCCAGTGTAATCGAACTTCCCCTGCCGTCGTATGTTTTGAAGTCACCGCGTTTGAGAATGAGGAGAGATTTGGTCTTGACAGTGTGTACGCAAAGACAGCTTGTCAAGTTTCTCGACAAGCCTAACAAGGAACTCGTCGAGGAGAATGATGTATCTCACCCGACGAGTTCCTCGGTCGTGTGTACGAGGCCTCAGAATCGAATGGACAACGCCTTATGATGGCATCAGTGCCTGAACATTTAAGTTTTTTGGTAGATCTAGTAAGTTAATAATGTGAGATTTGGAATAGTTATACTCTGTTTTGTTTTGTTTGGAAAGTACAGACAGTCCCCGAGTTACGAACAGGCTAGGGACTGTAGCTTTGTTCTTAATTTGAATCTGTTCATAAGTTGGAACTGTACCTTTTTTGATGTTCTGTCAAAATATGCCCCTCATGAAAAAGTGGCCACGTATGTGCAAAACGGCAGAGACGTCACGCCTCTTCCTGTTCGTCAGAAGGAGTCGTTCGCAAATTGGATGTTGGTAACTCGGGACTGTCTGTACCTAGATTTTTAATAATATACTTGCATAGTATAGTAAGTATACTGTAGGAACATCAAATTTTTAACCATCGTGGATCACCAAGAAAGTCACAAAGCAAAGGTCCCAGACTTCACAGATTTAGAGTCAGGGTCAAAATAAGCAGCGATCCTTGTATCTAGCAGGTATCTTGTTCACAAACAGTTTAAATTTTGTTCTCATCTTGCAAACATTAAATCTCTCAAGCCCGATCCTCCTATAAAAGACCCAAGTTCCATGGTCTTAAGACATTCCACTTGTCTTCCTTGATTTATGGGGAATTCAAATTTATTATCATTTTCCCAACAAGTCTTGTCTTTTCAACATAGTATATCATTAATAAAGTGTAGCTTTGGCTATCTCTTTATGGTTCCTGCACACGGGTGAGAATTTGCATCTGAAGACGTGTCTTGAGAAGGCCTTTTATTTTTTTATCATATTTGGTTCATAATCCAGGAACCCAAATGTGTCAGAGCACTGGTTGAAAAGCTATACTTCTCAAATTTCTTAGGTAGGATAGAAAAAAATGCGGGACCTGTACACAGAGGCATTGTGTTACCTCACCTTGTAAAAGCTAGTCTAAAGAGTATCACCAAGTGTTTAAGCAGACCTAGCAGCATGCTAAGTAATGTGTAATGCCGCGTACACACAATGGTAATTTCCGACAACAAATGTTCAATGTGAGCTCTTGGTCAGATATTCCAACCGTGTGTAGGCTCCATCGGACATTTGCTGTCGGAATTTCTGACAACAAATATTTGAGAGCTGGTTCTCAATTTTTCCGACAACAAAAGTTCTTGTCAGAAATTCTGATTGTGTGTATGCAATTCCGACTCACAAAAATTAACGCATGCTTGGAATCAGGCAGAAGAGCCTATTGAACTTAATTTTTCTCGGCTCGTCCTATGTCTTGTACGTCACCAAGTTCTTGACTTTCAGAATTTCCGACAACATTTGTGTGACTGTGTGTATGTAACACAATTTTGAGCCAACATTTAGTCGGAAAAAAATCCATGGTTTTGTTGTCGGAATGTCGGATCGTATGTACGTGACATTAGTGTTTTTTTTTTTTTTACCTTTAAAAGAAATCACAGCGCTCCTCCTAACAAGGCCTTCATCTGATAAATGTATGTATGATTATGTTCACCCTGGAGAAATCTATATACATAGCAATAATTTTGCTTAGTTTTCAAGCTTCATCTGTACGGATTATGAATCTTCTGTGTTCTCTTCTTAGTACCCAATTCTCTTTTCTGTTTTGTCAAGAGTTTAGAAACAATTGAGTACTGTCTGTGATACTTTTTTTTATTTGTACAGGACAATCTTTCGGGGGTGTACCCCTTTCTTCAAGGTCCAAGCAGTACTAATACACAGAGCTTTAGCAGAATAGAGGTTAGAAAAATTAAGAGCTCATTCAGAAAGCTGTCTGTGGGAACTGGAACCTAAAATCTAAACACAATCACAAAAAAATCATATAAGCTTGGAAATGCTAATGTATTTCAAAGTTGTTTTTAATTTTTCTTTCCCTCTATTATCCCACCGTGAAGATTCTCGTTCAAACTTAAGCACCTCAGACAAGCCATAGATCATTCGATCTTCTTTCCTACCACCATAGGTGGAAGCTTTTCCAGCTGGCAGAACACAATGACTGCTGCAAGTGGCTATAGATGCCAGCAGTAAGCTCACAGAAAAAATATGATAGGCTGGTTTTACCCAAGTGGATCGATGGATCCACTTCCAGCCTGTCCATAGATGGATCAAATCTGGGTTGGTCTCTGTTAAAGCTGACAAGATTTGATCCATCTAGGCTGACCAAACCTGACTTGAATTTTGGCTGTTTTCTGCTGAATTAGCCTAAAATTCGAGCTGTGGGTGTCCGTTGACTTCAACAGACTTGTTCAAACCCAACTGAAAATCATTGGCCAAACAGTCACTGTATGGGCATGCAGGCAGCCATAGGTGCTGCAGCTGCTTGAATACCTGAGTTACTGGCGGTGGAGATTCCTACATTTACGCTGTTTAGCGGCCTGTATGAGAGAAATCTAGCCATGTGTGGCTAGCTTTAGTCATTTAATGACCATTATCTTAGGACTTTCTACACAGTAGATTGGGTAAATCTCATTGCAAGACAGTACCACAATACCAAGGCTTGAAGAAAGGACAGCTGGCCAAAGACAGAATTTTTCACATGATATCCTACTGTTCACCAAAGCTATTGTTTCCCAGGAATCAGTTATACCTGTTGGCATGTTCCATGGACTCTATGCCGATAAATGGCCCTGCCATGGGATATCTGTTTTAGGTATATAAAACAACGCACTTCTATTTTGTACAGACCATGCTCAGGCGCAGCAGCAAAATGGGACAATAGTCTATTAGCCGCCTTCTCTTCCCTATTGGTCATGCATTCAGCAAATTTGACTATGCAGTTGTTTGCAGCGTAGTTATCTTTATTAATATTATCGGAGCTCCCCTCTCTCCCTGCCATAAATTACCTCTGTGCAGAAGCTGTTTTTGGGTATTACTAAATTGCTATCATATTAGCACCTCCATTTTGATACCGGCTCATTATGCCTTTTTTTTTTTCCTAAAGGATATGTTTTCCGGGCACATTTTAAGAGGTTTCTAATGTTAGTCATTAACTCTTATGAGAAATGTAACATGCTTATATCTTTCCTTATGGTTTTAAATTAGCAAATTGCGAGTGAGTAACTATCTTTGCCGCTCGGCTTCAGCTCGAACGCGCGGCACTCTGTTTGTAAATGGAGTTTAAAATAGGTGTATATATTCATGCTGTCACATGTGGGTGTCATGAAATATTTTATTGTAGTAATTGCGAAAACGTACCCACTCTTTCATTGCTGAGAAGTTTCTGTGCCTTAGACTCTCAGGAGCCATGAATTTTGAGGTTCTTTACCAGTCACTGCTCAGACTTGTGGCTTGTTAGTGACCGCACATTGACCTACCGCGACCAGCAACTCTGTTGCTGCAAAAAAAAGCGTGTCCACAAAACATTGAGTAAATGAAGATGTTTACTTATCTCATCCTGCTGCCTGCCTCTGGCAGAATCTCATCTTCCAACAATTTTGGTTGTATTGGATGCTTGGTGCCCCATTGCGTGCTGCCAGCCCCAACATCACTACAGGTCACAATAGTAATGAAGGGGACAGCAGATGGAACCACAGAGCATGGCACAGGACAAAGCTCCAAAAAGTATTAGGAGTGAAGATACTGCCAGAGGCCATAGCTGTGCATGAAAGATAAGATCTGAGGAACTGGTGGTGGGATAGGTGAGTATTTATTGTCTTGCTTTGCTGGAAGCTTTTGGACATATGTTTTTGTAGTGACCCTTGTAGTGAACAAAACCCTTTTTGGAAAACACTGCTTTCAGGTAGACTTTTATTATACAAGAGACTTTACTTCAATAAAGTCTCCATTTCTGTCTGATAGCAATGTTTATGCTTCATGTACATTGATTAGATCAGTGCACATTCTTAGCATTTCTGATTTCCCAAGATGAATTAACTCCAGTGCGCATGTGTGGGAGTTACGTCATCTCTAGCTAGCCAATCAAGATCTCCAATCACTTCAAACTATGGATGAGCTCAGGGGTGTTCAGATTCTAGAATGCACCTGAGCCATCCCACCAGAAAGTGTCAATGTCCTTACCCAATCATAAGCATCTGAGGCAGTCTGAGGCTCACAGCTCCGTATATACACACCCCTTGTACACGTGTGGCTGCAGGGTGGGGAAGTCATCGACCACTTATGCTTGCCCAAGGACAAATGACAGTTTCCTAGCTGGATCACTTAGACCCCTTTCACACTGAGGGCGTATTGCAGGCCCTATAGCGTTATAGCTAGCGGCTGAAATGTGCCACAAATCCACCCATAGTGTCGGAGGTTAAAATAGCGGCGTTTTACTGCCGACGATAAGGGCCACTCAGTGCGAAAGGGGTTTTAGGTGGGTTCAGAATATGATCTGAACACACCTGAGCACATTGTTAGTCCATATTATAAGAAGACTGGGTGAATATATTAGCACCGGCGGGATAACGATTGCTCCTGAAGAGATCCCTTTGGCAAGTAATTCTTCTGTAATGTGCAAAGATGTTGTGCATACTTGCACATTCTTGCTACAACCCACCAACCACAAGGTTGATCTAGTTCCACTATAAGGTGAACTTTTGCTTTGCCCATTCAGGCTGGGTTCACTCTGATACAACACGACAGTCATACGACTATCATCCTACTGTGCTCTGCGACATCAGTCCTACATCGGTCCCACATTGGTCCGACATCCATCCGACTTGAATGAACAGGATACTACTTTGATCCGACTTTGTGATAGTCTGACTTGTTCTTTGACCAATCAAAACAATCCCAATGTGAGATAAATCCTTGCTGCTGTAATCACAATGTCGGATGCCACAAGTCGATGGTTAGGACAAGGATCCTACTTTGATCCGACTTCAGTGACATTCAATGGGCTGAAGTACGATCAAAGTCAGACCAAAGTAGTACAGGGAGCATTTTTAAAGTTGGACCGACTTGTGTCAGATTAGTTAAGACAGCTCTTATAGGGAAACATTGATTTTCACACGTTATGCAACATGAGCTCCCAATTTCGGAGCATTTGTCATACCGGTGTGAACCCAGCCGTAGAGCAAAGCAACAAGTTTGCTTTATTGTAAGCACCTGCTTTACTTAGGGAAATGAAGATAAAGCCTGGTACACTTGTAGCCACCCTCCCCCACCTGACAGCATTGGTAGTTTGCAACTGGCCACTCATGCACCCAGTGCTGCAACATGGGGCCCGAAAAGAGTTGCATCTAGAATCCTAAACAGTTATTCCTCTTTTCGATCCTGGTGGCTGAATGAGTGGGAGAGACATTTAATGAGAACAACTAAGGGCCAGATTCAGGTAGATGGGCGCTTCTTTACTTTGGAGTAACGTTTCTCATTTACGTTACTCCGCCACTTTCGGCGCAAGTACTGTTATTCACATAGCAGTTGCGCGTAAACTTGCGCCAGAGTAACGATAATGCGCTGGCGTAACCCGACGCAAGTGGAAGTGGGTGTGATCATATGTAAATGATGGGCGGAGCCCAGCGCAGAGGCTTACGTTCAGCGCATCATCCACGGAGCATGCGCAGTAAGTGAGGCTTCACTCGGCCCCCTTGTGCGCATGCTCACAACTTCCGTCGGCACCACTTCACGGGAAACGTCAGCGCAATGCGTTCCGTTGGGCGTTTAAATGCGCCCGTAGATGCGCCATTCCGGCACTGAAGTATATCCTGTTCCCCCTCCCCGCAGTGAAGTTACTTTTGTTCTGAGATGGCTGCTCCCGTTCCCCGCAAACACACAGGAGAAAGCTGAACTCTAAAGGCCAGGAGCTGTCAGCCGTCATCTCGGCTATGGAGACCTATGATGTCTTCCTCCATGGCTGTAAAAGTTGACAGACAAGCATGGACAGAGGTGTTGTCCTGCAAGTGGGGGTGCTCAGCTAGCTCTTATCGTCGGTAACGCTGCTGCTGTAGCTGCTCTCCTGCTGACCTGTGGCCGTCTGGAGTAAAGATAAAGCAGCTATTTGTAGAAATAACTTTGCGCCGGACGGACGAGATACGCGCGGCGCATGTAGCCAGCGTATGGTGCTAATCCGTTCGCGAATCGGGAAATCTCCCTCATTTGCATATTTGCAGGGGAAATCAATATGCGCGACTGATGCGCCAAGCGAAATTATGCGCTGACGAGACTCTGGCGTCGGAAAGTTAAGCCGATCGGAAATGGCCCGTTTTCTGTCGCATCTAGTTTGGTGGGTACGGACACATAGAAACGACGGCGCATCTTCACAGTTACGCGGCGCATATCGAATTACTCCAGCGCAAGTCTTGCTGAATCTGGCCCTAAGATTCTCACTATTCTGTAAAGTACAAGGCACATGGTTTGGAATCTAATAAATAGGCATACAGAAGTACTTCTAATGCAAGAGCCTTCCTTTTTTTTTTGCATTTTTTTTAGCCATGATGTCTGCTGTTTTCTTTGTTTAAGCCCTGGTTCACACTGACTGCGAAAATGAAATCGTTCAGTTCAGCGGAACTCTTACCATTTCATTCCCGCAGTCAGTGTAAACCGGCTTAATCTATTAATTTGCATTGACATGTCAAAGTCAAATTAAAGAGAACCTCCAGACAGCGGTGATCGACCTAGTGGCCAGTGCTATCAAGGCAGTATTACAGCTGTTCTAAAATAGAATAAAAATAAAAGGCTGGGGATTATCTGAATGACCAAAGTAAACACAGTACAAACTTGGATGTGTGTACAGAGTTCTGAACGAGTTTACTAGTGGAAATGGAAGGCCGCATTTACCATCCAAGGCCCAAGGATAAAATCATTTGTCAGTTTGTGCCACTATCCGTTCCTCATCAAAACACTTTAATGGGATAATAAACATGCAAATGAGCTTTCATAGTTAAGATTAAAGGCAGCGTTATAGGAATCAAGGATTTCAGCAAGTTGTAACTTTTATTAAAGTGTAAACCGGTTATAAACATGGGCAGGTCAAAGCGAGCATGTAATAACAAAAAATAGAAAAATGACAATGAAAACTCAGTTTAAAACTATGAGCTAATCATTTTAAGTTAATATAGAGATATAGGCAACTGAAAGTGGACTTGAGCTCAAAAAGTGAAGATTTGCTATGTTATAGGGAACATCTAGACATGTTAATTGTGCTTAAAGTGTTACTAAACCCAAAACAGTAAAATCTGTCTGTATATGCAGCATAGCATGCTTGTTATACACACTGTGGAGCTTAAGGTGTTAATCCTCTGTGTTGTATAAAAAGGCTGTTTTATCCTGTATGCACAGATCCTCCCCGCCTGCAATGTCTATCTGGGGAAGGCCAGCTAACACAGGCAAGGTAGCCGACCTGCACATGCTCAGTTGTGTCTTGTATGCTGGAGAGAATAATTACTTATTCTCAGCGATAGCCAGCTCACATGATATTGACATCACACATGTGGGCATGTATAAAGGCTGCAGTGGAAATCTCCTCCTTCCCAAACTCTCAGCACTGGAGAAACTCTGCAGTTTATTATGTAACTGTGGTATACAGATCATCCAAAAGGTATATAGTGGCAGTATTTTTATGTAAAAAGATTTATAAGCTGTGGGCACTGTTGGGGGAGATGGATGAACTATTTTCATATTACAGGCATACCCCACTTTTAAGTACACAATTGTGTTTATTTACTAAAGCTGGAAAGCGCAAAATAAGGCTCACTTCTGCACAGAAACCAATGAGCTTCAAGGTTTTATTACCAGGCTTAATTGAACAAGCTGGAGTTAGAAGCTCATTGGTTTCTATGCAGAAATGAGCCTGAATATTGCGATTTCCAGCTTTAGTAAATAAACCCTATTGTGTACTTAAAAGCGGGGTATGCCTGTACTGGGTTTAGTAACACTTTAAGCCTGAAAAAATGTCCTGAAAAATCTACCTTATGTCTACAATTCCTGCAAAATAGTAGTGCACTGATATGTAAGTATGCCTAGGTTCTCCTGAACTCATAGCTATATATCTGCAGTTTGAGATCATCTAAGGCACTGTACCTCTGACCAGATTTGGAATGAGATTCAATAATGGTACTACTGTGCCACTTGCTGGACACAGAGCTGTTAAACAAAGCCCCCTCTGATTCTTTCTGTGAATCTGTACTTCTTCCACCTTAGCTGTTGCTTTTTAAATGTTCCCCCACCAGTTATCAGATTACTAGTCATCAGCGGACAGCTCTGGCATGAGGAAACAAAGACCTTCCCCCAAAGAGATAGAGACACAGTGAAGAACCAGGTATGCTAAGTCAGTAATAGAAGAAAGATTAGCTGTGTGGAACCTACCTGCAATACTGGCTAGTCATTTCCCGTTTGCTTGCCTTTTTAGGCACAATTTCAGGTCTTTTCAAAGTTGCAAATCCTGAATTTTGCTGTAAAATTTGGCTTGTTACTCTTCTGTAGCTCCCTATTAGTCACTGTGACCACATATTACATTACTGGACCAACAGTTAGGCTCATGGGGTGGTGGTCAAGCTCAGACTTTACAGGCAAAAGCTAGTGCTACCCATCCATACTAATACATACATTTTTTTAAACCCCAAACCCCTCATTTAACTACCAGGGTCTGTGATCATCCTTTAATATTATTATAGTATCCTCCTTTATTATTCAAATTTTATTATCAGAATATGTCATAATCCTCCGTATTGCCTTTTCTGGCCTCATGTGATTATTGTATTACTTCAGATGTCTTCAGAAACTCGTAAAGGTCCCTGCTTTTAGGCATCTTTGTCAACTAACAAGATGTGCCCACGACACCAGGTAGTGATGTGGGAACTAAATAAAGGACCCTTCCAATACTACATGTGACTGCAGATTTAGGGGCTTTTAGTAGATTTGTTAAATAAAACCTTTAGATTAGTTAAAAGTAACCCCTACTTAAAGAGAAGTTCTGCCCTCTCACCAAAAAATTTGAAGTCCGCAGCTACAAATACTACAAATACTGTAGCAGTTGACTTTTGATTTTGGGGTACTTACCTGTCCAAGGGAGCCCGCGATGTCGACATCCCAGTCAATTTTCCAACCGGATGCTGCCGCCGCCATTGGTGTTAAGGGAAACCAGCAGTGATGCTTGGTACTCACAACCGTTTTCCTCGTCAAAATCCATCAAGAAAAATGCTGGCAGAGCATTTTTGCAGAGAAAAAACGGTTCGTGTGTATGTTTTTCGTCGAGATAACTGTCGTGGATCCCACCGAGAAAAAAAGAGAACATGCTCTCTTTTTTCTCATCGGGAGTCTCAATTTCCTTGTTGTGTTTCTCGTCAGGCTGGTTTACCATGAGAAACACGTTTGTGTGTATGCTTAGAAACCCGCGCATGCTCAGAATAAAGTATGCGATGAGAGCGCACCTTCGGTAAAAGTAGCGTTCGTAATGGAGATAGCACATTCATCACGCTGTAACAGACTGAAAAGCGTGAATCGTCTCTCACCAAACTTTTACCTAACACGCAGTAACATGAGATTAGCAAAAGCAGCCCCAACTGTGGCGCCAGTGGAATCGAACTTCCCCTTTATAGTGCCGTCGTACGTGTTGTACGTCACCACATTTGAGAACGACGAGATTTTGTGTTGACAGTGTGTATGCAAGGAAAGCTTGACAAGATTCTCGTCAAGACAGACAAGAACCTCGTCGAGGAAAACAATGTTTCTTTTACGTCGAGATTCTCCGTCATGTGTACGAGGCCTGAGGCTTTTCGGCTTCACAACTTCGTATGCACGAAGAGTGCTGCACTATCTAATTAGCCAGGTGCAGAGGAAGGAGAAAGGGGGCCGAACTTCTGAGGAATCTTGCTGTGGTGAAATCTCCAATAGATGGGGACGAGTACCTGTGGTACCAGAGGGGAAAGGGGAAGCAAACAAGCAGAGCTTCCCCTTTTGGGTGGAGCTTTGCTTTAAGCATTTTTTTCAGTATATTATTAAATTTCAATTTCACAGGGTTGTCAGAGGTTAATTTTAAGACGGGTTATGGCTTCCTAAAATCCCTGATTTCTGGAATGTGGTCCTTAATCTTGATATGAACACTCATTTGCATGTTTATCGTCACATTAAGTGTTTTGATGAGGAACGAATAGTGTCACAAACAGACAGATGCTTTTTATCCTTGGGCCTTGGATGGTAAATGTGGCCTTCCAGTTCCACTGAAAAGCATCATCAGAACTCCGTAACGTACATCAAGAGCTTATACTGTGTTTACTTCTGTTACTCAGCTAATCCTCACTTGCATTAAAGGGTTCCTTAAAATCTAAAAAGTCTGATGAGACCAACAGGGAGAAGGAGAACTTGAAAGAGAGAACCTAACAAAGTATAAATTCTGGGAATTCAAATGGTGACGGGAACATAAGGCGACGCCACATGAAACTTGGCGAATGGGTTGAATGTTTCAATGCATCGGAAAGAAACGTATATAAACAGTGAAGGCGTAGAACTTACTGTTCTTAAATGTTTGTCGCCTTGTAGGGTTTGCATGTAGATGTGGTGAATGTAATCATTTAGAATAAATGCAAGAAAAAAATTAATAATATTCTTCACGATGTTTAAAATATTTCTCTAGTTTCACTTAGAGAAACTAAAGTTTATTTTTTTATGATTTATAAATATACAACTAGACAGTACTGTATATCCATAAAGCAATAAAAAGGCCCTTCAACCTGAATCAGTGCATAGATATTTCCATGTCCTGTTCTATCACAAATTCCAAAAATAAGAGTATTATTTCTCATTTCAGGACAGTCATTAAAGGAACACTAAAGGTTCATTTTTTATTAGATCAATTGATTGCTGTAAGCTAGAGCATTTAAATATCACTTACCTTGTTTTTCATTTTGACCTCCAAAATACAGTAATCCAGGTTTGAAAATGCCATTTCCTGTCTCTCCTCTTCTTGCTTTCCACCAGCACCTGAGCTGTTTTGCATGGTGGAAAGAAGAATGTGCTCACCCCCTCCCTATGACTACAGCCCTGTGTGAAGATGCCCTCTTATGCCTCACAGGCATGGTGGCTAAGCCTAATGGGAACTGTAGTTCCCATTAGGCCACGATGTAGCAAGAATGAATGCGCACCACAAACCAGGAAGTCAGTGAGAATAACGATTCAGGAGTGACAGAGGTGAATAAAACAGCTCAATTTCAACAGGTATCAAACTAGTTATAATGCAGAACATTACTTTTTACTTTATCAGCTACTGTCAGACTTTAATTTAGGAGGAAAATATTTTTGTCTTTACAACCCCTTTAAAGCCATGAAAATCTTTACTTTTTTTTTTAACCACTTGTGTAAAGTGCAAACATAACTTAAATTTATAGAGCATTTATTTCAAACTCCATACAGCTGTTTCAAGCTTTTTAGCCATCATCATTGCATTGTGTGGAAACTATGGCTTCTTTGGAGAAAGCCTTCACTGCTGGAAATACAGTTCCTGCCATTGTAAAACCTCCTTCTGAAAGTACCAGTTGCCTGGCTGTCATATTGTTTTTTTTTTTTTGTAGCCAATCAGCTTCTAACTTTAGCTTGTCCGAAGTTTTGACCAAAAAAAATGGAAGCTAATTGGTTTCTATGCAGAGCTGCACCAAATTTTGCACTCTCCAGTTTTAGTAAATCAACCCCATGATCTTCAGTGGTCCCAACGACCTCTTTGTGGATGCTGGTGACGCCATCTTGCTTTTGAAATCAGGGTGCCTATCAGTCTGTGAACCTTAACACTCTTAAACCTTGGTGATCCTGCTAGGGTGACCACATTTCCAAAATGCCATTCAGGGACACCCCCCTTCATAAAAAAAGATGTACATCATGGGGTCCCCTTAGGCTGGATTCACACCTATGCATTTTTAGTGCTTTTTGCATTTTTCAAATTTACACTACAGTCCATTTAACTATGGAACACGTTCTGTAGTGCAAATCTGCAAAATGCAAAAAGCACTAAAACTGCATAGGTGTGAATCCAGCCTAAGTCTACCTGCAGAGTGGTGCATCTGTAGCAGGCAAAGAACATGCTGCAGCTAAAATCCATACCAGACCCTTATCTCAGCAAGGATTCAGCTGTCAACGGGTGAAGCCCATTGATAGCTGATGACTCATCGGTTGTTAAGGATGCTGTGGCCGGCCCCGCTCCTTAACAACCAGATTTTACTGCGACCTGATTGGACAAAGCTTTACCCAATCAGGGTGGCAGGGTGGATGTGTCAGTTTTATTTCCGGGACACTCTATTGTCCTGGAATGAAGGTGCCCGGGACCTGGGACAGACCTGCAAAATGTGGGTTTGTCCTAATGAATCCAGGAGACATGGTCATCCTAGATCCTACGCATGCATGCTAGAAAGCTATTTAGGAGTGCATTGCCACTGCAGATAGCAGCTATTACCATGGATAGAGTCTTGCTCCTTTTCATGACATGTAACTGAAGAATATGTTGAGCAAGTCATTGAGGTTTAAGCTCTGCTCAGACCCAGTGTTTTGCAAACAGAAACTCATCAATCGTAAGTTTGTTGATTGCACTTTGACGTGCTGTAACTTGTTTAGAAAGAAGTAGTGACAGAGTCTCTTTGAGTATATCTCAATCCAAATTTTGTATTTTATTTTTCATTTTTGTTAAAGCTAGGAAAGGCTAAAGTGTTACTAAACCTTCAACAGTAAAATCAGTCTGTATATGCAGTAAAGCATGCTTGTTATACACACTGTGGAACTTAAGAGGTTACTCATGCACATTGTGTAAAAAGGGTATTTGGTCCTGTCTTCTCTGATTCTCCCCTTTTTTACTGATGCCAATCCATCTGTTGATAGCACAAAGCCTTGGAGCATGCTCAGTTTGGTGTGTATTGATAGAGAGTTTTTTTTGGAGGGTGCATGTGATCAGCACAGGGGCAATCAGCACTGTCCAGACAGAGGATCAGGGGTCCTGCAGCCTCATAGGACAATCAGGGGAGAATGAAAACTCCTCCTACAAGCTTTAACCAGTGTTGGGGAAGACACTGATAGAAATCACAAGACTGCTATATACTGCTGATGAGAAAAGGTATTTAGCAGTTTATATTTACTAATTGCATTTTCATGTTCTGTGTACTGTGGGAGACCAGATATAGTGAATGCAGGTTCCTGGGTTTAGTAACACTTTAAAACACCTGTTGTATTTTTTATTTTTTTTTTGGGGGGGGGGGGGGTTGCCATTGACGGGACTTCCCTTAATTTCCTGTCCTGTAGACACAAAGCTCTGTGCATTATATTGCACTGCACTGAAAAAAATTCAGTTTAGCCCGATTTTTCTGCTGCATTGATAGCCTATTGAAAATAATTAAAATGCCTAATTATATATTTCTAAGGGCACAATGCAGTCAAGGAGTATAAAGAACATGATCTGGCTCTGAAAAATGGAGCTTAGTTGACATGACATATCTGTAGGTTAATCTCTACTTCCTCCAAGCCTGGCCAAATAACTACCATCATGACTGATCAACCCCCCGTCCAGGCCTAGAAACTTGGATGGGTTGACCATTGAGTGCACCTCCAGCATAACAGGAATGAGCATTCTCTGTTCACAAAGCGGTGCAAGTATAAAGGGAAATATGTAAAGATTTTATGTGCAAGGCCTATCCAGTTGTGATCATTGAAGTCTGAATTTTTAGAATGAGCCCAATCACCGTTGGTCTTTGACATCCAAAGTGTGTCTTTAAGGAGTTGCTGTACAATCAACCCTTTATAAAAAAAAATAAAAATGTCTACAACAGTAATAACCAAGAGTATTTCAGACGACAAATTTCACAACAGCATTTAGAATGCTGTAAACAACATCCCTCTATTGTTGCCCTAACTTGATAATAGCTTTGTATTACAACCTGAATATCAGAGCTGGGAATTGCATTGTCATCCCATACAGGTCAAGTCCCAGCAAGGTGGAGAGTTTGAAAAACACAGCACTTACATCGGAAAGCCTTTTGAAGTAGAGTGCCAATTAGTAATTTGTTTGAGTACTTGTTACAGATTAAAATAAAATTTTACCAATTGATTCATGATGTTGGAGTACTTGTTAACGGCAGATAAAATAGTACATCTTATATCCATATGTTACAACCCCCTGTCATTTAAATGATGTGTTGCTGCCTTAACACAGTTCACATTTTTGAAAATTTTCCACCTATAACATATTGTTAGTGCATTCTTTATCTTTTTGCGTTTAACTTAAAGGCACACTTCAGTAAAAACTGAAAATTAAAGGATATCTGTTACAAGAGAGGCATAGGTGCTGCTAATTACCTTTTTTTGTTGTAACTACTAGTTGCCTGACCCCATATTGGCCTTTTTCAATGATAAAAGTCCAAATTAAGATTTCGTTTTTTTTTTTTCAGTTTTAGATACAGCAGTATGGAATTGAGTTAGCCATACACCAGTGGAATTTTGTTGGAACACTTGTATGGAAATTTGGAAAAATCATTCTTCAGAGTATTCCATCTTGCCATCATTGAGTCAGCTAATTTCAAAAGACCTTACATTTTGTCCAGACCTTCTGCATGGATCTAACTCCAGAAGTATTAAACAGGTTTCTATTGTGCCTAGCACATGCACACTCGCTCATCCACACTATATTGCCAAAAGTATTGGGCCACCACTCCAAATAATTTGGTGGAAGGGGGATTATGGTGTGGGGGTTGTTTTCCAGGAGTTGGGCTTGGCCCCTTAGTTCCAGTGAAGGGAATTCTTGAGGAGTCATCATAGGCATTTTGGACAATTTCATGCTCCCAACTTTGTGAAAACAGTTTGGGGATGGCCCCTTACTGATCCAACATGACTGCACACAAGTGCACAAAGCAAGGTCCATAAAGACATGGATGAGCGAGTTTGGGGTGGAGGAACTTGACTGAGTCCTGAACCAGATAGAACACCTTTGGGATGAATTTGAGCGAGACTGTGAGCCAGGCCTTCTTGTCCAACATCAGTGCCTGACCTTACAAATGCGTTTCTGGAAGAATGGTCAAACATTCCCAAAAACACACTCCTAAACCTTGTGGACAGCCTTCCCAAAGACTTGAAGCTGTTATAGCTGCAAAGGATGGGCTAACTCAATATTGAACCCTACGGACTAAGACTGGGATGCCATTAAAGTTCATGTGCATGTAAAGGCAGACGTCCTAATACTTTTGATAATATTGTGTATCTTAATAGAGAAGAACAGGTGCCTGCAGGTAGTCAATGTAGTCACCAGCATATTTATTTAAAGTCACCCTGGAGCACCAACACACCAAGTCATAAACTCTTCTAATGCCGCGTACACACAAGAAAAATCCGATTTGAGCTTTTGGTCGACAATTCTGACTGTGTGTATGCTCCATCTGACTTATTCTGTCTCTTCTCTATTTTTTCAGCCGTAAAAAAATCCTATTGGAAATTCCGATCATCTGAATGCAATTCTGACATGCAAAAAAAACACACATGCTCAGAATCAAGCAGAACAGCCAAACTTGCTATTGAATTTCATAGATCTTGACTCGTCGTGGTGGTGTACGTCACCACGTTCTTGATGGTCAGAATTTCCGACAAGATTTGTGTGACCGTGTGTTTGCAACATAAGTTTGAGCAAACATTCTGTCAGAAAAAATTCACGGTTTTCTTGTCGGAATTTCCGATTGTGTGTATGCGGCATTACTGATCTCTCTTCCTGGCAGTAATAATTATTGTAGACACATGTGCATAGTGCAAAGCCTGATTGGTTCATAGTGTTGCCCCTAGGGTGACCATGTGTCCCGGATTGCCCATGAACATTTTGAAGGTCTGTCCCGGGCACCTTCATTACAATACAGTGTCCTGGAATGAAACTGACACAGCCACCCCCCCCGGGCCAATCTGATGCCCCCAAAAAAGGCTGCCACATAACCGCTTTACTCACTGACAGTACTTGTCCTGGCCGGGAATGCCTGGAGGAGCACAATCCCAACCTCCTGTTTGTGATTGGAGAAATCATAAATCCTGCCTCCTGTGTCCAATCACTGTGCTGTGATTCGTTATTGCACAAGCTGATTTTTGGGGAGGGGGTGTCCCTGAATTATAGTTTAGAAATGTGGTCACCCTAGTTGCCCCATGGTGAGTGTTGCTTTTTAGGAGGTGACTAGGGATGAGCCGAACACCCCCGCATTCGGTTCGCACCAGAACGTTCGAACAGACCGCCCGTTCGCGCGAACATTTAGAACCCCATAGAAGTCTATGGGACACGAACGTTCGAATTCAAAAGTGCTAATTTTAAAGCCCAATATTCAAGTTATTGTTAGAAAACGTCTTTGAGAACCCGGGTCTTGCCCCAGGGAACATGTATCAATGGAAACATTTTTTAAAAACGGTCATTTTTCAGGAGTCCTGCTCCTGAAAAAACAACCGTTTTTAAAACTTTTTTCCATTGATACATGTTCCCTCGGGCAAGACCAGGGTTCTCAAAGACGTTTTCACTGGTAAACTATGGACACCCAGCAGGTACAATATTTAAAGGATTTTTTATTTTTATTTAAGCATCATTAAAATCACTGCTCCAAGAGCAGTGATTTTAATGATGCTTAAATAAAAAAAAAAAATGAAAAATTCCTTTAAATATTATACCTTCTGGGTGTCTATACCTGTGATAACGTCTTTAAATAGCACAATCATCTGCCTGCCAGTAAATTAGGAAGAACTGATCTAGCTAAGCTATACAGTGTAAAAATATATGTACAACTCCTAGGGATGTATATATATCCTCTACACACTGTAAATTAAGCTGAACTGACTAGTCTGCCTGCTCTATCTAGCTATATAAAACGACTATCTCTCTGACTGATCTCTGTTCAGCACTGGAACACACTACACGAGGCTGCCCAGCAGGCGGCCTTATATAGTGTGGGGCGTGTGCTAAAGCCCTGAGCCATAATTGGCCAAAGCCACCCTGGCTTTGGCCAATTTTGGCTCTCCATTTTTTGCGTGCTGTGATTGGCCAAGCATACAGGGTCATAGTGCATGTTTGGCCAATCATCAGCGCGCAATGCCGCAGTGAATTATGGGCCGTTGCGCGAACGACCCGTTTTGTTCGAATAACGTATGAACAGACAATGTTCGAGTCGAACATTCATTTGAATCTAACACGGAGCTCATCCCTAGAGGTGACCGGAGACTGGTGTCAATAAAACTTTATACAATTCAATTGAATTATTTACAATACATTACTGCATTAAATTGTGTTTTTTTATTTTTTTTGGAGTTCATCTTTGACCTCTATAACAATTCCCCTAGATATAGTTCAAGACAATAGTATGTCGTAGACTATAGTAACTTGTACCGAACCCATCTGTGAATCATAACAGCCTGTAACTGTCTGCGGTTTCAAATTCTTTCCCTCTCTATGTATCTCTGTAATGTCTCTCTTATTTTGTACACATGTGTCAGTCTTGCCTGTTGTTTGTGGTTTGTGTCCTGATGATGCTGCAGTTTTATCTGGAGGGCTGTCACTGATCCATGTCGTAAACGCAGAGGTGAGGAAATAATAAGAGGTCTTTTGGGGGAAGCGGTTTATTCTGAGTTATCCCCCCGAGATTTTATACCGTCCGGAGATAAGAGCGCAATCTCTCAATCAATAAGATCTCGAGTGGTTTAGAAATTGCTTCTAGCATGATGCAATGTCATGATATGATTGCTGCTTTGGCCTGGAAAAAAACTAGGCTTCTGATGGAGGGAGCACAAGATGGCTCCCCTACCCTGCAGTTTGCTTCACTTCCCAGCTAATCTGCACATGCTTTTTATTAGATCCATTTAAAATCCTCACTTGTTTTATTTTTTTATTTTTTTTCCTTTCCTTCAGAAACTTGGCCGCGGATAAAAAGCATTTTTGGATTTCCATCCTTTATACCACCTCTGCAGGAAGCTGCTTTTCTAAAACACAATTTAGATCATCAAGAAAAGAGAGCAAAAAAAAATAAAAAATCAAGGCAGATTAAAGAAAAAAAAGTCACTTTGACAAAATAGTTGCAGCCTGCGGGCAAGTTATATTGTTTATTCCAGCAGAAAACACTGTAGCTTGTAGGAATTAAAGCAGACCTGTCAGTTAAGGAAGAGCCCTAAAGAGTCATCTAACCTAGAACTAATGCCATGTACAGACGATCAGACATTCCAACAACAAAACCGTGGATTTTTTTTCCAACGGATGTTGGCTCAAACTTGTCTTGTATACACACGGTCGCACAAATGTTGTTGGAAATTCCGATCGCGAATAAGTGGTGACGTACAACACGTACGACGGCACTATTAAATGGAAGTTCAATACCAGTCGTGTTAGTAGAAGTTTGGTGAGAGACAATTTGCGCTTTTTAGCCTCTGCTTTTATAGTCCTTTACAGCGTGACGAATGTGCTATCTCCATTACGAACGCTAGTTTTACCAGACTGACCGATTCCGTCTCGTACTTTTATCAGAGCATGCATGGAATTTTGTGAGTCAGAATTGTCTACACGCGATCAGAATTTACGAGAACGGATTTTGTTGTCGGAAAATTTGAGAGCCAACTCTCAAATTTTTGTTGTCGGACACTCCGATAGAAAATGTCGGATGGGGCCTACACACGGTCGAAATTTCCGACCAAAAGCTCACATCGAACATTTGTTGTTGGAAATTCTGAGCGTGTGTATGCGGCATAATATTTCTGCTATGGTTGGAAGCCAGTTATTGGCTGAAATTTGGTTCCCAGCTTGATACATACATCGCTGTCTGTAATGGAAATGGGAATTGCAGCAGGAATATTGGGACTTTGTGGTGTGGGGAGGCAGAGATGAGGTCCCTGGCAGGAAGATAATACTGCTGAAGACTCCAGTAATAACAACCTAACAAACATGAACCCAGACAGGGGCCTAAGATATGTGGATGGTGCATTCTATGCATGATACAGTTTTGATTTTGATTTGCCATCATAATGTGACAACATCATTTATAGAACAAGTTGTTTTTGTTCAGTTAAAAAAAGTGTATTAGTCGAATGCCCCATACACACGATCAGATTTTCTGACAGCAAAAGTCCGATGTGACCTTTTGAACGAAAATTCTGACCGTGTGTATGCTCCATCGGACATTTGCCGTCGCAATTTCCGCCAGCAAAAGACGAGCTGCTGGTTTTTCAGCATGCTCATCTGACAGAACCCGGCCAAGCGGACCGACTGCCTTACCCACTGGCTGAATGTCGGCCAGGAGTTGGTCGGCTGCTGGTTTTCCAGCATGCTCGTCTGACAGGAGTTGGCCAAACAAACTGGCTGCCTTACACATAGGCTGAATGTCGGCCCTGGGCCTTTTTTCATTTCACTTTTGTGTTTTACACATATCGGGCTGATTATGTCATGCTTACACAATCGGCCCATATATGGCATTGCCTTAGTTACAATTTTCATTTACTTTTTATTTTTAACTTTACTTTTTTTTTTAAACCAAAAATAGGGAACAGGATTGTTGAACCAGATTTAAATTGCAAATCAGGAGTATATTATTTATAACGCATTTAGGTATTTTAACTCTCTGTTCAGTGAACAGGAACCTGTGCGGTCTCTCTGTCTCTGTCTCTTATTTTTTTGTTATCTTTTTTTGCAGACAAAGTTTGCATATTTCAAAAAGTTTTATTTTTTTTAAGGTTCATTTAATTTTATGTACAAAATGTGTCTGCAACTTTTAAGCTGTAAATTTGGGCCTGGGCTGGCAGTTTGGCAGCTACAGTAGGTGACTGGGATATTGTGTCAATCTCGCTCCCTTTATCGGCGAGTGCATACGAGCCCCATCGCGGGAGCCAGCGCCGAGCTGGCTGCCGCGATGGAGACAAACAGTCATAGAAGCGACGGGGATCCGACGCGGATTCCCGCCAATTTACACGTGGGCGGAGTTTGTTATGAATTGAAGGAGAAATCCCTGCCGGATTTTTAAAGAAAAATCCGGCATGGGTTCCCCCCTAACTAACGGGCCCTTAGGTCTGTTTTTTAAGGAGACCCCCTACGCCGAAAAAACGGCGTGGGGGTCCCCCCACAATCCATAACAACCCGTATCCAAAGCACGCCGGCCGGCCGGTCAGGAAGGGATGGGGGCGAGTGGCACCCCCCCCCTCCTGAGCCGTACCGGGCAGCATGCCCTCAACATGGGGGGGTTAGGTGCTCTGGGGCAGGGGGCGCACTGCGGCCCCCCACCCCAGAGCACCCTGTCCCCATGTTGATGAGGACAGGGCCCCTTCCCGACAACCCTGGCCGTTGGTTGTCGGGGTATGCGGGCGGGAGGCTTTCGGAATCTGGAAGCCCCCTTTAATAAGGGGGCCCCCAGATACCGGCCCCCCCACCCTAAGTGAATATATGGGGTACATTTACCCCTACCCATTCACCTGCAAATAAAAAGTGTAAACACAAATAAACCACACAGGGTATTGAAATATTTTATTAGTTGGCCGCCGGGGGGGGGGGTGTGTATGATCGCTTTTATAAAAGCGCCCCCCTCCGGCGGGCTTCTGTGGGTGCCGCTGTCTGGTTCTCTTCCGCCGCCGGGGGGGGCGCTTTGATAAAAGCGCCCACCACCCGGCGGGCTTCTTTCGACGTCTTCGGCGGCTGGGGGGTCTTCTCCCACTCTCCAGGGTCTTCTCCCACTCTCCAGGGTCTTCTCCGCTCTCCGGGGGTCTTCTCCGCTCTCCGGGGGTCTTCTCCGCTCTCCGGGGGTCTTCTTCTTCTTCAGGACTCGCCGCCGCTAACTTTGTGTGTTAGCTCAATTACTAGCGGCGGCGAGCCCCCTCTTCTGTGACGTCGTCTTCTTCTTCTTCTGTTCTCCAGATGTTGACGCGACGCTTCCTTCCGCTGTTATGCCGGGCGCGCGGCTCGCAGCGAGTTATATAGGCCTGTCTTGTGACGTCGCAGTCCCATCATGCTCCGGTAGGTAGGAGAAGACCCCCGGAGAGTGGGAGAAGACCCCCCAGCCGCAGAAGACGTCGAAAGAAGCCCGCCGGGTGGTGGGCGCTTTTATCAAAGCGCCCCCCCCGGCGGCGGAAGAGAACCAGACGGCGGCACCCACCCCCCACAGAAGCCCATACTCATTCACTTAGGGTGGGGGGCCGGTATCTGGGGGCCCCCTTATTAAAGGGGGCTTCCAGATTCCGTAAGCCTCCCGCCCGCATACCCCGACAACCAACGGCAGGGTTGTCGGGAAGGGGCCCTGTCCTCATCAACATGGGGAAGGGTGCTCTGGGGTGGGGGGCCGCAGTGCGCCCCCAGCCCCAGAGCACCTAACCCCCCCATTTGAGGGCATGCTGCCCGGTACGGCTCAGGAGGGGGGGGGGGGGGCGCTCGCTCGCCCCCACTCCCTTCCTGACCGGCCGGCCGGCGTGCTTTGGATACGGGTCTGTTATGGATTTGGGGGGACCCCCACGCCGTTTTTTCGGCGTAGGGGGTCTCCTTACAACCCATAACAGACCTAAGGGCCCGTATGCTCCTGAGGGGGGAACCCATGCCGGATTTTTCTTTAAAAATCCGGCGGGGATTTCTCTCAGGATTCATAACAACTCCGCCCACGTGTAGAATTGGCAGGAATCCGCGTCGGATCCCCTGCTTCTATAACGCATCGCTGGAATGTGCTTTTACTATTCCAGCGAGTGCGAGATATCGGCAGCCTGTCGCCGAGATTCAGCGCGATGCTGGCGTGCTAAAAACACATTCTCGGCGGCAGGCACTGTATGCTATTTGTCTAAAATATCACTTCAAAGTTTAGGGGGAATAGCAATGCACAAGGATATGTTATGCAATATCCATTTTTTTGTGATAATATTTAATACCTCATCTGGAATACGCAGCTCAGGTTTGGGCACTAGTTCACAAAAAGGATATCAGGGAACTGGAGAAAGTGCAGAGAAGGGCAAACAAAAAAACTGATAAGAGGCTCCATGAGCTCACCTATGAGGAAAGATTGAGCAACTGACTTTATTACCTCTTGAGAAGAGGAGATATGATCAACATGTACAAATATATAAGTGAACTTAGTTAAAGAGGACATGGGGGCACTCGTTATGTCTGGAGTAAAACAGATTTAAAGTGGTTGTAATCCCTCTTAAATACCCAGTGAAGTGACTAGCCTTAGATGATACACAGAGATGAAACAAATCCTACATAGAAATGACTATTGCTGATATCAAGGGGAAAAAGCACCAGAGAGAAACAACACCTAGAGCTTTGAAGAGAGACAAGTAAACACAGATATATGTGCTTAGTTCAAATTTCTTGAATGGTGTTTGCAACCACTTTAACCTACACATACATAAGAGCTTCTTCGCAGTAAGAGCTCTGAAAATGTGGAATAGACTCCTTTAAGAGCGGGTTCTGGGCAGCTCAGTAGATTGTTATAAAAAACAGGCCTGGATGCATTGCTAGATGCTACATAATATAACTGGACACTAATTCTTAAGCCCTGTACACACGACTGAGATTCCCGGCGGTAAAATCATGGGGGGAAAACCGAGAACCTGCTCGGTAACTTTCCCCCTGTACACACCAGAGGTTTTCCCATCGTCACTGCGGTAAGAGCTTTGGCCAGGAATCCCGGCCATGTGTATGCTCCACCGCAGTGTTTCCCATAGGGAAACTGCCAGGAAAAAGACCGCCGGGAATCGCGGCAGGAAAAAAGAGAACATGTTCTCATTTTTCCTGCCAGGATTCCCGGCGGTTTTCCTGCCGGGAAAACTGCCATGGAGCATACACACAGCCAGTTTTATCGGCCAAAAGTTGTCATGGCAGTTTTCCTGATGGGAAAACTGATCGTGTGTACGAGGCATTAGAGGTAATAACACCAGGGTTAGGTGATCCAGGGAATGTCTAATTGCCTCCCAGAGGATCAGGAAGGATATTTTTTCCCCTACTGGAGCAAATTGGATCATGCTTTTTTTTGCCTTCCTCTGGAGTTTGATGCTTAGGTCCAGTGAGCCTCTGTCCAATAGGAGTATAGTGGAACTGACTTTTTATGGACCAAGCGCACCAACTAGTATGCACTCTAAGGTTTCTAGACAGAATTGAAATATATCAATTGCTCCCAAGTACCTCCTGCACACATGTTCATTGCCTTTTTATATGCAGTTTAGTTACACGCATTTGAAATGATAGAAAATACTTTGCTTCCTGGCATGCACTTTAATTTCACGCAGAGTTTTAGTTGAATGTTTTTTCTTAGAGTTCTGTGAGATGGAATCAAATATTGTGGCCGCACAGAAAAAAGGTCCACACATGTAGTGCATTGTGCTGAAGGAAGTACCCTTTGAAGTGTTACAGTGCAGTCAGATGCATAATCTACACAGCGACCCAGTACATACTCTACGTGTGCCAGAGATTGTAAAGATCAAGAATGAAGAGAGTGCAATGCTGCTTACAACATTTAGCAGATGTTACACATTTTTCCCTACTTTTTGTCTAGTGAAATGGTTGTCACCTCTACAGTAAAGCTGTGAACCAAATAAAAGTGTAGGTGCTGCTCAGGCACTTGGAGGGTCCTCATCTGATGCCAACTGCTGGGAGTGACAGCCGGGAATGGAGTTCGCCTCATTATCCCATAAGCTGCACATCTCTGCAAGTCCACTGTCCACCGTCTCAGACAGGGCTCAACCAGGCTCCGCCCCTAATGTGTTTCACTCCACCCACCATAGCTTAATCATGCTGGACAGTAAAACTGGCCATACACAGCTCATGGCTATAAACAGCTGTATGCACCTACACCTGCCTTAATACCCAAACAATGCAAAGAATATTATTATTATTATTATTATACAAGATTTATATAGCACCAATAGTTTGCGCAGCACTTTACAACATGAGAGCAGTTACAATATGATTTAATAAAGTAGAAATTATTAGAATTTACAATCTAGGAGGGGGGTCAAGTGATACAAAAGGTAATAACTGAGAAACAGGGGCGGACTGACCATTGAGGAACTCGGGCACTGCCCGAGGGCCCCATGCCACTAGGGGGCCCCATCAGGGTTGCCAGGCTCATTAAAACCAGGGACAGTATGTAAAAATCTGTGTTTTTTTTACATCTGTCCCTGATATGTCCAAAACCTACATGCTTTTGATGTGACAATCCAGAGATTTTAGCTGCCCCGCCTCTGTACTGCCACCTGGCTTGGTGGCCATCTGTAAGCCTGGGGGCCCCATAATCTTCTATTGCCCGGGGGCCCCATGAGTTGTCAGTCCGCCCCTGCTGAGAAATGAGCTCTTGGATAAAAAATAGAAGTACAGTTGTTAGGTAGGGGATGAATAGGCTTCTTTGAAGAGGAGGGCTTTCAGGGATCGTTTAAGAGCTAACAGAGTAGGAGATAGTCAGACAGACTTGGGTAGGGACTTCCATAGGATATTATAGGCTCAGGAGAAGTCCTGAAGGTGAGCATGGGAGGAGGTGAAGAGCGCTATAGAAAGCATGAGGTCTTGGGAGGAATGAAGAGAACAATTAGGTTGGTATTTTGAGACTAATGTCGCGTACACACGATCGGAAATTCTGACAACAAAGGTTCGATGTGAGCTTTTTGTCGAAAATTCCGACCGTGTGTAGGCTCTATCGGAATTTCCGATAACAAAAATTTAAGAGCTGGATCTCAAATTGTCCAACAACAAAAGTTCATGTCGCAAATTCCAATCGTCTTTATGCAATCCTGATGCACAAAAATCCTACACATGCTGGGAATCATTGAACTTAATTTTTGACGTTGACGTTCGGAATTTCAAACAACATTTGTGTGGCAGTGTGTATGCAACACAAATTTGAGCGAACATTCTGTCAGTTAAACATCCACGGTTTTGTTGTCGGAAATTCCAATCGTGTGTACGCGGCATAAATTAGTGATGTAGCTAGGCGCAAAGTTGTGAATACCCAATCACATGCAAAAAAATGTTGTTGTTTTTTGGAAGATTTTTGCTTGTACATGATTGGTTGATGGAAGTCAGCAGAACTTCCCTTCATTTATTAAGCTTTGGAGCAGCTGCTCTTTGTAGAGTGCAATTGCACTTGTAAAGTGCACAGTCTATTCACCTTTAGTAAATCAACCCCAATGACTGTGCCTGATAGAACGCAGTCACTGTTTGGACAATAATTTTCCACCCAATTCAGCCTATTTTGAAACCAACTTTTGTTGAGTCGGGTGGTGCTTATAGGGCCAACCATGGATTGGATCGCTGCCTTTTAAGCAGAAATAGGCCAAAATGTGCCAAAATGTATGGTAATTTGCCATGTATGGCCATCTAAAGTGAGGATGAATCTCTTTAATAAAGTTCCAGGCAGCAGTAAAAATCCAACAGGGGCTCTAATCCTTCCCCACTCTATCCAAATCTACACAAAAAAATGTTTTGTTGGGCAAACACTTTAAGCCTGGCAGTCCTACGGCATGACTTTTCAGCATCCAAAACTACACGAAAAAGTTTTGGCGGGACAAACTCTTAAAATCTTGCAAAGCCTACCGCATGACTTTTCTGTAATTTCCGAAGTTTTTCTTCTCTCTCTTGGAAAAGCCAATGCCATTTTAATTTTATGGCATTTGAAATGATTATGTTATAGTCTCTTGGTTTTAGTTATGTAACAGCCAGGAAATATTCCTAACAAAAACCTTGGATTTGTGACTCTGAGAAATTCCTTGAGTTCCTTCCAAGCCTCAGTTTGCCAAGTTTTAAAAAGAAAATCTTTATTTTATTACAAGTCTTTATACGGTGTAATATCTGGAAAGGGGGGGTTGGGGGGGTCAATGAGATATTCTTTTCTTCCATAAATTGTAGGATCCGTGCTTGCAGCTAGAGATGTCGGAGTCAGTGGGGTGCCTCTTTTAATGATAGAAGCGCACTCATTTATATTTAAATGGCCGGCATCAAACCTGTTCCTCTCTGCTGTGGCACTAGAAGGGAAAGAATGACGGACGTTCCAACATTAAAACGAATCTGTTTGAGGGGGAATTTGCCTCTCAGCCACAATATATTTGCTACTTTTCCCAAAAGGGCTGATTAGGATGTAATAATTGGGGATGATGGTGCTGGAGGAAGACGACAATTCTATTTAATTAAAGAAAATTTATTTGACTCTAACTGGTGGAGTCCCTAGTGAGTAAGAGTAAATTTAGCTGTTAGATTTATTAATGGCCACTGACATGCAAGCTGGCAAATAGACAAACATTGCCTTTCATCAGTTTTATTTTTAATATTAAAACAATTTGACCTACCGATGCTGCCGAGTCAGCGTTCCCACTGACGCCAGTTTTCACCCTCTTCTCATTTACATGATTTTATTTATTTGATTTTTTTTTTTTTATGAATATAGATCACGCAACTTATTAGTATTTTACTTTACCCAGTAATTTACCATTTAGGCTGTTTGACATTAGAATGTATTTAGGGCTGAGACAGCAAAATGGGCAATTTGAAATACAGATATGAGAACCATTATGCGTGCCAAATAATTTGGAATTCTGATCATGCACTCTTGTGCTTCATATGACTTTAAAGGGGAGTTCCAGCCTTTTTTTATGTTTATTAAAAGTCAGCAGCTACTAAAAGTGTAGCTGCTGGCTTTTAATAAACAGACACTTACCTGCTCCACGGTTACAGCGACACGCCGGCCGGGGCTCCGCTCCTCTCCCCCCCTGGCCGGTGTCTTCATTCCAAGTGTGGGCACCCGGCTGTGACAGCTTTCGGCTTCATGGCTGGGTACCCACTGCGCATGCGCGAGCGGCGCTGCACCGTCCAATTGGACAGGCGATCGCCTACAGGGAGGGGCTGCAGTAAGGCGATTAAGCTATTCGCCTTACCAGCCCATCGGCGGAACTAGGAAGTGGGACAGGAAGTCCCACTCCTCCTGAAGCCCCCACTCCCCCCCAAAAAAATGACATGCCAAATGTGGCATGTAAGGGGACAAGGAGTGGATTAAGCGGAAGTTCCACTTTTGGGTGGAAGTCCGCTTTAACTATAATCTGTTGAAGGACAGTGACACCGGGTTGCTGTTATGCAGCTTCCTGTCTTCTACTTACTTAAGCCCTGTACACACCGACCGGTTTGTCTGATGAAAACGGACGGATAGACCGTTTTCATCAGACAAACTGATCGTGTGTGGGCACCGTCGGTGAAAAAAAATAGAACCTGTTTTAAAATTTTCCTATGGATAAAAAAACAATAGAAAAAAACGATCGTCTGTGTGGAAGTTCATCGGTCAAAAATCCACGCATGCTCATAATAAAGTCGATGCATGCTCGGAAGCATTGAACTTCATTTTTCTCAGCACGTCGTCGTGTTTTACGTCACCGTGTTTGGACACGGACGGATTTTTGACCGATGGTGTGTAGGCAAGACTGGTAAAAGTCAGCTTCATCGGATATCTGATAAAAAAATCCATAGGATTAGATTCCATCAGATATCCGATTATGTGTACAGGTCTTAATGGCGGTGATCTGCAATTTTTAGCGGGACTGCGACATTGCGGCGGACAGATTGGACACTTTTGTCACTTTTTTAGAACCAGTGACATTTATACGGCTCGTCGTAATGTTGTACATCACCGTTTTTTAGACAGTCGGAATTTGGTGTGTCCGTGTGTATGCAAGACAGCTTGAACGGAATTCCGTCAGAAAAACACACCGGAGTTTATCCCGACAGAAATTCCGATCGTGTGTATGGGGCATTAGAGATCCTTGACTAAAAATTCCTCCATAAAAATCCACATTTTTAGGAAAGTTTATGATTTTGGTTGGGCCGCATTCATAGTCGTCTTGGGAGAAAAAAAGAGAATATGCTCTCTTTTTTCTCGTCGGGAGTCTCAATTTCCTTGTCGTGTTTCTCGTCAGGCTGGTTTACGATGAGAAACACGACAAGGAAATTGAGACTCCCGACGAGAAAAAAGAGAGCATATTCTCTTTTTTTCTCGTCGAGATCCACAACAGTTTTCTCGACGAAAAACATGCACATGACCGTTTTTTTTCGGAAAAAAAGCTCTGCCAGCAGTTTTCTTGATGGTTTTTGCTGAGGAAAGCGGTTGTGTGTACGAGACATAAGTCCGTTGGAATTTCCAATGGAAAAAGTCAGATGGGGCACACACACGGTCGGAATATATGATGAAAAAATTCCATCTGAATTTTTCCATTGGAAATTCTGATCGTGTGTACAAGACATAAGGTTGCACGAAACCCTGTTTGAGAATGGCTCCTCTAAGCTCCACCCTTTCCAATCATCAATGGATGAAATATGTTATGATTGTTGTATTTTGAAATTCATTAGAGTCTGATTGGATCACAGTGCTAGCACTTTTTTCTTTAGTCTGATTTTTTTCTGTGGAGAGAGAGACGTGGGAAGTTTATATAGCATTTAAAATACATTTTATTTTGAATCACCCACGCTGATGAAGTCCTGCCCATAGGACGTAACGCGTACGGGGGGAGGAGCCACGTAGGACATTACCCGCGATCACCGCTGTTTGTTTGTGTATATTCACATGGCTATGCTGTACACTGTATTAGTCGGCACTCGCGGTTAGAGTGCTCTATCATGTGAGTTATTTTAATTGCTTGTTACTTCATTAAACTGTCCAAACATAGAGCACTAGATTGCCTTCTTTTTGTTCCTATTTATTGTGGAGTACAACTGCAGGATATGATGTCATATTTGATGTAAACTGATTCATCAACCATTCCTCTGACGAGTCAAATCAGGATTCCTTGGTAGTTTTATATGCCCTGTGACCTTTTAGGCCGCGTACACGCGATCGAACATGTCCGCTGAAACTGGTCCGCAGACCGTGTGTACGGCCTAACGGACTGTTTTCCAGCGGACAAAAGTTTCTAAACATGCTTAGAAACCTGTCTGCTGGAAACCTGTCCGTCGGACATGTTCGATGGTTAGTACACGAAATCATCGGACCAAAATCCTGCGCATGCTCAGAATCAAGTCGATGCATGCTTGGAAGCATGTTCGTTTTTTCATCACGTCGTTGTGTTCTACGTCACCGCGTTCTGGTCCGAGGGGATTTTGGTCCGATGGTGTGTACGCACATCAGACCAACAGACCACCTCAGCCTGGTCCGATGAAAACAGTCTATCGGACATGTTTCCTCGGACATGCCTCATCGTGTGTACGCGGCCTTAAGGTCGAATATGTGAGGTGAGAGGCCATCTTGTGCACGGTGGAGGATATTTTGGTCACCTATATTTTCCTGCACTGAATGCTGAGAATCAATTGAGTCTTTCTTCACATACACTTATGCACTTTTATCTGTTCATGGATTTGTGTTTTTTCAGTAATTTAATTTATTATTTTTTGCGCTGCACTGTTCTATTTGTTATTTTTAATGACAACAGAAGTAGACTGAAGGGATTTTTTTAATGTTATGATTGTGCAAAAGGAACACGTGATGCCAGCTTGCAGAAAGTGGAATATCTCTGAGTGATAACGAGCCTTCCTCGAAGTTGTAAGTCACCCCCAAGGGATGTCCTACACAGGTTGGTCCTTGTCCCATCACAGCAATCACTGTCAAACCAGACACCCTATAGTAATGAGGT
The DNA here is from genome assembly GCA_029574335.1 of Rana kukunoris. Lineage (NCBI taxonomy): Eukaryota > Metazoa > Chordata > Amphibia > Anura > Ranidae > Rana > Rana kukunoris. Next base: position 44,425,007 of record CM056049.1, on the reverse strand, counting down.
GGGGTGGAGTTTATGTCCCTGTTTCTTTCTGAACACTAATGACTTGTAATGACCTTTGGGACATCCACCAAATGTTTTTCAAGCTGAACGGTGTAGCCCTCCTACATGAGAATGTAAATTCACACTTTGAACTCAAATGGTTCCTACAGACAGTCATTAAACGGGGGAATTTGTCACGTATTCTTAACACCCTAATAGAATGAAAAATCAGATTCCGTCTATAGAGCGCAGGCGGGTTAATCAGCAGTGCCAGCTATTGTATTCTGATAGTTGACAGCTGTCAGTGGCTGTATCTGATTGGACGGAGGCAAGGCTTGTGGATGATTTTTCACACCGCTCCTTCAATTTTCCAATGAAAGGATGTCGGTGGGAGGGTTCCCACAGGGCTTACCATTGAAGTGAATTTTAGGTTCATCAGGAGCAAGCAGACATTCGCTTATGCCGCGTACACAGGACCGTTTTTCGGGTTGTAAAAAATGACGTTTTTAATGGTCTAGAATAAACAACGTTTTTTTTCAACCTGATCAATAAAACGGCCTTGCCTACACACGATCGTGAAAAAAAAAAATGCTCTAGCAAAGCGTGGTGACGTACAACACGTACAACGGCACTATAAGGGGAAGTTCCATGTGGATGGCGCCACCATTTGGGCTGCTTTAGCTAATTTTGTGTTAGTAAAAGACGATTCGCGCTTTTCTGTCTGTTACAGCGTGATGAATGTGCTTACTCCATTACGAACGGTAGTTTTACCAGAACGATCGCTCCCGTCTCATAACTTGCTTCTGAGTATGCGTGGATTTTTCATGTCGTTAAAGCCCACACACTACCATTGTTTGTAACTTTAAAAACGACAACGTTAAAAACATCGTAAAAAAAATAGAGCATGTTCGAAATTTTTAATGCCCATTTTTTAGATTGTGAAAAATGCTCTGGAGCCCACACACAGTCGTTTTTCATGACATTGAAAAAAAAGTCATATTTTAGAACCCGAAAAATGGGCGTGTGTACGCGGCATTAGCCTCGGTCCACACTATGAACTGCATGTGAATCACACCGCATTCCTCTGCAATTCACATGCAATTTTGTGTGGTGCGATTTGAGCCCCATTCATTTTGAATGGGGCTCAAATCACACCGCATTGCACCAAATACGTTCATACACCTTTTTTGGAACCACGCCGTCATTTTGTCCCACTGCGATCAGGTGCACTGCATTTGAGACCTGCGTATTGGGGTGTCATTAGGGCTGCATTCATACATGGTCGCTGGCAGAATCGCCCCGCAATTTCAAAATGCTCCAATTTCACAACGCACATCTCAGATGCCATTAATTTGAATGACACCTAAAAACGCAGTGCGGTTCTGCCGTGATAAATTGTGCTGCAATTCCGCCAAAACTGCACTGCATGAAGCATGCCGCTCAAAAGGAGTGTCTGAACTTTTTTTGGGTGACAAGCTTCATACGTGCGGTTTGCTTTAATTGCAGTGCGATTTGTAACGGCAGAACCGCACTGCGTTTTTGGGTGCCATTCGAATCAATGGCATTTGAAATGTGTAAAGACATGGATGAGCGAGTTTGGGGTCAAGGAACTTGACTGGCCTGTACACCCGATAGAACACCTTTGGGATGAATTACAGTGCAGACTGCGAGCCAGGCCTTCTCGTCCAACATCAGTGCCTGGCCTCACAAATGCACTTCTGGAAGAATGGTCAAACATTCCCATAGACACTCTCCTAAACCATGTAGACAGCCTTCCCAGAAGAGATGAAGCTGTTATAGCTGCAAAGGGGGGGACAACTCAATATTGAACCTTACAGACTGATGCTGGGATGCCATTTAAGTGGAATAAACCCGATTCATGACATTTGAGCTGGGCACATATATCTGCAGTGTTTTGTTATCTCTCTTCAATCAGCCTAGTCCCATAGCTCTCTCCTGACCCGTTCCTCTGTTATCAGCCTGCTAACTCCTGACAAATTCTTGGACACATCAGATAAAAGCAACTTGACATTTCTGTCTGGGGAGATTGCTATAAATAGATTAGCAGGGAGCTGACCCTGTTACAAAACACCTCTAAGAGTCTATGCCTATGATGAGAGGGGGTGTGTGCCTTTCCTCCAATCAGAAATTTTAGCCATCTTGGCTGTATGCCCAGACATCACACTCTGTGTTAACCAGGAAGAGAAAATCTCCTAACATGATCTGAACTTTCTAAACAGTAGATTAATGTGAAGACAGCAGATATACATGTAAAACTTATGTTGGGAGATTTGGTTCATCTCTGTGTATCATCTGAGGCTGTTCACTTTACTGGGTGTATGGAGGGTTACATCCACTGTAAAGTTCATGTGCGTGTAAAGGCAGGCGTCCCAATACTTTTTACAATATAGTGTATACTGTACACCAGGGGTGTCAAACTCCTTTTACTTGTGGGCCACATTGGCACTATGGTTGCCCTCAAAGGGCCAGTAGTATCAGCACCCCACCCACCTTACATCGGATGTCGAGAGCCCCCCACCATCAGAAGTCAAGCATCCCCCCACTATCGCTTACATCAGTGCACCCCCTTGCCTTGTGCTGCTGCCAGGAGGGCTGGACAGAGAAGTGCAGGATCTGGTGGAGGAGTCCTGTCCTCTCTGCTGCTGACTGCTGAGACCAGGTAGGGGCTGAGACAAGGAGGTTGTGTGGGCCACATGGAAGGGACTGGAGGGCCGGATTCGGCCTACGGGCCTTGCGTTTGACACTCTTTTACTAGTGCAAAGTTACATTAGTCAGTTGACTGATGTGACATTGCCTTTAGAAAAAAATGTATATATTTGTAACAGAGTTCTAGCAGTATCTCATCTTTTCACTGTGCGTGGCACCCATCTGTTACCAAGGTCCAACACTGGAAGGAGTGATTTATCTAGTGACCAGATATAGTATTTTCTGGTTTAAATCATTCAAACACATTCGACCAACACAGGAAATAGTCTGTTGAGAATCGTTTTTTTTTTTTGCCTCATTCATCCAGAACAAATGCACTTTCACTGATCGAATTACTATGCACATTTTTTATAAATACACCCCTTAATAAAGGGTTTGTAAAGGATTTTTTTAAATCTTAATAGCTTCCTTTACCTTAATGCAGTGTGTTTTCATGTCCTCATTGTTCATTTTTGCTCTCAAGTTGCTGTAATTCTTCTCTGATCTCCACACTTCCTGGTTGTCTGTTTCCTGATGACCACAGTACTGGGAGCTTTCTCTCTGTGGTCACTAATCAAGGAGGTGTGATTACTGTGTGTCTAAAACCCCTCAGCACCAATCAGTTTAGTTTTCCCAACTATCACTGCCCTGTATTGGCGCTGTGGCTCTGTACATCAGAGAGGCAGGAAACAACATGCAAAAACGAAACTGAAACTGCAGGTACATTATATGATTGATTTTTATCTATTTTTAATCGTTTTTAAAAGGAATCAGTTAACTATTATGGGGCAGATTCACAGAGCGATTACGCGTGCGCAACTGCTGTTGCGCGTGCGTAAGTCTAAATGTGCGCGTGCGTATAGTTGGACGCGATTCACAAAACAATATACGCCAGAAATCTACGTTTTTTGGTCCGGCGTAATTGAGTTAGACATTCGCTTCCCTTCGCGCAAAACTGCGCTAGACACACCATTGATTTGCTAGTCAAATATGCTAATGAGGGAGTTACGGGGATCCACAAAAAAACGCAGTTGCTGCGCAGGCTACGCGATGTGCGCAACTGCAAAATGTCCTGTCTAAAGTTAGAGCCCATAAAAGCTGATCTAACTTTTGAAAAAAAGTCTAATTGTCAGATAAAGCAACACCGTTACTGAGGAGCAGACCACACACACGTGTTGCACTACAATTTGACTGCCAACATGCTAGGGGCATCGTCGCTCATAGCTGCACTAGTGAATATAGATGACCAAAGAAGGAGGAGGGCACGGAGGATGGCACGGGAGAGGGTATACCGCACCCGCATACACCTGTTTGGCATGAATGATTCAGAGGTCTTTCGCATCTTCAGATTCCCCCCTCATGCCATCCTGGAATTAACCACAACCTTGCAGGAGGACATCACCAGCCCAACACACCGCTCACATGCAGTGCAGCCACTGGTGAAGGTCCTGGCAACACTCCATGTCCTTGCCAGTGGCTCTTTTCAGCGTACAAGTGGAGTGGTGGCTGGGATGTCACAATCCTCCATGAGCAGATGTGTGCACCAGGTTGTCCCTGCAATCCTCACACGCTTGGCCAACCAAATCATCAAACCCACCACTGAGGAGCTTCGAATCAAGGCAATGGCAGATTTCTACCGAATTGCCAGATTCCCACGCACCATCGGGGCCATAGATTGCACACATGTGGCACTCCAGCCCCCCCATGAGACCGAGCACATGTACCGCAATCGGAAGAATTGGCACTCCATCAACGTACAGGTGATAGTTGATGCCCAAGGCCTCATATGGCACGTCCGTGCCAAACACCCAGGGTCCAGCCATGACAGCTACATCTACAATCAAAGCCACATCCGAACAGAATTCGAACAGAACGTGTATGGGAACACCTGGCTGGTTGGTGAGTGACATGGGAGTCAGGCATGACTATCCCCTCCCGTGATGCACAACAGAAGTGGCACATGCATGACTAACATTCTCCTGTCTTTTCCTTTACAGGTGACTCTGCATATGCACTGGGACCCCATCTCATGACTCCTATCCGGAACCCCCAAACCCCAGGAGAGGAACGATACAATGAAGCACACATCAAAACCCGTGCAGTGGTGGAGCGCACCTTTGGCCTCCTGAAGTCACGTTTCCGATGCCTGGATAAGTCTGGGGTACACTGTTGTATTCCCCAAACTTCGTGTGCCATATCATCGCTGCATGTTGCATGCTACACAATCTCGCAGTGACGAAGGGCCTGCAGGTTGAGCTACGTGATGATCTGACCCCCCAACCAGAAAATCAACCCCTAACCGAGGATACCCCGTCTTCTGAGGGAAGAGCAGTCAGGAGGCAGCTCATATTGGGCATCTTTGCACGTTAAACACACACATTAATCATGGCACAATGAGAATGCATGCATGCACACCACTATGGTCCCTAGCACACACACCCCACATCCTCATCAAATTGGATTGGCACCAGTCCACCATGCAAGACTGGTGAGCAGTAACGCCACGTCAAGGCTCCAATTATGTCACTGTACATTCATACACCATTCACACGGACCTGGGAATCACTTCTCCCTGGTCCTGGGGAACCCTTCTCCACCAAAATTGAGGGTGACACCCCTTTTCCAGCAGGAATGTCACCCCCACATTCAAACATCATTCACAACCCAAAATATGCCAAAAAAGTCAAACAAACAAAAATGCATAGAAACAAAAAATGCATAGGAAAAAAAAAATGCTTCGAAAAAAACAAAAAAAAGCAGAGAACAAAAATAAAAAAGCTTTCAAAACAAACAAAAGGGGGACAAAAAAATTATTGCCCTCTGCCTGAGCCACGCCTGGGGCGCCCCCGGCCACGGCCCCGGACCCTCAGGGGAGACGCATGGGGGAGGGGAAAAGCCGGGGAAGGAGGAGCAGCCCCTGAGATCTGCCCACCTGGCGGCCTGCCCTCCAAGGCCACGGCTATTCTGTCCAGGGCAGCACCAAGTGTTGCCGTGTTGCCCTGGATAGCCTGGGTAAGGGCCCTCACATCCTGCCCAACGCCTGCTGCTGTAGTTTGCAGGTCATTTAGGCAGGTTGTGGAGGCCCGGGAGTGGGAGTCCAGGTTACCCAGGCTATCATTAATGGAGGACAGGCTCTGATCCACCCGCCCCATAGTCTGGCAGAGCTGTCTCAGAAGGCGGGTCTGGGTGGCCAGGTTCCTTCTCAGACAGGCGGGCATGAGATTGGGCGCCCCCCTGGTGCTTGGGGATGACCTCCTGGCTCCAGCTGATGGTTGTGGCCGGGGAGAAGGGGAGGCCCTTGTGAGGGGAGCCATGTTGGGGGAGGAGGGGGGGGGGGCTGACCCTTAGGGAGGGCAGGCTTCTTGCAGCCAGAGGGGAAGAGTCCGCAGAAACCAAAGGGCCAGTGCCTTCCATGGACTCCTCCTCCTCATGATTCTGCTCCTCCTCATGATCGTCCTCCGCATGATCCTCCCCCTCCTCTTGTTCCTCCTCTGCGGACTCTGGCCTTGTTGGGGGGGCCTCATTAGGCTGCTGTCCTGGGGTTGGAGCGGTCAGTCCAGATGGCCCTGCACCCTCCTGCACAGCTGTGGATGACACAAAACATTCACAGGTTGGAGGATCCACACACTTGCCACATATTCCCTTTCACCCCCTCCCCCACACATGCTACACACCTGAGAGAAATAAAAACCTTACCTGGCACCGCGGGGACCGGACTTGTGTCAAAGCCTGGCAGGCCCTCCACTTCATGCCGGTGAAAGGTCAGGGCCACCACACGCTCCGTCTCTGAAAATCTAACCCGGCATGGTGGGCCCCCTCCTGTGCCCCTGGCATGGGCATTTATTGCGGCCAGTTTTTGTTTCACCTCACGCCGGAGGTCATTTATTTTCTTTTCTATCCCAGAGCGGGTCCGTGTCTCCCCCTCCCCCGATGAATTCACCTGCTCCGTGATCCTATCCAATATCTCCCTCCTCCTGGCCGGGGTGGTGGTGGCACTCTGCGGGCCGTGGAGAAAACGCCCATAGTCGGTAATGGCCCGGGCAAGAATTCTTTTTTCCCCCACAGTAAAATTGAGCTTTCTTTTTCTCTCAGTCATACTTCCAAACAAACTCACTAGCAGTCACCAAAAATCTGTCACAAATACAAGCACAACCAATCAGACAAGAACACACACAAAGAGAAAAAGAACAGCCAAAAATCACACTAGCACTCAGCAAGAAACACACACAAAAAAATCAGATGAAAAAAAAAAGCAAGAAAACAAACGCTCAGAAATCTATCAATCAAACAAACAGTCTCAAACACTTATCAAAATACACTTTCACAAAACTACCAACAAGCACAAGATCACACAGAACACTAATCTCACAACTACAAAACACACTCTAACGAACAACAGAGCAAAAGCACTTGATTCAATGGGAAGGGACACAAAGGGATGTACTTTTGCAATGGAAGGGCGTTTGTGTGTGTCTATTTATGCTGTCTGCGTAGTTCACAACGTTGCCCTAGTCCATTTCCAATTTCAATGATTGCGCCGCTCCCGAGTTGTGAGCATGCGCACAACGGAGCTGACATGGTTTCCTTCACGCGCGCATGCGCGAGTCGGCCGGCCCTTCATTTGCATGGGGTCACGGCTCATTTCAATGTAACACGCCCACGTCCCTCCCAATTTGTATTACTCCTCCTTACGCCTACGGAAAAAACCTTACGTTTGCGCAAGCTCTTGCGTAAAAGCTACGTGAATCGCCGGATTACGCGGCTAGATTGCGCAAGTCTAACGGAAAAGTGGTGCGCTACGCCGGAATGATAATGCGCCGATCTACGTGAATCTGCCCCTATGTCTCTATACCTTGTAAACAGTCATTTCAGCATTTAAGGTGCCATTGCTTCTGGAAATGCTGCCATCCTGACCATCATGCTGATCCAATGGCTTTGATATTTTCAGAAGTAGGTCAGCACATTTCCTTCTCCATTGTAAACATTCCTGGACATTTTCTCTCTTTGATTCGCTTTAGGAAAATAGAACAACCTTTTAATTTTCTACAAGAGGATGGAGAGTATTTTGTAGGATTTTTTTTTTTTTCTTACAGAATGTAACCAAAGACGGGTAATAGATCTTTCAGGCTAACAAAGGAATCTAAATCTTTTTTTTTTCCCGGAGAACAACTTCACATCCATCCAGGTGAAGGTGTTCTTTCTGCTTCATCGGCTCCTATTTTTGGTGTTTGTGTCCTAATTTCTGTTATGTTTATATCATATATCATCGCCGGGATCCAAAGCCTGTGGAGCAGATCTCTAGGGATGGAGGAAACGCTTTAAGGCTGAACTCCGAGCAAATATATTATTAGTGCCTCTAAAAACCGAGAAATCGTTTTTTTCTGTTTAGTCAAAAGCCGGAAATCCGTGACCTACAACACATCCGGTGAAGGTGATATTAGGGTCATGGATAAGAAGAGGCGTCAATGTTTTGGATTGTGCCACGTGGTAAATTATCTACAGAGCTTTAGAGGTGTGCCATTGTCCGGTTTGATAGCGGCATCACCGGAATTTTTTACATTTCTCCCGAGGTTTGGGGATGGAGCACGTGATCGTTGTTGAAGTGTATTAACCACTTAACCCCCGGACCATATTGCTGGTCAAAGACCAGATCACTTTTTGCGATTCGGCACTGCATCGCTTTAACTGACAATTGCGCGGTCGTGGGACGTGGCTTTCCAACAAAATTGGCATCCTTCTTTTCCCACAAATAGAGCTTTCTTTTGGTGGTATTTGATCACCTCTGCGGTTTTTGTTTTTTGCGCTATAAACAAAAATAGAGCGACAATTTTTTTTATTTTTTTTTATTTTTTACTTGTTGCTATAATAAATATCCCCCAAAAATATATAAAAAAATAATAATTTTCCTCAGTTTAGGCCGATACATCTTCTTCTACATATTTTTCGCCTTTATTAATTGGTTTGCGCAAAAGTTATAGCGTTTACAAAATAGGGAATAGATATATGGCATTTTTCTTAAAAAAAAAATTCTTACTAGTAATGGCGGCGATCAGTGATTTTTATCAGTACTGCGACATTATGGCGGACACTTCGGACACTTTTGACACGTTTTTGAGACCATTGGCATTTTTATAGCGATCAGTGCTTTAAAAATGCATTGATTACTATAATAATGCCATTGGCAGTGAAGGGGTTAACACTAGGGGGCAAGGAAGGGGTTAATCATGTTCCCTGGGTGTGTTCTAACTGAAGGGGGGTGGGACTGACATGGGGAAATGACAAATCGCTGTTCATACATTGTATGAACAGACGATAGGTAATTTCCCCCCCTGACAGGACTGGGAGCTGTGTGTTTACACACACAGCTCCCATTTCTCGCTCTGTAACGAGCGATCGCGTGTGCCCGCACGTCGGCGTCTATTGGCTGCTGGGAGAGGTGACGTATAGCTACGTGCTCTCGCCCAGCAGAGCCGACCTGCCGCTGTATAACTGCGGCGGCTGGTCGGCAAGCAGTTAAGAGACAAAATATTTTTTTGCAGTTTTGGTTAGCATGAAGAGCGATTAGAACCTCTGGCAGGTTTTTACTACTGAGAGATGGAGAAGCTTCTAGATCAGAGGTCTCCAACTATGGCCCACCATAGTATAGCAACGCTATAGTCCATATAGCTTCTTAGAAACGACTTGCAATGACGGCGATTCACGCAGCCATGCCCACCTGCTGCCGTACAACTGCGGCGGCTGGTCGGCAATTAGTTAAAAATGACCATTTCTTTTCAATCTGCAGCTTTTTGTAAAATGTGATATGGCTGCCTGGAGGTGTTCTGTATACAGAATGTGTACAGAACTCCCCTCAGATATGTAATTTCATGCCTGTGTGATTGGCTCACTGATTTTCCCAGACGTCTACATTAAGATACAAGTCCAATTTTTGGCATCCCCTGCAACAAAAATTAAATTTTTTGTGATATACTCTCAGGCCTCGTACACACGAGGGGATATGTCCGCTGAAAACGGTCCGATGGACCGTTTCAGCAGACATCTCCGCTCGTGTGTATGGGCTAGCGGACAGATTTCTCCACCCGACAGATTTCAAAGCATGCTTTGAAATCCATCCGGTGGAATCTGTCCGCCCGACATGTCTGCTGGTTAGTACACTTACCAGCAGACATGTCGTCCCCCACCGCCGCCGCGCCGCCGCCGAATGGATTCGGCGCATGCGCGGAAGTGTTTAACTTCCTGGTGCGGTGACGTGGTGGTGACGTGGCGGCGTCAACGTCACCGCCGCGTCACCGCGCTGTCCGGCATCGGGGAATTTGATCCGATGGTGTGTACACGCCATCGGATCAAACTCCCGATCGGACATATCCGATGGAAATGGTCCGCGGACCGTTTTCATCGGATATGTCCGATCGTGTGTACGAGGCCTCAGAGGAAGATCATGTCTAAAGGGATGTAGACCCTGCCACTCTCCTCATTAGAGCCCTGCAGGTGCAGCAGCTGATTGATAATTGTAAAACCATTCCCATTAGATAGACACGGATAAACAAACAGCTTTTCCTTCAGGAAAACAAAAGGCAGGAATGTGCAACAAAGTTTGTTAAAATCCTTGTAATAGATCACCCGGAGGGGAATGTTTTTTTTTTTTTTTTTTTTTAAACAAAAGTGCAGTTACTCTTTAACTATTTATGTACATTTCAAAATAGTCAGGGATTTTTTTTTCTTCACCCGAAAGTAAACTCACCAATGCTTTTTTTTTTTCCTCCAACGCTGCAACTGTTCCAGAAATAAAGCCGCGTCTTTCATGCGATCCCCTCTCCGTTCCGCTGAGCCCTTTTTACCTCCTTACAAAAGCCGTTTTGTCCCATGATGCAAAGTGCTTACAAGAGAGGGCCTGTTCTGTGGACGGCTTTATAGTTGTTTAATGTACGCCAAACAAACATGGTATTGATCAGGCCGTGTTTGATTATGTGAGACAGAAACCAGAATATATAAAAATAAACTTGGTCAATTTATTTATTTTTTATAGTTTTTTATTTTTTTCAGCCTTCAGATGACATCACAGGGTTGAAGTGATGTGTCTGTTCATGAAAGGAGTTGGCTCTGTTAGCACTGAGGGTACGGTTCTGCTCTTTCATCTGCGGAATATTTCCATTTCATACTCTAGAGCTCGGTGGGGGGGGGGGGGGGGGGGGGGTGTTGCTCTAAAAAAAAAAAAGCCTTAAAAAAAAAAAAAAAACGCCAATTAGTCCACGTCTAGATGATAATGTGTGATATCTGTCATTGGGCTTCCAGGAAACATTTCCTAATACATTCGTTTTCAGATTGTTTGGTGTTAGTGGTTAGGTTTATTTATTTATTCTGTGCTTTATTATAAAGGATTAGGTGCAGGTTTGGGGTTCAAGTATATTAAAAGCTAAAACTTTTTTTTTTGTCTGTGGTGTTTTAAAAAAAAAATTAAGGCTTAATATGTGTTGGCCCTTTTAAAGGGAATAAAATAGTGTCCCCCTAAGGTATGCAGCCTGGCTGGCCAGGATGCAGCCCCCTCCCCTCCAGAACTTTACTAGGCCCCATGCCTTCAACGTTGGGAGGGTACTTAGCAAGGGAGGATTATAAAGGCAAAGCTCCTTCTCCCTGTATTTAAAGAAAAGGGACCCCAGTCTTCCCCCCCCCCCCCGGTAGGAAGGGGGTCTGCAGGAAGGATTTATTTAAAACAAGGGGGCTCCCAGCTATTTTCTTTTCCGGTGGAATGTTTTTAGGCTAATGTTTTAGGTTATTTTCTCTTCTGGTTAATAGTTGCTAGGCTATTGTTTTAGGCTATTTTTGGTTACATTTTGTTAGGCTATTGTTGTAAGTTATATTCTCTTCTGGTTAAATGTTGCTAGACTATTTTTTTAGGTTATTTTCTCTCCTGGTTAAATGTTGCTCGACTATTGTTTTAGGCTGTTTTCTATTCTGGTTAAATGTTGCTAGACTATTTTTTTAGGTTATTTTCTCTCCTGGTTAAATGTTGCTCGACTATTGTTTTAGGCTGTTTTCTATTCTGGTTAAATGTTGCTAGACTATTGTTTTAGGTTTATTTTTAGTTTAATGTAAAGTCCTGTACACACGCTCGGTTTTCACGGTGGTAAAAAGTCCGCTGTAAAAACCGAGAGGAAAGCCGAGAACCCGGTAGGAAAACTGCCATGGAACTTTGGCCAGGAATCCCGGCCACATGTATGCCTCGCAGTGTTTACCATAGAGTTTTAATAAATCTGTTGCCAAAAAAGCCGCCGGGAATCCTGACAAGGAAATAGAGAGCTGTATTTTCCCATCGGGATTCCCTTCTGTTTTCCTGATGGAAAAACTGCTAGGAAGCATACACACATCCGGTTTTCCCGGCCAAAAGCTCTCCTGGCAGTTTTCTTCCTGGGAAAACCGGTCATGTGTACGAGGCTTTAAAGTATAGTTTTAAGCTATTGAACTTTCTTAGGCAATTGTTTTAGGCTATTTATTTTTTATGGTCAAATGTTGTTAGGCTATTGTTTAGGTTATTTTCTCTTCTGGTTAAATGCTGTTAGGCTAATTGTTTTACCTTAGTTTCTCTTATGGTTAAATGTTGCTTGACTATTGTTTTAGGTTATTTTCTCTTCTGGTTAAATGTTGCTAGACTATTGTTTTAGGTTTATTTTTAGTTAAATGTTAAAATAAAGTTTTAAGCTATTTTGGTTGAATTATCTTAGGTGATTGTTTTAGGCTTTTTTTTTATGGTCAAATGCTGTTAGGCTAGTTGTTTTAGTTTATTTTGTGCTATTTTGGTTGAATTATTATTTTATTTATTATTATTTTAGGCAATTTTCTCTTCTGGTGAAATGCTGTTAGGCAATTTTTTTTTCTATTCCGGTTAAATGTACGTAGGCCAATGTTTTAGGCCTACTTTGGGTTAAATGTTGTTATGCTATTGTTTAGGTTATTTTCTTAATTTGTCTATTGTTTTAGGTTATTTTTGGTTGAGTGCTGGTTCACATGAGTGCAAGAATCGCACAGAATTGCATGGCAAGGAAAAATCACATTATATTCACTGGTGCCCGATCTCATCAATACGACACAGCCCGGTGCGATTTTGGAAAGATTCCCTGTGCTACTTTGGTGCAATTTGCAGTGCGACTTCGCCCTATAGAATATGCAAAAATGCAGCTAAGTCGCACTCCAAAATCGCACTGAAAATCATGGCAAAATCATGAATCGAGCCTCAATACTGTTAGCCTATTTTCTCTAAGAATTTAAGGTTTTTGGGGATTTGAGAATATTACATTTGCCTTGGGAAAGGCAACTTAAAAATGAAAAAAAATTTTTGGCCATATATTAAAAACATTTGTAAGGCTTTTACTTTCAACAAATACATTTGCACAGCATTTTTTTATAAATGAGTTAGAAAAAAAAAATCCTAGGGAGGAGGATAGGGGGCTACTCTTATATCTTCTCCTTGACGTTGGTGAGCTTTTGATATAAATGTCACATTAGAACTTGTATGCAGTTTTAATCACATTATGCTCGAGCCAGATCCTCCGATGGCAGATTAGGACGGCGTGCTTTCCACCTGTATGCTTCCCCTGCTGTTTTGGACAGGCATTTTTATTAGCCCTTATTGACCTTTCACCCGTGTCAGTCTCCAGGGGGTTGACATGTGGCAGCAAAGGGGAGGGGGGTGTCCGCCCTCCTCCCTGCCTCTTACAGGTGGCTCTCTTCGGCCCATACACTTGTTTTTCACAATGCACCATGCACTTAGAGGCTCAGCAGGCCCTGCAATTCCATCCCTCCACCCGGGGAGGAGGGGGCTGGAGGTGGGGGGGGGGAGTGCTTTGCATTTGCTGTTCTGCTCTGAGTGTCATATGGTCTCAATTATCCTGTGATGGCAAGGCCAGGCCCTGGGCCCTCGCATGTTTGTCCTCTGAGAAAGATCTGGAAAGGCCGACATCTGGATTTGATTGTTGCAATTGCAGGTTGATAGAATAAACGCAGGCTGAGGTGGGTGGGTTTTCCTTCCGGCCCTATCCAAGGTCTGGTAATGCACTTCACGTGAGGGGGCTGCTCTTTTTATCATCCCCTTCCTCCCCCCCCCCCCCCACCCGCAGACCAGCACCAGCAACATGTGGCTTATATTATGGACCTGCCTGGAAAGGACTGAGCTGGCTCTCTGCAAACCTGGAATGGGTCAGGCCAGGAAACAGGCCTTGACCCTAACACATATCAAAGGGAATGTATACAAATTGACTTCCCCCTAACAAAGAAAAAAGAAAATCAGAGCGATCGCTGATAGCTTTTTTTTTTTTAAGCATTTAAAAGCAAGAATGACCACTTGTGAAAGATAGACCTAACCCGATATAAGGCTGCATAGGCGTATATAGTTTACCCAGACACAAGAAACATCGTAGACGTAGATTATATATTTTTTTCCAGCCTAGTTAGCTGCTCGGCTGAGGTAAATTAAACCACATCATGGTGTTGATTTACTAAAACTGGACAGTGCAAAATCTGGTGCAGCTCTGCATGGTAGTCAATTGACAAAAAAAAACTAGAAGCCGATTGGCCACCATGCATAGCTGCACCAGATTTTGCACCCTTCAGTTTTAGCAAATCAACCCCCAGGTATGGTAGGGTTGCATTGAGCGGTTACTCAGGCTCAGTCTCACCACAAGACAAGGCAAAATGTAGTGGTAGCTGGTGCGTTTTTTGTTCAGAGGGGGGGTGGCAAACAACTACCCCCCGGCAGCACAATACTTACAACCCCCCCCTGCATGTGCGTGCATCTGCCAGTTGCTCCAGCACTTACCTGGATAGATCCAGATAGATGAGGGATGTTATCCAGCGCAGCGGGGTGCGGGCAGTGGCTCCAGGCTAGCGGGTACTGGGTCTGGGCAGTGGCTCCAGGCTAGCAGGTGCGGGGTCTGAGCAGCAGATCCAGGCCAGCGGGTGCGTGGTCTGGGCAGCGGCTCCAGGCTAGCGAGTGCGGAGTTCGGGCAGCAGCTCCAGGCTAGCAGGTGCAGGGTCTGTGCAGTGGCTTCAGTGTAGCGGGTGCGAGGTCTGGGCAGCTACTCCAGGCTAGTAGGTGCAAGGTCCGGGTAGCAGCTCCAGCGTGGCGGGCTTCCTCTCTGGCTCCAGCGGCTTCCTCCCTGGCTCAGTAAACTGGTCTCACACCTCCTTTCTAATTGTCAGGGAGAAGATTTAGTGTGAAATAAGCAAACATGTATTTGCTATCGTCACACAACCGGGTGGGATTGGGACGTAGTGCTCTGTGCTCCGAGCCCACCCTTTTTTTGAGCCAACATTGCGTCGAAAAAAAATCTGCGGTTTTCTTGTCGGAATTTCCGATCGTGTGTAGGCAGCATTAGATTCCATAATTGTCCACAACAACGTCTAAAATATAATGTGATCATGAATGCTCTGCAGTAATGGTTAACTCAGGGCAAGATGGTTTTAGTCGTACACATTTAGCACATTTCATGAACCCATAGCAATATTTTGTAAGTTTTGGAACCCAAGAAAAGATTTTCCTGCTTGTTAGGGATTAGTGAATATACAAGCATATTGGCCAAGGCTGTCAGAGTTCAGGCAGAATTCCTTACCCCATTTCAAATTAGTTAAAGGTTCTAGTCTTACCAAAACGCTGACTTTTTACTGAATTCCTGGCTTTCGGCTGCCTCTATAGTGCTGAGACTCCGAGCCCCCTGTGACTTTTATCCCAGATTGGGTGATTATCTTTTTCAGCACATGTGCCGTTAAAACAAAAGGGATCATGGGCATTTAACAAGGCTGGAGGGGGGGGGGGTTGTAGTGTGGGTTTCTGCTTTATGTAGGTTGCTCTTTGTCTTATTAAGAGCTTACTTACAAGAGCACCAGGTGCAAAGAGTGTAGAGACCAGACTTGTCAAATTTCCCATGGTGTCCCCCTCCTCCGCAGTCTTAGCGAGAAAGCAGTATGGTTTAGATGCTTCCATGGCATTGGCAGTTAGACGCTGCATGCACCGTTCATTTCAGCAAATACAAATAAATAAAATTAGAGCAATAGAAATAGAAAGATATGGAAGATAGAGAGAGGAGAAATAAGAATGGGGACACCAGAAGATGGAGAAGTAAGGGGGGGGGGGCGGGATAAAAAAGAAAAACAGGAGAAGGGTTAAGCTGAAGATCAAGAATCAGAATTAGGTGCCTAGTAGGTGGAAACTCCCAGGAATACTGATAAATAACAGTCGCTACAATCAAGTATTTTTAAATTGTGAAGATACCATAGATACCATAGCAAATCTTTACATTATTATTTTTGCTATCCAGCTCCATAGACTGTCTCACCTCCTGAGTCTAGGGTTTCTCAACTAGATGAGGTTGCTGGGGGTATCTAGAGCAATAAGTACCATATTTATTGGCGTATAACACACACTTTTTCCTCTTAAAGCGGAGCTCCGCTGTAAAATAAAATATTAAAAAACAGCAGCTACAAATACTGCAGCTGCTGACTTTTAATATTAGGACACTTAACTGTCCTGGAGTCCAGCGACGTCTGCAGCAGAAGACTAAAATCGATTGTCTATCTGCTGCCCCCACCGCCATCCTCAGTGAGGGAATACAGAAGTGAAGCGCTCTGGCTTCACTGCCAGATTCTATACGGCGCATGTGTGAGTTATACAGGGCCGTCCTGACTGGTTCCCGCTGTGTTCTGGGAGCCGAGTGTTTCCGAGAAGACAACGGGCGGGGACGGGAAGTAAAAAAGGTGTCAAATGTGACACCGGAGGGGGGAGGGTTCCGATGAGGGGAAGTTCCACTTTAGGGTGGAGCTCCGCTTTAAAATCAGGGGAAAATCAGGGGTGCGTGTTATAGGAGGGAACGAGCGCCGCCGAAATAGACAGGAGCTGAATCTCCTGTGTACTTGGCTCTGCTCGCAGTCACGCCCAGTCCCGCCTCCTAGAATTTACATACTGCCATTGGACCGGTGTTATGTCCAATATAGGAGTCGGGCCAAGGGGCGGGACTGTGAGACGAGCCGAGTACACAGGACATCCGACTCTGTCTATCTCAGTGGCATTCATTCCCTTCTCAGCAGGCAGATCATTCTGCAATGATGGGCAAGCCTGCAGATGGACACTGATCATTCTGCAATGATGGGCAAGGTTGCAGATGGACACTGATAAGGCTGAATTGATGGGTATTTAAAATGTTTTTTCCTTAAACTTCCCTCCTAAACTTGGGGTGCGCGTTATACGCCTGTGTGTGTTATACGTCGATAAATTCATGCTTTTCAGAAAAGTTCCCACTGACACCATTGATCATTCTAGCTATCTGTAAGGGGGGGGGGGGGTATTCCAAATGTCCACAATTGTAAGGAGAATTCTTCCCACTGACCATCACACTAATGTATTGTGAGTTGTAAATAAAGTAATTTTTAGCAGGGGGTTCCCTAAGACCGGAAATTTATTTCAAGGGTTCCTCTGTGTTGAAAAGGTCGAGGAAGGCTGGTCTAGGGTCTGCTAAGAGACCATGAATGATGTTCATGAGATCATCTCTGCAGCTGTACAGCCTTGAAGTATACCTGTCACTTCATTTAAATGCTAGCTTAGTTATGCGTGTGAAGACTAGGCTATTTCCCTTTTGGTGGCACTTTCCTTTGAAGTCAATGCATGGTGTCCCAGGGGCTCCTGCAACCTTTATCTATAGTGGTGTTTCTCAACCTGGAGTTCTCCTGAGGTTGCTAGGGTAAGGTGACCAGATTTTTAAAATGAAATCCGGGGACATATTTTTTTTTTTACTAGTAATGACGTCAATCAGCAACTCTCGGCCCATCGCCATCGCTGCCCGCTTCACAGCCAGTCAAGTCTTAGGCCTCGTACACACGAGCGGATATGTCCGCTGAACACGGTCCGATGGACCGTTTCAGCAGACATCTCCGATCGTGTGTATGGGCTAGCGGACAGATTTGTCCACCCGACAGATTTCAAAGCATGCTTTGAAATCTATCGGGTGGGAATGTGTCCGCCCGACATGTCTGCTGGTTAGTACACTTACCAGCAGACATGTCGTCCCGCACCGCCGCCGCGCCGCCGCCGAATGGATTCGGCGCATGTGCGGAAGTGTTTTACTTCCTGGTGCGGTGACGTGGCGGCGTCAACGTCACCGCCACGTCACCGCCACGTCACCGCGCCGTCCGCCGGCGGGGAATTTGATCCGATGGTGTGTACACGCCATCGGACCAAACTCCAGATCGGACATATCCGATGGAAACGGTCCGCGGACCGTTTTCATCGGATATGTCCGATCGTGTGTATGGGGCCTTACTCTCCGGGCCCTGGTTACTACTGGGTGGGGAGTGGAGGAAGATCACTCCGCTAGGGAAGGCAAGGAGATAAGGAGGCAGGCAGCAGGCCGGGGCTTGAGCCAAGGCAGAAGAGCATGCAAACGCAGCTGAATGTGCATGCACCCAAAACTGAATAAATATTCCCTCCACTCTGACCAGCACATCAGAAAAGGGGCACAGATAATGGAAATTAAAAAAAAAAAAACCTAAGCTAGTAGAAGCGGCAGGTGTGTAATTCTGATTTTTTTTTTTTTCTATTTTGCACTGACTGTCTTTGAAATTGTCCCAGCCCCTGTTCAAATCCAACCTGGGGACAAAACTGGGGACAAAACTGAGGACAGTGTCCTTAATCTGGATACTGTCCCCGGAAACTGGGGATGTCTGGTCACCCTATGCTAGGGGCTCCTTGAGCAATGAACAATGGTGGCTTGATCTCCCACCTAATTTTTTCACCAATACAAGTGGTGAAATTTTCCACTAACCACCGATTTAAGGGCTCATGTCTACTATGAGCGCTAATGTTAGAAGATGCCACAGTTTTTACTGCATTTCTGTTCTGAAGTTATTTACTTCAAGACTATTACTGAAAATAATTCTGTAGAGGTTGGTAACTAAGTGATCTGCCCTCTGTGTCAAGTATACTAGGTACATCTCATTAATTAATATTTTATTTAAGATTTTCTTCAAGATATTGATTGTGCTAATCTACTGTGAACTATAGCTATTATCCTTTTTTAGCAGGGGTTCCCTGAGAACCTGAAAACTAGTGCAAGGGTTTATCAGGGGCAAAAAGTTTGAGAAAGGCTGATCTATAGTATGCAAATGTTTATTTGTAGAAGTAATGCCAAGCAGTCTCCAATGCAATCCACAAGGATAGACAGGGCATATTTTACTTTTACAGAACCAGTATTTTAAACCTTGGAAGTTGCATGCTGAAGTCGTAGGAGCTTTTGGTGGGTACTAGTAAGTGCCTGACAGTGCATGTTAGTCTTAAATCCTCATTTGTAATGCCACATACACACGATCTGGCTTTTGCCCAGCCAAATCGCATCGAATCTCCATTGAAAAAAAATGTTCTACTGTATATCTAAACTCCGATGGAATTCATCGAAATTTCCAAAGAAAAAACTCCATCTGACTTTTTCCAACGGAAATTCTGATCGTGTTTAAGGGGCATAAGAGTATTTCTAGCAGTTTGATAGAATAATAGATTTGCTATTAACCGCTTGAATCCCGGGCCATTGTCAAATGACGGCGGCTAAGTGGCTATATAAATCCCAGCCGCCGTCTTTTGACGTCTTTGCGTCCTCCGGCCACTGGGGGGCGCGCGCACGCAGTTGGCGGCGCGCGCGCGCAGCCGGCGCGTCCCCGGGATGCCGATGCACGTGCCTGGCGGTCGCGATGTCCGCCAAGTACCCGCGATCGGCAGTTTTAGAGCAGGGACGTGGAGCTCTGTGTGTAAACACAGAGCTCCACAACCTGTCAGGGAGAGGAGACAGATACTGAGTCACTTGTACATAGGGACACAGCATCGGTCACCTCCCCCAGTCAGTCCCCCTCCACACACAGTTAGAACACACCCAGGATACACATTTAACCCCTTCCTCGCCCCCTAGTGTTAACCCCTTCCCTGCCAGTCACATTTATACAGTAATTGGTGCATTTTTATAGCGCTGTTCGCTGTATTAATGTGAATGGTCCCAAAAATTTGTCAAAAGTGTCCGATGTGTCCGTCGCAATATCGCAGTCCTGACAAAATTCACAGATCGCTGTATTACTAGTAAAATAAATAAATAAATAAATAAATGTCAGAATTCTATCCCCTATTTTGTAGCCACTATAACCTTTGCTCTAACCAATTACTAGACGCTTATTGCGATTTTTTTTTTTTTTTAACCAAAAATATGTAGAATACATATCGGCCTGAACTGATATATATATTTTTTTTTAAATGGGATATTTATTATAGCAAAAAGTAAAAAATATTGTTTTTTTTTTTTTCAAAATTGTCGCTCTTTTTTTTGTTTATAGCGCAAAAAAAACCCCGCAGAGGTCATCACATACCACCAAAAGAAAGGTTGTGGGAGAAAAAGGATGTCAATTTTGTTTGGGAGGCACATCCCACGACCGCACAATTTTAATTTAAAGCGACACAGTGCTGAAAGCTGAAATTTCGCCTGGGCAGGAAGGGGGTATATGTGCCCAGTAAGCAAAATAGGTCAATAGAAAAGAAACAAGTCTATCTTGCAGTACTGGACATGTCAGTGGTCTCTTTCCTGGAGGAATATGGACCTGGGTCTCCTGGACTTTGGGCTCCCTCCAGTGGTTAGTCAGGTGACCAGTGCCAAGTGTTGCTCCAAAAGTCTCTGCTTAAAGGACCTAGGGCTTAGCCAGTTAGTGGCCATGGAATCAATATTAAATAATATTTAATGATAAGACCATGTGACCTTAGCAATGGTGAAGTTGAAGAGAAATCCTACTTTCCAACTAGTATGCCTGATGCAACTCAGTCTGGCTCAGATCTTTAAATATCTTTTTTCTCAATACATGGTCAGATTGTCCTGCAGATAGGTTGGAAACGACTTAATTTAAATTTTAAACATAACTTTAAGGCTGTCGTTTTTTGGAGACAGACAAAGTTTGTTTGCTTAATAAATCACAATCTTCTTACTTTATAATTGAAATACATACATTGTAATATAATAAAACAGTATTTCTCAAACTTTTTAACGTGGAGGAAGCCTTAAAATAATTTTTAGGTCTCAGGGAACCCCTGCTAATTTTAAGTATATCTCCAGCTCACTGTAAGCTGAGATATAAGAATAAATAAAAGCAATAGGAATGCGGTGTAATTAGCTTTCCTGACACCTAGTTTTGCTCTATACAGTAAAGTAGTTTTAATAATAATGACAACATTTAAATAATAATAATGATCAGAAGAAAAAAAATGAGACAGTGAAAAATGTAATGTTCCCTCCACTGACCATTAGCACATGCTCAGTGGAGAAATGGCCTAGTCATTGTCATTGTCATAGTCATGTAATGTTCCTCACAGTCCTCTTAGATTGGTGGTTTGTGAGTTAAAGTGTTTCTAAAGCCCCCTCCCCCCAGTATACTTATCTTAATCTTGATCCAGCACTGTACACAACAGCAGCTGCTCTCTCCTCACTCTCCCTTTTTACAGGGCAGATTGATATTAGTGGGAGCATTGGCTACTGCTGCTGTCAATCAAATCTCATAATTAGCGAGCGGGTGGCCGTAGTTTGTGTCTGTGGACACAGGCAGTGGGGCTTGAGAACAAACCCACGCAAGTACCCCCCCCCCCCCCAGCAAGTGGCTTGCTGGGGGTGGGATATTCATAAGGCAAGAGGTGCCATAATGCTGGAGGGGGACCCCAGAAAAAGGAGGACCAGGGCTGCTCTGTGCAAAACCTTTGCACAGAGCAGGTAAGTCAATCATGTTTGTTATCAAAAAAATAAAATAAATTAAAGGTTTGGTGATTAGTGGGAGAATGTTCCTTACATTGGTGATCAGTGGGAAGAATGTTCCTTACATTGGTGGTCAGTAGGAATAATGTTCCTTACATTGGTGATCAGTGAGAAGAATGATCCTTACATTGGTGGTCAGTGGAAAAAAATGATCATTACATTGGTGATAAGTGCGAACAATGCTTCTTACATTAGTGGTCAGTTGGCAGAATGCTCCATAGATTGCTGGACAGTGTGAAGAATGCTCCTTTTATTGATGATCAGCGAGAAGAATGCTCCTTACATTAGTGTCAGTTAGAAGAATGCTCTTTACATTAGTGGACATTTAAAAGAATGCTCCTATATTGGTGGTCAGTGGGAAGAATGCTCCTATATTGGTGGTCAGTGGGAAGAATGCTCCTATATTGGTGGTCAGTGGGAAGAATGCTCCTATATTGGTGGTCAGTGAGAAGAATGCTCCTTACATTGGTGGTCAGTGGGAAGAATGTTCCTTACATTGGTGATCAGTGAGAAGAATGCTCCTTACATTGGTGATCAGTGGGAAGAATGTTACTTACATTGGTGATCAGTGGGAAGAGTGGCCTCTTACATTGGTGATCAGTGGGAAGAATGTTCCTTACATTGGTGATCAGTGGGAAGAGTGGCCTCTTACATTGGTGATCAGTGGGAAGAGTGGCCTCTTACATTGGTGATCAGTGGGAAGAATGCTCCTTACATTGGTGATCAGTGGAAAGAATGCTCCTTACATTGGTGATCAGTGAGAAGAATGCTTCTTACATTGATGATCAGTGGGAAGAATGTTCCTTACATTGGTGATCAGTGGGAAAAATTGTCCTTACATTGGTGATCAGTGGGAAGAGTGGCCTCTTACATTGGTGATCAGTGAGAAGAATGCTCCTTACATTGGTGATCAGTGAGAAGAATGCTTCTTACATTGATGATCAGTGAGAAGAATGTTCCTTACATTGGTGATCAGTGAGAAGAATGCTCCTTACATTGGTGATCAGTGAGAAGAATGCTTCTTACATTGATGATCAGTGAGAAGAATGTTCCTTACATTGGTGATCAGTGGGAAGAATTGTCCTTACATTGGTGATCAGTGGGAAGAATGCTCCCTACATTGGTGATCAGTGGGAAGAATTTTCCTTACATTGATGATCAGTGGGAATAATGTTTCTTACATTGATGATCAGTGGGAAGAATGCTACCTATATTGGTGATCAGTGGGAAGAATGTTCCTTACATTGGTGATCAGTGGGAAGAATTTTCCTTACATTGGTGATCAGTGGGAAGAATTGTCCTTACATTGGTGATCAGTGGGAAGAATGCTCCCTACATTGGTGATCAGTGGGAAGAATTTTCCTTACATTGATGATCAGTGGGAATAATGCTTCTTACATTGATGATCAGTGGGAAGAATGCTACCTATATTGGTGATCAGTGGGAAGAATGTTCCTTACATTGGTGATCAGTGGGAAGAATTTTCCTTACATTGGTGATCAGTGGGAAGAATGTTCCTTACATTGATGATCAGTGGGAAGAATGTTCCTTACATTGGTGATCAGTGGGAAGAATGTTCCTTACATTGATGATCAGTGGGAAGAATGTTCCTTACATTGATGATCAGTGGGAAGAATGTTCCTTACATTGATGATCAGTGGGAAGAATGTTCCTTACATTGGTTATCAGTGGGAAGAATGCTCCTATATTGGTGGTCAGTGAGAAGAATGCTCCTTACATTGGTGGTCAGTGGGAAGAATGTTCCTTACATTGGTGATCAGTGGGAAGAATGTTACTTACATTGGTGATCAGTGGGAAGAGTGGCCTCTTACATTGGTGATCAGTGGGAAGAATGTTCCTTACATTGGTGATCAGTGGGAAGAGTGGCCTCTTACATTGGTGATCAGTGGGAAGAGTGGCCTCTTACATTGGTGATCAGTGGAAAGAATGCTCCTTACATTGGTGATCAGTGAGAAGAATGCTTCTTACATTGATGATCAGTGGGAAGAATGTTCCTTACATTGGTGATCAGTGGGAAGAATTGTCCTTACATTGGTGATCAGTGGGAAGAGTGGCCTCTTACATTGGTGATCAGTGAGAAGAATGCTCCTTACATTGGTGATCAGTGAGAAGAATGCTTCTTACATTGATGATCAGTGAGAAGAATGTTCCTTACATTGGTGATCAGTGGGAAGAATTGTCCTTACATTGGTGATCAGTGGGAAGAATGCTCCCTACATTGGTGATCAGTGGGAAGAATTTTCCTTACATTGGTGATCAGTGGGAATAATGTTTCTTACATTGATGATCAGTGGGACGAATGTTCCTTACATTATTGATCAGTGGGAAGAATGCTCCTTACATTGCTGGACAGTGGGAAGAACGCTCCTTACATTGGTGATCAGTGGGAAGAACGCTCTTTTTATTGATGATCAGTGACAATAATGCACCTTACATTAGTGGTCTATTGGAAGAAGGCTGCCTACATTGGTGGCCAGTGAGAAGAGTGCTCTTTACAGTGATGGTTATTGGAAAGAGTTCCCCTTACGAGTAGCTTAAAGAAATACCGGTGTCTTTGGTCATTTATATGAGGTTGCTGATTGCTCAAGGAACCCATAGCAACCTCTGGAGGAATCCTGGGGTTCTACAGAACCCTGGTTAAGAAAGACTATATTTGAAAAATGTGCATTCTGCATTGTAGTGTTCATTGTAGACAGCTGATGTTATGTTCTAACAAACAGGAAGCCAGGTATCTAGCAACCCCCCCCCCCCCCAGAATCTTATTGAACTTTCTCAATTGAATTTACACTTATTTTCTTGGAATTAAAGAAAACATGTCATTAAGAGAATTGTGAAGATGTCATTGCTATTGTCCTTTTAAAAATACTACATGCCAGGCTACTATGCTGATCTACTGGATTCAGTGCCTTCAGAGATGGAATAAGTATGCAGCAAGCTACTCCAAAGGCATTGATACCAGAGGATCAACATGACAGACGGCATTCGGCAAGCTGCATAATAGATTTCCTTTAACATGTTCAATCTCTTGAAATCTATTTTCCCACCGCTATGCTAAATCTATGGAGTTAATTGTTCGCACAGTGAGGAGAGGAGGATTGTTTGCAATGGCTTTTTACCCTACCCTTTAGTGGGGTGTTAGCAGCAAGAGCAGGCGCCAAACAATGAAAAATAAACCACTAATTGTTTACATTCTAGAAAGAGGACACAATGTTAATAAGGTTAATGCTGCATTGTTGCCAGACGGGGATAGGTCCTAGTTTGCTTACAAAACAAGGTGCCGCAGGGGGTGCCCAGATAGCTTTATCTCATTACTGGTACTCAGCGGGAAAAGAGAATGTACGGGTGCCTGGGGATCAGCTATAGCATTGTGCAATTTACAGATCCATGTATTCACCAGCAGCGGAGAATGAAGTGCTGTTAATCTGGACTCACCATATGGGGGGTCAGTGAGGTTTAGCTGAACTACATTTCCCAGGTTGCTTAGCCCTGGGCTGACAAAGGGCTGGCATCCCTATATCTGTTGTGGCCAAGAGCAGATATGCTGTGTATAAAGTTGAACTTTTTTTTATGCAGATATATTTTGACAAAAAAAAATGGTACATGGCAGGGTTCTCTCAGAAAAGTAACCATAATCTAGAACAGGGGTCTCCAAACTTTCTAAGCAAAGGGCCAGTTTACTGTCATTTAAAATTATAAGGGGGACGGACAGTACTCAGAAGGAGTCAAAAAGGTCCAGACATCAGTGTGAGTAATTGTGCCCCGTCACAATTGTTGGTGCCTTACATGTGGACTTACATGTGGACTTACATGTGGGTCCCATTGTTTGTGCCATTGAAAAAAACTGTGCCCCGTTGTTGATGTCATTGTGAGGAATTGTGTCCCATCCTTGGTGTCATTGTGAGGAATTGTGTCCCATCGTTGGTGTCATTGTGGGGAATTGTCCCCCATCTTTGTTGTCATTGAGGAATTGTGTCCCATCGTTGGTGTCATTATGAGGAATTGTGTCCCATCATTGGTGTCATTGTGAGGAATTGTGTCCCATTGATGGTGTCATTATGAGGCATTGTGTCACATCATTGGTGTCATTGTGAGGAATTGTGTCCCATCGTTAGTGTCATTGTGAGGAATTGTGTCCCATCGTTGGTGTCATTGTGAGGAATTGTGCCCCATCGTTGGTGTCATTGTGAGGAATTGTGTCCCATCGTTGGTTTCATTGTGAGGAATTGTGTCCCAACATTGGTGTCATTGGGCCCCTTTGTTGGTGTCATTGGGCCCCTTTGTTGGTGTCAGTATGAGAAACCATTTCCCATTGTTGGTATCAGTGGATGAAATAGTGCCCCAAGTGCCAGATAAAAGCAAGTAAAGAACCGCAGTTTGGAGACCACTGATCTAAAACAATGAAACTGGCCCACTCACACTATATAGGTGCAAATGTGGTGCAAAGGTTTAGTGGTGATCCAAAGTTTTCGTGGGACACAGCACACCTTCTTCCTGAAGTATTGAATGACTACAAAACCTAGGGTTGCCACATCATCCCTTTAAACCCAAACACATATTTATAGGCGTGCGCACAGGGTGTGCCAGGTGTGCCTGGGCACACCCTAATCACTCGGTGTGGCCCAGATTCCCCCTGTTTAGAGCACTTATAT
The DNA here is from genome assembly GCA_029574335.1 of Rana kukunoris. Taxonomy (NCBI): domain Eukaryota; kingdom Metazoa; phylum Chordata; class Amphibia; order Anura; family Ranidae; genus Rana; species Rana kukunoris. Next base: position 44,398,843 of record CM056049.1, on the reverse strand, counting down.
TTCACCCAAGCTACCTAATAAATTGTAAAAAAATTAAATAATAAATATATATTTTAAATAATAAGAAATTGAATAATAAAAATAAAAATGACTGACACCATCCATTGCTCCACTGACACTGTCATAAGCATATGTGTTTGAGCTTTGGGGTGCACACCCTAATGCAATAGGCTGCGCACACCTATGCACATATTAATTACACAGGTCCTGTGGCTTATTAAGGTGCTAATTAAACTCACGTAGCACCTTATCTGGATTAAATTAGCCTCGGAACCCGTGTAATTTATATGTGATCAGGTTTAAGGCTGGGTTCACACTGGTACAACACAACAGTCTTCCTACTTTGGATCCGACTTGAAGTCCGACTTCAATGAACAGGGATCTGACTTCAATCTCCGACAATACCAGGCACTGTGTCTGGTATGAATCTTGAGGGGGAACTCCAAGCCAAATTTCAAATAAAAAAACGTCTCGGATAAGGGTCTGGTGTGGATTTTGGGGATGTAGGGGATTCCCCTTGAAATCCATACCAGACCGAAGGGCCTGGTATGCTCTTGGAGAGGGAACCCATGCCGTTGTTTTTTTTATTTGGTGTGAAGTTCCCCCTCAAGAGCACAAGTCGCATGCCAAAGTCGGATCATGCAAGATGGCGATCCAACTTTGATCCGACTTCAGTGATATTCAATGGGCTGAAGTAGGATCAAAGTCAGACCAAAGTAGTGCAGGGAGCAGTTAACCACTTAAGACCGCTAAAGGACCCGGCCAGGTTTTGCGATTCGGCACTGCGTCGCTTTAACAGACAATTGCGCGGTCGTGCGACGTGGCTCCCAAATAAAATTGGCGTCCCTTTTTCCCCACAAATAGAGCTTTCTTTTGGTGGTATTTGATCACCTCTGCGGTTTTTATTTGTTGCGATATAAACAAAAATTGAGCGACAATTTTGAAAAAATGCAATATTTTTTACTTTTTGCTATAATAAATATCCCCCAAAAATATATAAAAAAAAACATTTTTTTCCTCAGTTTAGGCCGATACATATTTTTCTACCTATTTTTGGTAAAAATAATCACAAAAGGCGTTTATCGGTTGGTTTGCGCAAAATGTATAGCGTTTACAAAAAAGGGGATAGTTTTATTGCATTTTTATTCATTTTTTTTTTTTACTACTAATGCCGGCGATCAGCGATTTTTTGTGTGACTGCGACATTATGGTGGACACTTCGGACAATTTTGACACATTTTTGGGACCATTGTCATTTTCACAGAAAAAAATGCATTTAAAATACATTGTTTATTGTGAAAATGACAATTGCAGTTTGGGAGTTAACCACAAGGGGGCACTGAAGGGGTTATATGTGACCTCATTTGTGTTACCAACTGTATGGCTGTAGGTGTGATGTCATTGATTGTGATTCTCTATGTAAGGGAGCACACAATCAATGCGGGCACCACAGTGAAGAACGGGGAAGCCGTGTTTATACACGGCTCTCCCCATTCTTCAGCTCCGGGGACCGATCGCGGGACTCCAGCGGCAATCGGGTCCGCGAGTCCCGCAGTCCCAGTCACGGAGCTTCGGATTGAGTCGCGTGCACGCGCCCGCGGTGCGCGCACGTGACCCCACGGCTGGCCTTAACCACTTAAGACCCGGACCAATACGCTGGCAAATGACCCAAGGGTTTTTTGCGATTCGGCACTGCGTCGCTTTAACAGACAATTGCGCGGTCGTGCGACGTGGCTCCCAAACAAAATTTGCGTCCTTTTTTTCCCACAAATATAGCTTTCTTTTGGTGGTATTTGATCACCTCTGCGGTTTTTATTTTTTGCGCTATAAAACAAAAATAGAGCGACAATTTAAAAAAAATGCAATATTTTTTACTTTTTGCTATAATAAATATCCCCCAAAAATATATAAAAAAACATTTTTTTTCCTCAGTTTAGGCCGATACGTATTCTTCTACATATTTTTGGTAAAAAAAATTGCAATAAGCGTTTATCGGTTGGTTTTCGCAAAATTTATAGCGTTTACAAAATAAGGGATAGTTTTATTGCATTTTTATTAATTATTTTTTTTTTACTACTAATAGCGGCGATCAGCGATTTTTTTCGTGACTGCAACAATATGGCGGACACTTCGGACAATTTTGACACATTTTTGGGACAATTGTCATTTTCACCGCAAAAAATGCATTTAAATTGCATTGTTTACTGTGGAAATGACAGTTGCAGTTTGGGAGTTAACCACAGGTGGCGCTGTAGGGAATGTGTGCCCTAATGTGTGTGTTTACAACTGTAGGGGGGTGTGGCTGTAGGTGTGACGTCATCGATCGCGTCCCCCTATTACAGGGATGACGCGATCGATGCTCGGCCACAGAGAAGCACGGGGAAGCCGTGTGTACACACGGCTCTCCCCGTTCTTCCGCTCCAGGGACGGATCGCCGCACTGCAGCGGCGATCGGGTCCGCGAATCCCGTGGTCCCGGTCCTGGAGCTTCGGACCGGGTCGGGCGGGCGCGCGCCGCGGGGCGCGCGCCCGCGACCCACGGATGGGTACTAAAACCAACGTATATATACGTTGATGTGCCCACCCGTGCCATTCTGCCGACGTATATGTGCAGGAGGCGGTCCTTAAGTGGTTAAAGGGCCACATACAGGTACGTGGATGTGCCCAGCCGTGCCATTCTGCCGACGTATATCGGCCTGAAGGGGTCCTTAAGTGGTTAAGAAGGCTCCCATAGGAAAACATTGATTTTTCACACGTCATGCGACATAAGCTCCCAATGTCAGAGCGTTTGTCGGACCCAACCTAAAGGGTTAAGGTGGCAACACTATTTGTGGCCCACAGGTTAAAGTAATCACTAGTTATGAGATATGTCAATCCTTTGAGCAATTGCTGACTACTTCTCTTCATGCCAGTTTTAAAGTGAGTCTGGGATGCATAGTATTCCAAAGTTGACTCCAAGCTCAAGTCGGCCAAACCTTTCCCCCAATCCAAGCTTTTTTTTACATTTATATATAGAGAGAGTAGCGAGGCTCAGAGCATTGCAGTGAGGCATTTGGCGGCTTGGCAGAGCTCCGAATTCGGAGCTGGAGCATTAGCATATTGGAACACCCTGGGGCGCTCATGAAGATAAATGAAGGTACAAGCCGGCATCTCTTGACAGTCGATTTTAACCCATTTCACAGGCATACTGGAAAATAAGTCATTTGTAGGGTTGATGCTTAATATAAATTGTTTTGGATGATTTCAAATACAAATACAAATTGTAAAGGTTTTGTGGAACAGCTGCTTTGGCTACAAATGGTCAACATTTGGGAGCTGTTCCACGGCTGTATCTCTGGGGTCTTCTACCGTCAGAGGAAATGGCTACAAGGCTTTCATTCAACTATATGGAAGGAAGCCTGACAGAACAAAACAGAACCTGAGATATTTTCTTCTGCTCTGGAAATTCTTATGACTATTGCTAGCTATTCATGATGCCTACTGTGCCAAGCTTTTAAAGCACAATCAGATCTCTGTGTAGTCCAGTCAAGGTTGCATAGCAGTGCTGTATATAAATGCCTGTACCCGTACTGTACAGCCTGTTATGTTTTGCTTGTAAATGAATACCGATAATCGCATTTGGATGCAAGATTGTCTTACTTGGCAGGATAACAGTGAGAACCCATGCCCACCTGTTTCCTTCACCCTCTGCAGAAGGGCAGTGCCAAGATGGTCCGTCGGTACCCACAGTTTTCAGAAATAAGCTGCACTTTTATCTGTTGTTTTCCTCGACATCATGACATTCCTGATCTGTACATGTAAACATACAGATGCACATAATCAGCAAGTTGCTGTTACATAATGAGGTTGAAAATATACACTTGTCTGAGTATAGTAATGGATGTTAACCCAATCACTAAAATCTCATAGTATTTCAGAAATCTGCAGCTTGTACTAAAATATCTGGCCATCCTTGCATTAAGGTGCTTGTTGAGGTATTTGCCATTATAGGGTGAAAACTAGTCGTGCTCCTGTGCAGAGGAGTATCTAGCAAAAAATGGCACCTATGGCAAGCACTGAAACTGCGCCATCTTTCAGATAATCAGGGACACGGCGGGGACAGAGAGGGACCACTGGCAGCTAGTGCTGAACATTTTTGGGGGGGGGGGCGCAAACAAATTGGAAAAAAAAACATCAATTGCAGATCACTGTGCCCATCAAGCGCAGTCACTGTGTCCATCAAACGCAGCCACTACCCTATGTGGATCCGGTCTGGCTAGTCATCGGCCGTCTTGGGTGCACCTGTCACTCCCCTCCCCAGGCAGAAGAATAAATATTAGCAATTGCTGTGCCAGTGCCGCGCTTCCACAGGGCGGGCGCGCTACCGGTAGCTAGATTAGTGTGGGAGGCGGCCGCGGGAGGACGGGTGTTTTTTTTTCATGCAGGGGGTGGCTTTTTTCCGCCCCCCTCCCCATGGCACTTGTCATGGCTGCCATGCCCTAGATACGCTACTGCTCCTGTGTAGTTATCATGTCACATGCTTCCCTATTAGAGACTACAAATGGGCCCCCATGTTGTAAAGCGTAAACTGTTGGCGCTATATAAATCCTAAATAATAATAATAATAATAAAAATAATGTTCTTTAACAAGGAACATACATTGCTCATTAATAATTATGCTACCAAAATGAGTGTGTGCTTTAAATTGCCTCTAGCACTGCCCCTGTTTCTTCTTGCCAGGGGCTGCTCTTTTGCTGAAGACCAGAGCCCCTGAGCAGCAGTAAATCGTTAGGCTGTTGGCAGATTGGCCTTTACATTCTCACCACAGTGCCCAAAAATTGAGAGCAACCGAGCATGTGCAGAGCGGGGTGAGACAGTGTATTACTGTATTTTAGACAGTATAGGTACTTATCTTTTGTGTTTTCCATAGCTATACCTGCAAAAGGGGCCAACATGACATGATCTGGCAGGATTTAATTTCCTGAATAAAGTTCCAGTTTAGACTGGGTTCACAGTGTTGTATGGAGCGGCTCACAGGGGGAGTCCGGTGCATCCCTCTTCACAGTTTCATGTCCGATTTCGGTCAGAATTTTTGGCTGTATTTCGGACCTGAAACGGACCAGAAGACACACAGGACTCTTGTGCAAATCACTCCGGAGCCTCTCTGGAAATGTGTGAACCAGCTCTACTGAGAGCCAGTATAAATCTCCTGACATGCAAATTGGATGCGGGGAAACCTACATCCAATTTGCAAAAGTGCGAACCCAGCCTCAAAAAATAAATCTCACTATGTATATTTTACTCATACTGTTCCAAAGGAGAAACAATTCTGTATGACCATGCTGCTCTGCAAGAGATGAATAATTGATGAAAGCAGACTGACAGCACTGTTCTCAGCAGTAGCACTTCCCTGAGCCAGCAGGGGGCTGTCGGTAGCAATAGAAACACCCACAAATCTGGCTCCTGACAGGGGAGGAGCTGCTGCGCTGTAACAAGCAAAAAAAACAAAAACAAAGGATTTTCTACACAATTGCAACGTACAGGTATTTCAGCATGGATCTATTGGCAGTTTGTGAAACACATGCAATGGAATGTCATCAGCAATAGGAATGCCCACAAATCAGGCTACTGACAGGGAAGGAGCTGTTGGTCTGTAATGAAAGAGAAAAGTCAAAGGATTTACTATACAATTGCATTTATTTCAGCATCAATCTGTTGATCATTTAATATATAATTGTTCAAGAGATGACAGCTTCATAATTTACATTATTCTTCTGTAATGCTGCAAAGGGGTGAATACTATGAGCCGGTCAGGTCTCTATTGCTTTGCTCGGTGCTATTAGTCTAATGCTGTGAACATGCATGCAGGAATATAGAGATGTCTTCATCAGTTGCTGCTCTCCTATGGCCTTTTAGAATACTAGGGGTGGATATGTGACCAAGTTGTGTTGATTAACTGTACTGGTCATCAGGGAAACTGGACTGCAAGACTGAGTTTCTGAGAGATAGATATATTTTGGCTGGTAACATAGCTCGTACCCATGTATGTCATCCATGCATTTAGCGGTTTACTTGAAGTTCAGATTAGCTGAGTAACTCGCTGCCTTTTAACATGAATGACAACCACAAGATCTCCTGTTTGTAGTTCCTGGCTCTGTTCCTGGGCACTTTAGAGATTAAGGTGTTCCTACGCCTACTGTTTTGTTTTCCGTAGAGCATGGGGCCTCCTTGTAAAAGCCACAGCAGGTGTGAATTCCCAAGAAAGAGCATAGATGTCACCACCAGGGTCCCCGAACGATAAAAGAAAACTCTCTAGCATCTACCAAACACTGTAATATCAGTTAGTTACAGTAAGACAAAACATCCAAAGAAGCCCAAATGACTTTGTGTTGTATGTTACTAACTACTCTGTTCCAAAAAGTTGTTTAAATGAATTGGACGCCGGGGAGCCATTAGTTGTAGCTGTCTGCAGCCATTAACCTGACCTCCTCCATCTCACAGAACACAACGTTCTAATACTTTAAGGGTCATTTGGTGACCAACAGTTCTTACTGTTGGCGTGAATCAGATGATGATCAGTCAGGTTTTTCCACTATAAGCTTGGGAATAAACAAAAAGAGCCACCATGTTTTGCTTTAGCTGGCTGCCTGCCCACTATCAGAATTTTTTTTTAAATTCTAGTTACAAGAAGCGGAAACATGGAGCACTGACAGTTTCTGACTCTATTTCTTTTTTTTTTTGCTTTGGAGATTAAGGTGTTTCTAAATTTTGCTCTCTACAGAGTGCGATAACCCCTTGTAATAACCAGTTATGTGATACAGGATTCGCATTAAGGGTTGATGCGAGGTTGCGGACTATCTTTTTTAAGCAGAGAAAGCTGTGTTTTTGGTTTTCTTGGGATTCTGTCCTGGATCAGAACCTTCAATCCTATGTCTGGACTGTGCCTGCATCCTGTCTGAGTATACAGATGTGCAGGGTCATTTTATACTCAAACCTGAGGATAGCTCAGAGCTCCCAGTTTGGAGACAGCTCCCATGTTGGAGACAGAAGGTCTCATCCAGGGAGTCAGAGGAGCTTCAGCCAGGTGTCAAGAGACAGTAGGTCTCACCCAGGGGTCAGAGGTGCCCCAGCCAAAAGTCAAGAGACAGGAGGTCTCACCCAGGGGTCAGAGGTGCCCCAACCAGGAGTTAGGAGACAGGAGGTCTTACCCAGGGGTCCAAATTACCCCAGCCAGGAGTCAAGAGACAGGAGGTATCACCCAGGGGGTCAGAGGAGCCCCAGCCAGGAGTCAAGACACAGGAGCTCTCACCCAGGGGTCAGTGGTACCCAAGCCAGGAGACAGTAGGTCTTGTTCCAGAAGTCAAGTCTGTTCCTATCAGGGTGTTAGGAGAATTATAGGTAGAGGACATGATTGGGCCATGCGACTAAAAGCTACAGTAAGAGAGCCAAGTGAGTCGGTAGAACTTAATAACACAGTGAGAGAGATTGATAAGAATTGCGTGGTGCTGCCAACAAAGGAGCCAGGTAGCTCAGGCTTTTTGTCTGATTGTTCATGTTGTGGAAGAACCCCTGCATGGGCATCTGATTTTATTGAATATAAGTGGGATGCCATGCCCTAAAATACAGTTTGGACAGGCACAGCTCTGGAAAAGCCCTAGCACATGAGTGTAATTTCCGGAATACCGCAATGCCCAAGAAAGAGCATAGATGTCACCAACAAAGTTCCTGAATGATACAGGTATTCTTGCCTAAGTCAATGCTACTACCCATACATCACATAGAAAGCAAGGCTCCCAGGTGCTCGATCCACAGTCGCTGGCTGAGTAGAGTAATAAGGAAAAGATGATTCGCACTTCGGTCATTGCTCTTAAAAATGTGTAGTATTTATTAACAAGCCACAGTGGACAAACGCAAATAGGAATGGTTGACGTGTTTCAGCCTATAAGGCCTTAGTTATAACCACTAAGGCCTTGACTAATGCTGGCCATACACTATACGAAAATCGGTCGTTAAGACAGATCTTTCGTTTTTCGGCCAGTTAATTGGCACAAAATCGAAAAACGAGGACAAGTTTGGAAATTTTCTGCCGAAGAACGATAAATCGGAAGGTTAATGTGTTTCCCGTCCAAACTTTCTGCACTAGGTATATGTAAAAAAACAAACCCTTTTTTTTTTTTTATGTCCACTGAACAATTTATCGGTCATTACATGATGGCACTATAGTTTGCACTCACGACGGAACTTTCGTTTTTCGTGGAGTGTATGGCCAGCATAAGGCCTTATAGGCTGAAACGCGTCAACCATTCCTATTTGCGTTTGTCCACTGTGGTTTGTTAATAAATACTAAAAAAAAATAAGAGCAGCGACCGAAGTGCGGATCATGTTTTCCTCATTCTTACCTAAGAGCCTAACCACCAGATCTGATTATTGTCACATATTGTGTCTCATAGTGTCATCCCCATTTAAGTTCTGACACCTGCAACCACAGAGCTTAGAAGCTGATACCCGGATGTTCAAGCAGGAAGGTGGCTAGTAAATATGGCTGGGCAAAGTCACAGTGTCTCCTTAATAAGGACATGTTTCTAGGTAGACATCCTCTTTTATGGAGGTGCCTCTTCTTTCAAACCCAATTCTACACAAGGGTGACAGACACACGCACAAATGAAGAGTCTTTGCACCACTCTGTCACCAATAGCCGTCATAGTAGGGCCACAGTTCTAATGCCACCTGACCTTAAAAAAGTGTGCCAGAGTCTAGTTCTTTAGTAAAGTACATCAATGGGAAAGCTAATGCCCAAAAATAATAGACTCTTAATGTAATACAATAAGTGCAATATTTTGGGGCCATACATCAGCTCCTTCATAGGGCAGACACTGTCTCATGAAGGGGCCAATGTGTGGCTCCAAAATGTTGCATGTTTTGTATTGAGAGCATAAAAAAGCTAGTTTTTGAGCATTCACTGTGCTAGGTATGTTCTTCTAAACATTCATGCAGTGGTGCCATCTGATTTGTCACTGCAGTCCTCACTTTGTCAGGGCCGTAGAGTGTACCATGCTTTCTCCAAAGTAAGTCCATTTCTTAAGCCTCGTACACACGCTCGGTTTTCTCGGTAGCAGTTTTCTTGCTGGTTCTTGCCGAGAAAACCGAGCGTGTGTACGAGGCTTTCAGGTTTCTCGTCAAGAAAACTGCCCAGAATCTCGACGAGAAAAATAGAGAACCTGCTCTCTATTTTCTCGTTGTGATTCTCGGCAGTGTTTTCCTGCCGAGAAACCCGAGAGTGTGTATACTTAACTGTCGTCGTGGAAACCCGTACATGCTCAAAATGACTTTGACGCATGCGCGGTAGCTTCCTAGGCATAGGTAGGGTGTAGCAAGATGGCGGCGATGTCGATAAAGTCACTGTGTTCGTTCCATACAAAATATAGTTCTTTTGAATGGAGTGTCTGCTCACTCGGCCGGCAAGAGATTCTTGCCAAGAATCTCGTAAAAAAAAAACAATTTTTTTCCTGATGAGATTCTGGGCCGTGTGTACAGGGCTTAACTCTTGTCCACTCTGTCCCCATCCTGTTATGCCTACCTCTTTGACCTGCCTGATGTCAGCTCATGCATCAAGAAAAAAGTATAGAAACTTCACACAGGGCAGCAGAAGGCCTCTCGTGTGTGCACCAAACACAACTGCTCAAATAAATCTCAATCCTTTAATCGGTCTACAACTAGCAAAGAAAAGAGCACTTGGGGCGGGCAGTTCCAAACAAGTGCACAATACAAAATTCTCTGCAAAGGGGACCCAATTAAATCTGTGTTTCTTAGATTTTAATAAAAACAGAGGCCTTAATTGCATACATATGTAAAATGTTGGAAGCCGTTCTTAATTATGTCCCCTTTGTCAACTAGCAGGACTGAATTTATGGGAATTTTAGCATTTGCAGTAAATCGCCCCTCCCACATGCACCTCCCTTGTCTGGTTATGAATTAATTGGCTGCTCACCAGCTTCTCTTCTTGTGTCTTTGTTGACATCAGATCCCTCTACAGAATTGGGAGGTCCGACCTCCATCCCTGCCACCTGGATCATAGTTTAGCTTGTCATCTGTCTCTTAAGGCCCGCTTATAGCGAATGCAATTGTTTCTACATAAATTCTTGATTCCTGCACAAAACGTTAGTACTTTATTATATTAACTCCTTAATGAACCTTAATGCCACGTACACACAATCATTTTTCGGGTTGTAAAAAACTAAGTTTTTCAGGCTCTAGCTTTGTTTTTTCAACCCGATCGTGAAAAAAAATGCTCTAGCAAAGCGCGGTGACGTACAACACGTACGACGGCACTATAAAGGGGAAGTTCCATTCGAATGACGCCACCCTTTGGGCTGCTTTAGCTGATTTCATGTTAGTAAAAGACGATTCGCGCTTTTCTGTCTGTTACAGCGTGATGAATGTGCTTACTCCATTATGAACAGTAGTTTTACCAGAACGAGCGCTCCCATCTCATAATTTGCTTCTGAGCATGTGCAGATTTTTCACGTCGTTAAAGCCCACACATGATCATTTTTTACAACCCGAAAAACGACAACGTTTAAAACATCGTGAAAAAATAGAGCATGTTCGATTTTTTTTTTTTATCGTTTTTCAGAACTCGAAAAATGCTCTGAAGCCCACACACGATCGTTTTAATGACATTAAAAACAAACGTAATTTTTTGCAACCCGAAAAATGATCGTGTGTACGCAGCATAACTCCTGAACCCAGTATTGCAACTTTGAAATGCATTATTATAACTGTACATACTGTACCTTTGTAGTTAGTTAGTGTATCCAGGTGAATTATACCTTCTTTGTAGTGGACCCTGCTTTGTGCACTGGTGTGCAGTCATGTTGGAACAGGAAGGGGCCATCCCCAAACTGTTCCCACAACTTTGGGAGCATTAAATTGTCCAAAATTTCTCGGTATGCTGGCACCTTGGGAGTTCCCTTCACTGGAACTAAGGAGCCAAACCCCTGAAAAACAACCCCACACCATAATTCCCCCTCCACCAAATGATTTGGACCAGTGAACAAAGCAAGGTCCATAAAGACATGGATGAGCGAGTTTGGGGTGGAGGAACTTGGTGGACTGACCTCAACTCAATAGAACACCTTTGGGATGAATTAGTGCAGACAATATCAGTGGCTGACCTCACAAATGTTCTTCTGGAAGAATGGTCAAACATTCCCATAGACACACTCCTAAACCTTGTGGACAGCCTTCTCAGAAGAGTTGAAGCAGTTATAGCTGCAGAGGGTGGGACAACTCAATATTGAACCCTACGGACTAAGACTGGGATGCCATTAAAGTTCACATGCGTGTAAAGGCACATGTCCCAATACTTTTGACAATATAGTGTAAATATGCATTCAGCCGGTATTAAGGGGTTAACATTCGGATACTATTAGCTTCCAATAGTTTTTATAATGCGATGCCCTTGTCCAGTCGGTCACATTACGTCACGTGGTCTCCTGAAGAGCGGCGATGATAAAATCCCTGTCTCACCTGGACCAGCCATGTAACAAGTGCATGTTGTGAGAGAAGATCAGTCAGGTGTAATTTAATCAATTCCAAGCATATTTAACCAAGGCCAGCTTTCTCGGAATTTTGGCAGTCGCTTGTTTTCTTAACACAGCAAATCAAATGTAACTCGCTGACAAAGATAACTAACCTGCCAACTTCATGTACACAATTATCATCTGACGGAAAGATCCCAGGTGTTCCCATGGTTACGCTTTCTTTATTTGAAAAAAAGTGTGGAGGGACATCCAGCCCGCCGCTGCGTCTAAAATCGCAGTGTCATCGAGCAATTATGGAAGAGTGTGTATGTTCTGACCCTTCTTTAGAACTTTTCTTAAAACTGGAAGGCAAGTCGAGTCTTTGCACATCTCAAAGCCAAGTGGACCCACCTGTTAGTAAGTTCAGAAATTTGCATGAATCCTTTCCCAATAGATAGCAGCAGTATCGGTTTGTGAATAGGAAGCACATCTTGAGCTCAGGAATTGTGTATGTAAAGCCAAAACTTTTTATTATGTTACAAATGACATTTATTTAAACTCTTTGCACTACAGCTTGTTGTGACGTTGTAGTGCATTGCAACATGCTGCAGAAAATGCAACCTCTCCTACATTTTGTGGGTGAGTTGGTGTGAACAGAAAACAGTAGGACCTAATGCAAATTGTCTTGTCACTGTGTTGGACAATGTGTCCCAATGCAGCCCAACAAAGGTGGTGTGAATGAGTCCTAAGGGTGGGACTGGCCTGGGCAGTTATTCCAACGCAGTCCCACGGTATGACAAGGCAAAATGTCACTGCGCCGCAGGGGTGTGCGGGCATAATGCGCTGAAGAAAGTAGTGCATGCACCACTATTTTTAGCACACTGCAGTATTACGCAATGTACCCCTCTGCAGCGGCCAAACAAACTTTATGAAATGCCTTTTTTACATTTCAATAAGGTTTGAAAAAAAAGGAACAGTGCAGTAATCCCGCTGGCTGGTGTGAATGAACCCTAAAAGATACTGTATATTAATTGTGACCTCTAAGCCAGCATGTTGGTTCCAATTTGGCTTCCCTATTCGGTTTATGCATTTCGAGGGGTATCCCCTCTTCATCAGAGCCAGAGAAAGCTCTGATGAAGAGGGTATACCCCTTGAAACATGTAAGCTGAATAGAGGCAGGCAGGGCTGCCATCTGGGGGTACAGTGGATACAACTATAAGGGGCCGCCATGTTGTGCACCATAGAAATGATCTTGCAGCCCCCCATGGGCAAGCCATTGTGAATGTTGGTGGTCAGGCTCGAGGGGGCCCAGGTTTAAAGCTGTGTAAGGGGCCCAAACATTTCTGATGGCTGCCCTGGATGCAGATGGTGTGATCCTGGGCCAAAGAACATGTGCAGTGGATTGAGTCATATTGTCTTTGATGATCTTAACTGCTTGCCGACCAGCCGCTGCAGTTATAAGGCGGCAGGTCGGCTCTGCTGGGCGAGAGCACAAAGCTATACGTCACCTCTCCCAGCACGCGCCCCCCGCTCTCCCCTGATGCCGATGCGCGTGGCCGGCGGTTTCAATCACCGCCAGGCACCCACGATCACTCGTTACAGAGCGAGAAGCGGGAGCTGTGTGTGTAAACACACAGCTCCCGGTCCTGTCAGGGGGGGAAATGACCTATCGTCCGTTTATACAATGTATAAACAGCGATTTGTCATTTACCCTTGTCAGTCCACCCCCCCTTCAGTTAGAACACACCCAGGGAACATGATTAACCCCTTCCTCGCCCCTTAGTGTTAACCCCTTCACTGCCAGTGGCATTTTAATAGTAATCAATGCATTTTTATAGCACTGATGCCAATGGTCCCAAAAATGTGTCAAAAGTGTTCGCCACAATGTCGCAGTACCGAAAAAAAATGCTTTTTTTACTAGTAAAAAAAAAAATATTAAGAAAAATGCCATAAAACTATCCCCTTTTTTGTAAACACTATAACATTTGCGCAAACCAATCAATGAACGCCTATTGCAATTGTTTTTACAAAAAATATGTAGAAGAATACGTATCGGCCTAAACTGAAGAAAAAAATAGTTTTTATATATTTTTGGGGGATATTTATTATAGCAAAATGTAAAAAATATTAATTTTTTCCAAAATCGTCGCTCTGTTTTTTTTTATAGCGCAAAAACTAAAAGCCGCAGAGGTGAAGAGGGTATACCCCTTAAAACAAAACTCTATTTGTGGGAAAAAAAGGACGACAATTTTGTTTGGGAGCCATGTCGCACAACCACGCAATTGTCAGTTAAAGCGACACAGTGCCGAATCGCAAAAAGTGATCTGGTCTTTGACCAGCAATATGGTACGGGGGTTAAGTGGTTAATGAGCTTGTGATTCATAGGTAATGCACTAGGCTGGTGCAGGTCTCTCTTGTTTGGCTTTTGTAGTACAATGGTGGCATTTGGACCTACCAACAACTATAAACATACAAATTGAATGGATTGTTTAGGTTGGCCCTCACATTCAGCGGTTGTGTATAACCAAAAGTAGATTGTATAATCAAGTTGTAATGTGTACAGCATTAGAATAACATTTTACACCAAAAGCAAAAGTGAAAATGATGTATTTTGTCCGAGATGATTATTACCCGGGAAGGTACAACTACAAACCCCGGAATGATGCTGTCATTTGACTGTCAATGAATCCACTTATGTCACCATACACGCCGCGCCTGCAGGACAGCCTAATAACATAACACCGTCCTTACTAAAGAGTCACCGCATGTGGCAACATTAATCAGATTTACACAGCGCGTACATCCCATCAAGGATAATCCCTAACAACCCAACGCAGGACATTTCTACCTCCCTGTGATCTTCATGTACTTTACGTAACGATTTGATTTATGATTACGCTATGACACAGATCACTTTGTGAACCTCCGCGGCGACTTTGTGTTCCTCACCAAATGCAATAAAGCTGGATCCTAAGCTTTGATATGTGCTGCTCTTTGTTATGTCCTTTGCCCTTGTTAAGTTTTATGTGGCTCTATATCGTTATATGATTTTCATCTGGAATTGGTTGATATTGCAATAAAAGTCTATTTCTAGGAATGCAAAATCAAAAAAGATAATAAAAAGGCCCCGTCGTCGAAATTCATAAAAGGGAAAGATGTTGTTGATTTGCCGACAGCCGAAGACATTGATGATTAGCGTTGATATCTGAAGCACAGATACTGTGTATGCTACGGGGCCATTCATTTCATCTGCACCACTGAAGGGAACCTGATGCAGCTTAAAGCCCAACTCAATAATTTTTTTTTTCTTGTTTTAGTTTTGGAAGTTAAGCTTATATTTTGCCTTACATGATGGTTCCTCACCCTCATCAACATGCTAAAAAAATATCTGCTTTTATTTCATACTTTTTAATTTTTTTTAGATGCACTGTCATCACTTGATCTCTGTGCTTATGTATGCAATAGAGCAGTGGTCTTCAAACTGCGGCCCTGGGGCGGGATGTGACCCTTTGCTTGCCTCTATCTGGCCCTTTTTCGCACTATTCCATCCACAACTGACAAATAATGGGGCACCATACCTCCCACAGACACCAAGGATGTGGCACTATTCCTCCCACTGATACCGACAATATGGCACTATTTCTTCCACTCATACCAACAATATAGCATGAATTCTTTCACTGATACCAACAATAGACCACTAATGTTCCCACTAAAACCAATGATCGGACATTGATGGGGCATCTGACGCTGGGGCATTTTCTACTCTCACTGGCCACAGTCCGGCCCTCCTTAACTCTGAAGGACAGTAAGCTGGCCCTCTGTTTATAAAGTCCACTGCAATAGAGCAATGGCTGTTGGTGCTCTATTTTTTGGGGGGCGGCCAAACTACCTGACGCCCCCGTTCGGTCGGTCAGTCAAACCACCCCACAAAGCTCTCTTGATCAGTGAACAACCACCAACGTTGCTCACCCTTCCGCCCATCAGCCCTGCACTTACCCTATCCAGGTCGCGGGTAGCTTCAGCGGCTTCCCCCTGCATCTCCTCTTCTGCGCCTCTCCCCCTGCTCCCGAACAATACAGTCGCTTCTTCTCTCAGCCAATCAAGTCTTAAGACCCGCTTCCTGATTAGCCAGGAGGAGAAGAAGGAAGATAGTAGCCAGTCAGCTTCTAACTTTAGCTTGTTTGATAAAGCTTTAAAAAAAAAAAGGGGGAAGCTGATTGGTTTCTATGCACAGCTGCACCAGATTTTGCACTCTCCGATTTTAGTAAGGCTTTTAGACGCTCTGATGAAGAAGGACATACCGTCAAACCACACCAGCCAACAGGGACCCTGGTGAGGTCCCCTTATGCTTGAGTAATTGGCTAGTCTGGGAGAGTGTAGCCACGAGGAGTGGCCCGATGAGTGCTTATACTACCTATGTTTGTGAGTAGTACTTATTTATTTATTTTACTCCTGATAACATTTTGTGGGATAATTCACTAGGCCAGTACGCCCTCTTTCTTCCATCTATTTTTAGTAAATTAACCCCTGTGTAATAATAGTAAAGCGCATCAAAAAAATAAAGTGCATTAAAAAGTGTCACTGACATTAGACGGCCCTTTGAGTGCAACCATAATGCTGATGCGGCCTGCGATGAAAATGAGTTGACATTCCTCTTTTACTTACTGCATCCTTGATCTACTGTATATTTACATCTTTATCCCAGCCCTAGGATGCTACCTCCCAGACCCATTGCCCACACATGTCACACCCTCTTTTTGGGAGATGGCACCCAATTTCTGGGTGGGTCCTGTCCCTAAAGGTTCACTAAAGGAAAGAGAGCCAATAGAGGGCAGTGATGGTTTGTCTAAAACCCCTCAGCCCAATCTAGTTTCAGTTTACACACAGTAATCACACCTCCTTGATTAGTGACCACAGAGAGAAAGCTCCCAGTACTGTGGTTATAAGGAAACAGACAACCAGGAAGTGTGGAGATCAGAGCAGAATTACAGCAACATTAAAGAAAAAAAAACCCGAACAATGAGGACATGAAAACTGCACTGCAGTAAGGTAAAGGAAGCTATTTAGCGGATTTTTTTTTTTTTTTTAGTGACCCTTAATCATGCTGTAATTTTGGGATGCAGCCCAGGACACAGCATCATTGCACAAAAGATACGGGACTGTCCCGGCAATTTCAGGACAGTTGGCATCTCCAGTAGTTGTTTCAGTTTTTTTAAAGTATTAAATCCTGGAAACCAGCATTTTGCAGAAGAAAGTCCTCCATGGGAACCTCTGTATTTCTTTTCTGACAGCTTTCCATTGAGTAATATATAACTGGCATGTGTATGTGTAATATACATATGATGTGGATTCTATGATATTCATTGAACATGGCAGTCCACACATTCAGTTTTGAAAATCTCAATTAAGGTGGACAATGAAGTTGGTGCCTTTGAAGCTTTCTGTACATTGTCACTGTTGTGTTTGCTACATCCACCTTTCCTGCTTCTCTCTTATTATTTTCTTGTCACCTTCACTCAGCCTTTATTTTTATTTTATATTTTCACATGAGACCACACAAATGTTCGGAAGTGATATTCTGTCTTCTTTCTTAGCCAACAGGATAATGTCCAGACAATTAGTCACTGAGAATTGGTTTACTTCAAATAAAAATCCATCGTCTTTTGTTTCATTATCCAATGACGTAGTGCTAAAAGGATGTATTGCACTTGGGTTTCATTTTACCGGTGTGCACCCTATATCCCCCCTGTTCCATTCATGGCGGAGTTGGCTGCTTGATTCAGCTGCTGACCCTTGCTGTGCCAAACCGCACAGTCATAAAATCCTTACAATTCTATGAATCTGCATACTTTGTTTCTTTAAACCCTAAAAAGGGGACAGTGTACAACCCTTGAAATGGATATTGGACACTTATATACAATTTGTGGTTGGAATAAACCTATTTTTGGACTTGAACGGTGTGGCACTTCAATTCTGATTTCATCCATTCGTGGATAGTCCAACCTCTCGGCAAGGTATATTTGCCATCCGCATTGCCTTGTTGATGCCCTCGTTCTGTTGCTTTAACAGATTAGAGCTGGGTTCACACCATCCCCGCATCCGTCTCACAGCAGGGGTACGGTGTGTCTTGGTTCACCATTTTAGGTCCCATTTTAGCCCAAATTTTGGGCAGAATTTTGGACCTGAAACGGACCTAAAGACGCACAGTGTTTTTCTGCAAAACGCACTGGACCTGATGCGGAGATATGTGAACCGGCTCCATAGAGAGCCTGCTATTGCAATTAGATGCAGAGAACCCGCCATGGTGTGAACTCAGCCTCAGGCTTCTGAAAAATGAGAAGCATGTGACTTCTCACGTGGGACAGTGCCCAGACCTGCACAGCCAATCGCCACACCTGAACTCTTTTAGGTGGGGTTGCAAAGAGATCATCTACCCAGCCCAGACACTGAGGTTTACCCAAGGTGCAGTGGGGAGTTGAGTGAGCATGGAACAGTAAGTATACTCTCCTGGGTGGGGGGGGTGAGCTACGAGCAGACCCTATAACTCCTCCCTGAATGGGCAGATGACAGTGTCTACGAACCATTTCTGGGTAGACACTTGTTTAAAGCAAACCTTAGCTTTGCCATTCAAACATCCCCTCCCCAGCAAAGTATTCACACTAATCCACACTCTTTTGCCCCCCCCCCCCCACACACACACACACACAAACACTTAGAGCTTGTTTTCTAGTGTCCAAAACGAACAGGACTTGAAGATATGGGAGAGCATGTTACATTTCCTGTGTGATGGTGCTTGGGCCTGAGCGCCCAACTGCCAGGTCTGAATACTATCAGGTAGGGGAGGGGGGCAGTGATGTCATCCACAGAGGAGAGGTAAGCTCCAACAAAGAAGTTTACCCATGGTAGACTTTTGTAGTGGGAAGGTGGCAAAGGAGCATGGTTGGGGTAGTCCCTTGTTTGAGGGACACTGTCATTTTGGCCTTACTTAAAGTGCATTTCGACTTTTGCAGTCAAATTTGGGAAACCGCCCCACCTATATGTTTGTTACATATTCTTATTTACACAGCATACCTAAAAATAATTTTGGATTTTTTTTCTCACCTTTTTGAGTAATTGATAGGCAGCTACCACAAAGAGACCCTCTAATAAAATAAAATATAAATGCCCCAAAGTGTAAAAGAAGACTTAGAAATCTTCACAAGAAGCCTGCAGGGAAAGCAACACTTCCCAGCTTTCTAATCTCCCACATACCTCCCAACTTTTCAACTTTAGATTGAGGGACAAATGAGAGTTGTTGAGCGGGGGGGGGGTTCCGCAGATCGCAGGAGTTGTTGAGCGGGGGGGTCCGCGGATCGGAGTTGTTGAGCGGGGGGTTCCGTGGATCGGGAGATATGCTCTCACTGGTTCCCCTGCTGACCTCCACTCCTTGCTGGATACAGCACCAACGTTTAGCAACAAGTGGGAGCGGCAGGGGACTCGGGAGATCGACACTTCTGGAAGACTTGGCTTCTCTGCAACGTTCATGTGAAGATTTCTACTGATTTAAGTTCGGACGATAAGAAGGGTAACAATTCTCCTTTAGCACGTATACTGCTTTGGGTCAGTAAAATGTTATAACAGGGTTACTTTATGATCAAGAAAAATAAAAAATAAATCAGACTAAGGTATTAATAGGCATAAGATGGTGCTCTTAAAATGAACCCACCAGTAGCCTGGGGAATTCAAAGTAAGCATATACTGAAATAATGTATAAACAAAAGTTACCTTCAATAAAATGATTAGTGGTTCCAGAGATGTAGGTGCATATCAGTTTATCCAACTCTGGAGCATTCTTTGGACCATGTCTGATTAGCTTGGAAGCCTTCCCTATAGAATTCACATGGCAATTTTTATGAGGCAGGTCACCAGGCCTTTCCTTGATCCTCCCAGTTCCTCGAGCTTGGGACTGGCATGCAGAACGTAAAAACACATGACCATAGCCAATTAGTACACACATACTACGGCCATTAAGCTACCAGCATGTTTTTAAAGCATGGAAGAAATTTTGTTTTTGAAGCATGGAGGAAATTGGAGTACCTGGGGGAAACTCACACGAACATGCAGGCTCCCCTGGTTGAAATTCAAACCAAAGACTCCATTGTCTAAGTGCTAACCACCTAACTACTGTGCCACCCACATCCAGAAATATAGCCAGCTAAATTTATATGCAAATTTATATAAAAGTCTTCTTGGTTGTGCCCCCTTTTACCGCCTGTGCCTCCCTGTTGGTCAGAAGGAACCAGAAGATAGGACCAGGAGGTGGAAAGGGATTAGCCTAGATTGATTTTTACAGCAAAACCAATTTCTTTAGCTGTTTGTAATTCTGGATTTGATTGGTCTGACCTGTGTTTTTTTTTTTTACTATTTCAGCATATAATTTACAATCCCTGGGCTAGTTGATCGGTCCACTTTAAATTACGTGACATTTGTGAAAAAATTTGTGCCAGTTTTTAGTAACACAATCCTCTTAACAGGTTGACATCATCAGGAAAATTGTGGAATGGGAGTTTTTCCTTTTTTTTTTTTTTGCCTTAGTAACATTGGGGGGGGGGGGGTGGATTTACTAAAACGGGAGTGTTCAAAAACTGTTGTAGCTTTGTACAGAAACAAATCAGCTTCCAGGTTTTAATATCTACAGTGACAAATAACCGAACAAATAACCGAACAAGCTGAAGTTAGAAGCTGATTGGTTACCATGTACAGCTGCACCAGACTCTAAGGCCCTGTACACACGATCGGATATCTGATGGAATCTAATCCGATGTATTTTTTTCGTCGGATATCCAATGAAGCTAATTTTTATCAGTCTTGCCTACACACCATCGGTTAAAAATCTGATTTTGTTAAACACGGTGACGTAAAACACTACGATGTGCTAAGAAAAGTTAAGTTCAATGCTTCTGATCATGAGTTGACTTGATTCTGAGCATGCGTGGATTTTTGACCGATGGACTTCCCCACAGACGATCGTTTTTTTCTATCGGTTTTTGAATCATAGAAAAAATTTAAAACAGGTTCTATTTTTTTTCACCAATGGAAAAAAAAACGACAGGGCCCACACACGATCAGTTTGTCCGATGAAAACGGTCCATCGGTCCGTTTTCATCAGACAAACCGATCGTGTGTACAGGGCTTGAGTGCTGCAGTCTTAATAAATTTCCCCCATTATTGCAACTTTTTTCTATCATAGGAAACTTTAATAATCAAAGTATACCTAAAGATATTGTTTTCGTTGACATGTGGCCAAATATTCGATTAGGGTTATTCGATTAGGGTTTGGCATGAATAGTTGCATAAACATGAGCGATGTTTCTCTACTGAAAAAGAAAAGGTAAAAGTACCCAGGTGACCATAATAATTAGACAAGGATGGATTTATGCCTGTACATAGCTTAACCACTTCAGCATGCACTGCCCGTGGACGTATCCCAGTGCGCATGCTCAAAATAACGTGACAAATAGTCAATGCTTTCGACGTGAACGTAACCTATGCTCAGCCCCATTCTGAATCGACTTATGCAAACAACGTAAACGGCGTGAATTCGACGGCTGTTCCGACGTCCATACTTAACATTGGCTGCGGCATCTTTTTGGTGGTTTATCTTTACGCCGGACGTAACCCTTACGCAAACCGCGCAACTGGCGCATCTACGTTTGTGAATCGGCGTATCTTGCTAATTTGCATATTTTTAATGGGAATGCCGAATGCGTCCAGCGTAACTATGCGCCCACGATACGCCGGCGTAGGCAAGTTACGTCGGACGACTGAAGCCATGTTTTTTGGCGTATCTTGCTTTGAGAATGGGCGCAAAGATGCAACGACGTATATTTGTACTTACGTCGGCGTATCTCGAGATACACCGGCGTAAGCCTCTCTGAATCCGGCCCAATATCTGCTGCTGTTTTTGCCACCTTCTGAAAAATTGATGTTTCATGGCTGTCTCCTAAATTGTAATTTAAATGGTGGCAAGCAGCATGTGTCCACTAAAATCAGAATTCCTGATTAGAAATATTCAAAGCTATGGGGCCAACATGAAAACCATACAGCTTATGTGGAAGAGGAGGTCAGCAGCAACATTTTTCAGTGCAGGTTTCTTACAACATCTTAGTGAGCTTCTTGCAAAGTGCAGTATTCATTATCATCCAATTAGAATTTACCTATTTCCAACCTAGAGTTGTAGCAAGAATTAAAAGAGAATTCTGATTGGTTGCTGTGGTCAATGGACTCTGCACATAGTATTAGTTTACTAAGCCCATAAGAGTGTGAATTAATCCATCTTCTAATGTAATCCTCGGTCAGAAGCGACTTGACTATGCATGGTAGAGAGCACATCGTCTACAAGCATAAATCCTGCTGCCTTTTTTGTTTTAAGGTTCACATTGAGAGTTAATCTATGCAACCGTGATTTGTTTTTATTTATTTATGCTCTTTTTTCCTCCTTTTTTCTCTATTTTTTTCATTTTCTCCTTTTCTTTTTTTTTTTGTTAACCAGTTAATGCCGTCACCAGGCCGGCTCCCGCAGACTGCTGCCAAGTGCCTAACCCCAAGGCGCTGAACTGGTTAATGTTGCAGATGTCTTTTTATTGGTGGAATTTTCCCCTTCATTTTGCTGTGACAAGCGAATGTCAGAGCAGGCAGCTTGCCAATTCTGTGATCTGCTGCCTGCTTCAAAATGGAGGCAGGAGGGTATCCATTTTCATCACCGAGATGACAGCGCCTCAGTCTTTCTGGCCATCTGGAAAGGAACATTTTAAAAAGAGATTTGGGGGGGGGGGGACTTAAAAAAATGTGCATGTTTTTGTATATTTTTTCCCCAAACAGAAGAACAAACTCTTAAACTAAGCTGTACGGATGCCGACCCTTTGTTGTACAGCGCTGTGTTTATGTATGGAATAAACAAGAAATAAATGGGCTATTTTTATTTAGTAGCTGCCGAGGAACTCTTTGTGTTCGGCTAAACTAGAAAGAAAATGAGTCTTTGGCAAGCTTTTAAGTTGATGGCACGCATGTAAGAAGCCTTCAGAAAAAAAAAACGCAATGTATTTTTCCCCTGATACACACAGGGTGTGTTGGTGGTCTAAGACAGATCCAGGTTTTAACGTCGTCTTTCATGTGTCTTTGAAGAGAGAGAAATCCAGTGGAATTATATGATGCTTAATATGTTTGTATTATAGGTCCTATTGATGGCTACGTTCCGGGAATTATATTTTAAATAGCAAGGCACAATTAATACATGTTCGACAGGGTTACAAGGGAGTAGCCTTGGAAAATAAATATATGAAGACTAATAAAAAAAAAAGGATCTAGTATTAAAGCTTCTACTGAACTGATTGGCTTGTCTGAAATCATGAAGAACAGAAGGAAGAGTTTTTAGTGGTCGTAATATTGCAGAGTGATTAAGGGTTCCTTGAGACCTCCCTTTTGCATTGTTCTGAGGCCAACACCTTGTGGCAAAGTCAACAGCATGATTCCAATTATCAGTATAGCTTTCTGTAAAGGCGGCATTCTGACCACCACTGTAAGGATTGCATTCTTTCCGTGGCCATTTTGTTAGCAAACCATTGTTGTTTGAGCATCCACTCCTGCATGTGTTGGTACCCAGCGGACCAAATCCTTAAAAGTAAATAACGAGCAGTAGACTACTGTATGGTGTTAGCCATCCATTACTATTGAAAGTTTGGAGTTTAAGTGATACCCTTTTTTAAAGCTATGACCATAGCTAGGCCCTAGGAGTAAGGCCAAGGGCCTAAGAATTAATAAAGAAAAAAAAAAGATCTAATATTAAAGCTTCTACTGAACCGATTGGCTTGTCTGAAATCATGAAGAACAGAAGGAAGAGTTTTTAGTGGTCGTAATATTGCAGAGTGATTAAGGGTTCCTTGAGACCTCCCTTTTGCATTGTTCTGAGGCCAACACCATGTGGCAAAGTCAACAGCATGATTCCAATTATCAGTATAGCTTTCTGTAAAGGCGGCATTCTGACCACCACTGTAAGGATTGCATTCTTTCCGTGGCCATTTTGTTAGCAAACCATTGTTGTTTGAGCATCCACTCCTGCATGTGTTGGTACCCAGCGGACCAAATCCTTAAAAGTAAATAACGAGCAGTAGACTACTGTATGGTGTTAGCCATCCATTACTATTGAAAGTTTGGAGTTTAAGTGATACCCTTTTTTAAAGCTATGACCATAGCTAGGCCCTAGGAGTAAGGCCAAGGGCCTAAGAATTAATAAAGAAAAAAAAAAGATCTAATATTAAAGCTTCTACTGAACCGATTGGCTTGTCTGAAATCATGAAGAACAGAAGGAAGAGTTTTTTAGTGGTCATATCATTGCACAATGAGCAAGGGTTCCTTGAAACCTCCCTTTTGCAATGTTCTGAGGCCACCACCATGTGGCAAATTCAACAGCATGATTCCAATTATCATTATAGCTTTCTGTAACAGCGGCATTCTGACCACCACTGTAAGGTTTTTTGAGCATCCATTCATGTATGTGTTGGTCCCCAGTGGACCAAATCCTTAAACGTGAATCTCTAGCAGTAGCGTCATGTATGGTGTTAGCCATCCATTACTATAGAAAGTTTGGAGTTTAAGTGATACACTTTATTAAAGCTATGACCATAGCTAGGTCCTTGGAGTAAGGCCCCATTCACACACAAGCTTTTTGTTGTGAGATTTCTAAAGTGTCACAAGTCCATCTTGTGAAGCTCAAAAAAGTACACTCTTTGGGGCAGAAGTTATTTAAGTCACCCTGAAAGCTTTCATAATTTTAGTTAACCATTTGAGGTTATCAATTTCCGTATTTTTGAAAGGTGGTAAAGCAGTCTAGTGCATTCATATCTAGACCCTTGGAGTAAGGCCCCATTCACATCTGAGCATTTAATTGTGAGATTGCTGAAGCACGACAATGCTCAATGGGCCTGTACACACCTGCCATTGTGTTGCTGGTTGAGCTGTGAAGCTCAAAAAAGTACATGAGCTCCTTTGGGGCAGAATCATGCAGTAATCAGAATTGGAAAATCTGGAGTTTGGAGTTTTAGTGATACACTTTATTAAAGATACAGGCTTACACTGTATAACCCTTCTTCAGGGTTTTTTAATTTCTAAGACATTATATACTCTAATGCCCTGTACATGCGACTGGTTTTCCCGACGGAATAAACTCTGACGGTTTTTCCGACGGAGTTCCGACGGAATTCCGCTCAGGCTGTCTTGCATACACACGGTCACACCAAATTCCGACCGTCAAGAAAGCGGTGACGTACAACACTACGACGAGCCAAGAAAAATGAAGTTCAATGCTTCCGAGCATGCGTAGAATTGATTCTGAGCATGCAGAGTTTTTAGTCCGTCGGAATTGCATCCAGACGAACAAAATTTCCTGGGTTTTTCATCGAAAAAATTGAGAACGACGGAAATATCAGATGAAAAGCTTCCGTCTGACTTTTTCCGCTTGTGTGTACAAGGCATCAGGCATTCTGAAAGCTCGCATCTTTCATAATTTAAGTTAACCAATAAAGATTATCACTTTATGTAATTTTAATAAGGTAGTGAAGTGCCGGTCCCTTTTGTGGGTATGATTGGGTGTAGAGACTTTGTACAGAAAGCAGTCTAGTGCAGTATGACCATAGCTAGGCCCTTGGCGTAAGACCCCATTCACACCTGAGCATTTTGTTGTTGTTAGATTCCTGAAGCACGACAATGCCCAAGATGAAGAGTCCTATCGCTTGAAGCTCGAAAAAGTACATAAGCTTCTTTGGGGCAGAATCATGCATTTATCATCAAGGGAAAGGGCTGAAAAACACATGTGTTCACATGTTTAGGCTCTCCCATTTAAATATATATGGGCAGATGGGTAGCACAGTGGCTAAGTTGTTAGCACTTTCCCCTAGCAGCACTGGGGTCATTGTTTGAATTCCAACCATAGCACTGCATGTCTTCCTGTGCCTGCATGGGTTTCCTCCGGGTTTGCTCTTACACGCCAAAGACATTCCGGTAGGTAAATTGTCTCCTGTCCAAATTGGCCCTAGTATGTGTATGTATGAATGTGAGTTAGGAACCTTAGATTGTAAGTCCCTTGAGGGTTAGGAACTTATGCAAATTTACAATATATTTGTAAAGCATTGCGTAAAATTGACGGCACTATATAAGTACCTGTAATAAATAAATGTGTGAAAAACACAAAACACTCCATTGCCTGGCTACATTCTTGTTCTTGATTCTTCTTTTTGTTTTTGTTGTACGTTCTTGTTATTATTCTTGAATGGGGTAAACGTCTTAAAATGTCTTAAAGTGAGTGCCAAACTAATCTCGCAGTTCATAAAAAGTTAATTGGTCACAAAGTTCATTTTAAAAGGCTAACATGTTTCAGGGGTTTTAGGGTTTCTCTTCATCGGGGCTACAATGAAACACGTAGCCTTTCTTTTATTATTATGTTGCTTTTTTGGAAATCTCATTTGTGTCTCCACAGGGCAAGTTGTACCATTAACTTTGCACATTTCTAGGCTTGCCATCACTCCAAAGTTCTGGAAAACAATAGCTGATGCGTCTACGTAGACAAATACTAAAACTCATGTTCAATTCAGCACTACCTGTGCGGAGCCGTGTGTTTTAGTTATGTGTTGAGCTGTTCAGGACAAAATAATCTTTCTGTTAGGAAGTCATGGGGTACTTGTGGTGGGTTAAGCCTCATACAAATGATTGGACAAATCCGTGTTTTTTTGTCTGAAGGGCATTGGCCGTGAACTTGTTCTGCACACAGACGGCAGAACCTTATCATTCAACATACACAAAACAACGTTGTTTTTCAGATCTTTAGCGCCACCCTTTGGGCAATTTTTGCTAATGTTGTCTGATGGTTTGCATTGGTTTGGACTTTGGATTTTAGTCCCACGGATTTGTGTACACATGATCGGATGATCCGACAGAACACATTTGTTGTCAGACAATTATTTGAGAGCATGACCTTCCAACATTTGTTGTCATAAATTCTGACAACAATTGTCCGATGTAGCATACAAACGGTCAGGCGAGTGACAAAAAGGTCCTGTGTGACCTCAAAACGTTGCACTTTTGTGATGTTTGTTTTGCATAAAATTTTTGGACGTAATCTACGATCCATGGTGTGCTGGCGAATATGTTCGTTTGTTTGACGGTTCCAGTGCCCAGCTGGTGATCGTTTCAGCACCCACTTTTCTTCTATGATCCGTTTTTCCAGGAATGTGTGCGATTGTAATATTGACTAGGTTGTCGGACACTGTTGTTTTTATTAGGCAATATTTGCAAAAACTGACCCAAGTTGAAATGGGGTCTTCCAAAAATGCAAGGTCCTGTCTGTTCTTAGGACTTACTGTTCTGCTGCTGGCACAGGCATGATCACCCACTTATGAAATTCCTGGTTTAGCTTTGATTTGATACATTGATCACCCACTTATGAATCTCCTGGTTTAGCTTTGATTTGATACAGGAGCTTTGTTTTGATACATTGGTAAAGCCTTGATAAAGGGAATTTTTTCGACTCCCGAAACACATTGGCTGCCTTTTGCTGAATTTTGTCATTTGTGTACACTAAATAAAATACTTTGGACCTGTTGCTTTGGTACAATTGCTTGGAGCTCATTTTGGCTCAACTATACATGGACTTAGTAATTTTGGTGACCCCTATATCTAGGGGCAGCCCCCTGCTTTGTGGAAAGCTGCTGAATCCAAGCCATCAGTGTCCAGCACATCACTTCCACCTTTCCATGGGTGCGCTAAGAACCTAGTCATTTTAAATTCAGCCAGGTTTCAGCAGATAAGTTCTAACCAGGTGGTGCTTTGCCACAGATGAAATCTGGAAATCCAGAGAACCAAGGGGTGTGGTCATAGGGTGTTTAGTATGTGAAATAATTAGTGACTAATAATGGTGATTCCTTCAAATGTGTATCCATTACAAGATGGTGCTGCTGCCTACTTTTTACAATGATACAGAAACAAATCAGCATCCATTTAAATTCTTGCAGGCTGATCTATGTGATATTTTTTTTTATTGATGTATTAACCCACTTTGTTTGTTTTGTGTACATTTTAGATTCATTAATGTTTTTGTATTTTTGCAGGTTTATGCCCCTTCAGCAAGCACTGCCGACTACAATAGGGATTCACCAGGTTACCCATCCTCGAAACCAGCCTCCAGCACTTTCCCTAGCTCCTTCTTCATGCAAGGTATGGCTTTTTATTTGTGTTTACCTTTTAATGTAAAGAAACTGTATGTGCTAACCATTACAAACCATGGGAATAATTTTTTTATTTAAATGTATTTTACAAATTTGTTCCCTGAGCCTTTATTTATGGCTATAGAAATTGTCTTAAAGGGTTACTAAAGGTTTTTGTTTCCTTCAAAATCACAAACATGTCATACTTACCTGCTCTGTGTAATGGTTTTGCATAGAGCACCCCCGATCCTCCTCTTCTATGGTTCCCCGTGGGCACTCTGGGATTCTCCCCCAGCCGAGTGCCCCTATAGTAAGCCACTTGCTCTGGGGGAACCCATGCATGCTTTCTCCCGAGCCCCACTCTGGCACACAGAATGGGGCTAAGCCCTTCCCACGCTCCCTCCCCACTGGCTGCGATTGACAGCAGTGGGACTCAATGGCTCCCATTGCTGTGTCTCAGCCACTGAGGAGTCAGAGACCCTGGAGAGCAGCTGCTCTCATGCATATTACTGGACCAGGCTCGGGTAAGTATTGGGGGGCTGGGGGTGCAGGGGAAGCTGCATACTGAAGTTGTTTACCTTCATGCATACCATTGTAAGAGTTGTAAACCTCTGGAAAAAAAAACCTGTAAGACAAAGTTATAATGAGCTAGTATGCATCACATACTAGCTCGTTATGAAATACTTACCTTGACGAAAAAGGAAAAATTACTCGAAAAATGGTAATTAATGGTCGGACATTGGAGGCAGGACAGGAATATCAAAAATATAAAAAAATTCTAATTTTATTACAAAAAAATTTAAATATACAAAACAGATCAATAAAAACCATATAGGATATACGGTATGGAAAATATCCTTTGTGAATCGTCTATGCATTTCGCCGTTGGGCTTCCTCAGGACGAGCAGTAGAAAATAAGAGTAGAAAAATACATTTCACTTTTTTAGAGTAGATCATAGAGTAGTCCGGATCATATAAATATATGTCTGGAAGATCATGAAAAACAGAGTTCCATATACAGTAGAAAATGGCCAGAAGTATCTCCAAACACTCCAGAGAAGCTCTCTCTACTCAAAATATCGGTTGTAGGAAGGCACCATGTATTCAATAAATCAGTTCTATTGGTTTAAGGATATAGGAACATTAATTCCGAGGCAATCCAAAGAAGGAATAATGGAAGCAAATAGGCATCCAATATAGTACAGCCAGGTACATCAAACTTGGATCAAGGTACTTGTGTACTAAAGATAAGGCAGCCAGAGTAATATAACAAAGCATATGATGCCGTATGCACCGGGGGATATCCTGTGCTATACACCCGCTCCCACGGTCGGCATTTTTCCCGGATTTACTGGGATTACTGGGTTTCCATGCTTCAGCACTGTGATTGGCTATCACCGCGATGAACTCACTCCTGCGCACATGGTCACGGCACGAGTCCTAAAAGAACCGGCACGCAAGCAAGCCGTTCATTCAGTGCACATGTGCCGATGACGTCGGCGACAGCATATATAGTAAATCTCTTCTAAATAGTGCAAGTTTAGAAGATATATACAGTGGGCCAGATTCTCGTATCTGGCCGTAAATGACAGCGGGGCGTAGCGTATCGTATTTACGCTACGCCGCCACAAGTTTGGACGCAAGTGCCGTATTCTCAAAGCACTTGCGTCGTAATTTGCGGCGGCGTAGTGTAAATGGCCTGGCGTATCCCAGCGTAATTCAAATTGGCAATGTAGGGGGCGTGTTGTATTTAAATTAAGTGCGCCCCGCGCCAAACGAACTGCGCATGCGCGCGCAAACGTAGCCCAGTGCGCATGCTCCAAATACCATCGCAAAAAGTCAATGAAACCGACTTGAACGTCACTTACGCAAAGCCCTATTCGAGACGGAGTTACGCAAACGACGTAAATGACGGAAAAACACAACGCTGTCCCGACGTCAATACTTAACATGGTGTACGCCGAACCTACGCAAGGTTACCCCTCATATAGCAGGGGTAACCTTACGCTTACGCAAACGACGTAAACTACGACGACGGGGCGCAAATACGTTTTGGGAATAAGCGTATCTAGCTTATTTGCATATTCGACGCAGAAATCGACGGAAACGCCACCTAGCGGCCAGCGTAAAATTGCAACTTAGATATGACGGTGTAAGTGACTTACGCCAGTCGGATCTACGCAAAATCTATGCGTAACTGATTCTAAGAATCAGTCGCATAGATGTACCGCCTCAGAAACAGAGATACGACGGCGTATCTGGAGATACGCCGTCGTATCTCTTCTGAAAATCTGGCCCAGTACCTACAGGTAAGTCTTACTATAGGCTTACCCATAGGTACAATTAAAGAGGATGACTTTATTTTCTCTTTAAAGCTTTTGTAATTTATTTTGCACATTTGCAATAGTCCATGGAGGCGGCCATGTTTGCCCATTAGATGTGTCGGCTCTGCTATCTAAATAGTGCTGAACAGTGATTGGGCTTTACTGTTTCTCTCCCACACAGTCTGCTGAGGCTGATTGAAAATGACATACTTTCTACATGATTTATCCTGTAATCTGAGCTGTTGATATGCCAGATGTTGAAGATGTTGCCTAATACACAGACAGCCAACTATAGGGACAGTCTACAGATGTTTATATAAAATACACTCTTATGAAATATGAAACTCAAAGTCACATCCAAATTTACTTTTGGATGAACATTGCATTAATAACTCAAATTTTTAGCGTTCACGTTTTAAGGGTTGCTACACTAGTAATGATGGTATTTCTGCCAACCCCCTCTTCATTACTTGCTGCCGTTTTTCGGAAATTATTATGTAATATATGCAGTCGTTTCTGATCCAGGTATAGGCTGCTAGCGTTTTATCCAAAACTTGACTTTGCTCTAGAGGTCAAGTTGGCTCTACCTTTTTTCATTACTCCCCAAGGGCCCATTAATATGATAGGCAACCTTATTTACCAAAAATGTACGTAAACATTGCCAGCACACCAAGGATCTTCAAGTAGCGTTGACTTTTTTTACTCAAAGCGATCACATTACAGTGGAAGAGTGCAATGTTTAGGGTATACGCAGAACCCCTTCGTCAGGCTTTAATGAAGTTTTATGCAAATCTTGAAGTCAAGTGGGCTCTACTTTTTTCAATTGGCCCACTAATATAATGGGCTACCTTATTTAGGAAAAAAATTATATAAATATTGCAAGCACACCAAGGTTTTTCAAGTAACATCCAAAATTTTTTATTCAAAGTGATGACATCTCAGCGGAAGAGAGCAACTTTTTGAGTCCAGGCAGGACCCCTTTATCAGGCATTTGATGAAGCTTTATAGAAATCTTGACATCCCTCTAGAATTCAAGTTTGCGCTTCTTTTTCCAATGTTCTCCAATGGCCCACTTTTGTGACCTTGTTTTAGAAAAAAATTACTTAAAAATTGCCAGCAAACCAAGGATCTTCAAGTAACATTCCAACATTTTTATTTGACGTAATCACATAACACCGGAAGAGTGCAGTGCTTTGGGGCCACGTAGGACCCCTTTGCCAGAAATGCGATGAAGTTTTATGCAAATCTTGAATTTCCTCTGGAAGTGAAGTAAGCTGTGCCTTTTTCCAGTATTTTAAAATGGCCCATTAAAATGATACGCAACCTTATTAATCAAAGGGGGGACATGGAAGGGATTAGAGAAAGCTTGACATTTAGACCGGGTTCACATATGTGTGGCACGGGTTCGTGCCTGGGGTGCATATCTGTTCACTGTTTCAGGTGCAATTCAGGTCTGAATTCGCAGCTCAACTGGACCCAAAGATGCACAGGACCCTTCTGCACTCCAGGCCGTGGCTGCCCCGGACCTCTGTGAACTGGCTCCATTGAGAGATGGTAGGCATGTGCAAAAGTGAAAAATTTGTTTCGTTTCGTTTCGTTTCAATTCGTCATTTAATAAATTTCGTTAAGTTAGGTTCGTTACATGTGTTGAATTCGTTTTCGGAATTCGTTCGTTTTCGACCGAATTTCGAAAAATACGGTCGAAATCGAAAATATTTTGACCGTTTTTCGAATTCGTTCGTTTTCGACCGAATTTCGAAAAAAACGGTCGAAATAGTCTCTTTTCGAATAGAATTTTTTTCGAATTAAGTTCGAAAATATTTTTTTTTTTTTTTTTCGAATTCCGATCGAATTTAGTCCGCGGGTATTCGATTCGGAATTCGAAAAAAAAATCGATTTCGACTTTTTTTTTTTTTTTTTTCGAAATTCGGTCGAAAATGAACGAATTCCGAAAACGGTCGAAATTTTTCGCTATTATAGCAATTCGGAAATTCGTATGCATCCGAATGTCCGAATAATGGAAAATTCGTCCGAATTTCGATTCGGAACGAAACGAAATGCACATGCCTAAGAGATGGTCACACTTGCATGTCATGCGAATTGGATGTGGGAAACCCTACATATATGTGAACCCAGCCTGAGAGGAATAATCTAGATTTGCATAAAAATTCAGCTGTCTCTTTCTCAGGATCTATTGAGTGTTTTGACATCTAATCTTCTACCAAGGTAACCTCTTTATGTGTACATTAGTATTTGATCTGTCTGAATTGCTCAGATTTGAGAC
Source organism: Rana kukunoris (assembly GCA_029574335.1). Classification (NCBI taxonomy): domain Eukaryota; kingdom Metazoa; phylum Chordata; class Amphibia; order Anura; family Ranidae; genus Rana; species Rana kukunoris. Next base: position 44,366,500 of record CM056049.1, on the reverse strand, counting down.
AGTGTTATTTCCATAAAATTTAAATATATTTAAATCATAAATATACCAGCAAGAATAGCAAGGAATAGATTGACATCTGTACACATTTTAACATGTGAATTCGTTAATAGTTTCCTCATTTGATGATCGACCACCATTTCAAACTTTGGCAGGATTAGACGAAGAATTGGCCCTATGTCAACATCTCCAACCAATTGTTCTTGGGGTTTAACTGATCAGGTTGTAGCCGTGTAGCCAGTCACTATTCTTCCTTGTCAGACAGCTATGCATGTTTATGTGGGCATCTTTAAAAATAAATCTGTTTTTGGTTGGGTTGTGGATATACATCCAACCCTTGCTTAATGTCTGTGGCCACCATTATCTGTGATGATTTCTTGATCATTGCAGTAAAAAGCATGCAGGCATGTCTAAAACAAAAAGTTGTCCTACTTGGACAGTAAGCGACTTAGCCGACTGCCCCTTGTGAAGTTGTAATTGAGTGAATAAAGTTTGTAAATTACATAATTTGCTTCACAAGTACATCTTGGCACGAGGTTTATAGTTCTCTCTGAAGAGGGAACTTTGAAATCTCTTTAATTGTTGCAAATCCAGGACTGAAACAGTCTTTTCTAAATTTGGCACCATAACTATGGATTTTAGAATGGGCCGCGCTTGCCAACTTTTTTAATTGGTAAAGAAAAATTAAACAGGGAAGCTAGAGCCATATTTACAAAGGAGGACAGTAAATTCAGTTGATAAGCTGTTTAGCAGGAGGACTTAGAGCTGGAGGGCTAGAGCCGGACAAGCCTTTCTACAGCGGGGAAGTTCAAACTGGGGGTGAGTGGGCTTGACAAAGAAATTAAATTGGTGGAAACATCTAAAGCTGAAATCCTCTTTCCCTCAATACAGATGAACGTTACTTGTGAGGGACTTTAGACAATAAGACAAGTCGTTTTTGAGCTTTTTTTACCCAATCGGGGAAAGATATACAATTTTATATTAAAACGCCATCCTATGCCTGCTTATCTGATTAAAAGTGCAACTGGGGTTTTGATGAAAAAAACAAAACACAAATTTTAGTAAAACAGGCATGTAAAAAAAGATTTTATTTATAAGCCCTGACTTTTATACAGTAAAGCAAGGTGTAAACAGGACTGTAAGCTAACCATTTTATTTAGTGACCCTTGACTAGTGTTCAGAGAGCTTTAACCACCCATATACGTCGGCAGAAGGGCACGGCTGGACACATGCATATGCAGGTACGTCGCCTTTAAGAGCCCAGCCCTCGGTGGCACACTCGCGACCTAGTCCTGAGCTCCGTGACCGAGCCTGCGGGACCCACAGGCCAGATCGCCGTCGGTGTCCCGCGATCGGGTCACAGGAGCTAAAAAACAGGGAGAGGTGGGTGTAAACAAACCTTCCCCCGTTCTTCTCTGTGGCTTGTCACTGATCGTCTGTTCCCTGTCATAGGGAACAACGATCATTGAAGTCACACGTCCAGCAATGCCCCCCTACAGTAAAAAAAACACAATAGGACACACTTAACCCATTTAGCGCCCCCTAGTGGTTAACCCCTTCACTGCCATTGTCATTTTCACAGTAATCAGTGCATTTTTATAGCACTTTTCGCCGTGAAAATGACAATGGTCCCAAAAGTGTCCGCCACAATGTCGCAGTCAGGAAAAAAATTGCTGATTGCCGCCATTATTAATAAAAAAAAAAAATATTAATAAAAATGCCATAAAACTATCCCCTTTTTTGTAACCGCTATAACTTTTGTGCAAACCAATCGATAAACGCTTATTGCATTTTTTTTTACCATATGTAGAAGAATACCTATCGGCCTAAACTGAGGAAAAAAATGTTTTTTTTTATATATATTTTTTGGGGATATTTATTATAGCAAATAGTCAAAAATATCGAATTTTTTTTAAATTGTCGCTCTATTTTTGTTTATAGCGCAAAAAATAAAAACCACAGAGGTGATCAAATACCACCAAAAGAAAAAAAGGACGCCAATTTTGTTTGGGAGCTACATCGCACGACCACGCAATTGTCAGTTAAAGTGACGCAGTGCCGAATCGCAAAAAGGGGCCATGTCCTTTACCTGCGTAATGGTCCGGATCTTAAGTGGTTAACAAAGCCTGTCCAAAGCCTTGTTTTGAAACAAGTGCAAACTAGCTGTTAATGTGTGTTGAAGCCGAAGCAAGTGTAAATGAGCCCTAACACCTAACCTCACTGTTAGCCTAACATTTGCCAACACTCTCTAATATAGAATGAGCCTGTTGTTTGAATACCTATTTCTCCTGTACTGGGATCCTCTGCACACAAAGGTACCAGAGCCAGACTTTCAGAGCCAAAATCTACTGTAATGCCTCTCCACTCTTGTCTCAGAATAATTCTGTTTGTTACAGTTTACTGGCAGTTCAAAGAGAACCTGTCAGTAGGATTTCTCCATGTCATTTACTCAGTTAAGGGGAAAAACGAACTATGCTCTTCTCAAGAATCCAAGGAATTTTTGGAATGCTGCAATTCTATGGGAGAGATTTACTACAACCGGAGCACACAGAATCTGGTCCAGCTGTGCATAGCAACCAATCAGCTTCTAACATTAGTTAGTTCAGTTACGCTTTGATAATCCTAGAAGCTGATTGGTTACTATGCAGAGCTGCACCAGATTCAGATTCACCAGATTCAGTTTGCATTTTAACAAATCTCTTCCCACTATAAATGCTAAGGAATACAGTATATCTTGTAAAATATTTTACAGTTTTTTTTCTGTTTCCTTCCAGATGGTCACCACAGCAGTGATCCTTGGAGTTCGAGTGGTATGAACCAAGCTAGTTATGGGGGAATGCTGGGCAACTCTTCTCATATTCCACAGTCAAGCAGTTACTGCAACATACATCCACATGACCGTTTGGTAAGTGTAGCTTACTATATCATCAAAAACAAACTGACCATAAGGGAACCAGTAGGAAATGGGTATTTGTAAAAATTGAAATCTCTACTTTTACGTTTTTGTAGTAGCTCATTCTTATTCCTCATGGATAACAATGTACAGGTATACCCCACTTTTATGTACACAATGGGGTTTATTTACTAAAGCTGGAAAGTGCAAAATCAGAATCACTTCTGCATAGAAACCAATGAGCTTCTAATCCCAGCTTGTTCAATTAAGCTTTGGTAATAAAACCTGGAAGCTCATTGGTTTTTATGCAAAAGTGAGCCTAAATTTGTGTTTTCCAGCTTTACTAAATAAACCCCATTGTATACTTAAAAGTAGGGTTTATGCTAATATTTAGTTTTATTCTCTACCTGTCCGACATGGCAGACTCACATGGAGTCTGACCTGTCTGAGCACACAGAATTATATTTAATGGACTAATATATCAATTATTAACTCCAGTTAAGGCAAATCAAGCCTACTGAAATTATTAAAAACCAATAACAATTTCCAATAAAACACAACAAGGGAGATTTACTAAAACAGGCACAAGCAGAATCTAGTGTAGCAAGATTACTATTGTGACAACACATCATCAGTAGGGTAAAACTAACCTGTCTCACCACGGTCTAATCCCAGCTCACGTTCCCTATTAGCCAATCAGCTACTAAACTTCAGTTTGTTCAATTAAAGGCTAAGTTCACCTTTTTTTCTAAATTCCAGTTCTCTTATGTACCAATATAGAATTAATTTTGAATTAATTTGCAAAAATAAAATAGCTTTCTATTTATTCTACACACTCTTACCTGACTCTCGTCATGGCTGCTAAAAAACACTTATCCATTACTTCTGCCTTACTTCCTGAACATACTTTAGGTCTTGACCCAGGAAGGAGTTGACCAGCTGAGGGTGGCTGATGCAGGGTGTGTGCTAATGACATCAGCTGGTCAACTCCTTCCTAAGTCATGACCTAATGCCTGTACAGAAAGTAAGGCGGAAGTAATGTAAAGTGTTTTAGAGCAGCCAGGAAGAGACTGGTAAGTGTGTGTATAATTTTGCAAATTAAGTACAATAATGCTATATTGGTACATAGGGTAGCATTGGTTACGATGCACATGTATTGTACATTCTGTGTGCTCCAGTTTAATCTCCCACAAAGCCTCCAACCAATATTGTGCTGTGCAGGGATAAAAACCATGATCCATCTCAAAAGGACCTAGGTCTGTAGTCCTGAAAGGAAAGCCAAAATCCAACAATTATGAAAAGATTCCCAATACCCAGTAAATCTATAGTTAATCACAATGTATAACAGTCAGTTCAGCTGTCATTATAAATATTAGATTTTATCATAAATACATAAAAAAAATATACTGCTAAATAAATTCCCCAGTCCACAATTCCAAATCAGTAACATAATCAAGTTCCTTAAAAATTCATCAAACACCTATTCAGCCTTCAGACAAATCAAAATAAATTAAACCCTGACTGCTTGTCAAGTTTAGGTGAAATATGAATATATAGGCAAGATATCTGTATAATTTCTAATAATAAAACCAATCAGTAGTGTTTAAATAGTCAAGATTATGATGGAAACAGAAGATCTTATGGTTCCTCCAATAGCACATTATAGCAGCAGTGTTTTCTAAAATACTCATATGAAACGGGGAGTGTGGGTTGTTTGAAAGGAAGCCATCATTTAGCTGAGTCTAGTGCAGCATCATGTCTCAATACAACCCTCGGTAGTGCATTGGATAAGAATGTGAACTTAGGCCTCGTACACACCTCGGCAAAATCCATCAAGAAAAGGCTGGCAGAGCATTTTTGCAGAGAAAAACGGTTGTATGTATGTTTTTCGTCGAGAAAACTGTCGTGGATCTCGACGAGAAAAATAGAGAACATGCTCTCTTTTTTCTCGTCGGGAGTCTCAATTTCCTCGTCGTGTTTCTCGTCGGCCTGGTTTACGCCGAGAAACACGTTCGTGTGTATGCTTAGAAATGCACGCATGCTCAGAATAAAGTATGAGACGGTAAAAGTAGCATTCGTAATGGAGATAGCACATTCGTCACGCTGTAACAGACTGAAAAACATGAATCGTCTCTCACCAAACTTTTACTTGAAACATAGTAACATGAGATTAGAAAAAGCAGCCCCGAGGGTTGTGCCAGTGGAATCGAACTTCCACTTTATAGTGCCGTCGTACGTGTTTTTCCGTCACCGCGTTTGAGAACGACAAGATTTTGTCTTGACAGTGTGTATGCAAAGAAAGCTTCTCGTCAAGCCTGACAGGAACCTCGTCGAGGAAAACAACTTTTTTTTTTTTTACAACGAGATTCTCGGTCGTGTGTACGAGGCCTGAGGCAAAGATGTTTGAGTGATTTTTTCTGGGTTCTCCATTAATCCAGCACTAAGGGTAGGTTTGTAACTTATGGCACTGTCCTGCGGGACCTGGGACACATAGCAGCTATGGACAGGGAGAACCCAAACGTAGGTTTCTAAATTATGGCACTGTCTTACAGGACCGGGGACACATGGCAACTATGGACAGGGAGCACCCCAGGGTAAGTTTCTAAATTATGGCACTGTTCTGCCAGACCTGGAACACATAGCAACTATGGCCAGGGAGCACTCCAGGGTAAGTTTCTAAATTATGGAACTGTCTTTCAGGACCTGGAACACATACCAACTATGGACAGGGAGCACCCCAGGGTAAGTTTCAAAATGATCGCACTATTCTGACAGACTTGTAACATATAGCAACTATGGACAGGGAGCGCCCCAGGGTAGATTTCTAAATTATGACATGGTCCTGCCGGACCTGCAACACATAGCAACTATGGACGGGGAGCACCCCAGGATAGGTTTCTACATGATGGCACTGTCCTGCCAGACCTGGGACACATAGCAAATATGGACAGGGAGCACCCTAGGGTATGCTTCTAAATGATGGCACTGTCATGCAGGGCCTGGGACACATAGCAACTATGGACAGGGAGCACTCCAGAGTAGGTTTCTAAATGATGGTACTGTCCTGAGGGTCCTGGGACACGCAGCAACTATGTATAAACTGCATTATTACCATAAACCATGAACATTTCTGAAACAAGAATTAACAGTACACTACACTGACTGTTTTTGGAACAACCTGGCAGAAATGCTTAAATATATTGCAGTTGCTAAAACAATGGTACACATGACCTTTAACTAACCATAGTCTTATACATTTTAAAATGTCTCCCTAAGATAAAGGTGTCTGCTATTACCACTGTTAACTTGAAACCCTTCTTCTTTGTGCATATGGAGCATTAGACATACTTGCTCTCCAGCTACATTGATAAAAGCTGCCCATATGCTAGTGAACTGACCATTTTAGGGCCCCCTTACTGAGGTGGCCTCATCAAATAGAAGATGACAGGTGGACAAAGCATAACTTTAATGTTGTAGATGCCATGCCCCTAGTGACAGAGGTGGTGTTTGTGCTGGGCCATTATTAGATACAGTAGAAGCTCTGGCACATTCCTCTGTCTTCATAGGACTGCTACCCTTTCTGTAAAGTACAGGTGTGGCTTTCATTCACCCAGAGCTTCCTCACAGGTGTGTTCCTAAATGGTAGGATTGATATACTGCATGTTTCAATACAGGGAGACTCTATGTCAGGGGTCTCAAACTGGTGGCCCTCCAGCTTTTACGAAACTACAAGTCCTATCATGTCTCTGCCTATGGGAGTTATAATTTTCAGACTTGCAATGCCTTATGGGACTTGTAGTTTCGCAACAGTTGGAGGGCCACCAGTTTGAGACCCCTGCTCTATGTGAACAAGGTTGACTGTACCAAAGGTATGCATATTATTTAATGTTTTTGTATTTCGGGTTTTATGGTCAGTTCACACGGGGAAAAAAAAGAGATACAATTTTAAAAAGATGGTAATTTTTCAGAGACATGCACGCTTTAATTTATTGGGTAGTTTAGTGGTTTGACAGAGTTACAGACAAACCATAGTGGATTGCTTACATCTTCAAATGGGAATAATATTGGATGACACAATAAGGGAAGCTGACAAATTACAAAGAAGTTTTAAAAAACTAATTGGGGAAAATTTAAAACATAAAGGATGTTAGTGTTTAAAATGCACTCTGTCATTGTGAGATGGGTAATTGTATTATGCGTGGCTGAATATTGTCTTTGTTTATCATTTTTACAGAGCTATCCATCACACTCGTCAACGGACATCAATTCTAGTCTTCCTCCAATGTCCACATTTCACCGTAGCAGCACAAATCATTATAACGCCTCTTCCTGTACACCGCCTGCCAATGGAACAGAAAGTATTATGTGTACGTTTTTTTCCTTGTATTGCCATTTTTATTTGCTTATTTTTTAACATAGAGTTGTCCATTGTACACAAAAGAAAAACTTTTAATTATACAGAAGAATTGAGGTAGAATGTTTACATTAAAGCATAAGGATAGTCATAGATGAATAGACTTTTCCCTGATGTAAAGCGCTGCGCAAACTGTTGGCGCTATATAAATCGTATATAATAATAATTTCTTCAACTGAGACAATTGCTAATTTCTCATGCAACTTGCCCAAATCGACTGACACAGTGAATGGACGGCTGTAAACTGCCTTCCATGTTCTCGCTTCTACAGTAACTGCGTATTTATAGGTTGTCATGAGATTTCATGGCTAGTTGACTGGCTGTTATGGTTATCTACTGTGTTAGTCGCTTGCCCAGAACAAATACACAGAAAGTGTATTCATAACTTCTGATCTGCTTAGGTTTTTTGGGGTCCATAACTCAGAATGTACTGAAGCCAGCGGATTACAATAATAGACAGGTGGGGTTGATTTACTAAAACTGTAGAGTGCAAAATCTGGGGCAGCTGTGTATGGTAGCTTCTAACTTCAGCTTGTTAAATTAAAGTATTACTAAACCCAGGATCCTGCGTTCACTATATATGGTCTCCCATAGAACATGAAAATTATTTTAGTAAATACCTTTTCTCATCAGTATATAGCAGTCTTGTTGAATGATAGAAGGAGACACCGCTTCAGGTGGATCTTAGCATGCAATCAAGGAGCTTCTCAGGAAACCAGGGTGCAGGCAATGCACAAGGCAGACATGGTAGGGTGGGAAAAATTATTGGATAGCCGCACTCAAAAAATCCAAATGAAGGATGTGAACAGCCGACGCGTTTCACACTTTAACAGTGCTTAGTCATGGCTGATTAAGAACTGTTAAAGTGTGAAACGCGTCGGATGTCCTCTCTTGTGGCTGTGCTCTGTTGCATGTTCGCTTTTTACTAATAAAAGACAGTCCTTCATTTGGATTTTTTGAGTGCGGCTATGCAATAATTTTTCCCACCCTACCATATATAGCAGTCTTGTGACTACTATCAGTGTCTGATTAAAGCTTGTAGGAAGAGTTTCCATTCTACTCTGACTGTCCTAAGAGGCTGACCCTATGTCTGGACAGTGCTGATTGGCCCTGTGCTTATCACATGCACCATCCCAAGAAAAACAATGCTCTCCAGCAATACACACCAAACTGAGCATGTGCAGAGTGACTCCAAAGGCTCTTTCTAATCAGGAGATGGTTAGGGGACAGTGGAAGAAGGGGTGGATCAGAGAAGGCAAGTTTTACACAATGCAGAGGAATAACCCCTTAGGTTCCATGAGTATAACAAGCATGCTTTACTGCATGCATATACAGACTGATTTTACGGTTTAGTAATACTTTAAGAATTATGCTCTCCAGTTTTAGTAAATCAACCCCACAGTATTTTCAGAATGAGGAGGTCTGTAATGACAGCTTAGGTTTCTTTCATGATAACTTTACTTCAGGCCTGGTTCACACTTATGCAGGTTGTGCCTGATGCATTTTCCGGGTGTGTTTTGAATTTTTTTACACACGTTTTTGACACATTTTTAATATGCTTTTGATGCGTTTTGTTTTTTTGGGAGGTGTCTGTTGTCTTGCAGGAGAAACCAGCAAAAACGCAGCAGAAACACATCAAAAATGCAAGCACTGCGTCTTTGATGCATTTCCAAAACGCACAGGTGTGAACGTGACCCATTGGAAACCATGTTAAATGGACTTTAGCGTGTTTCTGCAAAACTGAAACACACTAAAAAACGTATAGGTGTGAACCAGACCTTAGGGAAGTCAGTAAAATTAAGCTTCACTGCTTTAGAACTGTTGTGCAGCATAGAAGCCAGAAGATGACCGCCTTCCACAAAGCTTTCTTATTGACTGAATTTATTTTGCTTTGTGACCAGTTCTCTTTCATTGGCTTGTTACCAAGTTGGCTCCGCAGCATATTTGTGTGTGCCTGTGGATGGAATGTCAGAGAGAGTGAGCTCCTCCTCTGTGTCGAATGGCTTAGTGTTCTCTGCAGTGTGTTGGCGTGGTATAATTTACAATAAATACAAACTAACTGCACCATGTTTAACATTTCTAACATCATTTAAGAGCATTTGTTAACAACCTCAGGCATGCCATTATTTTTGTGCAAATGCCATATGAACCCCACCCTAGGGTAACAGAGTTGCAGGTCAAGACACACTGACCTTAATTCCACTTTATTAAAAAAAAAGTGTTTTTTTTTTACATTTGGTTAGAATCAGGCTTTAGAAAGTCTGTCAGTTTAGAACAATATTACTGGAGATTTAATGGGTAAAAAAGGGGGAGGGGTGTGCCTGTATATCAAGAATGATGTACAAGTAAATGTGAGGGATGACTTCACTAATGGAGCAAGGAAGGAGTTTGAATCCTTTTGTGTAGGGCTTTAAAGGGAGGAAACCAAGGGGAAAGTAATTATGGGAGTATGCTATAGCCCCCTAACCATAAGGAAGAGGTGGAGCAAGACAATTTCATGGGTCAGATGGTAAATGCACCAACAAGAAACAATGCGTTACTAGGCATTACTAGGCCTACTGATTACTAACAATACAGACCAGATAAAGGAAATAGGGGGCAATTTAGGAAATAGCTATCACAGGTCAATTCGTTTCAGCATAAATCACACTAATAGGAAACACAAGGGTGGCACTGAATTTTAAACAAGCCAATTTCCCTAAACTGCGCACCTTGGGATAAAATCCTAGAAACAAAGAGCACAGAGGAAAAATGGGAGTGCTTTTAGTGCATATTGAATAATTGTATTGGCCAGTGCATCCCAATTGGAAATAAATGTAAAAGATCTAATAAAAATCCTGGGTGGCTTAACTCCAACATAAAAATGCATATAAAAGCAAATGAGAAGTCCTTTAAACAAAGGCTGAGGGGTCATTATCAGCATTCCAACTTTACAAAGAATGTAATAGGAAATGTCAGGGTGTAATCAGGGCGGCTAAGATAGAATATGAAAGGCACATAGGGGGGGGGGGAGTAAAAAAAATAAAACAATCCTTAAATAGTAAGAAAAGGAAGTCAAGCCCTAGTAAAAAATAATGAAACTAGTTGAACACAATGGAGGAATTTGTGTCAAAGGTAATTTGTGTTTTTACTTTTTTATAGTTTTTAAAACAAGTAAAATTTTAACAAAGCATAAGGTTTACCTTTGAGTCCTGGATTTAACTTTTTATTTGGCATAGGTGCATTCAGCACAAGTACATTGAACAAGTGTACACATACATCTACAATTGTCATTGGAAAAAAAAAACGTTGTGTATTGATTGTGATTGGCCACACCATGACCACATGTTAAAACCCGCCATACTGTATTATCAGAAGCATCTGAGTGCCAGTTGGTACACCTCTTTAACTCTGAAGCATTCCTTTTTAGGGAAAATACTGAAAAGGCTTCCGACTTACTTGCTACCCACGATGTCCTAGGTTTAGAACACTCCGTCTTTCTGTATTAATCACGTTTTCTGCAGCAGAAGTCGTGGCTGCAGCCTCTAAAAATATTTGTTTGACTGTCTACATTTATAGGCTTCTTGAGGGCAATAACCTATCCCAGATCACATATTATTCTTACCCTGGTCAGCCTGCACTCCATGTTTTTCTGGCCCTCTGCCACTGGCATGAAAGCAGCCTTAGTCCACTGCAGTTGGTTTTATTTCCCATCTCTTACAGTTGCCGAACTTCAAGCAAAATGCCAGCCAGGCTTCAAAATAGTTTTGTCTGTTCTGTGTTATTCCACGGCATGGTTTATATTAATCTCAAAAATCCACAAAAATCCATTCTGTGTCTTTGGCCTGGGCGCTGGTTCATTAGAAATGTAAACACAGGGAATGTCTGTTGGATTCGTAGAAAGTTGCAAGAGGGGTGAAGATTTCACATAGACTTTTTTTTATTTTAAAAGGCAAGTCCGTCCTTTGAGGTTTTATGTGGCCTTAGATGGTTGTGAGCACCTGTACTTCAAGCATCCAAGACCTTGGGTACTCTAGCACCCCTGAATCTTGGGTCTGACCATCCCACCATCATCATCAGCTGTTTTTTTGCCAGCCCCCAGATATTTCCCAGCAGCCAGCAGACATCTTGGTGTATTAGGAACAATTAGGGTTCTAGATTAGGTATTTAGAGAGAGGGCTATTGACACCCAATGAATAAAATAAAGAATATGTTGGCCAAGCTGAAGATAGGTTTGATAATAAAAAGAGGCAGGCTGGCCATTCATTCCTAAGATTCAATCTGATATAGACCTCTCTGCCCCAGTCTGCTTGAAGAAGTTGCACAATTTCTGTTAAATACTATCCATGCCAGTCTGTCCCCCATCCCAGGCCCTGCACTAGTAATAGACTTTTCCTAATAATACGGGATCTTTGTTATGTTTCATTGTTGGCTACACTGCCCAGGAGGGGTTACATATTATTTGATTTGCAAAAGTAATTCTGTCTCTTGGGGGTACCTATCACATATCATAAACTAGAGCCAAATGTTTTTGTTAAGCCGGCCATAGAGTGATTTCTTTCCTACAACCATGAGTTGGGGTGGGGGTGTCAAAGTTATCCTTGCCAGGGGAACACAGTGACTACTGCTATCGGCTTAAATGGCTGCCAGCAATAATCACCTATAAAATCTATACATGGTTCGAATCTCGGCCAGTCCCTGATGAATTGGCCGAGATTCAAAACGTCTATGGCTGGCCTTAGTCTTGGATAGAAAAAAGAGGGCTTAGAGTCTTTTTTATTGCTGTATGTGTAAGTAAGAGGAATGTTTCTAACAGGGATGCACACAGAAGTAGAAACCTTACAAGGACTCTAACCCTTTTCCAGTTTAAAAAGAGAAATTGCCTATGGCCCCAGTATAGAGACTGTCTCAATGTATGTCCTGTTGACCAGATAGGACACAGACAAAAGTAAAAAAAAAAAAAAGTGGTCTAATGCCTTATACACACAGTCGGACTTTTGACCATGCAAAAGTCCGCCGTGAGTCTGTCGGAAGTCCGACGGAAAGTTAGAGAACAGGTTTTCTATCTAAGGTCCGTCGGACTTCCGACAAAAAAAGTCAGATGAAGGCTACACATGCCCGGACTTTCCAAGAAAAAAAGTCTGTCTGACTTTTTTCTCGGAAAGTCCAGCCGTGTGTATAAGGCAAAAGTCTTCCAAAGTATTTTTAAAATCAAGACAAAAATATTTGGTTTGCTTCTCTAGTGTGCTAATAGACTAAATAGTGCTACTTGATATAGGTCCATGAACTGTGTTGTAGATTGTAGATTGGACAGCCCTGGTTTTTACTTGGTTTTTACGCAGTGTTTCTCAATTCCAGTCCTCACGCCCCCCCAACAGGTCAGGTTTTCAGGATTTCCATTATTTTGCACAGGTGATTTGATCAGTTTCACTGCCTTAGTAATTCCCACAGCCTTTTCATCTGAGGGAAATCCTGAAAACATGACCTGTTGGGGGGGCATGAGGACTGGAATTGAGAAACACTGGTCTAAAGCATCCATTTTCAACCAGGGTTCCTCCAGAGGTTGTTACAGGGGTTCCTTTAGCTGTGAAAATGTAACTCCTATTTGATGGTGCCTCCATAGGGGCCAGTGCCATGTGACAGAGCTAGTAGCATGACTCCAATTACCTTTTTAGATGCCTGTAAGAATGGCATTCTGACCACCACAGTATGGTTTGCATACTTCAACTATATCCACCAAACACCTTTTTCAAATTACCCCAATGTATTAGTTTAACCAAGTGTTGCTTTTTTCTGGGGGAAAAAAAACGTTGAGAAAGGCCGTTCTAGAGTGTTTCATTATAGCTGCCATCCCATTCCCCTGCTCATTATTAGTATAATCCTTAGTCAGCATACACCCTCCTGCCGACACTGTCCAGTTTCTCCAGCTTCTGCCCTTTATCTTTGTCCTTTCACACTAGCTGGGTGACAGGTTCATGCTGCATTAATGTAATGAATTATTTAATCAGTTTTCTATTTTGACTTGGCTACCCTTTTGTACAAATAAGTATTCGTTCCTAATGTCTGCTCCCTTTTTCCTAGGCATTCCCAACTGTTGTTTATTCTGTTTTTAGTTTTAAAGCTAATGATAGTGAAGTTGAAAATTCAGGCAAAAAAAATGACAACCGACCAATTAGAAGTGCAAATCCTATAATAAACAGCCGTATTTGTGTTTAAAATGAACCTGTCATGAAACAATACTGTAGGCTTCCATGCTGACCTCTCCTTTTGAGAATTTCAAATATATTGGTTGTCTATGTCATAGGTTATCATAGGTTATCTATCCTGTCATGCTGATGCTTTGGAACCAATGCAAACTCCTTACAGACTTCAGGTCAAACCGTAAGCATCTTGTAACCTTTTATCTTGGTTGATCTTTATAGTCAACATTCTCTGCATATCATAACATCAATGATTTTAGAAGATCTTAATTTCCCCGTATTTATTGCAATAAATGTTTTGCAGCAATCTGAACACAATAAACAGCATTCTGCATTTGAAATCAGCAGACTAATAAATTCTATCCTCTGCAGAGCCGGGCCTAAATTAACGTTGCACTTATTATGAAGTTTGCGTGTTACGATTAGCATCCCCCAACCTAGGACCGTTCCTCCTGTACAGGGAACCGGAGGTGCCTGGGCATCAGATAGCATAATTGCACCGTAAATAAGTGGATAACCAGCCGCGTTCATATTTTTGCTCATAAAAATGTAACATGAATATATTTGACATCTACCTTAGCAAACAAATTAATGCTAATTAAAGATTAATGCAATATAATTAGCATTAAAATGCAATTACATTACGGGTAAGTGGACCAGGAATAGAAACCTGTAACATGCCTCCCCGCTTGTTCTAACACTCTTGCTTTTGTTTTTTCTTTCAGCGAGCAGAGGAAGCGGACCATCGGGAAGCTCGCAGACTGGGGATGCGCTGGGTAAAGCTTTGGCCTCTGTAAGTTCATATTGGTTCTGTATTATTGATTACTTCTTTGATGTGCTGCTAATTGGCTGGTAGAAGTTGATACACTCCAGGCATTCATTTTTTGTCATTGTCCTGAATTTGCACGTGCAAATTTCTATTAAATACAGTTTGTATTCTTTGCGTTATCTATATACAATATTATAAACATAGGTAGATTCATATAGATGGAAATTCGGCACTTGTATATTAATGGGAATCTCAGTTTGTCTCAGTTGTATTATAATCAATTTCCAGAAAGATATAAAAAGACCAATTCATGCAGTTGTGTATTCATTAAAAATCTTCAAACTAATTTTTATATAGTATTTTCACATCAACCTGCAGAATGGAGATGGGTCTACATCAAGGGTCTCCAAACGGCAGCTCAAGGGCCACATCTAGGCCTGCAACAAACTAGGGTCAGTGACAAATCCTCAATATGCACAGATTGAGGATTCACATCAGCAGAGACTGCTGATGAGGTCTCTGCTCGCCACTTGCCCCCCTGCATTGTCCAGTACAGGTTTTCCCTTGCTGCATTGGCATAATTTTCATGGTTGGTTGCTAGAACCGCTATGAACTTCCTACACCCAGACCTGCTCCACCTCGCAGTTCCCACTGTGCTGCTACAATCCTGCTGTAAGCCTAATGCCCTGTACACACGATAGGTTAGTCTGATGAAAACAGTCTGATGGATTTTTCCATCAGATGTCCGATGAAGCTGACTGATGGTCAGTCGTGCCTACACACCATCAATTAACAAAACGATCGTGTCAGAACGTGGTGACGTAAAACACGACGTGCTGAAAAAAATTAAGTTCAAGGCTTTCAAGCATGCGTCGACTTGATTCTGAGCATACGTGGATTTTTAATTGATGGACGTACCCACAGACGATAATTTTTTTCTATAGGTTTTTTATCCATCAGATAATTTAAAATAAAAATCCTATTTTTTTGACTGATGGATAAAATCAGACCGTTTTCATCACACTAACCTATCGTGTGTACAGGGCTTTACAGTGATGAGGACTATTCTTATAGGAACCCTAGTGTAAAGGGGCACTCTGATGGAGACCCTGTGATGAGGTGGGTGGGTGTTGTAAATTGGGGGCTTTGATGGGGATCCTTATGCAAGGAGGAATCTGATGGGGATCCTGATGCAAGGGAAGACTCTCATGGGGACCCTGAAGTAAGGATGTAGGGACTCTGCTAAAAAATTTGATGTAAATGGGGGACTTTGAGGAGGGTCCTATGTAAGGGGTAAGGGTAGGTGAAAGGAGTGCCCAATATCCAATTAGAAGCAAAATGAAGGTGAATATGCAGTCGTTTTATTGAAAGTAGCAAAAATTATGATGATTAAGTCAACGCAAGAGTAAAACAGCAATTATCCGGATTTCCCTTTCACAGACGCAGCAGTTTGGGATATATCCCAACTCACTATTAGCATAAAGCAGTAGCCCTGAAGAAGGGGGAGTATGTGTTCCCCCAAAACGCATTGGCTTGATCATCTTTTTTGCTACTTTCAATAAAACGACTACATATTCACCTTCATTTTGCTTCTATTTGGATATCAGACGCTTCTTTTACCTACACTTACAAACATATGTGGAAACGACCTTGAGGCCGTACCCAGAGGTAGCAGCCCAAGCCCCTCAAAAGGGCTTACCACCACCCTTCTGTTTAAGTTGGGTCAGAATCATTGGGAGCAAACTCTCTCAACCCCCCCCCCCCCAATACCACCAATTCCCAACTCACAGACTCTCAACTGAGTAAGTCCAGTGTGATTCCCAACCTTTAAGAGCTACCTAATGTAAAGGGGACTCTGATGGGGATCCTAATGTAAGGGGGAACTCTTATGGGGCCCCTGATGTAAGAAGAGACTCCAATGGGGATCCTGATGTAAGGGGGGCTTATTTCTAAAACTTTTTTTTAGCCAGCTAATATTTGAAAAATATATGAATTGGCTCTTTTACTAAAAAGTTTAGAGACCCCTGGTCTACAGATTTGGGACGATATGAATCCTTATCAGATTTTGGCATCCATATGATAAGTGCTTCCTACACAAAACACAACAGAAGAGAGACCTCAAAAATTGCATTGTAGAGTGCTAGGAGTTTTGAAGCTTAGGAATCTAGGGAGCTGGCAAGATCCTGGAGAATGCTAAGTAGCCCAATTCTCATGAGACGATGCTGTTGCACAGCAGATGATCATATTCTCCAGAGATTTGGGCTACTCAACCTTCCCTGTGATTGGAAGGAGAATGACTTCACCCGAGGTGCTTCAGGTGGAATCCAGTGAAAGGTAAGTATATTTGATTTTTTTTCCCCACAGGTTTTTTTTTTAACTTTAAAGCAGACCTTATCACTGAGGACACTGAGGTTCAAGGTCAGCTTTCAGCATCACGTATAGATGAAACAGAAGTTTGACTCAAGTCTCTTTTTTTCCATTTCAAGATCTATTCACCCGATCACACCAACAACAGCTTCTCATCCAACCCTTCAACTCCAGTCGGCTCTCCGCCTTCCCTCTCAGGTATTTAATTAGCTATTATACTGTATACTGCAAAACATTGGAGAGTCCCCGTCTCTCAATCAGTTAGCTTCATGAATAGGTTAACCACAAGAATCCTCTTTAGTAAGAACAGGTCAATCGTTTGTGTTTAACTATAGTCACATTAAAGTTTTTATTGCTTAACAAGCACTTTGCCTACAGCTAAACCCAGCCAAAAAAACATTTTTTTTCTTTTTTTTGCTTTGAAAAGAGCGAGGAAGGGTTACGATATTTGTCAGGTTTTAATTGCTAGCAGAATGTATAAAAAAGAACAGCCAAACTGCCTTTGGAACAAGAATGATGGTGATAGATGGATGTGGCTGATTGGCCTACTTTGTATAGTGTCTTTGAATATACTTAAGTGTATTAATAGCAGTCAAGACCATCAGAGGCAGGTATAGACCAGGACAAAGGACAGTCATGGAAACCTGGTAGTGGAACATTTCATTTGAAACAATAGCACCGACAAGTTTCGAATGTTCCAAAAGCTCCTCATCAGGCCTTCATTTATCTGTATTTGCAGGGTGTTCTGTGCTGTTCAACTATTTAAAGTGAGGGGTATCTATCTAAAAGGGAAACTATCATAAAAGAAAAGTGGGGAAGGGTTAAACCCCATTTGGGAGATAACCTTCACTTCCTCTGTGGCCACTGGGATAGGAAGTAAATGAAGACAACAAGGACACTGAAAACCTAACACTTCCCAACACTATACTAAAAAAAATACCAGACTACTAATATTAAGGAAGTATTTTTTTCCCCTGCAGTAGGAACATGCCAGAAGAATAGCAGCAACATAGTTTTGCTCAATACATTTAAATATACTCAGTACAGTATAAATATACTAATGTGTCACTGATTTCGACATGGAGGCATTTTACATCCTCCTAGCTGCATATGCTGTGCTGGGCACTGGGCACATGCAGTAACTGGCAGCATATGTATTATTGAAACACTTCACAGAAGCGTTAGGTCTGTCTATTTGTTATGGAGACTTTTTTAAATGGCACAGATGGTGGATCAGGCTCTCATAGCCTGCTGCCCCACGAATACTGTACAATACAGGAATATAGGAGATTTCACACTTAAGACAGACACATTTGCAATTGTGTTTTTCTTTGCTGCAGTTAATTGGCACCACTTTTGCATCCAACATGACACAACCCTTTGGCAATGTTTTGCACCTTTGTAATCTACCTGGCCATATTATATAGAGGGTGGTTGGATGTAGAGCCTGCGGAAGGCTTCCTTTGACAGTCTGTGACTTAAATACACATACTAGAGGGCAGCGGACCAGGTAGCACAAGCATCAATTAATCCCTGGGAAGAACCAATAGGAAAAAATGTTTCTAAGTGCACATAATATAACTGGCTTTTAATATTTATAAGTAATAACCCTGTAAATTATTGATCCAGAAAGCACCTGATTGTCTTGGAACAATGGTTCTCAACCTTTTTTTTTCAATTGTGTAATTGTGTACCCCTTGACAACCCATTTCCGTAAATTTTGTAACAGTGGAAGGGAAAATGCGTCTGTGTCAGTGGGATGGTTGAAAGAGCTGAGAGGCTAGGGGTCAGGGACTCTATGGGGTGTAACATATTACAGTGGTTTACCTAGTATTATCTAAGGGGTTGTTTGGGGTGTGGCTTATGACACAGGATTCCCTGGATCTGGTGCGTCTATAGGATTATGGGGCCAATGTGTGTTGAAGGACTAGACTTTCCACAGTCTGGTGGCTCATTAGTATGTTACATTCCAGAGAGGGTCTCAGCAACACTTTTAATGCTCCATGGAGAGTGCAGTTAAGGGGATTGTTGCTGTATAGTGGAGCAGGTTTCATTTGTGGAGGCACTTATGTGAACTGACAGTTGATGTACTGGTCAACTGATCCCGGTGCTGCAGTATTGGGGCCAGGACTCCCAGACAAGCCTTGGGTAAGGCACCTGCATAGTCCTGCACACATGTCCTGCTGTCAAGTTCCTATTGGACAAATAACATGTAAGACCACCACTTCCCAGTTGTCTCCTAGAACCTTCCATTCCAATAATCGGGCAACTGTTCCACAGCTGTGTTTACATATAGTTAGGCTGTGGTCTGCTCTTTTCCACCATTATTCGTTTTGTTGGGTACCCTTTACAATACCAAGGCTGGAAATCACTGCCTTAGGATATCAGGAAGGAATTTTTCCCTGTTAAATAAAATTAGACCATATAAGGTTGTTTTTTTCCCCCCCTTTCTCTAGATCAACTATAGGTTTATAATTCTGTGAATGCAGATTTTCAATTAGATTTTTTTTTATTTTTTATATTGGTTGACTTTGATGGACATGTGTCTTTTCATTTTCAACCTCACAATGTAAAGGCTGTAGTAATGCACACCTTATTATAATGCACATTTTGTGCATTGGAGCACTGTAATACCATTCTTTGTATCACCCTAACAGATCTGTGTTTCAGAACACTGACCACACTTGTTTTAAGTCTTATTTTCAGTCCATTGGGGTATGTTGGGAGCACATACATTAGATCAGTGCACAAAAATGCATGACATAACGCTTGCATTAAATTCACCCATAGAGATGACAGGCATTCTCCAAACTCACCTCTACCCAACTCCAAAACATTTTTTAATCCATTAAGCTTTGGGCTGGGCCACTTGCAGCTCACATAAGTGTCAAAGAGGTGGCATGCAGGGCGGAAATGACCCAACCTGTAGCTCACTGGAGTAAGAAAAGTGTGCAATTTCAGAGTTCAGGTAGAGGAGAGTTTGGAAGAGGCTCAAACTCATCTTTATTCCCCCACAGTGGACTGCCCTGGTTTGAATTGGCCCCTAATAGGCAGAAATATCCATTATAGCTGATCACTATTTCCATTGAGGATCAGATTCACCTGCTTTTTTTTTAGCAGTTAGCAGGTTCATTAGGTACTTTTGAAAATGGAAACTAATCTAAACTAGAAAAAATTGACTTTTGGCGGTACGCGAGTAATAAATATAAAAATCTATAGATATTTATTGTAGAAAATATGTATAAAAAAGTATCTAAACTTATAATACAGTATTAAATCAGCATGGGTACCCAGCGGGTATTCCAATAACACTTCCAAAACCTTGTAGTAATGCAAGTACACTCACATCATGAGAATACATAAACATCAAACAGTAAAAGTGCATATAGGATTTGTGTCCTTGAAACTGGGTCCAGTATGCGGGATTAGTTCTTGCTTTGCTCAACATGTTTTGCGTGAAAACGCTTCATCAGGAGCATGGAAGTCTAATAGAAGACATACATAAACATAGACAAAAACATCATCAAAGATGTCAATTAATCACACAAGTTTATACATAAAACAGTTACATAAAAAATAAAAAATGTATACACACTAAAACCGTCGTTGCTATACGTGTGCTATACATGTGTAACAGTGTCTGCCACTCCCATCTGATAATGGGTACTTTTGTTCAGTTTACTTTTGTTAATCATATAATTCATACTTTGATTTCAAGTCCGCATTTTAAAGCACAAATGCTAAAATAAATAGACAATACTATCCCTTTAGACGCCTGCCAGACTTGCTGGTTAGAAGGAAGTGTCCTCCATTATGTCCCATACCTAATTAACATGGAGAGAAGTCTATTGGGAAAGCAAGGTGGTACAAACGGGAATCTCAAACAATGGTTCCTGTTTGTGACTTCCTGGAAAATTCCTAGAACAAGGCTGGAAAGTAAACCTTGCTTCTTGTTCACACCAAGACCTTCTTAGGTTGAAACACGGCTTTTAATGTGGACTGGTTGTTTTTTTTTTTTTTTTTTGCTGAGATGTGAACTTTTAAGCTATTTAGATAGATGTACTGATCCTGCATTTTCTGGACATTCACATGTATGACTTTGAGGCCGCGTACACACGATCAGACATGTCCGAGGAAACATGTCCGACGGACTGTTTTCATCAGACCAGGCTGAAGTGGTCTGTTGGTCTGATGTGTGTACACACCATCGGACACAAATACCCTCAGACCAGAACGCGGTGACGTAGAACACAACAACGTGATGAAAAAACGAAGTTCAATGCTTCCAAGCATGCGTCGACTTGATTCTAAAAATGTGCAGGATTTCAGGTTTCTAAGCATGTTTTGAAACTGTGGTCCACTGGAAAATGGTCCAATAGGCCGTACACACGATCGAACATGTCCGCTGAAACTGGTCTAGGGACCAGTTTCAGCGGACATGTTCGATCATGTGTACGCGGCCTGAGATTGCGGTGCATCATGTTTTAGATGCGTTTAAACTGCATTACTATTCGTCCCTATGGAAAATTTGTTTTGCTCTAGATTGCAAAGATGTAGCATTCAGAACTTTTTAGTAATGCACTAAGCTGTATACTTTATATGTGAATGTATTTTCTTCTTATATTTTAAACCTGAGCTGGACCCATCCATTTAGTGGCAGAGACCCCTAACACACAGCTCCCAGAATTAGCAGTGTATACACTGGTTACGTAGAATCTTACAGTACGGGGGGTTCTCTTTGATCTCAGCAATTATCCCTGTATATCCCTCAGAATATTCCCATAACTTAGATTTTATCAAGGAATCAGTTTGTTTGTAGATCTGTGTTTCTTCCTGTATGTAAATAATTACATGCAATGAAAGAAACCAAAAGACAAATTGAAGATACTCTGAACTGCTTTTTTCAGATATATGTTATTTTTGTAGAAATCTACACTATGTTTTCAATGGTATTACAGTTTCACAGTATATTCTATATTGGGATCACAGTTCTATAACTGTTTGCGTTGTTCTTTAGGCTCAATAAGGCCCCTCCCGCAGTATATACCATATTTGCCAGTGTATAAGGCGACCGGGCGTATAAGACAAGCCCCTAATTTTACAGTTTTTTAAGGTGTTTTGCCTGTACTCACCGTATAAGAAGACCCCCCTTTAGAGGCTTCCGACGCTTCATATTTCTTCCTTCTGGAGCCATATTCTTCTTTCTTCTTGCTGGAGCTGGAGCCAATCACAGCGAGCGATGTATTCTATTAATGAATACAAAGCCTGCTTGGATTGGCAGAGGCTGTAACATCATTATCCCGCTCCTCTCTGACTCTCAAAGCCAATCCGAGCAGGCAACTGTATGTAGCCTACTCGGATTGGCAGAGGTTGTTACTCCAATCCGAGCAGGCTCTGTATTCATTTGAATACATCGCTCACCGTGATTGGCTAAGCGGTATATACTGTATGTAGCCGAAGCTACATACAGTATTACCGCACATCCAGCAGGCATCTGAGCAGCTGACCCGTCATATAAGACGACCCCTGCTTTTTGGCAATTTTTTTTTAAGTGTAAAAGGTAGTCTTATACGCCAGCAAATACAGTAATGTTTTTATTTTATTTTATACTTACCATTTTCTGATACCGTATGGCCAGTCACATAATGCATTGGGCCCTTTTAGTCTTTGGCTGTCTTCTGGAAATGGGTGGCTTGGTTGATGCAGAGAGCAGGACTAACGTGACTGCAGAAGTGCTCTCTTAATCAGTACACCATGAGCATAGGGTGCCATGGTGACTCCCCAACCAGAGGACAGGGCCATGACACCCTGCACCCTCGGTCTGTCCTTGGTCATCTGGGTTGAGTGACGCTGGGCATCATTCAACCTGGAAGACTATGTACATCTTCTGGCAGTAAACAGCTATTGTCGAGGGACAGCTCCAGATTGAAGATATTGTGGTCTCCAGGGGTACATTTTGACACATAAAAATTAAGCCAAGGCTTTACCTAAAGGACTGTTATTTAATTATGTTCCTGTTCACACTCAGGAGCTGGAAGACACCGGGGGGGTTATCAGCGTGTGTTTAGGCAGTTGGCAGTCAACTTAACACTTATTATGAGACAAAAGGCCTAACATACAAAGCATTAAATCATTATTAAACGCTCCTATTTTTTTATTATAGTGTTAATTTCCACAGGGCAAACTCTCACATTAAGCTTTCCATGAAAAATAAGACTAAATGTCCAATTATGCCAAGGGCTGTCATAAGAAATCGCATTTTATTGCTAGTCTCTCTGCCCATAGCAGGCTGTAGTTCAAAGCGTATGTGTGACTGTCATAATAAAGTTATTGTTTGTCTCTCCACCCACAGAAGACTGTAGTTCAAATTGCATGCTTGCCTATCCAAATAAAGTTATTGCTGGTCTCTCTGCCCACGGCAAGCTGTAGTTCATAGCACACATGTGCATATTGTAAAAGACGTATCACTGGTCTCTCCTCCAACAGTAGTAGAAGACCTGTGGGCACTCCAAAAATAATAATAATGTGGCACGCATAGTGGCCCATCGCCCTTCTGCCATCCCCTGTTCCGAGCCACATTCCTTTCTGAATAATGTGTCTGGGTTTCAGGCAGACTGAAGCCTGGAAAAATGATTCAAAACCTGGACTGTCCGGGTGCATTTCAGATAGGTGGCAACCCTAGTCTATCCTACTCTTTTTTTTCCTTCTGGTTTCTCGGCCCACAGCAGCCTGCAGTTCAAATTGCATGTGTTCCTTTCCTATCAGAGTTAACACTGTTCTCTGTTCTTGTAGCAGGCTGTCGTTCAAATTGAATGCATGCCTGTCCTAATAGAGTTTTTGCTGGTTTCTTGCCCCCCTCCCACCAGCAGGCTGTAGTTTAAATTGCATGCGTGACTGTCCTAATAAAGTTTTTGATGGTTTCTTGCCCCCCCCCCCCCAGCAGGCTGTAGTTTAAATCGCATGCGTGACTGTCCTAATAAAGTTTTTGCTGGTTTCTTGCCCCCCACCCCCAGCAGGCTGTAGTTTAAATTTCATGCGTGCCTATTCTAATAGAGTTTTTGCTGGTTTCTTGCCCCCCCCCCTCCCCAGCAGGCTGTAGTTTAAATTGCATGCGTGCCTGTCCTAATAGAATTTTTGTTGGTCCCCCCCCCAGCAGGCTGTAGTTTAAATCGCATGCATGTCTGTCCTGAGGCTGGGTTCACACTGGTCCGACAAACGCTTCCGACATTGGGAGCTCATGTTGCATGACGTGTGAAAATCAATGTTTTCCTATGGGAGCCGTCTTAACTCGTCCGACACAAGTCGGTCCGACTTTGAAAATGTTCCCTGTACTACTTTGGTCCAACTTTGATCCTACTTCAGCCCATTGAATATCAGTGAAGTCGGATCAAATTAGGACCCTTGTCCTTACCATCCGACATGTGATTACAGCAGCAGTAAAAGGAATTTATCTCACTCTGGGATTGCTTTGATTGGTCAAAGAACAAGTCAGATTATCACAAAGTCAGATCAAAGTAGTTCATGAAAGTCGGATGGATGTAGGATCAATGTAGGACCAATGTTGGAGCATGTTGTAGAGCAAAGTAGGATGAAAGTCATACTACTGTCATGTAGTATAGTGTGAACCCAGCCTAAGGCTGGGTTCACACTATACTACACGATGGTGGTACGACTTTCATCCTACTTTGCTCTGTGACATTGGTCCTACATCAGTCCGACTTTCATGAACAGGATACTACTTTGATCCGACTTTGTGATAATCTGACTGAATGTCGGATGTCAAAAGTCGGATGGTAAGGACAAGGATCCTACTTTGATCTGACCTCAATGATATTCAATGGGCTGAAGTAGGATTAAAGTCAGACCAAAGTAATACAGGGAGCATTTTCAAAGTCGGGGCGACTTGTGTTGGACCAGTTAAGATGGCTCCCATAGGGAAACATCGATTTTCACACGTCATGCGACATGAGCTCCAAATGTCGGAGCGTTTGTCGGACCAGCGTGAACGCGACCTAATAGAGTTTTTGGTCTCTCCTCGCAGCAGGCTGCACTCCATGTCGAGAGCACATATGTAAGTGTGGCTGCGAACCTTTATTTTTTTATGCTGTTGGCTTAAAATTAAAAACAAAATCCTGATTCTGGTGTGTTATCTTTGTGAATTGAGCCTATATTAAGTAAAGTAAAAAAGACCTGGCACACATAAATCTTTTAAAATTAATCCTACACATTTATCATAATAAAAATTCTTGCATAGCCTCCCCCATGACTGGTTCTCTTCAAGGAGAAATAAAACAGAGCAGATACAAAGAAATTCCCCGCACACCACATAAAGTGACATTGCTGTACCTACTTGCCAAATACCGGCTCGCCAAAGATATAGTGTGGTAAGCCAGAAAGCATCTTTTTTTTTTTTCTCTTGGACGCATTATATGTCGTGAAACAGAGACTTGGAAAGCTGAAATCCCTTGTACCAAGCTTCTTTTTTGGAAATTGAGTTGTTTTCTTGCACGGAGTTCTCTCCCAGGCATTACCTGCCGAGTCAATGAAATCCTTTGATAGAAAGCAGCCTGGAGGAACATTATGGACTGTATCTCTGTTTTGCTACAAAAAATACTTTT
Source organism: Rana kukunoris (assembly GCA_029574335.1). Lineage (NCBI taxonomy): Eukaryota > Metazoa > Chordata > Amphibia > Anura > Ranidae > Rana > Rana kukunoris. Next base: position 44,341,263 of record CM056049.1, on the reverse strand, counting down.
TTTTCCCCTAAGTATGTTTTTGGAAAGTCTCCATATGTCTGGACGGCTTGAAAAATTTGCATATATATACTAAACAACTGCAAAAGTTTTAACTAAGAGGATGCTTATGCAACTGTGTAGATAATTAACTTTTTTCTTTCTTTTAATTAGCAGGCACAGCTGTTTGGTCAAGGAATGGAGGACAGGCTTCTTCGTCTCCTAGCTATGAAGGCCCTTTGCACTCACTAGTAGGTGCTTTTAAATTTAACATTGTGACATATTAGGACAAAAGTGTCCACCGATGTGTGCAGATTTATCATCAGAAAGGGAAGGCAATGAGAAATCAGTCAACTTGTATTCTGGGTCTGTATAGATGTTTCTAAGGCCTCGTACACACGACCAAGGAACTCAAGTTCCTTGTTAGGCTTGTCGAGAAACTTGACAAGCTGTCTTTGCGTACACACTGTCAAGACCAAATCTCGCCGTTCTGAAACGCGGTGACTTCAACACATACAACGGCAGGGGAAGTTCGATTCCACTGGCACAACCCTTGGGGCTGCTTTTGCTAATCTCATGTTACTGCGTGTTCGGTAAAAGTTTGGTGAGAGACAATTTGCAATTTTCAGTCTGTTACAGCGTGACGAATGTGCTATTTCCATTACAAACACTACTTTTACCAAAGGTGCGCGGGTTTCTAAGCATACACACCAATGTGTTTCTCGTCGAAAACCAGCCCGGCGAGGAACGCGACGAGGAAATTGAGACTCCCATCGAGGAAAAAGAGAACTTGCTCTCTTTTTTCCTCGTCGAGTTCCTCGACAGTTTTCTCGATGAAAAGCATACACACGACCGTTTTTCTTGGCAAAAAAGCTCTCCCACCAAGTTTCTTGATGGATTCTGTCGAGGAAACCGGTCGAGTGTACACGGCCTAACTCATTCAAAACCCTAGAGCAGAGCAGCCACTTTTTCCATTCCTCCAGAGAAAAAGCATAGATCAGTGATAAGACGGAAATCTGTGCGGTTCTAACAAACTTTACAGAAAATAATCACCTGCTCCTGTTCTGTAGATAATGATATAAGCCTCGCAAGCACTTCCTGAAAAAGTTTGAAGCTTGGTGCAGAGGAAAAAAAGCAACAAGCCATTCACATGGGCAGGGAGAATTTTGAAAAGTACAGTTACCCCGGGTTGCAAGGATGAAGGTTTATAAAGTGAGTTTTAGATAATCCTCTCTGGCTGCAGGTTAAAAAAGGAATGCAATTTTTAGCATTAACATTAAATTACAAAATGGCTTGCATGGTAATTGTATATGTTGTGTAATTATGCTTTAAAGGTTCAGCCCAAAGAGGAAACAGTCAGTGTCGATGAGGGAATCCCGCCCATGGAGCCCTTGTGTTCTCTCGGCTGGGGACAGTTGAAGCCTTCTCCTTCTGGAGCACACAGTGATTATTACTAGTGGCAATAATTGCATGAAAAATCCTACAGGCTGGTTGTATCCAAGTTGATCAATCAATCAACTTGGATACATTTGGCCTGCCCATACATGGTTCAAATCTCAGCTGGTTCCTGCTGAACGGGCCAAGATTCGGACCATCTATGGCTGGCTTTAGTGTAAAGAAGATACCACAGCATTTAGTAGTAATCGGCGTGCGCTCCTTGCAGAAGAGCGTACGGCTCCTGGAGCCAGACAGGCAGGGCTTTCCTCCCCCAGCCTCAGTCTCCGCTGTCAGACTCGCTCTGACCCACGATCCACCGCCCCGGATCCCCTGGTTCTCCCTTCCAGGAATCACCAGAGCCTTAAGGTAAGCCCCTGACACAGGGCACAGGGCGCTCCATCCACCCCTTGAACACCATTGGGCGGCCGTCCTTTTCAAGACAAGCCGCGGCCCTTGCGCTCCGTTCCCCCCCCTTCCTGTACCCGTACACCGCCATCACTGCCCAAGGCATCCTTCCACAACCTCTCCCCTTAATCTCCGCCGCTTCTGGGAGTCTTTTTTTTACAACCGCGCCGGCCTGATCACAATCGCGGCAGCCGCGAACTAGGAAAGGCCGCGGCTTCACCCGCGGCCTAGCGGTACGCCGGGCCATAGCCCCTGCTATCACCTAAACTGCCCTAGCAAGCCCCCTCCTACCCCAGAAAAGCAGCGGCTTCCCCACCATTATCCCAGTCTTTCCCAGCAGCACCAATCCACTTAGGATCACAGCCCCCATCCTGGATCCTGCTGCAGGATCGGCAGCCATCTTGCTGCACCCAGCCCCACTCTCCCCCTTCCCAATACTATCAGTACTTGATCCAGGGTTCGTCCGATCGCCTCTCAAGGGGTCAGGAAGGAATTTTTTTGCCCTACAGCAGCAGATTGGCCTAGCACTGCTAGGGTTTTTTTTTGCCTTCCTCTGGACCAAGACAGAAAGAGGATTCAACGAATCCTTGAATACGCCCCACCCCCACTCCCACCCCCCCGGTGTTTGGCGACCATGGCTAATCTGCAATATTCTGCGGAAACCATTTGGGATCTGAGGCGATTTGTCGCAATATTGCCAGCCAGCACCAAAAAAGTCCTAGGAATTGAGCGACTATTGAGAAGCGATCGACGATCGACTATCAAAAATTGCAGACGTTTACCCCAATCTAAGCACATATCATGTGCTTTGATCAACACAAGATCGGCAGTAAAACACCGACTAGAAATCCATGATTTCCTTCTACAACACGATTTAGACTGCCTCTTTATTACAGAGAGCTGGCTCACAGCCGACTGCAACACCATTCTAGGTGAATTGGTGCCAGAAAACTACCGTATTATAACGGAAAACAGAATAGGGCAAAGAGGAGGAGGACTGGCGGTGATCCATAAGACTCACCTTGCGATCACTAAACCAGTACTTCAAAACCCTCTTCCATTCATGGAAACCCTTACTCTGCAATTGCAAGTAAACTCCCAGGAGACCGTCCGGATCTTACTCTGCTACAGACCACCTGGCCCAAAATCGCAGCTGCTACCTTCATTGACGGAGTTTATCTCCACTTATACCCTCAACAGCAAACAACTTTTGCTGCTCGGGGACCTAAACCTCTGGGCCAACTCCTCACAAGACCCTGTTGCCGACGCCTGCATCGACCACCTGGAAGGATTAGGGCTACAACAACTTGTATGTGGGCCCACACATGCTTCAGGTCACACACTCGATCTTATTTTCAGACAAAATCTGGAAATAAAAATTCTGGAAAATGAACCATTGCCATGGACAGACCACCATGCAATCAAATTCATTATTTCCAATATCCCCCCTTAACAAATACATCAAATCCAGTGACAACACACTGGACCAGATGTCAGAAGAAGCTCCACTCGGATCTCTTCAAAACCACGTTAAGGAAAAAAATACAAACAATTCAGCCGCATCAAACGGCCGTTGTAACACTGGATGCCATAAATTTGGCCATGCTACAGTCAGCCGACTTGGTAGCACCGAAACGTAAAACCCACATCCGAAAAAACAACCGCAGCTGGTTTAACAACCAGCTGTCGTTACTGAAGCAAGAACGCAGAAGGGCAGAATCTGCCTGGAAAAGATGTTCTTCAGAGCTACACCTATCCATCTACAAGGCGGCGACAAGAAAATATCACAAAGAAATTTTCCAAGCCAAGAAAAATTATTTTTCGGAGGCTATCAACAGCGCCTTGAACCGCCCCCGCGAACTCTTCAAGATGGTCACCCAGACCATGAAACCAGGATGCATTGAAGCCCCTAGTTTGGACACACAAGAATTTTGCAATGAACTATCGGATTGCTTCATTAATAAAATCGAGGCAATCCGTGAAAGCATTCAGCAAAACAATTCCTCCCTCAGCCCCCCCTGCAGCCTCTCACACAGCACCCATAGTAATTCTCCTATATCAGGTAAGTTTACTCTGGAACCCATCTCCATTGAGACCACTAAGAATGTCATTGGCGCTTTGCGTAATAGCACAGCGCCAAATGACATTATCCCCACAAAACTGCTGAAAGAATGCGCCGACATCCTGGCTCCTCCCATCACGCAACTTATCAACCAGTCTTTCTTGGAGGGCATAGTGCCCTCACAGTTGAAAGAGGGTATAATTCAACCCATCCTGAAGAAACCCTCCCTGGACCCCAAGGACCCACTCCACCACCGTCCCATAACAAGTCTCAATGTACTCTCAAAGATAATGGAGAAAGTAGTGGTACAACAGCTGCAACAGCATCTGGATACCCACAAGCTACTTGACCCATTGCAATCAGGCTTCCGCCCCGGACACGGGACGGAAGCCGCATTGCTGAAAGTATGGGACGATGTTCTCAAGGCCGCAGACGAAGGAGAATCTTGTCTTCTAGTTCTGTTGGACCTAAGTGCAGCTTTCGACACGGTAGACCACAAACTATTACTGACTTGGCTTGCTGAAGTAGCCAGAGTCGCAGAAGGCGATTTATCTTGGTTCTCCTCTTTTCTGGAAAACCGATCGCAAACAGTGAAGTTAGGACCTTTTACGTCTGAGAAACGCACAGTTACATGCGGAGTCCCTCAAGGATCGCCTCTGTCACCAGTGCTGTTTAACATCTATCTTCGTCCTCTTTTTGAGATTATCAGCAGCCAAAAACTGCTCTACCACTCATATGCAGATGATACGCAACTGTATTTCCGCATCTGCAATAGACAGGATCACCACCTCAATCTAGAGACATGCCTCTCTTTGATAGAGGATTGGATGACAAAGAGTTATCTTAAACTCAATGGAGCAAAAACAGAACTTCTTCTGTTTCACGCCAAGCGCAGGAATCAACTTTCAACAGCGTGGACTCCCCCGCCTATTTTGGGCAAACTCATCACCCCTAGCGCCAAAGTCAAAAGCCTAGGGGTCATTTTTGACTCCTTTATGACAATGGACGCACAAATAGGGTCAGTAGTCAGCGGATCTCACCATCTGCTGCGCCTACTACGCAGACTCACTCCGTTCATCCCTAAAGAGGATTTAGCGGTCGTGGTGGGAGCAATTGTAAACTCCAGGTTGGATTATGCAAATGCCCTTTACCTCGGACTCCCCAAATACCAAATCGCTCGTCTGCAAGTCGTTCAGAATACGGCCGCCAGACTTGTGACTGGGAAAAAACCCTGGGAATCCATCTCACCTTCACTGAGAGCCCTTCATTGGCTGCCAGTTAAAGACAGAATTGCTTTTAAAGCTCTCTGTCTTACGCATAGATGTGTCCATGGGAATGCCCCCCTTTATTTATGCGAAATAATAAAAGCTCATAACCCCAATCGCGTTTTGCGATCCACTAATCAGAACCTGCTCCAGGTTCCGAAAGCCAACTTCAAGTCCAAAGGAGAAAGAAGATTCGCGATCCAAGGTCCTAGACTATGGAACGCTTTACCAACCAGCATTCGGTTGGAGGAGAACCACCTAGCATTCAGGAAAAAGGTCAAGACTTTTCTCTTTTGATATCAAAGGAGACAGGAACAACAAGCGCCCAGAGGCGATTCAGTTCGCATGTGCCGCGCTATATAAGTTTTCATTCATTCATTCATTCATTCATTTATATCCACACCGACACCATAATGCAGTCACCACAGAAGGGGAGATGTTATTGTTTAAGAACAGGATGGAAGGTGTGAAAGTTGTGGAACCACCCTGTTCTACCCTAGTTCCATAATCTCATCCTGGATGTCAGGAAGGCTTCATAGGTGTTAATCCTTCGTTTTACATGGCTGAACGTGTGAACTATTGTCAAAACACTGGGGTAGAGATGTCAAAACTACATTATATGTGGAAGACAGGTGGTGTCAAAGACACCCACCACTGTTTTCAACAAGTGTTGTACAATACAAGTGCAGTTGAATGTGATTAACTAATAATCGATAAACGAGGACCTTCACATACTTTCCAACCCTCATTTTCATATACAAGTTCAAATCTGGTTACTGTGAGACATCCAAGACCACTCCTGTTTCAGACACCTTAATGTATGGCCCAGAGTTATTAGGTTTTGCATTAATATTAGATGTCACACAAGATGTAGATGTGCAGTAAGTGATTGTCCGTTGTTTATTTCATTACAGCAAAGCCGAATTGAGGACAGATTGGAAAGATTAGATGATGCAATTCACGTACTACGGAACCATGCAGTGGGGCCTTCAACGGCAATGCCAGGAAGCCACAGTGACATGCACGGATTAATCGGACCATCTCACAATGGAGCCATGGGCGGCCTGGGCTCAGGATATGGAACTGGCCTCTTGTCAGCAAACAGACATTCTCTAATGGTAAGCCAGGGATGACAAGATCCTTTCTTCAAAGTAAAACATAACTGCATATTTGGATTCATTTTGAGACGTTGAACTGTTGAAGCACAGTGGACCCCCTTCAAGTTCACATTTACTGTTGTGACATTGTTTGGCTTGTCACACATTCCTTATATGCTCTTTTGTTTCTTATTTAAAGTGCTACTAAACCTACAACAGTAAAACCAGTCTGTATATGCAGTAAAGCTAAATAAATGCTAAGTAAATGGCTGTTATACTCACTGTGGAATCTAAGGGGATAATCCTCTGCATTGTGTAAATAGGATGTTTGATCCTGTCTTCTCTGATCCTCCCCTACTTTTACTGTCCTCAATCCATCTGCTGATAGGACATAGCATTGGAGGCACTCTGCACATGGTCCATTTGGTGTGTATTGCTAGAAAGTTTTTTTTGGGGTGGGGTGCATGTGATTAGCACAGGGCCAATCAGCACTGTCCAGACAGTTGGAGGAGAATAAAAACTCCTCCTACAAGCTTTACCAAACGATGATAGAAGTCACAAAACTGCTATATACTGCTGATGAGAAAATAGATTTTGCTGTTTACATTTACTAAAAATAATTGCATTTTCATTTTATGTGTACTGTGGGAGACCAGATATAGTAAATGCAGGCTCCTGGGTTTAGTAACAATTTAACTGAAAGCAAATAAGTTTGCGTTCTGAGACCTTTGATTCTTGTAAGAATCCAACGATAAACTTACTGTCTTAACCTCTTAAGACCCGGACCTTTAGGCAGGTAAAGAACCTGGCCTGTTTTTGTGATTCGGCACTGCGTCAATTTAACTAACAATTGCGCGGTCGTGCTACGTGGCTCCCAAACAAAATTGGCGTCCTTTTTTTCCCACATATAGAGCTTTCTTTTGGTGGTATTTGATCACCTCTGCGGTTTTTATTTTTTGCGCTATAAACAAAAATAGAGCGACAATTTAAAAAAAAATTCAATATTTTTTACTTTTTGCTATAATAAATATCCCCAAAAAGATATAAAAACATTTTTTTCCCTCAGTTTAGGCTGATATGTATTCTTCTACTTATTTTTGGTAAAAGAAATTGCAATAAGCGTTTATCGATTGGTTTGCACAAAATTTATAGCGTTTACAAAAAAGTTTTATTGCATTTTTATTATTTTAATTTTTTTACTACTAATGGCGACGATCAGCGATTTTTTTCGTGACTGCGACATTGTGGCGGACACATCGGACAATTTTTACACATTTTTGGGACCATTGTCATTTTTACAGCAAAAAATGCTTAAAAAATGCATTGTTTACTCTGAAAATGACAATAGCAGTTTGGGAGTTAACCACAAGGGGGCGCTGAAGGGGTTAAGTGTGACCTCATCTGTGTTTCTAACTGTAGGGGGGTGTAGGTGTGACGTCATTGATTGTGTTTCCCTATATTTGGGAACACACGATCGATGACGGCGCCACAGTGAAGAACAGGGAAGCTATGTTTACACACAGCTCTCCCCGTTCTTCAGCTCCGGGGACCGATCGTGGGACTCCATCGGCAATCGGGTCTGCGGGTCCCGCGGCCATGGTCACGGAGCTTCGGACCGGGTCGCGGGGGCGCGCCGCGGGGGTGTGCCGCGGGCGCACGGCTGTGACCCTAGACTGGGCACTTAAAGAGGACGTACCTGTACGTACTTGTGCAGAGCCGTGCCATTCTGCCGACGTATAGGTGCAGGAGGCGGTCCGTAAGTGGTTAAAGGGGCTGTAAAGGTTTGTTTTTTGTTTTCTAAATAGGTTCCTTTAAGCTAGTGCATTGTTGGTTCACTCACCTTTTTTTTTCTTTGTCTGAATTTCTCACTTCCTGTTCCTCCTCAGTAAGCTTGCCCCCATCATCCGAGCCGTTCTGGCTGGGGGTTAGTCAGCGTGCTCGCCCTCTCCCTTGGGACTACATCCCTATCTGACTAACCCCCAGCCAGAAAGGCTCGGATGATGGGGGCAAGCTTACTGAGGAGGAACAGGAGTTGAGAAATTCAGACAGAGAAAAAAAAACATTTAGAAGGGAAATTGAAGAAAAAGGTTAGTGAACCAACAATGCACTAGCTTTAAAGGAACCTATTTGAAAAATAAAAAACAAACTTTTACAACCCCTTTAAATTGCTATGCAGTGTCAGATATTCCACCATGTATAGATTTGTATTTGCAATAATAGGTTCTAGCAATATATATTGTTTTGGGTTTGCCAACACTTAAGCCAAAAAGCAAAATATAAAGAACAGCATATCAATAATCAGAAATTTCTAGAGACAGTGGCCCGGATTCACGTAGAGAGGCGTATCTTTGTGCGGGCGTAGCATATCTTCTTTACGCGGCCGCAACTTAGAGAGGCAAGTGCTGTATTCACAAAGCACTTGCTCCCTAAGTTACGGCGGCGTAGCGTAAATGGGCCAGCGTAAGCCCGCCTAATTCAAAGTAGCAAGGCAGTGGGCGTGTTGTATTATAATGAACCATGACCCCATGCAAATGATGGGCGCATGCGCCGTCCGTGGACGTATCCCAGTGCGCATGCTCAGAATCACATCGAATAGAATGCCTAAGATACACGTCGAACACTGCCTACAACGTGAACGCCCAGCCCCATTCACGTACAACTTATGTAAACAACGTAAAAACGACGGCTGTTCCGACGTCTATACCTTTGCATGGGATGCGCCACCTTTTTGGTGGTTTATCTTTACGCCGGAAAAACGCCTTACGTAAATGGCGTCGATTACTGCGTCAGGCGTACGTACGTGCGTAAATCGGCGTATCTTGCTCATTTGCATATTCAGGTGTATCTGATTTAAAGAATCAGCGCATAGATACGACGGCGCACATTTGGACTTACGACAGCGTATCAGTAGATACATCGGTGTAAGTCTTTGTGAATCTGGGCCAGGAGGTCTATAATATCAGGTAAAGGCTCCTTGTATTAGAGGTGGAGGTTTCACACAACAGAGGTTGATTGCTGTTGGTGTTGGATTACTTAGAACAAACTTTTAGGCGGCGTACACACGACCGAGGTTCTCGCTGGAAACCAGCGAGAACCTCGCTGGAAGCTGCATTCCAGCGAGGACCTCGGCCGTGTGTACGCTGTCGGCGAGCACGCTCTCTATTTGCTCGACGGCCCGCCTGGATGAATGGCTGGTTGCCATTCCCGACGGGCGGGTCGCCGATTTCGACGGCCGGCAGAGAACCCTCGACGGGCGGAACGATGTGTTCTGCCCGTCGAGGTTCTCTGCCGTGTGTACACGGCCTCAAAGATTTTTTTCACAGACTTTTCTCATTCATGTGGTCTTTATTTATGTCACTGATTCACATTTAATAATGTTCTATATGGTATAAGCGCAGCTCTGATTTTGTTTATGCTTCAAACATATACATAATACCTTAATAAATGGTGTACTTGTGTATACTGTTTAGTCTCAGAACCCCCCCCCCCCCACTTCATTCTCCAATAAATACATGGGAACTTCTAAATCTTCATCTCATAGCACTTTAAAAGTTGAAGATAGATGAGGTCCCTCTCTCGTGTAGCTGCTTGTTCTTTCCAAACATATTATTTATTTGCTTAAGAAATTACCAGGCGCACCTGACGTCTCAAATTTATTATGCTTTTTTTGTGTCCTTGAAAAGCCTAAGAACAGCAAAAACCTGGAAAATAAAAGTATTGAGCAGGTTCATCTCTCTGTGCCATCAGCACTACTGCAATGTATGAGAATGTAACGGGTAGGGTGACCACGTGTCCCGCATTTTGCTGTCCCGGAATGAACAATACAGTGTCCCTGGATGAAACTAACACAGACACCCCCCAGGCCAATCTGATGCCCCCAAAAAAGGCCGCCACATCACCGCTTTACTCACTGACAGTACTTGTCCTGGCCGGGAATGCCTGTGAACGCCCCCTGTGTGTGATTGGAGAAATCATCCCGCCTCTTGTGTCCAATCACTGTGCTGTGATTCGTTACAGCACAAGCTGATTTTTGGGAAGGGAGGGTGTCCCTGAATGGTAGTTTGGAAATGTGGACGCCCTAGTAATGGGAGAATTGAAGATATCTCTGCTTTCTGCGCCAATAAAAAAGAATAGATAGACAGATAGATACATTAGAGTGATTTCAGACCTGGCTTGTGAAAGTAAATGAATTTGGAAGAGTAAAAAACAAAAGAAGAGTAACATCAATTTTGAGGCTGGCCTTTGAACACGTTGATAAGTTCCACACCACACATTGTGGAAAGAAGCAAGAAAAAAAAACAAGGGGGATAAAAAAAAACGGGAACACAGAGGATATGGTAATTTTTTCCACATTGCCGTCATTAGCTCTTGAAACAGTCTATAAGTTTTCTGTCTTCACCCATCTGCAGTGAATAAAGCAGCAGTAGGAGGTATACTGTGGAAGTAAATTCCAAAGCAGATTCAGCCAGAGTTTTTTTCTAGGGATAATTCAATGTAATACACACTGTTGCGGCCCAGAAATTGAATATTTGAGTTCTGAATGGACACCGGCTGAATCACGCACCTACTTCATATACCTTCTTGAGGCTCCTACTGCAAAAATTCTTGGCCGTAGTTTGTTTCTGGGCCTCCCCCTTAACAAAATGCCTTAACAAAGCCATTACCTTCATGGAACTGAATGCCCCCTGTCTACTTTATAGAGATACAATTGGGGAATAATGACAGTTACTGCAGCAGGTGGGTGGAACTGGGAACCCTGGTAGATTTCTCTTGCTTTTGGACCCTCACAGACAGACTGTATAGGAAGCCTTATGCCATTCAGCTTTCTTGTAAAAGCAGCTCTGGCCAAAATCCAGATAATGGAAATATATTACCTTTATAATTTCAATATAAATCTTTAGTTTTAAGCATATTTGTTATATAGTTTATCGTGTGAATGTCCCTTTAATATGTTCTTTAAATTGAAACTATACTTACTTGCAGTTTTAGCTAGAGTGGGAAGGGTCACAACTTCTGATAGGATTACATTTCTGTTTCTGTCCGTATTGGGGATTTTTTTTTGAATTTCCTGTTCCCAGAGACACATCAGGAAGTAAATTGAGATCTCATCAAAATGAGGGTAAATCCCAACTCTGACAGTCATCATTGGAAGTGTTACCATTGGAAGATTTGTCACTAGAACAAGAGTCCCCATATGAACATTTTCCCTTGTCACCAGAACAAGTATCCCCATTGGAAGGGTTCTTGTGGTCACCAGATCAAGTGTCCCCATTGGAAAATTTCCCCTCAACACTAGAACGAGTGTTCCCATCGGGAAGCCCGTCGAGCCGAAATAGAGAGCACGCTCTCTATTTCCTCGACGGCCCGCCTGGAAGAATGGCTGGTTGCCATTCCCGACGGGCGGGTCGCTGAATCCGACGGCCGGGAGAGAACCTCGACGGGCGGAACGATGTGTTCTGCCCGTCGAGGTTCTCTGCCGTGTGTACGGCACCTTACAATTTTTCCTTGTCACTGGAACAAGTGTTCCCATTGTAAGGTTTCTTCTTGCCACCATAACAAGTATTCCCATTGGAGGATTTCTACTTGTTACTGGAACAAGTGTTCCCATTGTAAGGTTTCTTCTTGCCACCATAACAAGTGTTCCCATTAGACGATTTCTGCTTGTTACTGGAATAAGTGTTCCCATTGGAAAGTTTCCTCTTGTCACCATAACAAGTGTCCCCATTTGATGATTTCTCCTTGTTACTGGAACAAGTTTTCCCATTGGAGGATTTATCCTTGTCACTGAAACAAGTGTTCCCATTGTAAGGTTTCCTCTTGCCACCATAACAAGTGTCCCCATTGGGTGATTTCTACTTGTCACTTGAACAAGTGTTCCCATTGGAGGATTTCTACTTGTTACCCGGAAAAAGTGTTTCCATTGGAAGGTTTCCTCTAGTCACCATAACAAGTGTCCCCATTGGGTGATTTCTACTTGTCACTTGAACAAGTGTTCCCATTGGTAGGTTTCCTCTAGTCACCATAACAAATGTCCCTATTGGATGATTTCTCCTTGTCACAGGAACAAGTGTTTCCATTGGAAAGGTTCCTGTTGTCCCCATAACAAGTGACCCCTTTAACAACTTTTACCTGTCACTGGAACAAGTGTTCCCATTGGAAGGTTTCCTCTGGGCATCCTAAAAAGTGTCCCCATTGGACGATTTCTCCTTATCACTGGAACAAGTGTTTCCATTGAGAGGTTCCCTCTTGCCACCATAAAAAGTTTTCCCATTGGACAATTTCTCCTTGTCACTGGAACAAGTGTTCCCATTGGAGGATTTCTCCTTGTCACTGGAACAAGTGTTCCCATTGGAGGATTTCTAATTGTTACTGGAAAAAGTGTTCCCATAGGAAGGTTTCCTCTTATCACCATAACAAGTGTCCCCATTGGATGATTTCTCCTTGTCACTGGAACAACTGTTTCCATTGGAAAGGTTCCTGTTGTCACTATAACAAGTGTCACCATAACAAATGTCCCTATTGGATGATTTCTCCTTGTCACTGGAAGTGTTTCCATTGGAAAGGTTCCTGTTGTCACTATAACAAGTGACCCCTTTGAACAATTTCTTCTTGTCACTGGAACAAGTGTTCCCATTGAAAGGTTTCCTCTGGTCATCCTAAAAAGTGTCCCCATTGGACAATTTCTCCTTATCACTGGAACAAGTGTTCCTATTGGAAGGTTTCCCATTATCAACGAAACTAGTGTCCCCATTGGAAGATTTTCCTTCATCACCAGAACAGATGTAAGCATTGGAAGATTTACCCTCTTTACTGGAACAAATGTCCTCATTAAGGTTTCCCCTCTTCACCGGAATAAGGGTCCCTATTGGAAGATTTCCTCTTGCCATCTGAACAAGTTTCCCTTTTGAAAGATTTTGTCTTGTCACTGGAACAAGCAATCCGTGTTGGATGATTTCCCCTCAATTCCTATTCTGTTTTGACAATCTTAACATTTATAATTTTTTCCCGCATTCTCCCCCTTTGATAAAAATCAGAAGTGACGAAATCCTCTGCATTGGTGACACAGGCAGATGTTCTTTCCCAAACTAATAAAATAAGAATTTACTTAGTATTTGACTTAAACTAAAGCAGAACTCTAGGAAAAAACTATGCAAATAGGGGTGGGTTTACCTGCTTGAGATTAGTATTTTTGGACATCTACTTCTGAGATTAACATAGTTTTGTTTTTTTCTCTGCTGCAGCTAAGTTACATATAAAGGTCTTTTCTCTCCCCAGCCTGAGGCCTCACACACACAACCGTTTTCCTTGACAAAATCCATCAAGAAACTTGGTGGCAGAGCTTTTTTGCTGAGGAAAACGGTTGTGTGTATGCTTTTCGTTGAGAAAACTGTCGTGGATCTCGACGGGAGTCTCAATTTCCTCATCGGGTTTACGACAAGAAACACGTTTGTGTGTATGTTTAGAAACCTGCGCATGCTCACAATAAAGTAGGAGACGGGAGCGCACCTTCGGTAAAAGTAGCGTTCGTAATGAGATAGCACATTTATCACGCTGTAACAGACTGAAAAGCGCGAATCGTCTCTCACCAAACTTTTACCTAACACGCAGTATCATGAGATTAGTAAAAGCAGCCCCAAGGGTGGCGCCAGTGGAATCAAACTTCCCCTTTATTGTGCCGTCGTACGTGTTGTACGTCACCGCGTTTGAGAACAACGAGATTTTGTCTTCACAGTGTGTACGCAAAGAAAGCTTGACAAGATTCTCAACAAGCCTAACAAGGAACTCATCGAGGAAAATTATGTTTCTTTTACGACGAGTTTCTCGGTCGTGTGTACGAGGCCTGAGACTGGGCAGGGAAAGGTGACTAATGAGATGACTAATGAGTTCATCCCTTTGTCACTTTGCTATCTATTCCTATAAGCATGAATCTTGTTAGCACATGAGTATTTCAGCACAACCGATTGGCTCCTTCTGCTGCTCCTTCTGCTAGTCTGAAGTCTGCTGTACAGGGCATCAGGGCAGTGCAAGAGTCTGATACAATGTCAAATTCCATTACTTACACTGCTTGCATTTAAAAAATAAATTTATTGACGTATGAATGAATACAGAGCTGCATTAATGTGTGTCTTTTATACTGTATCTGTGTATGTAGAGCTCAGTTTTAATGACTATCTGTCATGAATTCAGGCCTGAGTTTGTAAAAATTCTGCTGCATGCATATAAATTTCAAATGACCTGTTTCTGGAAAATTTTATTCTACATGTTCCCAGCTATGGAGGTCTGTTCCACCCCATCAACACCTCCCAACATTATATAACCTCTGCTAGGCTTTTGCTTTTTTAAATTTGTTTGCTTTTAGTGGCCCCTTGCCGGGAACGTTTCCACATATAATACGTCCGTTTCGTCCAAGTCAAATGAAGTCATGGAATAGCTTGTCTTGTAGGACGTAGAGTCAAAGCTAATGAAGTCATTTACCACTGCCATATGTCTCATTTAAATCCTTCTCAAACCTCTGTTTGAGAAAACTTTAGATGTGGTTATTTACCATGAACCTGTCACTTCCAAAGCAAGACAAAAGCCTCATACATTCCTGGCAGTAGCCCCTGAACCTAGCTGGCACTTTGGCATCATACAGTGCAATGTATGTACCTTTTCCTTGGTCCCTTTTGTCATGTGCATTGCATTTTGGCAAGCAAGAGGATCCTAGAACCTTAGTTAAAATTTAAATTTTTCACAGATTTAGTGGATTCCTGGATAAACTTATTTCATCAAATAAAGATGTGGTGGCCTTTCCTTGACCTTATCTTTAAATCAATGTTTAATAACCAATAGATCAGTAGCTGCTAAGGAACGTCATGCATCAAGATGATTTTTGGATGATCTTTGCTACACTATATGGCCAAAGGGTTTGTCTACACCTGTCAGTCACACTTATACAGCTTGTTGGACATCCCATTCCAAAATTATGGGAATTAATGTGGAGTGGAAAGCCTTCAGGGAAGTATTTAAGCATCACTTTGGAGTGTCCCTGTGGGAATTTGTACCTATTCAATTATAAATACACCTTTCGGTTACTGATGTTAGACCTGGCTCTTAAGACCCATACACACGATCGTATTTTATGACGGAAATTGTGTGATGACAGTCTGTTGTTGGAAATCCGACCGTTTGTTCGCTCCATCGGACAATTGTTGTCGGAATTTCCACCAACAAATGTGGGATAGCATGCTTTAAAATTTTCGACAAAAAAAATGTGTTGTCGCATTATTCGAGTGTGTGTACAAAAGACCATAGAAAAAAAAATTCAAAGTACAAACACGCATCACTCAAAAGCAATGCTAACGATAACACAACATTAGCAGAAGTTGCCAAAAGGGTGACGCTAAAGAGCTAAAAAACGATGTAGTTTCATGTTTGTTGGCCGACAATTTTTTGCCATTTGTATGCAATACAAGTTCACGGCCAATGCCCTTCGGACAAAAGTCTGAGTCTTTGGCCGCAGAAAGTCAGATCGTGTGCACGAGTCTTTAGACCACATGTTCAGTAGGGTTGAAGTCACGTCTTTGTGCAGGCCATTCTTGTTCCTCCACAACTCATGAAACCTGATGTTGGAAAAGAAGAGCTGTCTCGCAATGGACATGTAGTTCTTCTCAATGGTGTTGATTTGAGTTGGGGTCAGGGTTCGGTTCAGGACACCTTAAATTCCTCCACACAAATTCAATGTATGTCTGATTTAATGATTTACTGATCATCCCTTTTTTATTTTTTTTCAATTTCTTTTTATTGACACTATAGAGAGTACAACAAGGCCCATCAAAGCCCTGCATGTAATACAAGGTGTTCTGTAGGAACAGTTGCTTACTTATGAAAGCCAGTTAGCATCCATCAGTCATTCCCAAAGTCCACATTTGAGTATAAAAACTTGCTGTTATTTATTTTATTACAGATATTTATATAGTGCCAACAATTTACACATAACTTTATATAATGTACATTTACATCTTACCCTTGAGTAGCTTATAGTCTAAGGTCCCTCGCTCACATGCATATATAAACATATTAGAGCCAAATAATGAGTACATCACGAGGTGTGGGAGGAAACCCACACAAATGCCGCGTACACACGATCGGACATTCCGACAACAAAACCATGGATTTTTTTCCGACGGAATGTTGGCTCAAACTTGTGTTGCATACAGGGTTACACAAATCTTGTCGGAAATTCCTAACGTCAAGAACGCGGTCACGTACAACACTATGACGAGCCCCGAAAAATGAAGTTCGATGATTCCGAGCATGCGTCAAATTGATTCCGAGCATGCATAGGTTTTGGTGCGTCAGAATTGGCTACAGACGATCGGAATTTCCGACAAGAACTTTTGTTGTCGGAAACATTGAGAACCATTTGTTGTCGGAAATTCCAACAGCAAATGTCCGATGGAGCCTAAACACGGTCAGATTTTCCAACAAGCTCACATCGAACATTTGTTGTTGGAATTTCCGACCGCGTGTATGCGGCAAAACACATGGAGAACATTCCATGCAGAAAGTGTCCTGACTGGAATTCAAACCTGGGACTCTAGTGCTACAAAGTTTAATGCCGCGTACACACGATAATTTTTCGGCATGGAAAAAAACATTGGGCCAGATTCACATAGAATTAGATTATCGTAGCGTTTCCCAAATACACTACGCCGCCGTATTTTACCTGGCTCTACGTGGAATCCAGGTAGATTTTGTCCAGTAAACGACGGCGGCGTAGTGTATTTCTCCCGGCGCAATCCATCTACGCGATTAGGGGGCGTGAAGCATTTAAAATAGGCGCGTTCCTGCGGCGATCGAACTGCGCATGCTCCGTTCCCAAATTTCCCGCCGTGCATTGCGCGAAATCACGTTGTTACATCGTAGTAGCGTCGTTTACGTACATTCCTATTCCTGAACGAGTTACGTTAAAAAAAAAATATATATTAAATTTGACGCGGGAACGACGGCCATACTTAACATGGGTTACGCACTGTTAGACCAGCAAAAAGCTGCTCTAACATTACGTAGCCAAAAACTGACGTAGGCGATTGCGAAGGACACTCGTACCTTCGTGGATCGCCGTAAAAACTCATTTGCATACCCCGACAGTGAAAACGACGCGGACTCCACCCAGCGGCCGCAAAAATATCGCAAACGTAGATCCGAAGGCTTACGAAGACGTAAGCCTCTCGGATCGAAGCCCTAAGCCGCCGTATCATGGTTTGAGGATTCAAACCAGTGATACGGCGCGCGAAATTTGAAATTACTCCTGTCTAACACCAGTTAGACAGGCGTAATCGCTCTCTGAATCTGGGCCATTGTTTTTCAGCATGTCCAAAAAACTAAGTTTTTCCAACTTCATCATTAAAAACGATGTTGCCCACACACCATCGTTTTTTTAAAATTCTGAACAAAGCGCGGTGACGTACAACACGTACGATGGCACTCTAAAGGGGAAGTTCCATTCGCCTTTGGGCTGCTTTAACTGTTTCCGTGTTAGTAAAAGACAATTTTCTGTCTGTTACAGCATGATTAATATGCTTACTCCATTACGAATGGTAGTTTTACCAGAACGTTTTTTCATGCCGAAAAATGATCGTGTGTATGCGGCATAAGTCCTACCACTGTGTTGCCCACACGTTCATGCATCAGTCCCAATGTGTTTGATCTTCTCCTCCTCTACACCCACATATATCAAAATTGGGTAAATTCTACTATATCAGAAGAGCAATTATTGCTTTCTTGTCAACTATTCTGCAATATTCTGATGAGGAGGAATGGACATCCAAAGGTCTTCATTTTTTTTTATATTCTTACACATGTGCCTGTTACAAGCAAGAGGGCCCCCCAAAACATGGAGAAAGTTATTTTACTGAATGGCATTAAGATTTTCTTATGTGGCCAGTTATAGGATGCAAATAGCACTAGACACAATTTTCTTTTAACTGTATGCACAATCATTCCTTACAAAAATAAGCAATTCCCAAAGACGATCCATTTCATATACTAAATTGAGCATTCAGCTTGATTTTCCAGTTTATATATGTTTCTCTCCCTATTTTGTTCACTTCCTTTATGCATTTAATGAATCCTTCAGTGGAGGAGAAAAAAAAAGTGACTTGAAGCTAATGAAGAATTGTTGTCTGCGGGTTACCCCCCTCCCCCAGTCTACCCTGATTCTTGTTTCCCCTGTAGTCCTGATCGGAAACAGCTGGCTTTTGTTTAAAAAGCTGTTTTGTGAAAAAAAAAGTCTAAATCTCAAGAAGCAGAGCTGAGGTCATCAGTAAAGCAGGTGCTGAGGAACAGACTGGAATGCAGCGAGCCCAGCTTAATAGGGAACGTTCTCAGACTCCCAGCAATGAAGCTGGAGCATAGAGGGGAAGATGTATGGGAGCATTGACCCTTACCCAAGATTTGTGTCCCTGGAAATGTCCCTAGCATGGCACACAGTCAGTCAATTCTTAGGTGTACCTGTTATCTTAGGTAGGCAGATATACCCCTGTTTAAGACAATTATAAACTCATTAAAGCAGTTCTCCAGTCTGTAACAAAAAAAATAAAAAATCAGCAGCTACAAATCCTGTAGCTGCTGACTTTAATAATAGGACACTTACCAGTCCATGAATCCAGCGCTGTCCTCACCCAGGCTAGCGATTCACTGGCCTTTGGGTTCCCAGTGCTGGCATCCTAATTGTAAGCACCCAGCTGTGACAGCTGCGCTTTGTGAATGGTCCCGCGGTCTCCGGGGAGGGGGAGTGGAGAACTAGGCAATCCAAGCTGAAGTGGGAGCAGGTACATGTCAAAACTAGGTAACTGCTCCCCACAACATCCCCACAACACCCTAAAAAATGATGTGCCAAATTAGAAAGAGGAGAGGGGAGGAGGACTTAAAGGGGTTGTAAACCTTGGTGTTTTTTCACCTTAATGTATCCTATGCATTAAGGCAAAAAACAACTTGCTGTGTCTGGCCCCTCTGAGCCCCTGTTTTACTTACCTAAGCCCTGAAATTTCCGTGGGCACGATCCCGCACTGTTCTCTCCACCTCTTCTCGGCTCTTTATTGGATAGATTGATAGCAGCGCAGCCATTGGCTTCGGGGGCGGGGCCAAGTCATACACTCGGCATCTATGGATGCCGATTTTATGACATAGGAGCATGCCCGCAAGGTAACCCCTCGGGAGAAAGCTTCCCAGGGGTGGTTAACTATTGCAGGGAGGAGCCACGAGAGCTGCCGTGGGACCCCAGAAGAGGACGTTCGGGCCACTCTGGGCAAAACAAACTGCACAGTGGAGGCAAGTATGACATGTTTGTAATTTAAAAAAGAAAAGAAAAGGAATCCATAGTATCACTTTAAAGCAAAACTTTCACCTTTGGGTGAAGCTGCACCTTAAGAAACCCTGAAGGTCTATTCAAATGTTTGATACAGCAAAACTCTTATGCCGCGTACACACGATCATTTTTCGGCATGTAGAAAAAACATTTTTCCAACTTCATCATTTTTAAAAATGCTCTAGGAAAGCGCAGTGACATACAACACATACAACGGCACTATAAAGGGGAAGTTCCATGCGGATGACACCATCCTTGGGGCTGTTTTAGCTGATTCCGTGTTAGTAAAAGACGATTCGCGCTTTTCAGTCTGTTATAGCGTGATGAATGTGTTTACTCCATTCATCCATCTGCCAGTTTTACCAGAACGACCGCTCCCGTTTCATAACTTGCTTCTGAGCATGCGCAGGTTTTTAACGTCGTTTTAGCCCACACACGATCATTTTTTACAACCCAAAAAACGACATTGTTTAAAACGTCGTTAAAAAATGCAGCATGTTCGAAAAAAAATTGGGACGTTTTTCAGAACCCGAAAAATAATGTGAAGCCCACAAATGTTTTTTTAATGCCGAAAAATGATCGTGTGTACGCGGCATTACATTTTGCTGCTTGAAATTGGAATGCTCTACTCAAGTTTTTATCAACCTTTTTACCCGAGAGGAACCCTTGTAATTCTCTACAGGCTTTAGGGAACGCCTGCTAAAAACAATTTATAGATCAGTGAGAAAAATTCACCTTACATTCATGGCTAGTGGGAAGAAAGCCCCACTTTCAGTGGTGGTCAGCATACTCCCCTTACAGACAGATTCAAAGATTATTGGTGTCATGCCGCTGGCTCAGAACTATGCAGGCACCATAGAATGGGAGGTCAGTTAGTCACAGCTTAAAGTTGTGGTTCCGCGGGCCGCACGTTTTTTTGAAAAAATTTTTGGTTCATTAAACTCTTGTTATGTTATAAAAATAGTACTCAGATATTTAATATCGCTACCGCATTCTCCCTCGGCATGAAATGTGTTTTTATAACATTTTCTTCTGGCCGTTTCCATTTTGCTTGTGGGCAGCGTCAAGCCCACAAGCAAATGCTTCCGGAAGTGGTGAATGCGGATCACGTGACGAGTAAAATCACGCAATATTTGCTCTTTATGCCTTTGGAATCGTCTCCTGGGAAGCGTGACGCTGTGCTCCCAGGAGACATTGCTAAATAGTCCCAGGAAGCACTGGAGCGCAGAGAGATGAAGCAACATGCCCCCTCCCATTGGAGGAGAACCAGGAAGTGCCCGCTACAGACTCCAGGTCTAAGGTATTGGAATAATATTGCAAAGTATGCATAGCGATCAGTTTTATATACACACTCAGATAGTCCGATTAAGCAATACTTAAGATTTAGGGTGAACCTCCGCTTTAACGAACCCTAGAACCCTAACTTAAAAAAGAGCCCTAGTGTTCCACGGAACTCTAGTTGAGAATGGAGCTCTACTGCATTGCATAGGCTTGTTAAAGCTTGCATAGAGGATTGAGAATATGGATGTGCTATGCACCTCAGAGGTTCACAGTTTGGGGCAGGTCTCTGATCAAGCTGTAGGTCTAGTGGAGAATAGTGAAGTCACTGACCTCAGATCAAGAATTCATATTGCTTCCAGCTCAGTGTCCCACCTCTGATGAAAGGTGACCCTAGTCATTTTTTTAGCTTTTAGCAGCCAAGATGTCTGTTGATGTTCTAGTCCAGTGCAGCCACAAGGAAGCTGGACATTTTGGCATATTTGAGATGTCTGACGACATACTATTTGTGCCCTGTGAGTGCAAAGGCTATCTTACCTTGACTTTGAGAGCCAAGTATAAGAACTTCCATGTCTGCATTATATTGGTGAATTTTTTTTTTTTACATGGTTTTACTAATTCAGTCTTGTTTTTTATTTTTGTGCAATAAAGTGTGATCTCCCTGGGAAAAGATCTTTAAAGGGCACATTTGTGTGAATCCTTAAATAGAGGCTGTGGTGCATTCTAGTTATGTGAAACTATCAGTGAGGACAGAAGGTGACAGAGCCTAGCTACTGGTGATTGTACAGCAGGGATATAAGCCATTACACCAAACGCTGCATATATGATAGCAGAGTGTCTCTCAGTTCTTGAGTAGTGAAGCATGAAAGATGATCCACTTGGGAAAACAAGGTCTTACTTGAGGCGAAGCAGTGCGTATTCTATCTCAAGGTCACTTCCTCAAGCATGGCACGGCTAGCAGCTATTAGGTTTAAAGGAAATGTATAGCATTTGTATATTATTTAAGTTAAAGATTAAGGTTAAAGAAATGCAAAGGATATGTTTTCATACATTTTTTTTATAGTCAGGAAAATCGAATATAGGCTAACATTTAATATTTACCACTTTTAGCCATTAGGTGGTCTCTAGGACATGTCCCTTTTTAATTCTAGGCTGACATTACTGTGAATCATTTTTTAAATACCTCAATATTTGGTCATTAATTTCTATTCAAGGTTTATGGCCTTGTACACACGACTGAGAATCTCATCAGGAAAAACCCGTCGTTTTCCCTGACGAGATTCTTGGCAAGAAAACTCTTGCCACCGGAGTGTACTGACTGTCATTTCAAAAGAACCACGGTTCTCTTGAAAGGAAAGAACGCGTGACGTCATTGCGTATGGCGAGCATGCGCTCGTCACATTCGATGCTGTCGCCGCCATCTTGTTTCACCCTACCTATGCCTAGAAAGCTTCATGCGTCAAAGTCATTTCGAGCATGCGCGTGTTTCCATGGGTTTCTCGTCGGGAAACAGGCCGACAAGAATCACAACGAGAAAAAAGAGAGCAGGTTTTCTTTTTTTCTCGTCGAGATTCTAGCCAGATTTCCTGACGAGAAACCTGAATGCCTCATACACACGAACTGGAATCTCGGCAAGAATCAGTTTTCTTGCTGGTTTTTGCCAAGAAACCCGGTCGTGTGTACGAGGCCTAAGAGTCAGAGGAAGGACTTACCCCAATCCCTCTAGGCTCTGTACATATGGCCATCTGGGTTGCTAGATGGGCTGAGAGGGTCAGTTAGTGGCCATCCCTGGACTTTCTCTTTCGGGAAGAGTTGGTAACTATCAGTAGCAGAGGAAAGGGTCTATCAAGATATCTCTTACTTTTCCTAGCTGTAATATTTTTTTTTTAAATACCTTAATGTCAGGAGTTTAAATTCTATACTCAGCTGTATTAAGTAGTAGAGCATGAATAGAATTAGTATTATTAGTACCCCAGCCACTATTTGGTCCTAGTTTAAAAGAATTAGAGGGAACATCTCTAAACCAAGGAACATTTAACCAAAAAAAGTTTTTATTTCCCTGGAGTGACACTTTTAAGTAGAAGTCAAGCCAGATCCTAGTGTGAGACAGTAATGCCCTGTACACATTAACGGAATTCCCTTCGGAAAAAAGTTGGATGTTGTTTCTGACGGAATTCCACTCAAGCTTGGCTTACATGCACATGGTCACACAAAAGTTCTCTGATCTTTCGAGCGTTCAGAACACGCTGACCTACAACACTACGATGAGACGAGAAAATAAAAGGTCAATGCTTCCGAGCATGCGTCAAATTGTTTCCGAGCATGCATGTTTTTTTTGCGTGTCGGAAAAGCATACAGACGATCAGATTCCCTATAGGAATTTTTTTCATTAGGAAAATTGAGAAACAGCTCTCAAATTTTTGCTGTCGGAAATTCCGACAGAAAAAGTCAGATGGGGCCTACACATGGCCGGAATTCCCGACCAAAAGCTCACATCGAACTTTACTTGTCGGAATTTCTGATCGTGTGTACGCGGCATAAGAGGAAGTATCTGGTTTATTGTGTCCCCACTTGAGAGATACATCTTTGCTATTTGTTTTGGTAACCATTGCCACCAGGGCAGAAAGTGAAGGGGGAGAATCCAAAATGTTGCCGGAAATCCTTGTGCTAGGAATCTGCAACAAAAGATTGGTACTTTCATCACTTTTGGCAGATTTCCACTCACGCAAGGAAAATCTTCTCAAAAGAGAACAATTTACAGAGTTTTGCTGGAATTTGACTTTAAAGCAGAGCTAAACCCTAGACGCTAGACTTGCCTATCCTTCAATGGTCCAACGTCCCTAGCCAGTTTCGGCATTTTCTACCCAGCCTCTTTCCAGGTGTCTTGCTGCAGGATTGGCCAGCTTGGGATGTCATTTCAGGAGTGCATTTATCCCGGCAAACAGGTGCTGGGCTGAAATGCTTGTGCAGCTCAGTATACATTCCAGAGAAGATTGAGGCCACGTACACACAATTAGACCGATCCGATGAGAATGGTCCGACGGACCGTTTTCATCGGACCACGCTGAAGTGGTCTGATGGTCTGATGTGCGTACACACCATCTGGCCAAAAATCTGATCAGGCCAGAGCGCGGTGACGTAGAACACAACGACGTGCTGAAAAAACGAAGTTCAATGCTTCCAAGCATGCGTCGACTTGATTCTGAGCATGCGCTGGTTTTTGGTCCGATGCTTTTGTGTACTAACCATCGTTTTGGTCCGACAGACAGGTGTCCATCGGACAGATTTTAAAGCGAGTTTTAAAACTTTGGTCCGACGGACAACGGTCCGATGGGTCGTACACACCATCGAATTGGTCCGGTGAAACTGGTCTGCAGACCAGTTTCATCGGACCGGTCTGTGTACGCGGCCTAATAGCAGGCAGGTAGATCTATTTTATTGCAGAAGAGACAGTGCATGTCTCTTCTACAATAAAAAGCCTGACTGCTCACAATTTTTGAACACAGGACCAATCCATATTCACAAGGCGCTAGGTTTTGATTGGCAACTGACATTGCTCATGACTTTTGAAGCAACTAGCAAGGTTGTAGTATCTTCTGCGGGGATAAATGCTGTCACTACTAATGCTGAGGAATACAAAAACCTGGAGCTCAACACAAAGTAAGTCATATTAAAGAAAACCTGTCTGGACTGTGGGATTCAATAGGAAGAATGAATACCTAAGGGAGGAACGGCATACTAAAAAAATGAGTGTTCCTATCCTATTTATTTATGTATTTGAGAGCTGACAATTACTGGCAGCCTCCAGACCGAGTGGGAATGAAAGCAAAAAAATGTTATTTTGCTGCTCTGGATGAAAATCTGTTATGGAAGCTGGCCTTTCACATCGCATCAATAACATTCATTGCCAAAGAAAACTTCCTCTGTAAAGCCTCCTGTGTGTTTCACATTGAGCTATGGAGCAATCATGGATTAGCTCAATTCACTTCCATTAAAAAAAGACAGGGAGGTGGAGGGGAAAATGTGAGGTGGAGCCACTGAAAATGGATCTACAATATACAACAGAAGATCTTCAGCTGTAGGCAAAAGTCAATGTCCAGTTCTACTGAGAGAAAAAAAAAATCTGAGGGATGGGGATTGGCTGCCATGAGAAGCTGCAAGACTCTCTGCAGCTCAGGTAATTTGCAACCACCCACTCCCACTAATTGGTGTTTTATGCTATCCAATTGTAGCTTAGCATATACAGTCCAAACATTGTTATACATCTATTAGCACATTTTTATTTTTATTCTCAATATAATAATGAAACAGGATTAAACAAAAATAAGCAAGAAGGCATTCTCCCCAATGACCACCAATAAATTGTTCCTAAAGCCCACCAATGTAAGGACCATTCTTCCCACTGACCAACGTAATGGGCGATTTTTCCACTGGCCACCAATGAAGGAAGCATTCTTCCTTCCCACTGCCCACTAATGTAAGGGTCATTCTTCCCACTGCATACCAATGTCAGAGGCATTCTTCCCACCCACTAACTACCAATGTAGGGGGCATTTTTCCACTGCATACCAATGTCAGAGGCATTCTTCCCACTGACTACCAATGTAGGGGGCATTTTTCCACTGACCACCAATGTAAGGAGCATTCTTCCCACTGCCCACCAATGTAAGGGGCATTCTTCCCATTCTTCCCATGGCCCACCAATGAAAGGGGCATTGTTCTTACTGCCCACCAATGTGAGGCCCCGTACACACAAGGAGACATGTCCGATGAAAACGGTCCGGACATGTCTTCTGCAGGATTTTGGTCCGGCGGTGTGTACACCCCTCGGACAGAGAACGCAGTGACGTGGCGGTGACGTTGACGCCGCCACGTCACCAAACACGGAAATAAAATGCTTCTGCGCATGCGGCGAATCCATTCGCCGCATGCGGGGGATTTCTGTCCGCTGGTTAGTCGTACTAACCAGCGGACATGTCCGACGGACAGGTTTCCAGCGGACAAGTTTTAAAGCATGCTTTAAAACTTTTGTCCGCTGGAAACCTGTCCGCTAGGCCATACACACGATCGAATCTGTCCGCTGGAACTGGTCCGCGGACCAGTTTCAGCAGACTTGTTTGATCGTGTGTATGCGGCCTAAGAAACATTCTCCCCACTCACCACCAATGTAGGGGCCATTCTCCCCACTGTCCACCAATGTAGGGGCCATTCTCCCCACTGTAGGGGACATTCTCCCCACTGACCACCAATGTAGGGGATATTCTTCCCACTGACCACCAGTGTAAAGGATATTTTTCCCACTGATCACCAATGTAAGCAGGCATTTTTCCCACTCATCACCACTGTATAGAAGCAATCCTTTCATGGACCCCCAATTAATTAATTTTAACAAGCATTTCTTGAGAACTGAAACAAATTTCAAGGGTTCCTCTCGGTTAAAAAGGTTGAGTAAGGCTGCACTAATTACTTTGTACAAATCTGTCAATTTAACATGATTTCACGCACTGGGGGCTGAGAGAGGAAGGCCGCGTACACACGATCAAATCTGTCTGCTGGAAACGGTCTGCCAGACCGTTTCAGCAGACAGATTCGATCGTGTGTACGGGCAAACAGACGGATTTGGCCAGCCGACAGATTTGAAAGCATGCTTTCAAATCTGTCGGCTGGGAACCTGTCTGCCCGACATGTCTGCTGGTTAGTATGCTAACCAGCAGACATATCTGCTCGCACACGCGTCGAATGGTTTTGATGCATGCGCGGAAGTGTTTTACTTCGTCACTCAACGTCACCGCCACGTCACCGACAGGTCAGCGCGCTGTCTGCCGGCGGGGATTTTGGTTTGATCGTGTGTACACGATCAAACCAATACGACCCAGCAGACAGATCTGTTCAAATCGGTCTGTCCGATTTGAACAGATACATTTACTCGTGTGTACGGGGCCGAAGAGTTCATTCGATATTGAAGTGCCACACCAAACATGATACATTAGTGTGATGGGCATTGGGAATAATGCTCTTTACACTTATGGTCATTGAGAAGAATTACTCCCTAAGGCGGCGTACACACGATCAAATTTATCTGCTGGAAACGGTCCGACGGACAAATTCGATCGTGTGTACGGGCGGACAGACAGATTTTTCCAGCAGACAGATTTTAAAGCATGCTTTAAAATCTGTCTGCTGGGAACTCGTCCGTCCGACATGTCTGCTGGTTAGTACACTTTACTTCCTGGTGACGGTGACGTGGCGGCGTCAACGTCACCACCAAAGACCGATTTGATCGGATTTATTTGGTCGTGTGTACGCGGCCTTACAGATAGCTAAAAAGATCATTGGTGTCAGTTGGAACTCACCTGGACACTTGGCCTTGGCCATAGTTCCAGCGACCAAATCTCAACTCCAAGTGTACTGTATAAGCTTGAAGAGGGTCTGTACCTTTGAAATGTTTTCTTTACCGTTCAGCTTTAAAAAGAAAAAAATATATACTACATACTCCTCAAGTATACTTTTTTTTAGGAGGGGTTATTCTCAGAGATGGCTACCTGGTGCCATAGAAACAGTTGACCTCCCTATAGACTAGAATATGATTTACCATGCTTAATTTAGGATGGCCATAATACTTGAAATGTGTCTGGCTAGTATAGTGAATATTTTAAAGGGACACTATAGTGTATTTTCCGAGGGCACATAGTTGAAGTTAGTTTTTGGTGTGACACTTTCATATACTTGTTCTTTTATAGATTTGATTTTTCTTAAATTATGTAAACCCTAACAATGAACATCTCTTATCTGCTCCCTTTTGGTCTAAATAGAAACGTGATAGTGCTTTGTCCTATATATTTGTACAAAATATCTGTTGATCCTGACAGAATTCTTGTAGGATCATAACTTCCTGTGCTACACTCTAATCAGTTACATTGTTTCCAGCTCTTCTTGCACTACAGAATATATTTCCAATAGGTTATGGGGAAGGGAAGGTGTTCTGTAGTATTTAGCCAGGGTCACCCCAGGGCAGGTAGTGTGTTACTGACATGACCACCTGATGAATAGAAAGGTAAAAAAAGCTGCATTGGATAGAGCAGGGGATCCTTAACCTTTTGGCCACAGAACGGTGCTAGTTCATGGCCTGTTGGGGGCTAAGCCACAAGGCTGGGGGTGGCTGGCAGGCGAGCTAGCCAGCACAACATGCACTGTCACCCTCCCACCACCAGAGGGTGTCAGCTCTCCTTTTTCTAGCACCACTGCTTCCTTCCCTCTATGTCACAGGTGTCAAACTGGTGGCTCTCCAGCTGTTTTGGAACTACAAGTTCCATGAGGCTTTGCAAGGCTAACAGTTACAAGCATGACTCCCTCAGGCAGAGACATCGTGGGACTTGTAGTTCTACAACATCTGGAGGGATGCCAGTTTGACACCCCTGCTCTATGTGGTCACTTTACTTATGTAGAAGAAAAAGAAGAGAGCATGACAGGCTGCACATGCCAACCCTTCTGCCAGAGGAAAAAAAGGCAGCACCCACCCCCCTCCCTGGGAGGTAACAGGCTGCACATACCCCCGAGGTAACAGGCAACACGCAATCACCCCACACCTCCCCCCTGGAGATAACAGGGTGCTGCACCCCCCCCCCCCACCAGCCTGGTCTGTCAGGAGGTTGTCGTCGCTGAGGCCGTTCCATGGTGGTGGGCAGGGGGGGGGGGTAGTTGGGGACCAATGGCATATATATTCTCAAAGACCTAGTGATAATGTTACTGGATCACGTAACAAAACATAACATAAGGTATTTAATGAAAATAAAAATCATTTAAGATAATCAGTTCATTAGCACACTGGTAAGGGGGGGGGGAGAAACAAAATTCAAGCAGATTAAACTGCATCTTTAAGTAATGTTGGACAAGGGGATAGAGGAGAAGCTTGTAAAGTATGTAGCTGAGAATAAGAGGCTTTGCTAGGTAGGATTTGAGAAGGAAGACTGATGTAAAAAAAAAAAAGTATGTCAACGGGATATAAATATGTACAAACTCGGCTGAGGGTCAGAGAAAGTAATACATATACCCACTCTAGAATATGTAGAATTTAACCCTTTCATACCAAAGTTTATTTCTGACATTTGGTGTTTACAAGTTAAAATCCATATTGTTTGCTAGAAAACTACTTAGAACCCCCAAACATTATATATATATATATATATATATATATATATATATATATATATATATATATATATATATATATATATATATTAGCAGAGAATCTAGAGAATAAAATGGCGATTGTTGCAATATTTTATGTCGGACGGTATTTGTGCGGTGGTGTTTTAAAAGCAACTTTTTGGGAAAAATGTACTTTCATGAATTGAAAAAAAAAATGAAAAAGTAAAGTTAGCCCAATTTTTTTGTGTAATGTAAAAGATAATGTTACGCCGAGTAAATAGATACCAAACATGTCACGCTTTATAATTGCACGCACTCGTGGAATGGCAACAAACTATGGTACCTAAAAATCTACATAGGCGACGCTTTAAACTTCTTTTACGGTTACCAGGTTAGAGTTACAGAGGCGGTCTAGTGCTAGAATTATTGCTCTCGCTCTGATGATTTAAACACCGTTTTTATATGCGGACCTGACTTCCGTATGCGTTCTCTTTGTTGCGCGAGCTCGTGGGGAGAGAATCGCTTTAAAAAAAAAAACTTATTTATTTTTATAATATTAAAATTGTGTTTTTACATCACTTTTATTGCTGTCACAAAGAATGTAAACATCCCTTGTGACAGTAATAGGTGGTGACAGGTACTCGTTATGGAGTGATCGGGGGTCTAAAAGACCCCCCGATCCCTCCTTCGCACTTCAAAGTATTCAGATCACCGAAAACGGCGATTCTGAATACTGTTTTTTTTTTTTAAATCTGGCGCCGTTGCCAGCCGAGAAACCCGGAAGTGACGTCATGACGTCGCTTCCGTGTTTACATACAGGAGACTGAGTCTGCGCCTGGACACTGGAGGTGCCGGTTCGATCAGGTCTCCTGGTGGGACGGGAGGCCCGGTCAGAGCGGCGAGAGGTGGCGGAAGGGCGGATGTCCCTCCCGCTCCTCCGGCAAAACAACCGAGCAGCTTTTAGCCGCATCAGTTGTCATGCCTGGATAGCCAATCGCCGGCTCTAAACAACGGTACAACCACCGAAAGCCGAGGGCGCATATATGCATACGCTCGGCATGAAAGGGATAAGGGCAACTTTAGAAAGGGATAAGGGCAACTTTAGAATGGGTGGGATGGGTTCCTTGTAATCCCTTTAGTAATATTTATTTATAATAATATTTAGGGTTTGAAAAATGTGTCAATTGAAATGCCAAATGATTTTTTCCACACTGCCACCACCACTAGAAAATTCCAATTTCACAACACCTACAATTTACACCCCAAGTTACTGTCATGTACAACGGAGAAAAAAATTCCCACTTCTTTTTTAGTCGCTGTGATGCCAGTACCTATAGGGGGTCAGTCTGTCGGTATACCCAGCTAAGTATTGTATCCAGAAACTCCACTAAAATAAAAAAGGACTTTAAATTGCCTCTTTTCCTTTTGTGGTTTTGTAATAGATTTTTTTTTTCTTCGACTTTATTTTAAAGCCTTATGTCTCAATATTTGGGAAAGCTGCTTAGAGAGATTTTTTTTTTATTCTTTTTCTCTAAAGTGTTGAACTTTTTTTTTCCAGATTTAATGCTACTTTTAATGTCATTTTTTATTAAATCCTTTCTTATTGCTTTTGATCTTATTTATAGCAAAGCCACTTGACATATGGAAACCATTATTGTATAGGATGGAGATGAAAGGATTCATTGCACAGGGAATAATTTAGACCAACAATACCCGCGTACCGTCTGAAAAACCGGCCTGTTTATCCCCCTTAGAACACAGAGGTTTCCTATTTATTAGAGAATTACGCAAACATTCTTTCATTGCAACGTATGAATAACATTGCGCTTATTGTAACAGTAGAGCACAGATTTATTTAGAGTGATAAAAGGTTAATTTTGTAAATTGGATAAAGCACATACCACGTTAAGCCCTTCCATAACTGCCAAGTGTTTCTTCTTCTGCAGAACAGTAACCGCCATTTTGCAAATTGTATTGCATGCCCCATGTATTGTGAAATGTCCTGCCAGCCCTGGAGTTTTCCCATGGGAAATGGAAGTCATAGAAAACACACATTTTTTACAGGACCTAATTCTGTCCATGCTCCCGATAATTTCTGTGGCACTTTGGTAGCTTCCCATCACCTTCCAACAACCACAATCCTCTGCTTATTGTTTCAGTTATTTCTTGATTTTAACCACTTAAGACTCGGACCAATATTCAGGTTAAGGACCTTGCCCCTTTTTGCGATTCTGCACTGTGTTGCTTTAACTGACAATTGCGAGGTCGTCCGACGTGGCTCCCAAACAAAATTGGCGTCCTTTTTTCCCCACAAATAGAGCTTTCTTTTGGTGGTATTTTTTCACCTCAGCGGTTTTTATTTTTTGCGCTATAAACAAAAATAGAGCGACATTTTTGATAAAAATGCAATATTTTTTACTTTTTGCTATAATAAATATCCCCAAAAAATATATACATTTTTTTTCCCTCAGTTTATGCCGATACATATTCTTCTACCTATTTTTGGTAAAAAAAAAATCACAATAAGCGTTTAACGATTGGTTTGCGCAAAATTTATAGTGTTTACAAAATAGGGGATAGTTTTATGGGCTTTTTATTAATATTTTTTTTTTTACTATTAATGGCGGCGATTAGCGATTTTTTTTCATGACTGCGACATTATGGCGGACACATCGGCCAATTTTGACACATTTTTCGGACCGTTGTCATTTTCACAGCAAAAAAATGCTATAAAAATGCATTGATTACTGTGAAACTGACAATTGCAGTTTAGGAGTTAACCACTAGGGAGCGTTGTATGGGTTAAGTTTGACCTCATATGTGTTTCTAACTGTAGGGGGGCGGGGCTGGACGTGTGACGTCATTGATCGTCTTTCCCTATATCAGGGAACAGATGATCAATGACACTGCCACTGTGAAGAACGAGGAATGTGTGTTTACACTCACCTCTCCCCGTTCTTCAGCTCCTGTGACCGATCGCGGGACACTGGCGGTGATCGGGTCCGCGGTTATAGCCGCCACGGTCACAGAGCTTCGGACTGGGTCGCAGGCACTTGCGGGCGCGACCTACGGTGGGGCACTTAAAGAGGCCGTACCCATACGTGATTGTGCCCAGCCGTGCCATTCTGCCGAAGTATATGTGCAGGAGGCGGTCCTTAAGTGGTTAAGCAATCATATCATCGATATTGCAGTGGAAATCAATTAGATAGGCCACAAAGGCATTTCCAACTGGAGATGGCAGATTTCTGCAAACAGTCTTTTTTCCACACCATCTGTTTTTAATCAAAAATGTTAACATGTATATATAAGCAAAACTTTTTTTGTATAGAACTGGCAAGAATTACAATCCAAGCTGCAAGAAAGTGTTCCAATTAGTGCTTGAATACAGATTATGTAGTCTATGAATGGATAGACTGTGATAAATGCATAGTCAGGCGACACATCAAATTCTATAAAACCATACGTTTATTCAGTGGTGTACATGTAACGCCGCATACACACAATCCGATTTTCCGTTGGAAAAACCTTGGTTGATTTTTTCAAAGGAATTCCGCTCCAGCTTGGCTTTCATATACACGGTCACACAAAAGTTCTTTGAACTTTCGAGCGTTAAAAACGTGGTGACGTACAACACGACGACGAGGCGAGAAAAATAAGTTCAATGCTTCCAGGAATGCGTCAAATTGTTTCCGCGCATGCATGTTTTTTTTGCACATTGGAAAAGCATACAGATGATTGGATTTTTGATAGGAATTTTTTTCCATCAGGAAAATTGAGAACCTGCTCTCAATATTTTGCTGGTGGGAATTCCGACAGAAAAAGTCAGATGGAGCATACACATGGCCGGAATTACCGACCAAAACCTCCCATTGGACTTTTTCTGTTGGGAATTCCGACCGTGTGTACGGGGCTTTAAAAAGCTTCCCCCAGGACAAGTGTCAGATGTATACAACCACAGTGGCTAAGCCTGCATACTTCTGGCAGAGAAAGTTTCCCCAGTGGGGCTTTAGGGCATCAGGGCAGCTCGATTTGATGGCAAGCCTACATACTTCTATCCAACAGAGAAGGTTCAAGATGTGTCTGGGTGGTGAGCCTCAGTACTGGTTTCCAGGGTGGTGGATCTATATCATGAAGACACTCGGCAGACAGGGGGGGCTGTCGTGAGAACTGCAAGGCCAATTATGTATATTTCTATGTATATTTCTAAAAGGTGGAGGTAATGGACACAGGTTTTCAAAGGATATCAAAATGTGGACAAAGTCATTACGAGTCCAATGGGAATGTATTTGGCAGCTCACCACAAAAATGGGGATCCCACAGTAGATAACACCATCTCAAGGTTAGAAATCCAAGAATAATAGGTCAAAGAAAGCGACAAACGAAAATCCTTAGGAGTTCAAATTCTATTGTTCAACAGGATACAACGAGAAGAGCATCCAACGTGTTTCGAAGACCACACAATCCCCTTCACAGGTTCATTCTTGTGTTATTTTAAACTTTCATCCAACCCTAATGAAGGGGGATTGTGTGGTCTCTGTCAACAGTAGCTGCAGGGGAGAGGAGATAGTGCTCTGACAATGGCTAATAAAACCTGGAGTGGTGACATCACCTATAGGCTTCAATGGCTCATCTATTGTCTATTTCCTCCTCTACCCTGAAGCCATGAGAAGGCCTGGCTTGCAGTCTCCACTGTGGCCCACCCTTTGCAGCTATGATAGCTTCAACTCTTCTGGGAAGGATATCCACAAGGTTTAGGAGTGTGTCTAGGGGAATGTTTGACCATTTTTCCAGAAGCTAATTTATGAGGTCAGGCACTGATGTGGGCTAGAAGGCCTGGCTCGCAGTCTCCGCGCTAAGTCATCCCAAAGGTGTTCTATCGTGTTCAGGCTAGGACTCCGGGCAGACCAGTCAAGTTCCTCTACCTCAAACTCTCTCATCCATACTATTGCCAAAAGTATTGGGCCACCCCTCCAAACCATTTGGTGGAGGGGGGATTATAGTGTAGTTTTTCTTTCAGGGGTTGGGCTTGGCCCCTAAGTTCCAATGAAGTAAACTTTCAAGGTCTCGCGCATACCAAGACATTTTCGGACCATTTCATGCTCCCAACTTTGTAGGAACAGTTCGGGGGATGGCCCCTTTCTGTTCCAACATGACTGTGCACTATTGCACAAAGCAAAGTCCATAAAGACATGGATGGACTGCAAGCCAGGCCTTCTCATTCAACATCAGTGCCTGACCTCACAAATGCGCTTCTGGAAGAATGGTCAAACATTCCCATAGACACACTCCTAAACCTTGTGAACAGCCTTCCCAGAAGAGTTGAAGCTGTTATAGCCGGCAAAGAGTGGGCCAACTCAATATTGAACCCTACAGACTAAGACTGGGATGCCATTAAAGTTTGTGTAAACTAAGGCATGTGTCCCAATACTTTGGACAACATAGTGTAGGAGGGGGATGGTTAAGTTTTAAGGGTAGTTAGGTGTGCGCAGTGTACTCTCCCTTCCCTTGTCCTAACAGGTGCTGTGACGGGAAGGGTGAGCACAATACGTGTGCAGATTTGTGAAAGAGCGATACACCAGTTCCACATTTGTTCTTCTAACGATTGGGGTGCTTCTCCAAGCTCATATGTAGGACAGTATCGATCACTCACAATGCCACTTTATTTCAGGAGGCTTTGTGGAAACCGCCATAGTTGCCCTACAGGTATACAATTGAGAGGAAGCTCAATTTCTCTACACTGTACTATGGTGTGTATACTAATGAGCTACACTGCATATTTTATTCTAAAGGTGAACCAACCATTTGACGCTCCAGCATCCATCAAAAACAAACTTTAGGTGGGTGGTTTGAATGACTTGCCTCAAAAAGTATCTGGTCAGTGTGGCACCTTAAACTGTAAAAACATTGTCTTGACACAAAGAAACAGAACAAAGAATCAACATTGTGATACAAAAAAGTCAATCGTGATGTAGGAGTAGAAATTCTGCAAGCCATCACTCGTCACCCTCCTCCATGCCGTTACCGTAAAGACCTTGACTATTACCTCCCCGGCCTAGATATCGCCGACGTTGGCTGCAAAGAAAAGTTATTTGCTTTTAATTAAAAATTTCTCCTTGATTTTTATCTCACCAGGTGTTCGGACCTCTAATCTCTGCCTATTAGAAATAATTGTTTTCCCAACACTGAAAGTTATTAGCGCTACCCTCTACAACTTTTCCCAGACGCCGTATATCTCTGCGCATATATCTGCATACTGTATTCATTTTAAGTAGATTACATTGTAACACATACCTCAATTAGTCCTTTAATTAATAACGCAGCTTAAATTTAACATTTTGAACAGTTCACTTTTTTGTTTTATTTTTTATTTTTATATATCTTTGGTATATTTTGTGTAGATTTTAAAAAGCCCCAGAAAAGCATCCAGATGGGGGATTAGGATAGAGCAGGCTGGCAGCTGGGAATGAAGCAAATAATCTTAAAAATCAGTGTGATATAAATCCGAACAACAGGAAAAATACTAATTAATCTTTTTTTTTTTTCTTCCATGCAAGATGCCTTATACTTGAGCGCGTAACAATGTACATAAAGCTCATTACAAGGACTGCTTAGGGGCTGTGTGGCTGAAGGTTGAGTTCGGACTTGGTTTTCTGTTGCGTTATATTAAACTGGCTACACAATTTGGATTGAAAGGAGGGATTGTAACATGAGTGACCAGCTTTACACTCTGTATAGATATAATGTCCAGTATTTTCATACAACCTCAATCAAATGTACAGACTACACAGGATCTTCTGAAATTTCAGTAATTCTGTGAAAAAAAATCATAGATTGTAGTGGGTTCCGTTCACAGAACCAGAATACCAAATGCGATCCTGAAAATGTCAATTTACTATTGCTTTATGCTGTATTTAGCTTAAATACCCTATAAAACAGAAGTGAAAGTCAAATCATAAAAGGAAAAAAAATGTGGTAAATAAGTAGTGTACCCAGCATGTAATATTTAAGGAGCGGGCAGCCACAGTCATCCTTAACAACCAGTAAGCAACATGGTTGTTATGGAGCGGGCGGCCACCGCACCCTTATTAATCAACGAGTCATCAGTTGTCAGTGGGGTTCCCGGCTGAAAGCTGAATGTATTTTTTCTTAATTTTTCATTGCCAGCAATTATTTTTTTTTTTTTCATTCAGCTGTCTGCGGGGAACCCCACTAATGAAGGGTATATAATTTTTATCATAGGTGTATTTTAAATGATAGAGACAAAATATCAACCAAAAATCCAGAAAAACACCTGACACAAATGTTATAAATTGAGTTGTAGTTCAGTGAATATAATAAGTATTTGATCCCCAATCAAAACATGACTTAGTAGTGGGAAACCCCTTGTTGGGAAGCATATAGGTCAGACGTTTCTTGTTGTTGGTTACCAGGTTTTCACACATCTCAGGAGGGATTTTGGTCCATTCTTCTTTACAGATCTTCTCTAAATCCTTAAAGTAGATGTAAACCCTAACATATACCTAGTAACGTGAACAGCCTCAGATGATACACAGAGATGAAACAAATCTCCCTACATAAGTTTTACATGTATATCTGCTGTCTTCACCTTTATATACTCTTTAGAAAGTGCAGACCCCTCTTCAGTATTCTGGCTGAGGGAAGGAGGTTCTCATCCAACATTTTACAATACAATATGTTGTATGCCCCGTTCTTTGGCCCGTTCTATGCGGTATAATTGGCCTGTACCTTTAGCAAAAAAAACAACCCCAAAGCATAATGTTTTCTCCTCCTTGCTTGACTGCAGGGATTGTGTTTTTAGGGTCATAGTCAGTATTTTTCCTCTTTCAAACATGGCAAGTCAAGTTAATGCCAAAGAGCTCAACTTTGCTCTCGTCTCACCCTAGCACTTTCTCCCAAGCTTCTCTGAATCATTTAGATGTACATTGGCAAACTTCAGATGGGCAGTAAATGTGCCTTCTTGAGTTGCAAGCATGCAGGATTTCAATCCATGGTGGCGTATTGGGTTACCAATGGTTTATTTGGTGACTGTCGTCTCAACTGCCTTGAGATCATTCACAAGGTCCTCCCGTGGAGTTCTGGTTTGATCCCTCGCTTTTCTCATAATCATCCCGACTCCATGAGGCAAAATCTTGCATGGAGCTCCAGACTGAGGGCGATTGATGGTTATTTTGTATTTCTTCCATTTGCGAAAAATCGCTCCAACAGTTCTGTCTCCTTCTCACCAAGCTTTTTGCTGATGGTCTTGTAGCCCATTCCAGCCTTGTGAAGGTCTACAATCTTGTCCCTGAGGTCCTTTGGCAGCTCTTTGGTCTTACCCATGACAGTGAGGTTTAAATGGACACATAGGGCCAGATTCTCAAAAGAGATACGCTGGCGTTTCGTAGGAAACACCGTCGTATCTCTGTTTTTTTTTCCTGAGTGTCTATGCGTGTGATTCCTAGAATCACTTACGCATCAATACAGTGAAGAACCGACAGGTGTAAAACAATTACACCGTCGGATCGTAGATGTAATTACATCTCTGGCCGCTAGGTGGCCTTTACGATGATTTCTCATTTGCCTATGCAAATGAGCCTAATCCGACGATTCCCGAACGTTTTTACGCTGCCCCGTCGTCGTTTACGTAAGCATAAACCTACCCCTGCTATATGAGGGGTAGGTTTACAAAGTTCCGTCGTTGTCATGTTAAGTATGGCGTCGGGTCAGCGTCGTCTTTTTCCGTCGGTTACGTTGTTTTACTAAGTCGTTCGCGAATAGGGATATACGTAAACGACGCTCACGTCGGCTTCATTCATTTTTTCCCACATGAGCTGGAGCATGCGCACTGGGCCTATTTTTGAGGCCGTCGCATGCGCAGTTCGATCGACGCGGGGGCGTGCTTAATTTAAATACAAGCCGCCCCCTTTGAATTACGCGGGGATACGCAGAGCCATTTACACTACGCCGACGCAACTTACGGAGCAAGTGCTTTGGGAATACGGCACTTGCTCTGTTAAATTGCGGCAGCGTAGTGTAAATGGCTTACGCTACGCCAGTGGCAATTGTACGAGAATCTGGCCCATAATGAGTTGTCGTAAGGAGCACCTTCTTAAATTGGCTAATTGTTGGTTGGTAGATAATCAAACACTTATTTTATCATTTGTATCAGGTGTTTTTTTCTGGATTTTTGATTTATATTCTGTCTCTTTTATTTAAAATACACCTATGATAACAATTGTAGACCCTTAATTTCTTTGTAAGTGGGCAAACTTACAAAATCTGAAGGGGATCGAATAATTATTTTCCCCACTGTAGTTAGGCTTTTCTTCCACTTTAGGCTGTGATTGGTGATTAGGTTTTTGTAAGGTGGTGACAGAGGGTCTTAAAAAAAAAAAAAAACTGAACACACTCTCAACTAAAAATAAGGCTTTTTACAGGCAAAGTGGGGAAATGTAAGAAAAAATTTACACAAATAAGGAAAACGATTATATTAGCGAAAAGCTTTAACACAGAAGCCACTGCAGTTTCCAGAGACTCGAGATGATGTAATTTCCCTCAGTTTTGACTTGCCGGGGAATATTTACGTTAAAACATTTACTGGACGTATTTAAAGGGCGGATTCTGGCAGGAATGTTGACCTGCAGGATTCAAAATGGGGCAGTTGATGAAAGACAGTAAACATCTTGTTAAAGCAAAGCTGTCACCTACACACACCAGCAGGATAAAACTACAGGGCTTGTTTTAAAGGGCCACTAACATCGGTGATGTTCTGTTTAGGAATTGGGAAACCATTTTAATGTAATTAATGTTAAAGGGGTTGTAAAGGAAAAATTTGTTTTCCCTAAATGGCTTCCTTTACCTTAGTGCAGTCCTCCTTCACTTACCTCATCCTACCATTTTGCTTTTAAATGTCCTTATTTCTTCTGAGAAATCCTCACTTCCTGTTCTTCTGTCTCTAACTCCACACAGTAATGCAAGGCTTTCTCTCTGGTGTGGAGAAGGGGGTGAGCAGGAGTGTCAGGACACCCACTAGCTGCAAAGTAGAGAGTGTCTTGACTTGCCTGCTCGCCCCTCCCCCCTCAAGAGGCTTTCTCCACACCAGGGAAAAAGCCTTGCATTACTGTGTGGAGTTACAGACAGAAGAACAGGAAGTGAGGATTTCTCAGAAGAAATAAGGACATTTAAAAGCAAAATGGAAGGATGAGGTAAGTGAAGGAGGACTGCAGTAAGGTAAAGGAAGCTATTTAGGGGAAAAAAAATTCCTTTACAACCCCTTTAATGGTTTAAGAGCCTAATAGGATTCATTAGGTGGTAAAATGAAGAACCATGTTTTTATGTTTCAATGATTTTTTATTAAAGTTACAGTGATACAAAAATAAAAGAATCACAACTTGACATTATATAGTCTCAACACAGCATATGGGAATCCAATACCACGGGTCCTGAGATCCAGGGTTCCCAATTGGCATCCCATAAGAGCTTAAAAAAAAAATATATCCTGCATCAGCCCATAGTTTCCCTCAGTTTCAAGCGACTCTCGGATTCCCGGATCTCAACAAGAGTTTCACCCTGCCCGTAGGTGCCATCCCCCCATCTATCTACCGGGGGGGATTGACACCACCGATCGTGCGGGCGCCTCTCAAGAGGAACCATATTTTTAAATATGCGGCTAACTTTCTGTCCAGTAGAATTTACTGTAACTTTAAGGTCACCTTAATGGCAGAACAATGGGCTGCAATGAAACATAAAATATTTCATAGTATATATAGTATAGTATATTATTCTCAAATATCCCAGACTTGGCTGCATGTGCATATGTTGTTATGAATTTTATTAGTAGCTCTGTCACTTATTAGTAATGCTGCCAGCGTTCATTGGGGGGGACACAGCAGTCTTTTCTATGTGATTGATTTACTAAAGACAAATAGGCTGTTCACTTTGGAAGGCAATTTCTCTTAACTAAGGGAATGTGGCAAAAATGCACTTTGCAAAGAATACCCATTCAAATGCAAGGAAGATAAAAAAAAAAAGAAAACCACGCAGTTGGGGGTGGAAAAAAACGAATATCCCTGCCAATGCATTCAGCAGGCAGTACCACCCTCCGACCACAACCCACGCTCAAGTGTAGGGTTCAAAGGGTTAAAGCAGGCATTGAGGAGGCGATACAACACCTCATTACCACCTGTCAAATGCTTTCTGAAGAGTGATTCGAACATGGATTGCTCTTCAGAGACCACCGCAAGTGTAAACGAGACCTTGGTAAATCCACTCCTATCTGTAGGTACATTAGAATCCTCTAGGTCAGGGGTCTCCAAACTTTCTAAACAAAAGGGCCGGTTTACTGCGCTTCAAACTTTAGGGGGACCAGAGTATGGACAGTTGGAGTAGATATTGCCTCAGGCTTAGTGGTCAGTGGGATTGAAACATTACATAGAGCCTATGTGGTTAGGTGGAAAAGGAATAGTTCCCAATCATTGGTATGAGTGAGAGGAATAGTGCCCCATCATTGATGTGAATGGGAGGAATAGTGCCCATCGTTGGTGTGAATAGGAGCAATAGTGCCCCATTGATGGTGTCAGTGGGAGGAATAGTGTCCCATCATTGATGTGAATAGGAGGAATAGTGCCCCATTGTTGGTGTTAGTGAGAGGAATAGTGCCCATCATTGGTGTGAATGGGAGCAATAGTGCCCCATTGATGGTGTCAGTGGGAGGAATAGTGCCTCCATCATTGGTGGCAGTGGGAGGAATTGTGCCCCATCATTGGTGTCAGTGAGAGGAATAGTGCCCCATTGATGGTGTCAGTGGGAGGAATAGTGCCCCATCATTGGTGTGAATGGGAGGAATAGTGCCCCATTGTTGGTGTTAGTGGGAGGAATAGTGCCCATCATTGGTGTCAGTGAGAGGAATAGTGCCCCATTGTTGGTGTCAGTGAGAGGAATGTGCCCCATCATTGGTGGCAGTGAGAGGAGTAGTGCCCCATCATTGATGTAAGGGGGAGGAATAGTGCCCCATCATTGATGTAAGGGGGAGGAATAGTGCCCCATAGTGATCTATCATTGGTGTCAATGGCAGGAAGAATATACCCTATTGTTGGTGTCAGTGGGAGGAATAGTGTTCCAAAGGCCAGATAAAGGCAAGCAAAGGGCTACCTCTGGCCCACTGACTACAATTTGGAGACCACTGCTCTAGGTTGTTGGACACTAGTCGAAGCAAAGAGGGGCGCAGCCCCATCTAGTGGCTATACCTTGCAGTACAATCCTAGTTTAGCTAGCTGTCTTGAGGAGGTAAGAAGTCTCCCTCCAGCTCCGAAATTCGTTATTTTCTTGCCAGGGCCCTACCTGTTCTGTGAATTACAGTCTCTGTAACAGCCATACAGGAGCCATAGATTTTTTTATTTCTATTTTTATAATACTATTTTTAGACCTACCAGTCTTATTATAGGCAAAGCAGTGACAGTATGTCTTGTTTATATGACTGATCAAATAACCTTATTGAGTAAAGAATTCCCAAATGCAGTAACACATAACAACTGATTATGTGTCTCCTTGTTCTGGTCTTCATCAAAGTGATTTGGTTCAACAATGGACATTGCCAATTACAAATGAAGAACTGTTTATTGGCTAATGCCGGTGCCTGATGTGCTGTGGACTTCTTGTATGAAAAAGGATCTATAGGTAATTTCTTGGATCATGCTAATACTTTTCATTGGTTAAAAGACACTTAAGCGTAGCTGATAATGCTAATCTACTATCTATCTACTACACCATAGCCTACATCTTCATTGCCAATAATAAAATGCATGCCGCCTTGTTAATGGTGGATTTTTTTTATTTAGCCACTTCCATACCGGGCCCCTTTCATACCGGGCACTCCCATCCTGTAAAAATCATACATTTTTTGCTAGAAAATTATTCAGAACCCCCAAAATATATATATATTTAGCTGAGAACCTAGGGAATCAAATGACAGTTGTTGCAACTTTTTATGTCACACAGTATTTGCGCAGCAGTTTTTAAACGTGTTTCATGAAAAATAAACACTAAAGTTAGCCCAATTTCTTTGTATAATCTGAAAGATGATGTTACACCGAGTAAATAGATACCTAAAGCCCTGTATCGGTCCATCTGATGAGAATGGTCCGACGGATCATTTTCATTGGTTCACCGATGAAGCTGACTGATGGACTGATGTGCCTACACACCATCGGTTCATGAACCTATCGTGTCAGAATGCAGGGACGTAAAACACAACGACGTGCTGAAAAAAACGAAGTTGAATGCTTCCAAGCATGCGTCGACTTGATTCTGAGCATGCGTGGATTTTTAACCGATGCTCGTGCGTACTAACGATTGGTTTTGACCTATTGGTTGGCCATCCATCGGTACGATTTTAAAGCAAGCCATCTGTTTTTGGACCGAAGGATAACGGACCGATGGGGCCTACACACGATCGGTTTGGACCGATGAAAA
This sequence comes from Rana kukunoris, assembly GCA_029574335.1. NCBI lineage: Eukaryota > Metazoa > Chordata > Amphibia > Anura > Ranidae > Rana > Rana kukunoris. Next base: position 44,298,774 of record CM056049.1, on the reverse strand, counting down.
CAAACTTCAGTCCGTTTTCATTGATTTGAACCCATCGTGTGTACGCGGCTTAACATGTCACGCTTTAAAATTGTACACACATGTGGAATGGTGCCAAACTTCAGTAATTAAAAATCTCCATAGGACCAAGGAGGAGGTCTTGGGCTAGAATTGTTTCTCTCGCTCTAATGTTCGCAGTGAAACCTCCCATGTAAGATTTGAACGCCATTAACATATGTGGGCGCGACGTACGTATGCGTTTACTTCTGAATACGAGCACATGGGGAACAGGGGCACCTTACTTTTTTTTGTTAATTTTTTTTATCACTTTTATTCCTATTACAAGAAATAAAAACATCCCTTGTAATAGGAATAGGTCATGACAGGCCCTCTTTATGGAGAGATCTGTGGTCTATAAGTCCCCACATCTCTCCTCTAGGCAGGAAAGGCAAAAAAAAAAAAAGAAAAGAAAACAATCTCGGCCTTTCCAGCCGAGTACACGGCAGTGTTTACTGCCAGGCCGAGCATAACATCATAACGTCGTGCCCGAGCCTCCCAAGATCATAGAGACTGCCAGAGACCATCTGGTCACAGGTATTCTCTATGGTGAACTTCTCCAGCTCGCGGATTGCACGGGCCAGCCGGTAGAAGCATCAGAGTCAGCAGTGGGATGGGGAGATGCCTGTGAGAAAGATCAAGCGACTGAACTGCTGATATAATCTTTCTTACGGTTAAGGGAATCGCCGGTGGAAAAAGATGATATCTGAATGATGCCTGCAGCTGCACCCATCATTCAGATATCCCTACTCAAATTCCAGGACGTCTTGTGGTGGCCTCGGGCTTGAAGTGGTCAAAGTGATACTAAGCGTTATAATTATTCTTCAAACATATTACATGATTTAATGACCCTGTCATTAACACTATTAAATGACTATTAAATGATCCACCTAAATAGTTTCTTAGCGCCTTTCTCTGCCTATCTGTGAATATTCGAGTCCCCCCCTCACTTCCCTTTGTTTCCAACGAGCAGTACACATTAGTTGTGGTCATGTGTATTGCTGTATGTACACTACACATCCCATAGTCCTTAGTCCATCTTGGGATCGAGCAAGAGAGGGTGGTTATTACGTCTTTACATACAGTGGGACCAAGGAGAATGGATGTAGCCTCCCGTTACAGGAAGTCGGATCACAGCAGCAAAATATGCTGAGACTGCAATAAAAAATACATTTTTTAAGTTAAGAATACATACTTAAATATAATTCATTTATTTTTAAAGTTTTGTGTCACTTTAACACATATTTTTTTTTTTGAACAAAAATGTGAAACTTTTTTTCTCTACCTTAAATGCCCCATAGGACAGTAGCTGCCGCAAACAGCGGCTTAGACAGCATTATGGTAAAGATGGCAGTCCTGAGGATTTTATCCCTTGAAACTCAAGTCGAATGCCAAACTGGAAATTCCTGCAGGATTTCTGAAAGCAATGGGGGAATTCAGAAGCCCACAATTAAGCATATGGGCATTAGGATAATTGTCAGATCTGTTGGCGGACATGATAGAAGACAGATTGGTACGAATCAGTGCGCTCCACTGCAGCACCCAGGGAGACAATTTGACGTTTTACCTGCCTGACTTACTCTTCCATATTTGTCACTAAATGTGCAACACCGCGTCTCACAGAGTGTTAAGCGCGGTTTGTGTTTCTGTGGATGTGAAAATCAGGTGGCGCAAGTGCTCCCTCTAGTGCATTTTTAGGAAATCCTGCAAGGATGTTGCCCTATTGTGTTTCATTTTTAAAATATTTTAATATAAAATAAAAAATAAAAAATCAGCTTTTAACCTGCAAATACAAAACTTTTTTTACTTAGCTCTCCCTCTACACTATATCTCCATATACCACCTATTGAGGTAGCAGAGTGTAACTCTCGAATATAGTAATACAACAACATATCTATGTGCTGGTCCTGTGCTTGTTATAAAGGTATACTGTATATTACTGATGTAAAGTAAGGCAATCAGAGCCTTATGTATATGGTAAGAATCTTTAATACATAAAAACATCCCAGGTTTCAGACCCTTGTCTCACAATACTGCACCAAGATAGAATGGCAATACCTGCATTGGAGTGTAATTATGTCCTTAAAGTGGAACTAAACCCATTGTTTAACGGTTTAAAAAAACAGTTACATTTCCACGATGCCGGGAATTTTGTCACATTTGTTTGCACTGTCTACCAAACTGTACATACTATCAAATGGCTGGTGTCATAACTGATCACAAGTGCAGCATCATGGCAGTTACAGGTCAAACAGTCTAATGCCACGTAAAAACGATAGAACTTTCCGACAACAAAACCGTGGATTTTTTTCCAACGGACGTTGGCTTAAACTTGCCTTGCGTACACACGGTCACACAAATGTTGTCGGAAATTGCAAACGTCAAGAAGTGACGTACAAAGATGAGACGACAAAAATTTAATTCAATAGCCAGTGCGGCTCTTCTGCTGGATTCCGAGCATGTGTGGAATTTTGTGCGTCTGAATTGTGTACACGCGGTCAGAATTTACAACAACAAGTTTTGTTGTCGAAAAATTTGAGAACAGCAAATGTCCGATGGAGCCTACACACGGTTGGAAGTTCCGACAACAAGCTCCCAGCGAACATATGTTGTCGAAAATTCCGACCGTGTGTACGCAGCATAAGATGCCATCTTTCCTTAACCAACTTACGCTTTAAAGAGGTGTACCCTGAAATGGGATCACACCCCACTGCTGCTGCAAACGTAGGCAAGATTTTTGAGATTCATTTTATTATTGAACAACAACCATGTTCTCAATGAACCCAAAAAACTCATTAATATCAAACTGAATATTTTTGGAAGTAGTTTTTAGTTTGTTTTTAGTTTTAGCTATTTTAGGGGGATATCTGTGTGTGAGGTGACTATTACTGTGCATAATTATTAGGCAACTTAACAAAAAACAAATATATACCCATTTCAATTATTTATTTTTACCAGTGAAACCAATATAACATCTCAACATTCACAAAAAATGTAATTCAATAGCCACCTTTCTTTGCAGACACTCATGCGCCTGCTCATGGATTCTGCAGTGTTTTGACCTGATTCACCATCAACATTGCGTGCAGCAGCAACCACAGCCTCCCAGACACTGTTCAGAGAGGTGACTGTTTTCCCTCCTTGTAAATCTCACATTTGTGTGGACCACAGGTTCTCAATGGGGTTCAGATCAGGTGAACGGCTGTTTTTCTTCTTTTAACCCTTTCTTGCCAGCCACGCTGTGTACTTGGACGCGTGTGATGGAGCATTGTCCTCAGAAAATCATTGAAGGATACTTCTTCCTGTACCACTGCTTGAAGAACAGAAACTGGCAGTAGGACTGGGAGTTGTTGACTCCATCCTCAACCCGAAAAGGCCCAAAGCTCATTTGAGAACAGCAACCTCCACCTTGCTGGCGTCTGTCCGATGCCCTTTACCAATCCATTTCATCAGACCCTACAGTCTTGACGTTTCGGTTGGTTCAGTGGTGGTCGTCTTTCAGTTCCTTGGCCATGTCTCTGAGTATTGCAACCTTGTGCTTTTGGGCACTCCAGTGATGTTCAGCCTGAAATATGGCCAAACTGGTGGCAAGTGGCATCTTGGCAGCTGCACGCTTGACTTTTTGTCGAAAACGCTTCTTGCGACCCTGTTGACTATTTTAAATAAAACTTGATTGTGTGTACGCTTCAGAAGCTTTGCATTTTAAGATGGCATCCCTTCAAGATATCTCACTATTTTTGACTTTTCGACTTCAAGTCCTTCTTTTGACCCATTTTGCCAAAGGAAAGAAGTGCCTAATAATTATATGCCCTGAAATGGGATCACACCCCACTGCTGCTGGAGACAACTTTTAATATTTGTGTGTCCATAGAACCAACCTGCAAATAGGACTTCTTATGGCTTTCTTTCAACAATATCTTTCTTCTTGCCACCCTTTCATAAAGGCCAGATTTGTGGAGAGCACGACTAATGCCGCGTACACACGACCGTTTTTAATAGTCTAAAACAACGTTTTTTTCAACCCGATTATTGTTAAGCCGGCCTTGCCTACACACGATCGTGAAAAAGAAATGCTCTAGCAAAGCGTGGTGACGTACAACGCGTACAACGGCACTATAAAGGGGAAGTGCCATTCGGGGCTGCTTTTGCTGATTTTGTGTTAGTAAAACTTTACTGAGAGACGATTCGCGCTTTTCAGTTTGTTACAGCGTGATGAATGTGCTATCTCCATTACGAATGGTAGTTTGACCAGAACGTCTCATAACTTGGTTCTGAGCATGCTTGTTTTTTTTTCCACGTCGTTAGAGCCCACAGACGACCATTTTTTAAGACGTTAAAAACTACACAAGCATGTTCTAAATTTTTAATGGTCATTTTTTTTACGTCGCGAAAAGTGCTCTGGAGCCTACACACGGTCGTTTTTAATGACATTATAAAAACTTCATTGTTTACATTGCGAAAAACGGTCATGTGTACGTGGCACCATAGTTGTCCTGTGGACAGGTTCTTTCACCTGAGCTGTGGATCTCTGCAGCTCCTCCAGAGTTGCCATGGGCCTCTTGTTAATGCTCTCCTTGCCCGGCCTGTTATTTTAGCAGTTATGCATTGTTGGTGCTGATTTTAGTAATATACAGTCATGAAAAAGTTTCCTGACTTCAGGTTTGTTCAACCAATTACCGCACTGTTGAATGAGCCTGCATTTGTTTAGGGGGGAACACATGCAGAGAGGTCAACAGGATAGATTGAATTTAACATGGAGCAAGAATGTTGAGAATATTTATGTTATGGAACCCATTATCAATATGTGTTTTATTTTTTTAGGTGGGTTCACATAGGGAGGACAGTCTACGAGGAAGCCACTCGCTTGTGCCAAACCAGGTGTCTGTTCCACAATTGCCTGTCCAGTCAGCTACATCACCGGACTTAAACTCAAGTCAAGACCCATACCGTGGTAAGAACACAGATAAGAACCACAATTCTTCCTTTCAGAAATACTGAAAATGTTCACACGTCCCTGGTTCAGTTCAAAATTACCTTTCATGTATATTTTAAATACAGATTGAATCTCTAATCGGAATTATTTGGATCTTGAGGCTCTCTGAATGATTGTGCCCATTTTTAATTGCTGTGCTAAAAATATCTAGAACATTTAAATATTGACTGGTGTCCTCCCCCACACCTGAGCTTACATGCTTTTATGACATTGTTTAAAGAGGTTGCGTGGGCAAAGATGTAAAACTATTCTCTAGAAATGGCCAAGGTTTAAAGCGGTATTAATCCCAATACCAAAATGTCATTTATTGCAGCTTACCAATCATTAGAAATTGTAGAAACCTTGTGGACAGCCTTCCCATAAGAGTTGAAGCTATTATAGCTGCAAAGGGTGGGCCAACTCAAAAATTACCCTACGGACTAAGACTGGGATGCCACTAACATTCCTGTGTGTGTAAGAGCAGGCGTCCCAATACTTTTGTTAATATTGGGATTTTTTTATCATGACTGCTGAGGCGCAATGAGCCCAGGTACCCCTTAACTGTAATATCTATGTACATAAGAACCTTCCCCCTTGCCCCTTCACCCTATTAAATAAACACACTTACAACCATTAGGTTGGAAAGGGCAAGGCCACAGCTTTATTAAAAGCAAACATAACATTTTGAACATTGAACATTTCAACCAGTGCCAGTCACAGTTGTACTGTGATCACACAACTCCAAAAGGGGGGAGGGGCCTGTCCTTACAATAAGTGCTGGACATGCTGCCTACTTCCGGTTTCCATCAAGGGCATGGCCTATTACAGCCATTTTTTGCTAGCAAGGTCAATAAAACTGCAGCAAGCTGTGACATAACATAGAAAAAAGGGACGGGAGGGTGGGCAGCTCTTCCAAACATGTTTCCTAAAAGACCCAGAATTCCCTGGGGCGATCCCTTTTACCCGAGCTCAAGCCCATCCCATCCCCTAAATTAACCAATCCTTTAGTGACCACCACCTTGTCCAGTACCTGGCCATGCCCCCATCAGTCAAGGCTCTCTTTCCCTAAGGGGCTCAAGAGGCCTTCATTATTATTATTATTATTTATTTTTTATGTATTTATTTTTTACATATCAATACAATTCCAGGACAATACAAACATCCTTAAGGGTCCTTTCACACAGAGCGGACCGTTTTTCGGTCCGCTCCGTGTGTGTCCGTCGGCTCAGCGGGGGGTCCCGCTCAGCTGTCAAACGGACTTGTAAAAACGGACGAACGGAGGCGGACATGTGAAAGGGGCCTTAAATGATTCAATTTTTTGCCACAATTTTTTTTTCGAAGGAACAAACTGGTGGTGAGGTGGTTAAAAAATATATTAACGAACACAAAGGCTTTTAAAGTTACTCACTGAAGCCAAGTCAAAGTATTAGTTGGGACTGTTTTACACTTGTATTAGGGTAGTCTGATAAGTTCATGGCCCAACACAGAAGGAGTGACAAAGTAGACATGAAACTTTATTACGGCACCAAGCCACTTGTCCTGAAGTTTAGTGCTGAAAATGGTGCATGCACGCTATACGGTTGTCATGGGCTCTTTAAAAACAGTTGCCACCCCTTGTAGTCAAGTTCAAAAAAGTTAAAGTGGAAGGCTCAAAGTGTTCCATCAGTGGTAAAAGTGATGGCAACAGTCTTCTGAGATTCCCAGGGTGTGTAGCAGCAGTGCATATTACAGAAGGCTTTTGTCATCACTTTGCACATTGATGGAATACTTAGAGCCTTCTTCTTCCACTTTCGCCGTTTTCAACTTCACTACCGAAGGGGTGACAACTATTTGCAAAGAGCGCATGAAAAACGTATAGTGTGCATGCACCATTTTTAGTGCTCTGGAAGAGTGTCTTGGTGCAGTCATTCAATGTTTCAGGTCTGTGTGGTCACTACCAGGCTGTGAACTGCTCAGATTACCCTTGTATACATTTGTGATGGTGCAGTCGCAAGGTACAGAGCAGCTCTAGTTGGCTGTGTGCCTTTAGATGATGCTCTCCACTGTCTAGACATGCACACATGTGAACAGGAAAGACTGCAGGTATGCTTACCCACCCTAAAAGGTGTAAAAATAAGACTTGACCGGTTGCAGTGATCAATGAGAACACATTTCTTTCCTTCAGTTGTATGAATCAGGCCTATTGCGATTTTTAGAATTCTATTCTGTATGCTACACACAGACTCTACAGTGTAAATTGAATCTTGGGCATTAATATTAATTTCTGTGTTCACACATGCAGGTCTCCCAGCTGGTCTGTCGGGACAGAACATGTCTCCGGGTAGCTCCGAGATCAAATCAGACGACGAAGGAGATGAAAACCAAGATTCCAAAACAGGCGACGACAATAAATTAGACGATGACAAGAAGGATGTCAAATCAATAACGAGGTCAAGATCTAGGTAACAGTACAGAAAGTGTCGCTTCATTTATTTCCTTGACTGGATTTCGATGAAGTGAACAAACAAGATTATGGAGATACCCCGCACTATTCCTTATGGCTTATGTTAACCGATGGCCAGAAGGGAACCCAACCTATTCAGATTTGTATTATCAAATTATCACACCATGGAAAAGTCGTGAGTGACGTCCAGGTCATGTGTTGTCCTCTCCTCCACCCGGAATACCAAAACAGACTTCAGTACCTGTTTGCTCATGTAAAGGAACAGTAAACTTGGCCATAAATTTGATGTGGCAATAGTTTATTTGTGAATAAAGTACTCTATCGAGTGATGTTTTTTTTCCTAAATGTTGTATGGAAATACATAATCTGTATGCCGGTTTTCAGCTCTGATAACCTTGTATTTTGTTTATGTGTAATAGTCAGTGCTACTGGACTGCCACTTAAAACTGATATTTCTTTTTTAGATGTCATTACTTTTTTTCGGAAATTCTACATACAGTACATATAATAACGTACATAAATGAAATGCTGGAATTCATAATCTCTACATTAAACCCCAAAAAATGTACATAAATAAATAATGCATGTAATGAGGGATAATCACTACTCGGTTGCAACCACCCTTAAAAAATGCTGATAGTGCAAACAAAATCTAAAAAATTAGTGCAAAGATGAATAGCAAAGTGCAAACAAAGTTCCAAAAAATACATGCAGAGATAAATATCAATATACCTCTTAAAAAAAGTGCTAATAGTGCAAACAAAGTCCCAAAATTAGTTGCAAGGATGAATATCAATCTTCCTTCTTAACCACTTCAGCCCTGTACTATTTGGCTGCCAAATGACCGGGCTACTTTTTGCGATTCGGCACTGAGTGGCTTTAACTGACCATTGTGCGGTCGTGCGATGTGGCTCCCAAACAAAATTTGCATCCTTTTTTCCCACAAATAGAGCTTTCTTTTGGTGGTATTTGATCACCTCTGCGGCTTTAATTTTTTGCACTATAAACAAAAATAGAGCAACAATTTTGAAAAAAAAGCAATATGTTGTAATTTTTGCTATAATAAATATTCCCAATTTATTTTTATTTTTTTTAAAAGCGAATTTTTTCTCAGTTTAAGCCAAAATTTATCCTTCTACATATTTTTGGTAAAAAAATGCAATAAGTGTATATTGATTGGTTTGCGAAAAAGTTACAGCGTCTACAAAATAGTAGTAGTTTTTTGGCATTTTTATTATAATTCTTTATTTATACTTGTTGATTTTTATCGTGACTGCGACATTATGGCGGACACATCAGACACTTTTGGCGCTATTTTGGGACCATTCACATTTACACAGCAAACAGTGCTATAAAAATGCACTGATTACTGTGTAAATGTGACTGGCAGTGAATGGGGTTAACCAGTAGGGGGCGCTGAAAGGGTTTAGTGTGTCTTAGGGAGTGATTCTAACTGTTAGGGGGCGTGGCTTACTGTTGCATGTTACTGATCGTTGCTCCCGATGAGAGGGAGCAGACCATCAGTGCTGTGTCACTAGGCAGAATAGGTAGATGTCTTGTTTACAAAGACATCCCCCCGTTCTGCCGTTCCATAAGCCGATCACGCAGGCATAGTCACAGAGACTTTGGCGGGCGCACGCCTGCTAGGGGGCAGGTTTAAAGCAACGTATATATATATTTTTAATTTGCCTGCCCGTGCAAATTCTGGCGACATAAATCTACGTGAAGCGGTCGGCAAGCGGTTAATAAATGCATACGCAGTGTTCTCAAATGCAGAAATAATCCACATTGTCACCAACAGTGCACCGCACGATCACCTCTGCAATGCACCCACCAGATAGATGAAATGTATAAGCAAATACACCTCCAATTCATATATTGCCCGATGTTAATCAGATTCCAACAGCTCAGGTGCCGGTGATCCTTTCTCCTGCATATAAAGCTCACACCATGCAGCCCGAACAGAAAAAGAATATAGTGTATTTTTTTTAATTAAAATTGACTAATAGTACATAAAATAAGCAATACATGTGGAAAGTATATATAAATATGCAATAAGCTCACTCCAGAGGCCACCGATCTGACTCATGTACTTGGCGATGTGTCGTCAGTTTGTACAGGCCCTACCCAATGTGTTTCGTCCTCGGAATCCACCTATGGCTGACGTCAATGTGTGCCCCTATAAATAGCTCAGGAAAGATGTAATATTGATGGGTGCCTTTTTCCTGTAGCCCTACCATTCACCATATGGTAAATGGATGGAGTACAGGGAAATGGCACCCATCAGAATTGCATCTTTCCCACGCTAATAATAATAATAAACTGTACCTAAAGCCAATGGGCTAGATTCAGGATGGAGAGCGGATTTTTGTGCGGGCGTAACATATGTCATTTACGTTATGCCGCCGCAACTTTTCCAGGCAAGTGCTTTATTCACAAAGCATTTGCCTGTAAAGTTGTGGCGGCGTAGCGTAAATTGCCCGTCGTAATTCAAATTGGGCGGGTAGGGGGCCCACGCCGAACGTACTCCGCATGTGCCGGCCGTGAATGTATCCCAGTGCGCATTCTCCAAATCACGTTGCAAATTGTCAATGAAAACGACGTGAACGTAACTTACGCCTAGGCCCATTCTGAATCGACTTACGCAAACGACGTAAACGACGTCTGTCCTGACGTTCATACTTAACATTGGCTGCGCCTCACTATAGCAGGGGTAACTTTACGCCAGGCGTAAGCCTAACGTAAACGACACAAGTAGATACGCCGGCCGGGCGTACGTTCGTGAATCGGCGTATTAGGCTCATTTGCATATTTTAGACGGGAACACCACCTAGCGGCCAGCGTAAATATGAAACTAAGATACGAGGGTGTAAGTGACTTATGCAGGTCGTATCTTAGCAACATTTAAGTGTATCTCATTTAGAGCATACGCTTAAAGTTGCACTGGCTCAGATTAGAACTTATGACGGCGTATCTACTGATACGCCCGTCGTAAGTGTTCCTGAATCTAGCCCAATGACTTTATTGAAGCAATTCCCTTTACCTCCTGTTCTATTGTAACCTTAAAATGTTGGATGTCCCATCATTTTCTGTCTCATAAGGGTCACCTAGACCAAAAGTGTGAGTAAATCACAGACAACAAAACAGACAGCAATAAACACCTGACAGGGCTATCCAAAGCTAAGAAAATAGTTTTGGCTTTGCATAATAAACCAGATTACTGTTCCTTTAAAGAGTTTTCCTATTAACCCAAATTCAACATTTTGGAATTTAAAAAAAAATGTTTTTCATAAAAGTTTAGAGATTTAAGCACATTGACCCTTGCGGGGTACTTCTCCATAATCAAGGTGAGTGTAGGAAGTTAAACAATTATTTTTCAGGATAGAACATTACCTCAAAGCTGAATGTTTTATTGTCTTGTAATGATTAATGACTTATTTTGCTGTATAAGGCCACTGCTAAGAGCGTCCAGCATTTTCTTTTTTAATGCCCGTAATCATGAGGCCTTAAGAGTTTTGAACCAACCTCTAAAAAAGGCTCAACATTTTGTTCTTGCCAGTAAATGATTTATAATGTATTTTAAGCAAGTGTACTTTAGTTATTCTAGAGTTTTAATGCTTGCTGCACCTTGTTTCCATGATTGTAGCTAATATGCAGATTGAAAGATTCTCCCTTTGCTTATCAGGCATTGAAATCAACATCCCTGCTGAATGGCTGGTAAATGACAGGTGCTGTGCACAGCCAGCCTACAATATATACAGGGCAAATATGGCTGCCCCTATAACCACTTGTTACAGTAGTCAAGCTTCCGGCACATCTGCTTCAGATTCAGAACACTCCCCACATAATGAAAAAAGTTATTTTGGGCAATGCCAGGCCTGTAGGGGAATACCCCATGCCCTGCTTCTTTAAAGCAGAAGTAAACCCATCGATTTAACAGTTTCAAAAAGCAGTTACATTTCCGGCATGCCGGGATTGCCAACTGTCACATTGGTTGTGCTCTCAACCAAACTGTCAAACTGTCAAACCATCCAATGGCTGGTGTCATAACTGATCACATGTGCAGCACCATGGCAGTTGAAGATTAAACAGAGGCCAAGATGGCAGCTTCCTTGGCTGAAAATGATAGAAGGGTTTACTTCCACTTTAAAGCAATCACATGGCCCTTGCCAGTATTTTTACTTGTGAGAACCCCTGTATATATTGGTCATGGCCAGTGTGCACAGCCAATCATGCCACTCAACACTTAAGTATCAGTATTGGGTGCATTGACCCTTTAAAGTGCAACTCCATTCATGCAAAGAAAAAAAATTGCAATCCTCCACTGGTCAGCTAAATGCTTTTCAGGGATTTTGGACTACTGATGCTGTTCATATGGGAACTCGTGAATTCAACTTTATACTTCCTAAGTGCTGAGTGGGAAGGTCTTCCACTAACTTACAGAAGGCTTGTGTAGCAATTATATATACACATCAATTTTGTTTTTAACAAAAGTGGTTACCCATTAAAGTCTCATTATGGACCAACATGGACTTTCTGTATTGTGCTTCCTGACTGTGTCAGTCATCATGACAAAAATGTGGTTGGAGTGGGTTGGCACAGACCCAGCCTGGCTCACACTGCCTCCCAGGGCAGGTGCAGGGTTGATGGAGACCACAGATTATTCTGTATGCCTGGTTTAAGGAATCAATCATTTGCATATTATCAGCCCGTAATCAATCAGAAACTGTAATAAAATAATAAAATATTTAAAGCCCAACTCCAAGCGAAAAAAAAAAGTTTTCCCATGCAGAGGGACTGTGCTGCACTGCGCGGGTCATCTGCTCGTTGTTGTCTAGGGCAGGGGTCTCCAAACTGCAGCCCGAGGGCCAGATGTGGCCCTTTGCTAGCCTTTATCCGGCCCTTGGGGAACAACTCATTCCACTGATATGAGGCACTATTCCTCCCACTGACATCAACAATGGGGCAATATATATTCCATTGATACCAATGATGGGATACTATTCCTCTTACTAGAGGGGGGAATACCTCTCCTCCTATTGACCACTAAACCCGAGGCCATATTTATTCTCACTGATACTGGGCCCATGACATTTTATGCCCTTGTTGGCCACAATCTGGTCCTCCTAAAGTCTGAAGGACAATAAAGTGTCCCTGTGTCTAGGGGATTGGAGAAACCTTATACTCACCCAATCCTCCGCTCCACCTGCAAAGGACACCCCCCACAAACTAGCGGTAGACTGTTCCTGACATCCTCGTGCCCAGAGCAGGTCCACCACACAAGACCACTAGATTAGTGGGCGCCAACCTTTCAGACCTCATGGACCACTAAACTTGGTCCATGAGAAGGCATCAGGTATCAGCGTGCATTGAGAATAACACTGGAAACAACACTGGGCGGTACACATTCGCCACAATGTTGATTTGCTGCAGAACCCCTGGGGACCAACAAGATTCCAATTTCCTCATGGACCATCCAACCACTGGTTGGTGACAACTACGCTAGACCACGGGAGGGGGGCTAGGGGCGGAGGATCGGAGCAATTGGTAAGTATATCTCTGTTCTCCAAAAAGCAAGGAGTTGACCTGTGCAGTGGGGGTACACACCCACTGCATGGGAAAAACTTTTTTTTCCCTGGAGTTCAGCTTTAGGAAACTCTGCAATTGGAAGGTTTTGTACTAGAATGATGATTGTTCTTTAATGTATATTTGTTTTATAATGTTCTGCCTTTTGTTTTGCTCAGAGTTTTTATTTAAACATCTTTATTATTTTTTAGCAATAACGACGATGAGGATCTGACCCCTGAGCAGAAGGCGGAGCGGGAGAAAGAAAGAAGGATGGCCAATAACGCTCGGGAGCGTCTCCGCGTCCGCGACATCAACGAGGCTTTCAAGGAACTGGGGAGAATGGTGCAACTTCACTTGAAAAGTGACAAACCCCAGACCAAGCTTCTGATACTACATCAGGCTGTGGCTGTCATCCTTAGCTTGGAACAGCAAGTCAGAGGTGAGGAACTATGATGAACTCAATCATTGCTTTACCAAACTTGCAAATCTATTATACAGAGCTAAACATATGACAGCACAGCATAGTTTTCAGACCACACTTTTTCCCTGTAACAAAAGCTGGCTTCAGGGCAGCTGTAAAACAATAAAAATAGGTCACCCCAGTGTAGCTTTATCATTTAGATACAAGTAGTAAGCAGACAATATATATTTGTATATATGTTCTCTTTACTCAGCTATGAACTGTCAAAATGAGGTTTAGTTCCTTTTAAGCTCTGCTAAGACTTAAAGTGGATGTAAAACCCATTCATGAAATTTGAGCTGGGCACATATAACTGTAGTGTTTACTTATCTCTCTTCAAAGCCCTAATTCCCATGTCTTTCTCCTGGTTAGTTCTTCTGTTATCAGCATGATAACGTCTGACATGTTCTTCGTCAACTGAGATAAAACCAAGCTGAATTTTGCATCGTGGTGGATGCATAGAAATAGATTAGCAGATAGCTGGTCTATTCACAGCACAGATCTGCATTGTTTCTTCCTTTTTTATGTGGAGAGGGGGTGTGTGCCTTTTCTCCAATCAGCTGTCTCACAATGTATGGCAAGAATCCACGTTCAAGTGAAGTTGCACCATCCTCCCCAGTTCTTCGAAAGCTTCGTGGAATCAGGAAGAGAAAATTCTACCAGGACTTGCACTTTCTAAACAGTATTTAAATATGAAGACAGCAGATATACATGAAAAACTTTTGTAGGAGGATTTGTTTAATCTCTGTGTATCATCTGAGGTTGTTTACTTCACTGGGTATATGTGAGAGTTTACATCCACTTTAAGAAAAATGTAGAGTCTGACTACTTGAAACTTTTGTAACTGGTGACTTGCTTTTGTCAGTGGCCTACACTTCTGCGAAGCGTGCCGATTTATGTCCATTTTTGTTACAGCAGGGAGGCATCACTAAAATTAAAGCCTACCTGTCATATACAACCAAAATAAGCAAGATAGTTGACATATTGGAAAAGGAGCAGAAAGAAGTACTTCAGCATTAGCACAAGTTTAATATGTCACCCCTGGCCATAGCCGCTTACTGTATCACTCTGCCCCGTCGCGCTGCGTCACTGGATGTGATTGAAAGCAGTGCCAGCCAATGCTGCACTGCTCTCAATCCATCCGCTCTAGCCAATCAGCGGCCAGGCTGAGCAGCGAAGAGGATCTCGGGACAAGGATCTCGGGACGAAGAGCGCAGGACTTTCGATGGGTCAGGTAAGTAAAACGGAGGCTTGGGGGGGGGGGGGGGGGTGGCATCATCAGATGTTTTTTCATCTTAATGCATAGATTGCATTAAAGTGAATTTTTTTTTCTTTAGAACTCCTTTAAAGCCAAATTACAAGCTTACCTTATTTAACACATTTGCAGTGTGTCTTCTCCTCAGTTGCAATTTTCATGTAACATCTCCATAATACAGAGGGAAAAAAATGACAGCTCAGGTCGAAGCCACTGTACTAACAATCCAATATTAGTAAAGCAATATCTCCTGCTGTTCTAATGCGTTCTGATGGGACTGACCCCAGCCCCCCCCCCCCCCCCCCGCCCGCCAGAACTCTGCGGTCAGTGCTTTCAGCCATTGGCTGAGAGCGCTGACCAGGAGCCAGTCTGCAGACCTTTTCTGGTCATGCCCCTTCAACAACAGCTTCAGCTTCCGTCAGATTGGCTGCAGTACACATGGGACAAATCTCCACCTAACATATAGACCGTGTGTACGGGGCTAAAGTCTGCAACATCCAGTGACCATCAGGAATGCATGTCTAAAGGGAACTAGGGATATGTTCATTCATATAAAGTTTGAGGCAGGGTGCTGTGATATTTACAGGAGCCTGCCAGCCCCTCCCATCAAACGTGATCTTGTTATAAAGCAACGGCCAGCAAAAAGACCCACACTGAAGGCATCGCCGGGTCTCAAAAAAAGGTATGTCTTAGAAATCTAAAATTTTGATTACAGTTTAGCTTTAAAAATTGAAAAATAAGTCTTCATTCCTTGAACAAACATTATAAAGTATTTTTGTTTTTTACTTTATATATAGTATATATAGAGTATATGTTTATATATTTTCCATATAACGTTATGTCTTATAGAAAGGAACTTAAATCCTAAAGCAGCATGTTTGAAGAGGAGGGAAGAAGAGAAAGTGTCATCAGATCCCTCGCCTCTATCTCTTTCTGGCCCCCATGTTGGAATGGGGGACGCATCAAATCATTTGGGACAGATGTAAAAAAAAAAAAGTAAGTTCCCATTCCTTCCTAAACCTAAAAAAGTGGCTGGTAGCAGACACTCTGAGGAAAATGCAGTTGGTTGGGTTGAGTTTTGCAGTTTTGCTTCCTGTGAGATAAAGGTAAGGCCTCATACACACGACCGTTTTCCCCCCGGCAAAAACCATCAAGAAAACTGCTGGCAGAGCTTTTTTGTCGAGGAAAACGGTCGTGTGTATGTTTTTCGTCGAGAAAACTGTTGTGGAACTCAAAGAGGAAAAAAGAGAACCTGCTCTCTTTTTTCTCGTCAGTAGTCTCAATTTTCTCATTGTGGTTCTCGTTGGGCTGGTTTACGACGAGAAACACGTTCGTGTGTATGCTTAGAAACCCGCACATGCTCAGAATAAAGTATGAGACGGGAGCGCACCTTCGGTAAAACTAGCATTTGTAATGGAGATAGTACATTTGTCACGCTGTAACAGACTGAAAAGCACGAAGACTGAAAAGCTCAAATCGTCTCTCACCAAACATTTACTAACACGCGGTAACACAAGATTAGCAAGAGCAGCCCCAAGGGTGGCGCCAGTGGAATGGAACTTCCCCTTTATAGTGCCGTCGTACGTGTTGTATGTCACCACGTTTGAGAACAACAAGATTTTGTCTCGACAGTGTGTATACAAGGAAAGCTTGACAAGAACCTTGTCAAGCTTGACAGGAACCTCGTCGAGAAAAACAACGTTTCTTTTACGACGAGATTTTCGGTCGTGTGTACAAGGCTTCAGACTTTTTTTTTCTTTGGAATTGGGGAGATTGAAAAAGGGTGAAGTTTTTTATATATTTATGTGTCCCCACTGGGGAGATTTCCCTCCGATAGACATGTGCATTTTGTTTAGTTACAAATCAAAATTTGGACACAATTTTTGTTATTGAGATTTAGATGTATCCAAGTATCAAAATAGTAACGCATTTCAACAAATCCAAAATAAATTTAAATTGTAAACAATTAATACATTTGTATTCATTTGGATGACAGGATAGTTGGGGGCTTTTGTTAGTGTTTGAAGCACCCAAAATAACGAAACACCATAATGAATTATGCAAATAGATTCTGGTCCATTTGATTTGATTCTAGTGAGCGTAGCGTGAATGTTCTAATAAGATTATTTTTCTATTGGGGTTAAACTTTGGAGATCAATTGTTTAATATGAAATAAGATGATTCCTACTTATAGTGTGTGGCTGGATGGAGGTGGATCCATCCGAATCTCTAAATAATAACATAAAGAATGAATTTGAAATGAATTGCGTTCCATTAGTCAATATCGTTCAATCACTTTCACTTATATTTGCTGTATGCAAACCTTGATTTGTATTTTTTCAATAAAAGCAGATTGAACAAGAAAAACAAATATAGTAAATCTTCCGAAATAACTTCCGAAAATACAAATCAATTTAGAGCAACGATTATACAATATGAATCAAAATATACAAAACGAATTTCTGAAAACGAATCATTCTAACAAAACTAATGTGATGAAGCGGATTTAATTCAGCTTTTTATCATTTTCTGCTGTGGCTCTGGGCTTCAGCAAAATGGCAGCCTCCACCAAGAAGAAACAGGAGCAATACTGGAGGCAATTTTCTACACACACTAATTTTGGTAGCATAATTATTAATGTGGAACGTTTTTCCTTGCTAAAGAACATTATTTTTTATCAAGTTGTTTTGGGTAAAGTTCTGCTTTAACAAAAAAAATCCGAAACAAATTTTTCCGCTGTGTATATCTCTACCCTCCACCATTCCCCATCGCTTGGACAGAAAATGAGAGAAAAGTTAGCAAATAAATAACACACAGTAAAGTTATTTATTTTGGGGAGATTTTCTCTCATTTCCTCTCTTAGGCCGGGTTCACATATGTTCAAATTGGATGAAGTTTTCACCACATCCAATTCCAATGCTCTTAATGGAACTGGTTAACACATGAACAAGATGGCCATGGTGCGGATCCCAAAAAGGTTCTATGCGTTTTTGGGTCTGGTTCAGGTGCAAATTGCGGCAAAAATTTGGACCTGAATTGCACCTGAACCGGTGAACAGAAACACGGTGGGTCCCAGGCTCAAAACAATGACACACATATGCACATATGTAAACCAGGCCTTAGTGTGTGTTACGGTGACTCAGGGTGTAACTAGAACAGAAAGTAGAAGCTAAACTACGCCCATCTGACACCCCTTCCAATAAGAGAACCTCAGTTTTCAATAAGGGCATGCAAATTAGAGGAACAGTGCATGAGTAGAGCCTAGCCCCTAAGCTGAGTAAATAAAATAAAGTTGAGTAAGTAAGAGTCGGTTCACACAGGGGCAACACAACTTCTAGCACGACTTTGGGAGGCAACTTGGACACGACTTGAGTATGAATCAGCAGGCAACTTACAAGTTGCCTCCAGGACAGTACAAGGCAACTTCAAGTTGCCTCCAGGACAGGAGGCTTTCCAGTGGCCAATCAAACAACAATCAGCTCTGTGGGAGGGAGGGGTTTGCCTGAGAAATGTATGTTATCTTCCTGTATTGTTGCTTCAGTTAAGACATTGATCAGACTTCTGAGGCAACTTCTATTGAAATCAATGGGTACAAGTCGCCTAGAAGTCAGATTGAAGTAGTACAGGAACCTTTTCTGAAGTCAAAGCGACTTCAGTAGTGTACATTAAGACGGCTCCATTCACTTCCATTGATTTTCTCAACCACGCGACTTGGGACGACTTCAACTTGGATCCCAGGTCGCCCCAGTGTGAACCGGCTCTAAGAATAAAATAAAGCCTTTAGTAACAAACTGAAGCAGATGGGGAACAGAAGAGGCCTTTTCAATGAGAAGAAAAGGTAATATCTAGCTCTTTTCCTGAGCTCAAGGTTTGTCCACCATCTTATATTTATGGACAGACTTACAGCCTGAGAATTGATATATATTCCTTTAGCCCAGTAAGTAACTAAATGGGTCAGTGTAAATTAAAAAAAAAAAATTACTAGCAGGGTAGGAAAAAGAGTTAATAGGAGAAAAGACATACAGAGTCCCTTCTGCCAAAGGAAATTACCTGCAAGCAATTTTTTCCAAATTTAATTTTGGTTCTGCTTTAACTCAAGCTGTTTTTTTCCTTGTAAATTCAAGCATTCTGTCTAATTTTGTTTCCTTACTTTTCTCTTCTTTTTTTTTTTTTTCAGGTCCAGTATTTTCCATTTTTTTCCCCCTTTTGCATTTCTTCATTTAGGCAAGAAGCCACTTCCTTAACAGCTGTATTATCTTAATCCCAGATAAACATTTCTCCCTTGACCATTTTTGTAAAATAAGACAAGTCTGAGTAGATATATGCATTACAGACGCAAGAGCATTCCCAACACAAGAATCAGCGCAAACCGGGAAGGATGGACTCCTAACATATTTTAGAAAAACGTCCCAAGCAGTATGGCGCAGGTGGCTGCTACGCACCCTGGACAGTGAATGGCAATCTACTCCACGTCGTGGAACAATGCATTTGTGCCTAAACTTCTTTTGGAAAAACAAAAAAGTATAATGAAATTTGTAAGTCTGAAAAAAATATTTAATTAAAAAAAACAAAAAAACAATTGTATACTTGCAATAATGAAAAAGTGTACTTCTGGGGGGCTAAAAAAAAAAAAGATTGTCCCCGTTAAATTCCACTAGTGTTTATATTTTCTCGAGGGGAAAAAACTGAAGCACGGGAAGTATTGCTGCCCAGACACTTAACAAAACCAGCAAATGTCCGATTAAAAATTAAGCGTTGATATTAGCCATTCCTTAGGGTAGGAGGAACAGATGGATCTAATAGACCTATGACAAATATATAAATATATATATAAATATATATGAAAATGTAGTGCATATGGTAAACTTTTGGTTCATTTGTTTAAAAACTGTTTTTGCTTCTGTATAAATAATGATGATGAATAACTTTTTTTAAAAAAGAGACTTTACTGTAAATAGGTTTGTGTGTGTGTGTCTTCTGTTTTTTTTTTGTTTTTTTTTTTTTTTTCGTCCTTTACGACTTGTCTTGTGAACTCTGTAGGGAGGTGATGCAGGATTATATGCTGAGCCTATAGTCGCTTCTCAGTAAACAGAGTTGTAATTCCAGTCTTTTGGGAGCACAGGTCTTAGGTCACACCATGTACATAGTTTTCTGGGCAGCCTAAACGTGGCATTCTCAAGTTTTTGCCATTATGTAAAAGCTGCATATTTGAGTCTATTCTGGGATTTTTTCATAGGTACAAGGTTAGAATGCTACAAAATGTTACCACTGTGCCTTTCAATGTTTATATCATCATTAAGAAAAGAAGAAGAAGAAGAAGAAAAAAAAAAAAAAACTTAAGTGGCTGTGATATAGCTAACCAATTTATAAGTGTTAACTACATATGTAGCTAAATCGGTATGCAACAAGACTTTTTTTTTTCTGATAAGGTCGGAATGATTTGATAAGCACCAGGCGTGAAAAGCACACGGCTTGTCAACAATTGTTGCCATTTTTAAAAAGTGGCGGTGTTAATTTGTACAGAAGGATATCAGCCGACCTGATGAGTATCATCTAGCACTTTCCCGAGTGTGGCAACAAAGGGTTTTTTTTTTTGGGCCAGTATGAATGTGGGTTAATATTTGACAACTCAGTGTCACTTTCGACCTCCTCCCCCCAAAAAAAGAAAAACAGCTAAATAAAAGCTTGTTTGTACTGACCCAGTTACAAACTGCAAAGTCTTTTCACGACTTCTTTTGATATGCAGTATACATTATGTGCGGTCCTTACCATTAGTTAATCTCTGTTATTTCTCCAGTCACACAAACTTGGCATGTACTAAAAATCATTTAGTTAGGATTATCGACACTTAGCCCTGTGAAAATGCCATAAAAACGGTCTAGATGTCCATCTGTCCTCCAGCTATATACATTCAGAAAATGACAATTGCATTTGTAAATTTTATGCAACAAATGACAAACGTATTATTATTTTGGAATTGTGTATGTAAAATTTATATTTTTACATGTAGACTCTTGTTATTATGTGTTTTAATATGTTGTATTGGGATTTTTTTTAAATCTGTGTGGTTGAAAAAAAAATCTTTGAAATCAAACCTTAAAAAAAACAAAAAACTGCGAAAATATGAATTTTGTGTTTGTTTCCAGGATCATAAAAGAAAAAACTGACAGCTGCCCTTGTTATCACTTCCATATCCTTCACCTGTACGATGAAACATTGTAAATATGTTAAATGTGGCAAAAATGATAAGATGATGTCCTTGGATTTATACATTTTGTTTTGTAAATGTGGAGGTGGATTACGATTGGTCTTAAATTGTAAAGCAGTTATTTTTGCATTCCTGTATGCAGTTCAAAAGCCCAAACATCAGCAGTTTTCTCCTTGACCATGCTATTATTTAAAGGGAAAATATAATGTATTTTTCAGTGAGCACATAATCTGAGTTATTGCATTCTTTACTTTTAAGTCATTTTTCATGTGACTTTCACATTTATAAATGCTTGTGCTTCCATATTTTTATTGTTATATTAAATATAGAGATTTGTAGATTAGCCACTAGAGGGAGCTCTGTGTTTTCCCTGCAATTGACTGAGATAACATATCTGGGAATGCATTGTTTTTAGCAGGTCAGTAAAACAAGCAGTAAAGCAAAAGCAGTGCTACACAAGGAGAAAGCAGATTCTGTTTAAGTCGTAGGCAAATATGGCTGCCCCTTGTATGTATATATATATATATATATATATATATATATATATATATATATATATATATATAATTACAAATTGTACACTGAAACAAGGTTTTTAAAACATTAACACACAGGGGATCATTTACTAAAAGTGGAGAATGAAAAATCTGGTGCATCTGTTCAAAGTAGTCAATCAGCTTCTAACTTCAACTTGTTCAGTTAAGCTTTGACAATAAAAACTGGAAGCTGATTGGTTTCTATGCAGAGCTACACCACATTTTGCACTCTCCGGTTTTAGTAAATCAACCCCACACTGACAAGAACATTAATAACAGGTTAATCTTATAAAATTGGGAAGACTACATTCCTTTTAATTCTGCAAAATAATTTAAAATTAAAATGTCAGGATAAACTGTTTAAATATAATATACAGCAGGTAAAATAAGTATTGAAAACATCACCAATTTTCTAAGTAAATATATTTCTAAAGGTGCTCTTGACTTTTTTATGTATGGATTGCATAGGTTGTTACCGACATGTGGTGAAAATGTCATGTCAATAGCACCTGAAAATAATGATTTGACCTCTGCAGATTTTGTAAGTTTGCCCACTTATAAAGAAATGAAGGGTCTATCATTTTTATCATTTTTTTAAAATGATAACCAAAAATCCAGAAAAAACACATAATACAAATGTTATAAGTGGAATTGCAGTTCAGTGAAAAAAAAAAATATTTGATCCCCAAGCAAAACATGACTTAGTACTTGGTGGAGAAACCCTTGTTGGCAAGCACAGAGCTCAGACGTTTCTTGTAGTTGGTTACCAGGTTTGCACAAATCTCAGGAGTGATTTTGGTCCACTCTTCTTTACAGATCTTCTCTAAAGCCTCAAGGTTTCTTGACTGCTTGGCAACTCAAAGTTTTAATTCCCTCCATACATTTTCTATAGGATTGAGGTCTGGATACAGCCCCAAAACATAATGGGGCAGATTCACAGACATTTTGCTTAGCGTAGCGTATCAGAAATACACTACGCCGCCGTTTTTTACCTTGCTCTACGTGGAATTCAGGTAGATTTTCTCCGGTAAACGACGGCGGCGTAGTGTATTTCTCCCGTCGCAATCCATCTGCGCGAGTAGGGGGCGTAAAACATTTAAATTAGGCGCATTCCCGCGGCGATCGATCTGCGCATGCTCCTTTCGCAAATTTCCCGCCGTGCATTGCGCGAAATCACGTCGTGACGTCATTCGTTGTTTATGTAGCGTACTTTACGGCCGATCCACGTCCCGACGAGTTACGTAAACAAAATAAAAATTTAAATAAATTCGAAGCGGGAACGACGGCCATACTTAACATGGGCTACGTAAAGTTAGAGCAGCAAAAAGCTGCTCTAACATTACGTAGTAAAAAATAGACGAAAACGATTGCGACGCCCGCTCGTATGTTCGTGAATCCCCGTAAAAACACATTTGCATATCCCGACGCACCAAAACGACGTGAACTCCTCCCAGCGGCCGCAAATAGATGGCAGCGTAGATCCGAAGGCTTACGAAGACGTAAGCCTCTCGGATCGAAGCCCGAAGCCGGCGTATCATGGTTTGAGGATTCAAACTAGTGATACGGCGCGCGAAATTTGAAATTACTCCTGTCTAACACCAGTTAGACAGGCGTAATTGTTTTATGAATCTGCCCCAATGTTTCCATCTCCGTGCTAATGATGGCGTTCTTAGTGTCATAGTCAGCATTTTTCTTCCCCCAAACACAGCGAGTCTCCCTCCTCAAGAAGGCACACGTACACAGGCCTGGATTTCCCACAAGGCCACCAAGGCCAGGCCTCGGCGGGGCAGGGTGCTAAGGGGCGGCAGTGGCATGAAGTCCCCCGACGGCCATAACATACAGTTGAGGGCTGTAAGTTGCTGTGTGGGAGAATTGAGTGGGGGAATCCGCTCTCTCGTTAAGTGATTACGGCGATGTCGTCAAAATCACTTGTCAAATGTGTGCTGCTGTCCGTTCTCCCCTACTCCCACATACCTTTCTCGGCTTGCTCTGCCTTCGGGACTCCTCCGTCCTCCCCCCAGCCACCGAGTCTGTCTCCTGTCCCCCCCCCCCCCGATGTACACAGTGAGAGGGGTGAGCTGTGCTCTTCCCATCTCAGCTGTGACAGGAGTTCTAGCACAGTGCTAGGACTTCTTTTTTGGAGGTGACAGGGTCAATAAAGAGAACCTGTCACCTCCAATTGCTATCGCACAGGGAATTGTTTTCTCCTGTGTGATAGCAATAAAGTTAAGTGAAAAAAATTGATAAAAAATAATAATAATTAAATTAAAAAAGTAACTAAAAAGTAAAGAATAAGAAAAATAATATTCAAAATAATAAGAATATTACACAGAAATAAAAACAAGTAAACGACAAGGTAAAAATTAATAATAAAAAAAAAAGTGCTAAAAAAGTTAAAAAAAGAAACAAAAAACATTTGAACTAACCGTGCCGCCCCTGTCCCCTCTGGTTGCCATTCTCCGTTGATTTGGGGGGGGGGGTTCGGTTGGTGGGGAGGGGGTGCATTGTGTAACCTGGCCTTGGGGCGGCAGGGAGAGCAAATCCAGCCCTGCACGTACAGTCATGCCAATTAACATCTAAATGATTCAGAGAAGGGTTAGAAGCAAGTGCTGTGGTCAGATGTGACCAAAATTGAGCTCTTTGGCATTAACTCGACTTGCTGTGTTTGGAGGAAGAAAAATGCTGACTATGACCCTAAAAACACCATCCCTACAGTCAAGCATGGAGGTGATGCTTAAGAGCCCTTTCACACATCTGTTTTTGGATGAAATACGGACATACATTTATCCCTATGGGATAGCGGGTGTCAGAGGATGAACATCCACAGACACCCATAATTGTCCGCCTCCGCAAACATCCGCTTTTGCAGACGGAAGAAAACCCTATTTTTTCTTCCGTCTCCAGAGCGGATCGGATGAACATGGACACATGGGTCGTGTTCATCCGCTCCCCCATAGGGGAGAGTGGAGAAAAAACAGGGGGGATTTACTGAGCGATCCCCGCTGAGCAAATGGACACACGAAGGCAGATCCATACTGATCCGCCCCGTGTGAAAGGGCCCTTAGGGTGGTTTTCTATGCTAATGGTACAGGCTGACATTGCCGCATTGAGGGGCCAATGGATGGGGCCATGTATTGTAAAATCTTGGATGAGAACCTTCTTCCCTCAGCCAGAACACTGAAGATGGGTCATGGATGGGTCTTTTAGCATGACAATGACGCAAAACATACCACCGAGGCAACAATGGAGTGACTCAAAAAGATGTACAATAAGGTCATGGAGTGGCCTAGTCAGTCTCCAGACCCTAATCTTAAAGAACATTTATGGAGGGAGCTAAAACTTTGAGTTGCCAAGAGACAGCCAAGAAAGCTTAAAGTGATTTGTAAAGTCTTGTTTTTTCTTTAAAAAAAAAAAAAACAAAAAACATGTTATACTTACCTGCTTTATGCAGTTGGTTTTGCACAGAGCAGCCTGGATCTTCCTCTTTTTGGGTCCCTGTTTGCTGCTTTCGCCCCTCCCTCTTGTCACAGAGCTGCCATTCGTCCCCGTCTCCTCTTTCCCCTGATTGGCTGAGTGTGTTTGACTGACAGCCACAGGAGGCAATAGCGCCACTGCTGTGTCTCAGCCAATCAAGAGGGAGAGTCCCGGATGGCTGAGGGATTCTTGGACATCGCTGGAAAAAAAGGGGACTCAGGTAAGTATTGAGAAGTGCTAGGGGGCTGCTACACCAGAAGGATTTTTATCTTAATGCACAAAATGCATTCAGATAAAAAAAAAATTCTGATATTACAACTACTTTAAAGAGGACGTAAACCCTGATGGGATTTACTTCCTCTTTATTTCCCTGCAAAGGTAAAGCATAATGGGCTAGTATGCATCATATAGTAGCCCATTATGTGTCACTTGGCCTGAAACCAAAGCCTGCAATGTCACCACTGTCCCCACTAGCAGCGAGCGTCCATCTTCACCCTTCTTCCTTCTGGGGCCATGAACTCCGGCTCTGTGACAGGCTGGAGTCGCATGATGTCACTCCCGTGCATGAGCGCCAGTCACGGTATGACCCCTTTAGAAACGGCAGGATTGCTCTTTCTAAAGTGCTCATGCACTGTAGACATTGGTGAATGTGCCGTGGACATCGGAGCATGGATTTTTTGTAAATATCTCCTAAACTGTGGAGGTTTAGGAGACTTTTCCAGCCCCTACAGGTAAGCCTTAATCTAGGCCAGTAATGGCGAACCTTGGCACCCCAGATGTTTTGGAACTACATTTCCCATGATGCTCAACTACACTGCAGAGTGCATGAGCATCATGGGAAATGTAGTTCCAAAACATCTGGGGTGCCAAGGTTCGCCATCACTGATCTAGGCTTACCTGTAGGTAAAAGTGGTTGTACAGGGTGTACAATCACTTTAGGGATTTAGAGAAGATCTGCAATGAAGAGTGGATCAAAATCCCTCCTGAGATGTGTGCAAACCTGATCACCAACTACAAGAAACATCTAACCTCTGTGATTGCCAACAAGGGTTTCTTCACCAAGTACTAAGTTGTGTTGTGCTTGGGGATCAAACACTTATTTTACTCTGGATTTTTGGTTGATATTCTGTCTCTATTATTTCAAATACACCTATGATAAAAAATGATAAAGCCTTAATTTCTTTGTAAGTGGGCACATTTACAAAATCTGCAGGGGATCAAATAATTATTTTCCCCACGGTATATTTACCTATAAAAATGATGACTTGTTGAATACTAATTTTACCCGCTGTATGTCCAATTTGGCTGTCAGGCTCTGGATCTGAACCCCGGGACCTCTTTTGTGTGCGTCAGTAACATGCTGAGCCAACTGAGATGCTATATTTTTAATTATACATTTTTTACACCTCATAAAGTTGGACCAGAAATTATCACCAAAAAAAAGTGTTATTTGCTTACAGATTGTCAGCCTTTTTTGTGTGCTATTTTTTTTTCCCCATTTACTTTTTAATGCTTGATACTCATAAGAAAATGATGGCATGAAAGTACGTTTATTTTTATTTTTTTAGAAAAAATAAAAATGGCTCGTGCAATCTGAACACATAGAAAGCGGTGCTGAATATTTTCTAATTCAGATGCTATTATAATTCATTTTTTCAATCTTGAATCTTTTCATTACTGTCTGTTCTGTTTAGTGATGGGCGTACATTTTTATTGCACGTATGACGTCAGTGCAGTAATGTTGTAAAAAATCTATATATATTGTTCATGAATGGTCGTGCATTGAATACACACATTAACACAATTTACAAAAAATAAATAGAAAAAAATTAAAAAGTCAAGGCCTTTTATATATGGCTTAGGCTTTTCAAATTGTTTGCCATTTTATCTTGACCTACATTTTGTGAGCTTCAGGTACACATGCTACTTAAAATGATAGTAAGTACAAGGTAATTATACTGACTGTAACTATAAATAACTAAGGCAGCTGTATTGCGCACAGAAACATTTCAATTACAACGTAAAACTATAGCAACCAGTGACACCTGTCACCTCAGGATCGTTGTAGATCCTCAAAGACCAATAGCCTGCTACATCAATTTCATGCACATTGCATCCGATGAAAAATACACATGTCACCAAAAGTATTGGGACACCTGCCTTTAAACGGACATGAGCTTTAATGGCATCCCTGTCTTTGTCCGTAGGGTTCAATATGGAGTTGGCCCCCCCTTTGCAGCTATAACAGCTTCAAAACTTCTGGGAAGGCTGTCAGGCACTTAAGGCGTCGGCATACCATTTTGGACAATTTCATGCTCCCAACTCTGTGAGAACAGTTTGGGGACACCTGCCTTTGAGCGATTGTTCCTCCACCCAAAACTCGCTCATCCATGTCTTTATATACCTTGCTTTGTGCCCTGATGCGCAGTCAGGGTGGAACAGGAAGGGGCCATCCCCAAACTGTTCCCACAAAGTTGGGAGCATAAAATTGTCCAAAATGTCTTGGTATGCTGACACCTTAAAGCCGTGTACACACGATCAGTCCATACGATGAAACTGACTGATGGACCATCGCGTCCACACACCATTGGTTAAAAAAACGATTGTGTCAGAACGTGGTGCTGTAAAACACAACGACGTGCTGAAAAAAATGAAGTTCAATGCTTCCAAGCATGCGTCGACTTGATTCTGAGCATATAACCGATGGTCGTGCCTACTAACGATCGGTTTTGACCTATCGGTTAGGAATCCATCGGTTAAATTTAAAACAAGTTCCGATGGATAACTAACTGATGGCGCCCACACGCGATCGGTTTGGTCCGATGAAAACGGTCCATCAGACCATTCTCATCGGTTTAACCTATCGTGTGTACGCGGCCTAAGAGTTCCCTTCACTGGAACTAAGGGGCCAAGCCCAACCCCTGAAAAACAGCCCCCACACCATAATCCCCCCTCCACCAAATGATTTGGACCAGGGCACAAAGAAAGGTCCATAGTAAAGACGTGGATGAGCGAGTTTGGGGTGGAGGAATTCGACTGGCCTGACCTCAATTAGAGCAGAGACTGCAAGCCAGACCTTCTTGTCCACATGTGCCTGAACTCACAAATGCGCTTCTGGAAGAATGGTCAAACATTCCAATAGACACACTCCGAGAAGCCTTCCCAAAAGAGTTGAAGCTGTTATAGCTGCAAAGGGTGGGCCAACCCAATATTGAACCCTACGGACTGTAAAGGCAGACGTCATAATATTTTAGACAATATAGAGTATTACTAAGAGTAGTAAGTCCACAGTATAGCTGCCACCCAAATCTTTAGGCTACAGTTGCCAATTAAAAAGACAGTGTTAATGATCCACCTCCACATTGGTCAAATAGCAGCTTAACATAATGCGTTCTGTCCATCCAAAATTTGCAATTGTCTTTGGCATAGACGAAAGGAACACCAATATTAATATAACTGGTATTTCAACCAGCAATCTAACTTGTTCTGGTACAGTCTTCCGATCTCATATCCTTTTTGTTTTTGGACGCAAAAAAAAAAAATTGTGATGGATTTGAAGGGGTGCAAATTTTTTCATTTTGACATACTGAGTGAAGTAGAATATTATCTGTGTAATCAGCACCACATGGTATTGGCCAAACAGAATTCCACGAAGCATCAGAACAAATAAGCACAAACAAAAGTGAAACAAATAAAACTGGAACAAAAAAAAAACGTACCAAGGTGGAACACTGATGCCGAAACATTGGGATACCGGGGCTCATCTACTCCCTTTAAAGGACTAGAAATCGATGCATCTTTGTGCAGTGCTGGGTCATCCATATTCATTTCAAGTATTATAGACATATGTAATGGTGAAAATATATGAACTGTGGCCTTTTATTCATTATTTCTTGTAATGCAATTAAGTGATGATAATAAGGATAAAAAGCTGAGATTCACCAAGTATCAGTGCCTGGCTTTTATGATAAAGCTTCTTTTGTCTAGTGCTCTTTTTGCTATACAAATAGACTGTAGTATTCCCTAATGCATAAAAACAAAATAAAAAATATATATATTTGGCTTTTCACAGGATCATTTTTATTTTTATTTTTTTAATTTTTTTTCAACCGTGAATATTCCAGGATAAAATTATCAACATCGGAACTGTCTGATTTTGAATTTTCTCTGTACATTTTGGAATCATCAACTCAAAAATCTTATTTTACTATTTATAAGTTGTTCTATTCATCTTATGTTACAAAGATGAAAGTGTAAGGTGGTTCCTTTTTTTTTTTTTTACTTTTTAAGATTTTTTTTTAATTGGTCGCACATCCTGTTTGCGACTAAACAAACACACTTGGAAAAAAAAAAAAGTTTAAAAAAAATATAAAATAGGGAAAAAAGTAAATAAAAAAAATAACAGTTACACCTTGTTCTCAATGTGTGGCTGAGTGCCTCGACTTTTTCATGTTTTTGGTGTGGTTCTGATTTGTAGAAGTGTCCGAACAGGTTGTGTGCTGGAGTTCCTTTAAGAAAAAATGCACAGCTTAGTATAGGCCATTTCCTGTCTCTCAACAGTAGTTATTCAATGCAGCCATGTACATAACCGTTATGTAGCAATAAATGTGCCATTTTTATAAACCGCTTGATGTGTGTGTTATTTTTCAACTTTTATTTTATTTTTTTAAGTCATCTTAACCAAAAACATGCAACTTGATTAGAAAAACAGTTTCACTTTAATGGCCCTATGTTAAGAGGCTTAAGGCTGCATAGACACCTAAGTGTAGTCGATTTGCGGCGTTTTTTTACAGAGATTTGCCGCGACAAATTGCGGCGTTTTTCCTGCAATTTGCCGCGAAAAACGCAGCGTTTTTTACCGCGATTTTGTACAGGTCATTGTTACCAATGTAAAACGCCCAAGCCGCCCGATTCGCGTGACAAAAAAGGGTCCGGGACTTGTTTGAGCTTCAGGCGTTCGGCGTTTTGGAGTGGAGATGTGAACCATCTTCATAGAGAATAATGTTTTTTTTCCCCTCTAGTGTTTTTGTGCGTCGCGCTTCAGGCGACAAAACGCTCAGGTGTGAATGCAGCCTTAGTGGAAGTCAAAACTGCTTCTCTCCCTTATACAATTCAACAGGAATGCAAAAGCAGTTTGAATCAGGTTGATGCAGCTTAAGAAGGAGGTCAAATTATCTCAAAACATCACAGATTAAAACTAAATGCAGATCAAATTCACTGAAACCAAGCTGCATATGCCCATTGACACAAGCCTAAAGCTTGTTGAAGAGCTAATCATATAGACATTAAAAGACATTAATAGACATTAAAACCAGGCACCTAGACATGCTTAGATTCTACTTTATTATTATTATTATTAAAATTATTATTATTATTATTATTATTGTTATTAAAGCTGAATTCAAGGAATAAAGCTCTTTTGTAAAAAGTGAAGGCACACTATGAGCTAAGTCCAAGAAGCTGCATGATATATCCTGGGCTTATCTCTATTATTTACATATGCAACCGTTTTATTGCACTCCCGGAAAATGGCTATCGCTGTATTTCCAGGAGCCCAACACTGATGCTTCAGGTCTTCACATTAAAGTTATTTCAGCTGCTATGCTTGCCTCTCCCTCCTCCTGCCCAATCACAGAAGCCTTTGTATTATGTAAATTAATTAACAAAATACAAAGGCTTTTCTGAAGGGCCAGGAGTGAGGAGGGCATATCTGCTCTGTGTGCCTCTCTCTCACAGCCCCAAGTGTCAGGTGTATTCTTCGGCAGAGCCATAATACCTGTCAGATATAAATAATAGAGATAAGTTCAGGAGATATTATGCACCTCCTTGAACTCATAGTGTGCCAGTACTTTTTACAGTGGAATTCAGCTTAAACAATAATCATTTATATAGTAATATCATTCACTGTTGAGTAATACAATACATACAATTACATGAGATATATAAAAGGTTTGAATTACAAATACATACAATACATGAGCTGTTGCAGTGACATACAGTTTCATAGCAAAATTTAGCAATGCTTGACAATAGAGAGTTGAAGCTTAGAACTACACGGCAGTTAGGACTGGAAGCATTGTAGAGTTCTAATATAGGAATTTCAGCAAGCTCTTATGGTTGAGCTTGGGCAACCAGCCTCCTGTTTTCCACTTTTGGTCTATGAAGCCACTTATCATAACAATGGGCCTGGGTAGTCCTTTGCCGTATCTGTCGTTGCCATGTAAATAAAATAAGCAGGTATGGCTATAGTACCTCCCAGCAGTACCTGTTCGCCACTAGACACCAGAACACTGAAGATATACTATAAATGAGGGGCATTGTAGGCCCACCCCCTCAGAGGGCATTTACTATGGTCTAATGATGAAGAAAGTTGTGCTGACATCACCCTCTGCATCACTGAGGATGGCCTACCATCGGAAGAAGATCCAAAGAGGATTCCGCAAATTATTTGAAAAAAGTAACTATTAAAAAAAAAGACTGGCTGGTATAATCCAGCAGGGGGAAGGGTCGGGGGTTGGACTTTGCAAATTGCAATTACTGAAATCCACATAACAGTTAACAGAATGGCCAGAAAGCGTGACCTCAACTAAGCTTTGACAATTTCATGCACAGTGATGGCCCATTTTTAGCAAGATGGCAAATTCCTCAACCTGCCTGCCGACTCAACCAGCAATTTTGCATGGCTTTAATGCTCACTAAATTGGCTTTCGGCAGATTTGTTGCTGCTAGCCACCAAAAAAAAAAGAGCAATTATTTGCTCCTTCTGCATTGTAGCTACTTTTGCTTGACCAAGAAGCAGCTTAGTAGTGGGGGCCCTTGAATCTTATGGGAGCCAAGAGAGGTAAGTATGTACAGCCTCGTTAAAGGAGAAGTAGTGCCAAAGCTCTTTTGGCCCCTTTTTTTTCTGTGGGTCACAGGAATGCACTCAGCCAGTCTAGGCTCTGGATCCTGGACTGAGCCCTGATCCCGGACTCATCTGATGCCTGGACCAGCAGCTGGCTCAGCCTCTGAGTGTGCAACTGAGAGCCTGAGCCAGCCATCCTCACCCCCAGCACAGCCTGGCACTTAATGAGTGCTAGAGGGACAGAGCAGAGAAAAACCGTCTTTTAACGCTTTGTTTTATTTACATACTTCTCCTTTAGCCATTAGATTATTCATCCTTTGGAGAAAATTGACAAAATACATTTCTATAGGAATTCCACCTGGAGACACATAATTTATTGAGTGACCTAACAGCTTTATTGGACAATAATTAACCACTTAAGGACCGGTAGATTTACCCCCTTCATGACCAGGCCATTTTTTGCGATACGGCACTGCGTCGCTTTAACAGACAATTGCGCGGCCGTATGATGATGTACCCAAACAAAATTTAAAGGGGTTGTAAAGGAAAACATTTTTTTTCATAATAAGCATCCTTTACCTGCAGACATTCCTTTTTTTCACTTCCTCATTGTTCGTTTTTGCTCAGAAGTTGCTCTATTTCTTCTCTGTTCTGTTCACTTCCTGCTTGTCTGATTGTTACTCACCACCGTGAAGGGAGACTTTACTGCTGTGGTCAGTGACATACTCGCCCCCTCCTGGGAACTACATCTGTGTGGCAGGCCGCTCTCTACGTGTTGGAGACTTCAAGGAGGTGTGAATTACTGGGCGTGCCGCAATTCATACTAGGAAATGTAGTTCTTACATGAACGAGCGCCGCAAACCAGGAAGTGAATGAGAGAAAAGAAACTAGAACGCAAGGTGATATAGATGAAGGAATTTAATAGGTATTTACTCATTTTTTAACAGAATCATTACACCAGTGTTCTGTCCTCGGGACCCACTTTTGCTAACAGACAGGTGATATAATTTGCTCTTAGTGATTGCAGTGTTCTAGGTCTCATTTCACCAAGGTAACACTTAAATCCTGGCCTGTTGGTGGGTCCTGAAGACAGGAGTTGACAACCACTGCATTACACTATTCTGTCTGTCTACCTTGCAGACATAAATTTTAGGATTAAAACTCCTTTACTCATGTGCGGACCGTGCATTTTCAAGGTCCCTATGAGACTTTGACGGGTATGCGGATGAATATGTAATCATCCGTCAGTGACAATTTTTATTCCGTCTACTCATGCCGTGTTCCCGCTCCCCCATGGTCTCTGAACTGAGCAGACAGACACACACGGGGCGGACATACTCCGCCCCGTGTGAAAGGGGCAGGCCGCGGTTTTTATTTACAAACAAAAAAAGGGCAACAGTTTTCTACGCTATAACAAATATCCCCCCAAAAATATATATATATAATATTATATATATATAAAATAATTTCTTCCTGTTAGGGAGACTTCAAGGATCGGTTTGTGGTGTGATTCATTACTGGAGTGGGCGAAATTTTGCAAGTGCGCAATTCATACTAGGAATTCAAATGTAGTTCTTACGTATGAACGAGCATGCCGCAAATCCCCATTCAGGAAGTGACGCGATGACGACGCCTATACTTAACAAGAATCTTTACTATCGCTTCCGGAACGCGTAAAAGGTCGCGCCCGAAAAAGATCGTATAGATGAAGCGGGAAATTTATTATGGGTATTTACTCACCCGGCGTTTCTTGTTTTTTTACAGAAAACTCATCAGGCTGGCGGCGGATACTCCAGAGATGATGAAAAAAAATGTCGTTTTTTAAAACGTCATTTAAATTGATCGTGTGTGGGCAAAACGTCGTTTTTTGTCTTAAAAAAAACGACCCCAAAAAAATTCCAACATGCTTGAATTTTTTGTGTCGTTTTTCAAAACGTCGTTTTTTGTTTCACAAAAAGTCACCGTGTGTAGCAAATACGTAGTTTAAAACGACGTTTTTCAACCCGCGCATGCCCAGAAGCTAGTTATGAAGCGAGCTTCAATGGAAAAGAGTGGTGAACGTAACCTCGCTTTTTGTGAAAAAAACGATGGTGTGTATGCAACATCGTCTTTGAAAGTGACGTTTCAAAAACGTCGTTCTTTACTTCACAGAAATCGTCGTTTTTTGAATCTGAATCTGGCCCATAGTGTCTACAAAATAGAGAATATATTTATGGTGTTTTTATTATTATAGTTTTTTTTAGTAGTAATGGCGGTGATCTGCGATTTGTAGCGGGACTGTGACATTGCAGGGGACAGATCAGACACCTAACTGACATTTTTGACACTTTTTTGGGAACCAGTGACATTACTAATAGTGTTGCTCACGAATATTCGCATTGCGAATATTCGCTACGAATATTGCATATTCGAGTATTCGCGAATAACACGAATATCGCGGCGAATATTCGCTATTTCGAATATTCGTATTTTTTCAATTTTTTTTTTTAGAACAGATCACATCCTAGAGATCCCCATCGACGTCTAAGGCCGCGTACACACGAGGGGATATGTCCGCTGAAAACGGTCCGATGGACCGTTTCAGCAGACATCTCCGCTCGTGTGTATGGGCTAGCGGACAGATTTCTCCACCCGACAGATTTCAAAGCAAGCTTTGAAATCTATCCGGTGGGAATCTGTCCGCCCGACATGTCTGCTGGTTAGTACACTTACCAGCAGACATGTCGGCTCCCACCACCGCCGCGCCGCTGCCGAATGGATTCGGCGCATGCGCGGAAGTGTTTTACTTCCTGGTGCGGTGACGTGGCGGTGACGCGGCGGCGTCAACGTCACCGCCGCGTCACCACTACGTCACCGCGCCGTCCGGCGGCGGGGAATTTGATCCGATGGTGTGTACACGCCATCGGATCAAACTCCCGATCGGACATATCCGATGGAAATGGTCCGCGGACCGTTTTCATCGGATATATCCGATCGTGTGTATGGGGCCTAAAAGCATTGCTGGTATGATTAGAGACCTTGGGCCGAGTAGCTGCATTGCTCATTTTATATTGCCGAAAAATAGCAATGCGATTATTCGGCAATAGCGATATCGCGCGATTATTTTGTATTGTAATATATCACGAATATTCTGAGCCAATCAGAGTGCTCCATTCCGCATTTCTCGAAATTTCGCAATTATTTTGTATTGTGAAATATCACAAATATTCTGAGCCAATCAGAGTGATCCATTCCGCATTTCTCGAATATTCGCAATTATTTTGTATTGTAATATATCACGAATATTCTGAGCCAATCAGAGTGCTCCTTCCGCATTTGCCGAATATTCGCAATTATTGTGTATTGTAATATATCACAAATATTCTGAGCCAATCAGAGTGCTCCTTCCGCATTTGCCGAATATTCGCAATTATTGTGTATTGTAATATATCACGAATATTCTGAGCCAATCAGAGTGCTCCTTCCGCATTTCTCGAATATTTCGCAATTATTTTGTATTGTAAAATATCACGAATATTCTGAGCCAATCAGAGTGCTCCTTCCGCATTTGCCGAATATTCGCAATTATTGTGTATTGTAATATATCACGAATATTCTGAGCCAATTTCAGAGTGCTCCTTCCGCATTTGCCGAATATTCGCAATTATCGCATGTCGCATTCGCAATAGCGAAATTTCGCAATCAGTGCTCCTTCCGCATTTCTCGAATATTCGCAATTATTTTGTATTGTAAAATATCACGAATATTCTCCAAAAAATCAGAGTGCTCCATTCCACATTTCTCGAAATTTCGCATTCGCATTCGCAATTCGCATTCGCATTCGCAATAGCGAAATTTCGCAATCATTTCATTTCCAAAAAATATCACGAATATTCGTATTTAGCAAATATATCTCGAATATTCGACTATATATTCGAGATATATCGCAAAATCGAATATGGCATATTCTGCTCAACACTACTCTCCATTCGCTGATTGACTCCCCCCGCTGGCCAGTAGGCAGGTTGAGATTAGGAACTTTGGCGTTTTTTTGCTCAAGTTTAGGAGCTGCCAGTTTATATGAAGCCTTTAACTTCTTGAGGCCCGCGCTATAGCCGAATGATGGCTACAGCGCAGACCTGAAATTCCAACAGGACATCAAAAGACGTCCGCCCCTTTGGGCGTTCCCCGCACGTGCTCCAGAGCGCGCAGCGGGGAAATTCTAATCTGGCCGTGTCCCTTGGACACAGCCAATCACAGATCACGGCAAATGGCCAATCAGAGTGACTATGCGATCTGTGCGGCCAATGGGAGATGATCTCAAATGTAAACATATGAGATCATCTCTCATTGCCGGCTCACACAGCATTCTGTCACTGTTAGGGAAAGAGGAGACCGATCTGTGTCCCTTGTACATAGATCGGTCACCTCCCCCAGTCACCCCCCTCCACCTACAGTTAGAACACTATACAGGGAACATATTTAACCCCTTCCTCACCCCCTAGTGGTTAACCCCGTCAATGCCAGTCACATTTATACAGTAATTAGTGCATATTTATAGCAGTGATCGCTGTATAAATGTGAATGGTGCCAAAAATGTGTCAAAAGTGTCCGATGTGTCCGCCATAGAGTCGCAGTCCCAATAAAAATTGCAGATCGCCGCCATTACTAGTAAAACAAAAATAATAATAAAAAA
The DNA here is from genome assembly GCA_029574335.1 of Rana kukunoris. Lineage (NCBI taxonomy): Eukaryota > Metazoa > Chordata > Amphibia > Anura > Ranidae > Rana > Rana kukunoris. The sequence goes on along the minus strand of CM056049.1, from coordinate 44,262,303 downwards.
AATTATGTCACCTATTTTGTAGGCGCTATAACTTTTGTGCAAACCAGTCGCTTATTGCTAATTTTTTATTTTTTTTTCAAAAATATGTAGAATACGTATCGGCCTAGACTGAGAAAAAAAATGTTTTGTTTTTTTAAATTGGGCTATTTATTATAGCAACGAGTAAAATATATTGTATTTTTTTTTTTTAATTGTCGCTCTTTTTTGTTTATAGCGCAACAAATAAAAACCGCAGAGATGATCAAATACCACCAAAAGAAAGCTCTATTTGTGGGGGAAAAAAGGTTGGAAATTTTGTTTGGGAGCCACGTCGCACGAACGCGCAATTGTCAGTTAAAGCGATGCAGTGCTGGAAGCTTAAATTTCACCTGGACAGGAGGGGGGTATATGTGCCCAGTAAGCAAGTGGTTAAAAGGTTTCTGTTCTTGGGACAAGCTTTTAACAGACAGGAAGTGAGGGGAAATCTGCAACAGGGAAATGGACAACAATAAAAAGCTGACTTTAGGGGAGGTTTGTGCCTTCCGTACCTGAATAGGAGAATAGGACCTCCCATCCTGGGGACATTCTTTTTTACCAAACTGTAAGTAAAGGAATGTCCCAAAAGGAACCTCAGGAGGCAGTAAAACCTGATAAGAGTTCTAATGCTTCCCCATGCTATCCAAAACTAAAAGAAATACTGTACTTTATTAAAGGCAAGGTTGACATCCTCACCATGCTGTACATAGCCTGTGCTGAGAATAGATCCATGGGAGGGACCCAGCAGGCTCCACCCACTTCAGGCTGCCTGTAGAAAACGACAGGAGGGGGCGGAGACAAGACAAGTCACCCTACACAAGGAGAGAGAGCAGCAGTGACTAGTCTTTATTACAGGAAGCTCTTCACAGAGGGAAAGTCTCACACCAGATTACTGCACAGATCTGGAAAAAATAAACAAAAGCACACCAAGAATCAAAAAACAAAATTAATTTAAACAATAGTTGTTCTACTATAATGATGAAATTGCATACACTATTTACAATACCCATCTAATGATTTATTTGGGTTTGAAATAGACTTGTGGGGGCAATCATTTAACCACCTCCCATATAGTAAAATGACGGATACAAGGTGTCTCTCTTGTTCTGGGATGATGTCATATGACGTCCCACTCTCGGCATGCTTGCGCAGCGATCGGCGGCATGCTGTGTCCATGGGAGACGACGCACCCCCAATTCGTTAAAGAGTCGATGATGTGGCTCTTTACTCATGACATCAGATGTGTCTAATCACAGCTGATCACATGAAAACAAGGAAATGCCGGTTATTGGCTTTCCTCTCCTCACACTGACAGCGTGAGGAAAGCTGATCAGCGACATTTCCTCACAGGGGAGATCTGCACAGATAAGCAGGGCACTGATTATCACTGCAGCCCCAACCGTGCCTAACAGTGATGCCAATTAGTGCCCAACAGTGATGCTAGTCTGTATACATCAGTGATGCCAATCAGTGCCTGTTCATCAGTGCCACCCATCAATGATACTCATCAGTGTGGATCAGTGCCACCTATCAGTGCTGCCTATCAGTGCCGCCCTCTAAAAGTCCTTCAGTGCTGCATATTAGTGCCACCTCATCAGTGCCGTCTCATCAGTGCACATCTATGAAGGAGAAAAATTACTTATTTGCAAAATGTTCTAACTGAAACAAAGATTTTTATTTTTTATTTTTTTAGCAAAAAATATAAAATCCAGTGTTATTAACCACTTAAGGACCGCCGCATGTACATTTACGTCGGCAGAATGGCACAGACAGGCACATCAACGTATATATACGTTGGTGCCTTGGGGGGGATCGGGGGTCCGATCGGACCCCCCCCCCGTACATGCGGCGGTCCGCGCGGCTGCAGGAGCGATCCGACAAGTGGCTATCCGTTTTCACCCGCCCCCTCCGGATCGCTCCCAGCCAATGCGCGCGCCCGCCCGCCCTGTCACTTCCTCCTCCTGTGTAAACACAGGAAGGAGGAAGCGACGTGATCTCTCCCTCGGCGTTTGTTTCAAGCGCCGCTGAGGAGAGATCACAACACAACAAGTAAGTCTGCACCAACAGCACACTTACACACAGACACAAACACATTTAACCCCCGCGATCGCCCCCCCCCCCTCCCCCCTGTCACAGTGTCACTGAATGCAGTAATCATACATGTATGATTACTGTATTTAGTGTCAGTGTGACAGACAGTGTGACAGTCAGTCAGTGTTAGTGTCAGGGTAGCCCCCCCACCCCCCCAATAAAGTTTTAACCCCCTGATCACTGCCCTAGTTAACCCTTTCACTCCCTATTGCCAGCATCACTAAGCGATCATTTTTCTGATCGCTGTATTAGTGTCGCTGTTCCCGCTAGGTAGCTATTTTTTTTTTAATGCGATTTTTTTTTTACTAAAGACATGTGGCTAAATAAATTTTGGCCTAAATGTTTGACTAAAATTTAGTTTATTGGTTTTTTATTATAACAAAATGTAAAAAATATTGATTTTTTTCAAAAATGTCGCTCTATTTTTGTATATAGCGCAAAAAATAAAAATCGCAGAGGCGATCAAATACCACCAAAAGAAAGCTCTATTTGTGGGAAAAAAAGGACGCAAATTTTGTTTGGGAGCCACGTCGCACGACCGCGCAATTGTCTGTTAAAGCGACGCAGTGCCGAATCGCAAAAACCCCTTGGGTCATTTGCCAGCGTATTGGTCCGGGTCTTAAGTGGTTAAATACCACCAAGAGAAAGCGCTGTAAAAAAAAAAAGATAAAAATGTATAAATAGTGGGTACAGCATTGCATGACCACATGATTGTCAATCAAAATGCGACAATGCTGAAAGCTGAAAACTGGCCTGGGCAAAAATGGGGGTAAAAGTGCCCAGTATTGAAGCAGTTAAAGACTGTGTATAGTGCTAAATTGTTTGAAACTTAGAAAATAATCAATTTGGCAGTCTTTTTATGTGCCAATAAAGGTATTTGGGACATACATCATGGTACAGTTTGCTTGGCAATGTCCACAACTTTGCCACTCTTAAAATATGTATCACCAGGCCTGTGTGATGTACATTAAAACGGCCCCTTGTATTCTCCAGGGTCACATGTGACAGCACAGGAATGCAATTACAAGACAGTTGTCACTCTAACATGAAGTGCCTGAACACGGACCTTCAAGGCAGGATCGTCAGGTATTGATTTCATGGAAACTGCAGATTTTAAATAGATTGAACACTTGTAAAACTTTATTCACATGTTAACTCTGATGTGAGATGTTGCAAATCTGCAGGACACTGTTAAAATTCATGTGGACGGATCTTCTAGTCAAATGCTGCATTTTCCATTAGAATGCATACAGATGCATGTGACAGCATGAGGCCAAACTTACCTTAAAGCGGAGTCCCAGCGGAAATATGACTTTTAAGAAAAAAACACCCCTAGAATACTCATGCCTCGTGCAATGTAACAAAGGTATGCTGTAAATTATACCCAGTTTTCTATTTGTGCAGCATCGTGGGCATCTGAAGCCACAGTGTCCTTCTTCCTGGATTCCGTTTATGCTGGCCACCCAGCATGCACCTGCCAATCTTGCACATGTACAGGGCGGTGCAATCTTGGTCAGCTTGACATGGCACAGAGATTTTTCATAGACGCCAATGTTAAATGTTACAGGAGCAGTGCCATGCCAAGCTAACCAAGATTTTTCATAGACGCCAATGTTAAATGTTACTGGAGCTGTGGCAAGCTGAGCAAGAATTTCCATAGACGCCAATGTTAAATGTTGCGTAAGCAGTGCCATGTCAAGCTGACCAATATTTGTCATAGACCCCAATGTTAAATGTTACAGGAGCAGTGCCATGCCAAGCTAACCAAGATTTCCAATAGACACCAATGTTAAATGTTGCTGAAGCCGGTACCAAGCTGAGCAAGAATTTCCTCAGATGCCAGTCTTAAATGTTGCAGGAGCAGTGCCATGCCAAGCTGACCAATATTTTTCATAGACGCCAATGTTAAATGTTACGGGAGCAGTGCCATACCAAGCTAACCAAGATTTTACATAGACGCCAATGTTAAAGGGGTTGTAAAGGATTTTTTTCCCCTAAATAGCTACCTTAGTGCAGTCCTCCTTCACTTACCTCATCCTTCGATTTTGCTTTTAAATGTCCTTATTTCTTCTGATAAATCCTCACTTCCTGTTCTTCTGTTTGTATCTCCACACAATAATGTGAGGCTTTCTCCCTGGTGTGGAATGTCGTGCTCGCCCCCTCCATTGAGGGGGGAGAGAGTGAGCAGGAGAGTCAGGACACTCACTAACACACAGCTCCTTTCTCTATCTAGAACATAGAGAGCGTCCTGACTCTCCTGCTCACGCCCTCAAGGGAGGGGGCGAGCATGACACTCCACACCAGGGAGAAAGCCTCGCATTACTGTGTGGAGTTACAGACAGAAGAACAGGAAGTGAGGATTTCTCAGAAGAAATAAGGACATTTAAAAGCAATATGGAAGGATGAGGTAAGTGAAGGAGGACTGCACTAAGGTAAAGGAAGCTATTTAGGGATTTTTTTTTTACCGTTACAACCCTTTTAAAGTGTTTTTTTAGTTTAATGTGTAATGCATAGTAACACACATGTCATTGAAACACTCACTTGCTAGCCGCTTATACTCGTTTTCCTTCGTTTGCCATAAGAAAGAAGAAGTTTTAAAATTTCATCCTGGCGTTTTCCATCTTGCTTGTGGGCATCGTGAAGCCCACAAACAAAGACTTCCTGGTAGCAGATAGTGCGATAATACAGTACAGATCGTCTGCAGGGAATCTAGACACATCACTCCCAGGAGACATTGCGTACAGCACCCACAGCACACTAGGGCATCGGGAAAAACAAACGACACGCCCACTCCCTCGGAGAATGATACCCGGAAGCTACAATAAATGCTTCTGAATGAAGGTAAAGTATGAATTACGGGAAAAAAAAAACAAGGATTCTATATGTATTAGGGCTGCTGATCTTACTCATATGAAGTTCACATTTAGGGTGAACCTCCGCTTTAAATGTTACTGAGCCGTACCAAGCTGAGCAAGAATTTCCATAGACACCAATGTTAAATGTTGCGGGAGCAGTGCCATGCCAAGCTGACCAAGATCTCCCAGGATCTCTAAAGGAGGAATTGAAATTAGATATAGGCATAAATCTGGTAAGTGAACAGAAAAAATAAAAATAAGTTGCCAATTAATTTTAAGGATGCACATTAGTGCTGCAGCATGGTGAGGAGTGAAAAATGTGAGTGGAACTCCACTTTAATTGGACACGTGTCCAAAAAATGTCAGATGCAACCTCTAAACTGCCACAAATACTGCTCAGTTGAAAACAGTGGGACTTGTATTGACTTGAATTGCATTCCAAATGCACATCAACATGAGTCCATATGATGCAAGATGAGATACCTGCATGCTGCGTAAGAGGCCTTTCAAGGTTCTCCTATATGTGATCCCTTCCCCCCCTCTTTCTGCTTTGCCAACCAATCAGGTTATTGTCATAAGTAGTTATGAGCGGAATACGCCATATTCGATTTCGCGATATTTCGCGAATATTTCGAAGAATATTCGCGAATATTCGTTAATATCGAATATTCGTGATATTTTATAAAAAAAAAAAAAAAAAAATTGCGAATTTTCGCCAATGCGAATTTTCGCTAATGCGAATTTTCGCTAATGTGAAATTTCGCGATTTTTTTTTTTTTTATAAAATATCACGAATATTCGATTTTTTACGAATATTCGGTATATTTTATATAAAAAAAAAGCGAAATTTCACATATGCGGTTGCGAATATTCGTTAATATCGAATATTCGTGATATTTGATAAAAAAAAAATTGCGAATTTTCGCTATTGCGAATTTTATTGCGAATTTTTTTGCGAAATTTGAAAAATATCGAATATTCGAAATAGCGAATATTCGCCGCGATATTCGAGATATTCGCGAATACTCGAATATGCAATATTCGTAGCGAATATTCGCAATGCGAATATTCGTGAGCAACACTAGTCATAAGACACAATCACTGTATAGGGAGAACTGCACAGCACTTCATCGTTTTAATCTGTTCTAAATTTAACAATCTGAATGCACAGGATGGGAAGGAAAGTTCCATAAAGACGGGGATGACATTAATTTGCCTGCTTGGTAGAAACGGCAGCATGTTGTCCTCTTATAACAGCCCACAAATATCCCCATAAACTGCTGGAATTTGAAAGACTTTTCAATCTGAGATAAGCTTAAAGACTCGCTAATCCACAGAATCTCTACAAATGCCGTGTATTTGTCTGAAGCTCGGAAGTCTACAAGCTGTTGAGACTCGGCTGCAAAGCAAGATGTACGCCGTCACGTGAGCAGAGAACTGCATATCCTATGCACATCCTAACTGCGCAGCCCATCGTGCATCAGTGTTTTAAATTACTCTATTAGGGCTTGTTCACACTAGGGGTTGAGGGGCGGATGAGCCACATTTTTACAGCCCCCCCAACTGCTCCCTCATTAGCTGCACATGCCGTGGTAGGAATTATACCCCCTGCCACTTTCAGTGGGCATAGTGACAGCAGATCGTCATTCATTTAAATGAATGGAGTTGCTCTTTAAGTGCCTTGCAACCCTCATGTAATGCACGTAGTTGCTGAACGCATGTGTGGGGTTCAAGGGGGTAAAGCAGGCAACGAGAGACGAAACAACATCCCCTCACTGTCTGTCAAATGTCACTCTTAAAGCAGGGTTCCACCCAAAAGTGGAAATTCCACTTTAAGTACCCCTCGCCCCCTGACATGCCACAATTGGCATGTAATTTTTTGGGGGTGGGGAGCGGGTACCTAGTTTTGATAAGTACCCAGCTCCTACTTCCTAGTCTGGCCGCCTAGGTGACTCATCTTCTCCTCCTAGACGACCCCTCCCTCCCTTCAATCTCCTGGGACACGCTACATGTCCCAGAAGATTGCCTGGCCACAGACAGAGCACAGCAGTGACCCGCACATGCGCAGTGCGCAGCCGGCTGTGAAGCCGTAAGCTGTCACAGCCGGGCGCCCACTAGGGTGACCACGTGTCCCTGATTGCCCGGAACAGTGCCGCATTTTGCAGGTCTGTCCCGGGCACCTACATTCCAGGACAATACAGTGTCCCGGAATGAAACTGACACAGCCACCCCTCGGGCCAATCTGATGCCCCAAAAACGTTGCCACATCAACGCTTTACGCAGTACTTGTCCTGGCCGGGAATGCCCGCCCCCTGTTTGTGATTGGAGAAATCATAAATCCCGCCCCTTGTGTCCAATCACTGTGCTGTGATTCATTATAGCACAAGCTGATTTTTGGGAAGGGGTGTCCCTGAATTGTAGTTTGAAAAAGTGATCACCCTAACACCCACACTTACAATGCCAGCATCACGGAGAAAAGAGGAAGACGAGCGAGGCTTTGGGCGCCCACATCGCTTAAAGTGGTTGTAAACCCTCATTTTACACTTTAGCTCATTCTAATCTACACTGATAAGGCTGCAGATATGTGCCTGTGAAAATCCAGTTTTCTTATAATCCATTCTGCTGTCAAAAGGGCCCTTACTAGGAGGGAGGAGGGTGGCAAACTTCTGCCAATAAGTGCAGACACCAGAAATTGCACATTCCTGTAGCACCTGCCTAAACCCTCCACCATGGCAGAATCTCAGGCCTAGATGGGCAGACAAAGCCACAATACTTTCTAAGAGTGCCAAAGCTTGCCTCCTCCTGTACGCTCCTACTGACAGGTTAGGCTGCCCATCATAATAATGGGTAAGTAAGAATGCAGATGTGTGAGGGACTTAATGGCAACCTGTAACACCATTCAGAGATGTTCCAGTGGCCTGCAATACGGCCATGACAGTAAGATTTCGGAGGCTGCTGAAGGTGCCTTTTAAGCCTCGTACACACGCTTAGATTTTTGGACAACCAAACGTCCATTTTTTTGTGGCATGCTAGTCTCATGTCGAAAGTGAAGCGGTTACTCCCAATACGAAAATTTTCGTACAACGTCATGTGTTGAATAGTTTTATATATATATATTCTTTCGTTTCTGAGCATGCATAGTCTTGCTCTTAATATTTTTTTTAAATGAAATGAAAATCAAACTTTGAGTTCATATCCGACAAAAATTTTATAGTCTGTACATCCAGCTTTTGTCTGATGAAAAAGCAAAATCGTCTGTTGAAAGCACAATATTAACGATCTGAAAATTGGCAGACAGCTCATTGTACACATTTTTCCATCCGCTTTTCGTATCGCGTGTAAGGGCCTTAAGACTCACCAAACATGAAAGCCCTTGGCTCAAGTGATGGCATTGGTATTGGTGGTGGTATTAGTATTGGTATTGGTGGTGTTATTGGTAGTATTGGCCTACATACCAATACTTTATGATTTGGTTTTTGGGGAGTGGGTTAAAAGGTGTGTTAAAAGCTTGCCAGCCCACCAGATTAAAGCGAACCTGCAATAGAAAAGGTTAAATTCTCACCTTTACTTGCTCTCTTGCAGAGATATTCAAAACCTCTAGGTGTGTCAGATATCTTATCTCCCTGGTTGCTGTGGTTAGTCCCCACTGGAGGAATCATGGCACCCAGCATGGGACACAATGTTTGATACGCAGTAAATGTTGTATAACGTGTTGCCACCTTTTCTTCAAGTCAAACCCGAACACTTTAACGGTGCTCAGCAATTTTTTGATTACTCTGTACCATGTTGACTCTTCACACCCCAATATGCATTAACTGACCAGGGCTGCAAAGTCTGTGCATTGAGTGCCAGTTACTTTCATACACCCCTTTACCTATTAAATACCTTCAGAACAGACATGGCAAAGTCAGAAGAACTTTTTTTTATTTTCCCATGCAGTGAGCTGTTCCCACACTGCATGGGTTAACTGCTCATTTTTGTCTACTGGATTGAAGAGCGAAGCTATACTTACCTAATCCGCCGATCCTCCGAGAGCAAGACTGGTTCCCACAGCTCATGCCCCCTGCAAACTAGCAGTCCTGTGAAAAGACTGTTCCTGACGTCATCACGCCCATCAGCTCTATTTTAAAGAAGAAGTTGAAACTGAACTTTTAACCCCCTGGCAGAAAAAACTTCTCTGTAAGCAGATTACATCTTGGAGGTCTGTCTGTGTCCTTTTCCCATGCAGCAGACTAAGACTGGGCAGAGCCCCCCCCCCTTTTATTTGCAACACAGGGAGAGATGCAGAGCTCAGAAAAAGTGCAGGGACTGCATTATTCCTTTCCTCCCAACTGGGGAAGCCAGCTGTCTAACAGTAGGCAACCTGTCAAGTACAACTGGTTCACAAAAGGTGTTAAAATGTCCATCTACAGTGTATCAAACTAAAATATACATCCCTAACAGGTGGGGGGTCTTCAACTCTATCAATCACCTACATATAATGCCATTTTTATTATATCTCCACCCTGGCGATTTGAATATATTTCAAATCTTCCACCAAAAAACCTGAACAGTTTACACCTGTTCCAACCTTTGTGGCTCCATAAGATTGGATTATGTTATTATGAACAGAGTGCTGGTATTACAAACTTTTACATCTCCCATCATGCTCTTGGACTATCAACATCTGCCATTACATCATGGTCACTGAATTACACTGAATAGGTTACCTGTGTGGCTATAAATTCTAATTCTGCCATTCAGTGGAACAGAGGAAGCTATTTGGATTGACAAAATGTCTACAGTATACAAGGATGTTAGGCGTACTTATACTCTTTGAGAGGTAAAGAGGACACATGAGCTACAAAAACAAATACCATATAACTGTCTATAGCAGGTTTCATTCATTATGCTTCTGCATTGGTGCTCACAAAGTGATCACAATTCATAAATATTAAAAGCTCCCCATATTGCTTTTTTTTTTTTTTCCACATCAGACTAGACCAGGGTACAGACTGAAGACCAGCTCATACAACCTTCCGCCCTTCGCTTCCCCCTGTAGTCATGGCATCATTTGTGGCTTCTCATCATATCTTTTTTTTTTTTCTTTGTTTATTTATTTTTGCCTTATTATTTTCCTTTTTTTTCCTTTTTTTCCTTTTCTTTGTTTTATTTTTGTTGGGAGTTGTTACATATATATATATATTCCTCCCCCCCCCCTCCATCTCGTCGTTTCCACAGTCTCCCCCCCTGGGGTTCCCTTTCTCTCTCTTCTTTTATATCACTCTTAAGTTTTCAGCAAAGCTCCAGGTTTTTTTAAATTCCTTCCAGGTACCCCATTTGTCTCTTGGATCCCCATTATCTTCCACCCCTCCAATTCTCAACTCCTCCCTCCTATGGGTTTCCTCTACTGCGTCGATCCACTCCCACACCTGGGGGCTTTCCTTTTCCCTCCATTTTTTAGGTATTAACCTTTTTGCCGCATTTAAAAGGTGTGGGGTCAAGGATTTTTTATATTCCTCTATAGGAACGGCTCCCCCATGAAAGAGGATAACCCAAGGGTCTTCCACAATCTCTTTTTTTGTTATTTCCTTAATCAGGGTTAATATTTTTTTCCAATAGTTTTTGATCTTAGGGCAGTTCCACCATATATGGGCCATTGTCCCTCTAGATGAACAGCCTCTCCAGCAGTCGGCTGACTCCCCTCCTCTATATTTATTAATTTTGTCTGGGGTGGCATACCATCCTGTAATTAGTTTATAGTTCATCTCGGCCGTTCTAACGTCTATTGCTGATGAATGGGTTAAGTTTATAATTCTTTCTACAGTCGTCTTTCTCCTAGTGCTTTCCAATTCTCTTTCCCATTTTTTAATGTACCTGGGAACCCCCATCTCCTCCGCCTTCATCAGGAATTTGTATAGTTTTGAAATATTCCCTTTTGAATTTTCAGCTAAGCAAAGCTGTTCCAGGGCGTATACTCCTTCTGTTCCCTTATTGGGACCGGGAGGCTCCTGATGAAAGAGGATAGCTGTCGGTATCTCCATTCATTACACCCTGTGAGTTCTGACTTGCTTTTAATCTCTTGGAGTGACATAATTTTACCCTTTTGAGTGATGTCTTTTACCTGAATTCTATTTTTAATCCAGTTCCCACCTTCCTCTTTCAATCCTGGTGTAAAAAATGTGTTATCTTTTAAATCTATTAATGGTGAATTATATTTTGATCCTAGCTGTTTGTGAATTCTGTCCCATACCCTTAGTGCTGTCCGAGTGATTTCATGGGCATTTGTTCCCCCGCTTCTGAGGTGTGGCGGGTTCCACATTATTCTACCTAATTGTGTCCCTGCGAGTGTGCATTCCATCTTTACCCATCTTTTATCGTGATTTTCTTTAGCCCATTCTATTATGCGCGAGATTACCGAGGCGTTGTAATATTTTCTTATCTCCGGGGCTGCTAGTCCACCCTGTTTTTTTTCTTGTTTTAGAACATGAAAAGAGATTCTATGTTTCTTATTGTTCCATATATAATTCGCTAACAAGGAGTTAAGTATTTTGAAGTAGGCTTGTGGTACAGCTACGGGGAGCATCTGAAATCTATACAAGATTTTTGGCAATAATATCATCTTTACTATATTTATCCTTCCGAACCAGGAGATCGGCCGGTTCTTTATTTTCTTAATTTCGTCTTTAATTTCGTCTAATAGGGGGATATAATTTGATCTATATATTTTTTTTAGTGATTTTGTTAATTTTATTCCCAAGTACTTTATCTCTTTGCGCCAGGTAAAGTTATACGCTTTTTTAATAAACCTTTCTTCAGGCTCCTCAGTGTTGATATTTAAAATTTCTGTTTTGGACACATTCATTTTAAAGTTGGAGATCTCTCCATATTGTTTGATATTAGCCATTAAGTGAGGTAATGTAGATCTTGGGTTCCTCACAAAGAATAGCACATCGTCCGCAAAAGCGGCTAACTTGTGCTCTTCTTCTCCCATTCTTATCCCCTTGATGTTGTGGTCATTACGTATCATTGCTAGCAGGGGCTCTAGAGATAGCACAAAAAGGAGTGGAGACAGGGGGCACCCCTGCCTGGTCCCATTCCTCATTTTAAATGGTGTTGATAGGGATCCATTGATTTTCACTCTGGCCTGGGGGTGGTGGTACAGAGTTTGGATCTTCTTCCTCATCCCCGGGCCTATCCCCACCTCTTCTAATATTTGCATCATGAGCCCCCAGTCTACTCTGTCATATTGCTTTTAATACTTGAATTTGAATTGTGATCATTTTATTTTTTTATTTTTTATTTTATTATGTATATTGTTTTTTTCATTAAAACCTCTATATGACCTACACCATTGGAGCCCCCATTTTTTTCTTCTCTTTACATGCATTTGTGGAAGATAAGGTTTTTTTGAGCTCTCTCCAGTTGGTTTCCAGTACCCATGCCAGGGTTCTCACTTTCCTGAACCTGATCGTGTTTGGATGCTTGGAGGATCTTTTATGATTGCCATACCCACGGTTTACTAGGATCTTCAGTATTGGAGTAGTCGGTAGCAGATGAACATCTGGTCTTCCTGCCCTTTCCTGGGTTGACGACATCTGACTGCCTAGGAGGTAGACTCCATTTTCTTCTGGACTTCCAGTGACATCTCTGTGGGACATTCCAAGCTCGATCGATCCATTGTCGTACAACATTTGGGTCCAACGGTTGCAGTAAGAGCATATGTATTCCACCTCATATTTGAAGATTTCTGTTGGGAAGTTCCTTGACATCTCATGACATCTTCCTCGTTTTATTTTTTATGGACACTATATTACATTTCTGTTTATATTGTTAAAAAAAGAAAAAAAAGTCGCATACCCTACAGTGAACAACGTAACTAAAGCAGCAACTTAAAAAAGTTATACAACATAAATAATACAAGAAAAAACAGGGGAGTCGCGCTAAACAAATGAGTGATATGTCTCATGAAAAACATAAATATCAAAAATAAACATACATGATGAATTAAATGAATAACACAACCATGTGCAAGAGAAAATAAATAAATAAATAAAAATAATAATAATAGTCCAAACAAAGTTTGGTGATATTACACCAATAACTGGCGATAAGTAAAGTGAAGGAAAATGAGTCCAAAATGTGCAGCAGAAACGTATTGATTCCTCAATAGTGTTGGTTGACAAACGCTGTGATGAAGGGACAAAACAAAGCACCACCACCAATGGAAACCACTGACCCTTACCAGAGCCTGCGATCCCTATCGGGATCGGATGATGCAGGGTTCAAAACAAAATCAAACAGCAGAAACCCGGGCGTCTTAAATGGCATAGAGGGTCCTCAGCAATCACCAGTAGGATCTGGGCATATAGAAACAAAAGGGCTCACATAGTGTAAGATCGTATCAACAGTTTCATGTAAAAAGTGGAATTACACTTACATTTGGTAAAAAAACGATAGCATTAAAAACAATAAGCCGGCCGGCTCTTCAGAATGTGTGTCTGTCCTAAACAGATGATGCGGTGACGTCAGCACGTCTCCTCCTGACGTTTCGTCACTAGGGGAATTGATCACGGGATTAGGAGAACGTTCTGCGTCACCGCATAAGTACAACAGGTGGGCGGAGATAGCCTAGACACAAATCTCGGACGGCCACATTTTGTTGTGGGGAAATTTTTGCCATTACATCCTTTGTGTCACAATATATTTTCACACCCCATTAGGTGTATACAGCCATTGCTTTTTGGCTCACACGTAGCGCTACATTACCATCCACACTTGTACTAAATGGTGTTGGTAAATCTGAAGACAAAAATCTACAGAAAATCTAATAGGGCCAGATTCACGTACAGCCGCGTATCTTTGTGCGGGTGTAGCGTATCTCATTTACACTACGCCGCCGTAACTTTGAGTGGCAGGTGCCGTATTCTCAAAGAACTTGCGCCTAAAGTTACAGCGGCGTAGCGTAAATGGGCCGGCGTAAGCCTGGGTAATTCAAAGTAGGCTTGGAGTGGGCGTGTTGTATGGTAATCGACCATGACCCCACGTAAATGACGTTTCTAATGAACGGCGCATGTGCCGTCTGTGGACGTATCTCAGTGCGCATGCTCAAAATTACGCCACAAATAATCATTGGTTTCGACGTGAACGTAAAGCCCTATTCGCAAACGTTTTACGCAAACGACGGAAACGACGGAAAGTTTGGCGCTGTCCCGACGTCCATACTTAACATTGTGTTCGCCTCATATAGCAGGGGTAACTTTACACAGAAGCGCCACCTAGCTGCCAGCTTAAATATGCAACTAAGATACGACGGTGTAAGAGACTTACGCCGGTCGTATCTAAGCAAAATTCCAGCGTATCTTGCTTTCTAAATACAGAAAAAGATTTGCCAGCACATTCTAGAAGTTACGGGGGTAGATTCACATAGATCAGCGGATCTTTTGATCCGCGTGATCTATCTTATTTACGATCCGCCAGCGCCAGTTTTTGAGGCAAGTGCTGTAATCAGAAAGCACTTGCCTCGTAAGTTGCCCTGGCGGATCGTAAATCCCCCGGCGGAGTTTACTATTTAAATCAGGCGCATCCCCGCGCCGATCGTACTGCGCATGCCCCGCCGGCTAAATTTCCCAGCGTGCATTGCTCCAAATGACGTCGCAAGGACGTCATTGGTTTTGACGTTAACACAATTTACGTATGGCCGTATTCGCGAACGATTTACGCGGGAACGACGGCCATACTTAACATAGGATACGCCGCAGTTACCCCTCATATAGCAGGGGTAACTATCCGCCGGAAAAAGACGAACACAAACGACGTAAAAAAAAAAACGACGGCCAGACGCTCGTTTCTGATTCGGCGGTTCTCCTCATTTGCATAGTCGTCGCGTAGAAAAACGGAAGCGCCACCTAGCGGCCGGCGGGAGATTGCAGCCTAAGATCCGACAGTGTAAGTCACTTACACCTGTCTGCTCTAAGGGAGATCTATGCGGAACCTGATTCGATGAATCAGCCGCAAAGATCCGAGCGTCGGATCTCTACTGATACACCGTTGTATCTCTATGTGAATCTACCCCACGCTTCGTATCTCGAGATACGCCGACGTAACTTCTTTGTGAATATGGCCCATAGTGTTTATGGGGTCTTACTACTGAGGCCACTTTCACACGGGCCACATCTGGATTTTCTAGGCAGGGAATCTGTCTGCTTATCTCCTGCTGAACTGAGTGGAGCAGCTGGGTAACAGGTCCCTTTCCGCTCCACTAATGCAGAGTGAACAACGAGGATCCAGTCCTTTCTGCTTCATGGCAGTCAAATGTAAAAGGACCAGTTGTTCATTTACACCTGACTGGACTCCAATCTGATCCAGCCAGATGAAAAGGAAACAGATCCAGTTTTTGCCAGATCGGATCAGATGTAGCCTGGGTGAAAATGAACACAAGTCTGTTTACATCCAACTGCCCAAAAAGGAGCATGGAGGGTCCAATCGAGTCTGCCCGAAAAACCAGATAGATGGACCCAATTTGACCACTCCTGTGAAAGAGGCCTGAAAGCAATATTGTGGCTGCCTAGTTATCCTTTTCCTTCTATACTAGAAACTAAGATGTGTAATTGCCAAACCCGCCATTTTGGCTCAAAGAACCATGGTTTTTCTTACCCCTCCTGGGTGTTACATGCCACAATTTACAAGCCAACAATGTGTTCTGGTGCTGGTTCCCAACACTTTTTAGGAAGTGTACATTCGCTTTCAAACAAATCTATTCTTTCACAGACCTGACATATTTGCTTACTCTTCCTTTTCAAACCGTTTTAAACAAGACTTTGAAAAGACAAAACACAAATACTTGGCAGGCAGTTTGCCAAAAATCCTCCAGATCACAAGAAATAATCTGCCACCTACAAAGCCAAACAAACAGACTGTTCCCTTTAATCTCTTCGCTCCAAAGAAACACATGTGGAAAATGTGGGATGTATTAAACTCGAGCATCCGATTCCTATTACAATTTCTGCATCTTAGTCGTGTCTGGGGATTTTATCCATTCACCATTTTTCTCCTTTTTTAATAAAATTATATGCTAATAAAAATTTATGAAATTACTACATTCCTGGTCTCCTGAATATTGAAAAATTGGCATAGTGTTCTAGATTCTAGAGAGGATTTAGAAAATCATGACTTGAAGAGAACCTGTTCTTTGTCCGTGTCTAAAGCAGCATTTCTTAACCTTTTTACATTGGGGAACCACTGAATTAATGTTCTGGGCCCATGGAACCCCCACTGATAATTGCTTAGCTACAGCTCACAGTACATTAGTGTGATGGTTACTGGGAAAAATGCTTTTTACATTTGTAGTCATCGGGAATAATCCACCCCTTAGGGCCTTTTCACACGTACAGACCATATGTCCGCTTTTTCATCCATCCGTTTGCGGATGAAAAAGGGACTTACATTGGTCCCTATGTGATTGAGGGTGTCAGCGGCTAAACATCCACTGACACCCGTAATTGTCCGTCCTGCGCAAACATCCGATTTTGCAGACGGAAAAAAGCCCTATTTTTTTCTTCCGTCTGCAGAGCGGATCGGATGAACAAGGACACACGGTCCGTGTTCATCCGCTCCCCCATAGGGGAGAGCGGAGAAAAGACAGGGCAGTCCCTGCATAGTGTGCGGAGACCGCCCTATCATCCGACGGCTTAGCGGGGATTTACGGAGCGATCCCCGCTGAGCTTACAGACAGACGGAGGCGGATCAATACTGATCTGCCCCGTGTGAAAGGGCCCTTACATAAACCTATAACAATCATTTGTCAGTAGTTACTCATCTGAATTTGCTTATTGCTCAAGGAGCTCCTAGCATCCACTGGTGGAACCCTAGGTTGAGAAAGGTTTGTGTAAAAGGCTTTGGCCATGTCTAAAATGCTCACCTCTTGCATTACTTATAATTCCTAGACATGTGCAGACTGGAATATTTTGTTTCGTTTTCGTCCGGAAAATAAAATGTATTTAGTTACTCCCGAAAATCGTTTTCAATTATTTCACTTTTCGTTGGGGAATAGCTTTCGTCCGAAAATCGAGATGTTATACTTGGTTTCTGTCGAATGGTGTTGAATGGTCAAAGAATATTCGACGGACCATCGAAACTT
Source organism: Rana kukunoris (assembly GCA_029574335.1). Lineage (NCBI taxonomy): Eukaryota > Metazoa > Chordata > Amphibia > Anura > Ranidae > Rana > Rana kukunoris. The sequence goes on along the minus strand of CM056049.1, from coordinate 44,245,224 downwards.
TACGCCGAATCGTACATTTCCGGTCGAATATTCCGCCTACAAGAATTGTAATATTGTATGACTAGTAAGAATCCATTACCTCTCTATAATGTGGATGTCGAATCTATTCTCTCTCTATAATGTCGAATCTATTCTCTCTCTATAATGTCGAATCTATTCTCTATAATGTCAAATCTATTTTCTCATAAATCGAAATCTATTCTCTGTAATGTCGAATCTATTATTTCTATAATGTCGAGTCTTTTCCCTATAGCGTCAAATCTTTTCCCTATAGCGTCAAATCTTTTCCCTATAATGTCGAAAAGTACCGTATGTCTGTGTATATCAGGTTCGATAGACAGATTTCTATTCACTGTATTCAGTCAGCGTCATGTCGAATCTCCCTATATCGAATTGTTATCGCAACAAAAACTAAAATAAAGCATTTTTTATGTCGGATCTTTCGGTTTTCTGCGCTTTCGTTATCGTTTGCTAAAATGCATTCTAACGAAAATGAATGCACATGTCTAATAATTCCCTTCACTCATTTGCTATCTGTTCACCTAAAATGAAGAGTATAAGACCATGTAAACGTGAAGCGTATAAGCCCATGTAAGCTCCAAGCTGGTCTGCTTAACAGCCTAACTATAGTAAAATATATACAAAATGTGGAATACAGATCACAGGCTAAAACCTGAGATGAAAGGAACAGTTTAGGGAGAACCAAGACTGGAATCAGGAAGAAGTGTTGCAGGTACAAGGCAACTGGGTGCAGGATAAAGGTACAAGATCGAATCAGGATCAGCCACTAATTAAGTTAAGGATTAAAAGCAAGCAATATTTGCCTAGCATAGCAAAACATTGAAGCACCAGTTAACCACTTAAAGACCCCCGCACGCACATATACGGCCACAACATGGCTCGTACAGGCACAAGGGCGTAAATTTACGTCCCCGCCTGAGTGCGGTTCGGGGGTCCCATCGGGACCCCCTCCGCGGCGTGCGGGGGTCTCCCTACCTCTGGGAGCGATCCGGGATCTGCGGGCGGATGTCCGTGTTTTCCGCCCCCCCCGCGATCGCTCCCAGCCAATGGGAGCGCGCTCCCAGCCTGTCACTTCCTCCTCCTGTGTTTACACAGGAAGGAGGAAATGATGTATTCTCTCATCGCAGCGCTGTTTCCCACCGCTGCTGATGAGAGAAGACACCACAAGTAAGTGTGCACCAACACAACACTGACACACACTCACATAGGCATATTAACCCCTTGTGATCGCCCCCCCCCCACCCCCCTGTCACAGTGTTACTAAATGCAGTGATTTAATCACTGCATTTAGTGTCAGTGTGACAGGCACTGTAAAAAACAGTTAGTGTTAGGTTCAGGATAGCCCCCCCACCCCCCCTAATAAAGTTTTAACCCCCTGATCACCGCCCTAGTTAACCCTTTCACTCCCTATTGCCAGCGTCACTAAGCGATCATTTTTCTGATCGCTGTATTAGTGTCGCTGTTCCCGCTAGGTAGCTATTTTTTTTTATTGCGATTTTTTTTTTTTACTAAAGACATGTGGCTAAATAAATTTTGGCCTAAATGTTTGACTAAAATTTAGTTTATTTGATTTTTTTTTAACAAAAAGTAAAAAATAGTGGGTTTTTTTCAAAAATGTCGCTCTATTTTTGTATATAGCGCAAAAAATAAAAATCGCAGAGGTGATCAAATACCACCAAAAGAAAGCTCTATTTGTGGGAAGAAAAGGACGCAAATTTTGTTTGGGAGCCACGTCGCACGACCGCGCAATTGTCTGTTAAAGCGACGCAGTGCCGAATCGCAAAAACACCTTGGGTCATTTACCAGCGTATTGGTCCGGGTCTTAAGTGGTTAATAGTAGAGGATGGACTAAATACCCCCCAGAAGCCAGCATCAGGTGGAGACTGATTGCTGTGATCTTCTGGCTGCTGAGAGACACCTGCTGGTGGTCACAGAAACTACAACCTTTGGCTCTGGGAACCACAGTGCCACTAGCAGGTGATCCAGGTCTTGACACAGGAAGTCTGTCTCTGGCAGGTGATAAAACACAGCAGTGTGCTTTACAAATGTGTTTTCTCATTTGCTTGCTTTGGGTCTCTGCATGAATGAAGTCCTATTCGTTTCAATAATAATAAAAAACATCAGTAAGAAGCTTCGGGACCACGGATCCAGGTACTTTAATTCTCATAGATTAGGGATGATGGTACTCTTTATTTTACTTTTTATATATTGTATCCCTGAGGCTCCCATGTTTCTATCAGTAAGAAGCAGGGGACTGCCACATGACTTTGACAGGTCATGTGAGTGGGCTCTTCACCTATCCTGTAAAATTACAATAATACTGTCAGGTCACCTGCGGTCAGGTGACAGATGCACACCATTGGAGTCAGGAGTACACCGCTAAGGTAGTGAACCCTACAGCTGACTGCTGCGGACGAAATACTGGGTGGCTAAGGAAGGCAGGTCCACTGAAGCACTAACAGGGATCACACAGGAAGCTAGAGCCTAAGATTCTAAGATCCAGCAGGTGTTTACCAGGGCCTCTAGTGGTGAGGATGGACTGGGCTGCAACTGAATCCAGGTTGCGGCGCCCAGAGTCCCCCAGCTCACGCTCACAGTAGGCTATTGAGGATAGAGGGGAAGCAGCATCTCAGGATACAAAAGATAGTGAGGGGATAAGCCAAAGGTCTGGGCGACTAGCAGACAAGGATAAACAAAGGAGAACAAGCCAAGATTGGTAAAAAAGAGACAGACGTAGTACACGACAAGCAGGAACTCAAACACACAATAGCTTAACAAACACTGTTGATCAGCACAGCTGGCTTGCAGTGCACAGGTTAATATAGCATTCTCTGATAGGGCCTGGGGTGGAGATATGCTAGAGGAGAGATTACTTAAGCAGCCAGGTGAGAGTGGCTAGCCTCTAAGGTGAGCACATGGAGGAGGTAAGCTGACACACAAACATTACTGCATATCCATGACAAATACATAGTGAGACTTCTATTCGGCTTTAAAAGTTGTCCCCCATAAAGTCATCAAGTTGGAAAGAAAGGTAGGGCACAAATGCACAAGTCGGTATAGCTAAGGAGACCAACATTGGCATTAGGGAAAAGCAATTTTTCTTAGACTTTTTATCCACAAGTAGTAAGGCTAGAAAGCCCAACATACACAGAACAATGAGTTCTCATGCCATGATGGGTGAGGGAGGGGTCATCCCAGGATCGAAACATTTTGTTTCTGGAATGATCCTATCCCTCAGTTTATGGCCAGCTTCAGACGGAAATGCAGTCAGCGCTTCGCAGTAGGGAATGTGGTAAACAGAAATTAGCATATTTCCTACAATTTATTTCAAAGGATAATTTTGCATTTTGAAATATTCTTTTTAGACGTAGTCCCAGCTGGCTTATAGCGGAATACACAAGACTATCCATTTCACAAGTGCAATAAAAATGTTTTTTCTTATTTCTTTATGTGTTGTTTCCAGTGCAAATTCCATTTTATAGGGTGACATTCGACTGCAGATGACTGGGAAAAAGCCAGATCTGAAGAGGTTCATTTTCTTTCTTTTTTTCTACTGTTTCAAATATATTTTAAAGGAGTTTTCTACTTACACCCTGATAAAGACGGTCTGTATGTTCAGGAAGGATCACACGGCTTGTGATCCTTCCAGGATCTCACAAAAGTGAGTACACCCCTCACATTTTTGTAAATATTTTATTATATCTTTTCATGTGACAACACTGACACTTTGCTACAATGTAAAGTAGTGACTGTACAGCTTGTATAACAGTGTAAATTTTCTTTCCCCTCTTAATAACTCAACATACAGCCAATAATGTCTAAACCGCTGGCAACAAAAGTGAGTACACCCCTAAATGAAAATGTCAAAATTGGGCCCAATTAGGCATTTTCCCTCCCGGTGTCTTGTGAAGTGTTACAAGGTCTCAGGTGTGAATGGGGAGCAGGTGTGGTAAATTTGGTAGTTTCATGTTTGTTAGCCGACAATTCTTTGCCGTTTGTATGTAACAAAAGTCCTCCGCTTTGTCCGCAGAAAATCCAAATGTGTGTACCAGGCTTTAGACTCCTCTCTCTCATTGGAGGAACTGCAGACAGTGATCAATGCCTTCCCTAATTGTAAGGCCCCTGGGGAGAATGGCCTCCCCATGGAAATCTATAAACAGTATGCAGAGGCATTATTGTCGCAACTCTTAAAAGTTTTTAATACTGCAAGGGAGCAAAGTATTTACCCCCCACAATGTCTAAAGCTAGCATTGTCCTTATTTTAAAACCTGGTAAAGACCCGGTATATCCTGGTTCCTATAGACCTATTTCACTGTTGCAGTGTGATGTTAAACTTCTAGCAAAGATACTGGCACTTAGGCTAAATGAGATAATTACTTCCATCATACATTCAGATCAAGCTGGGTTTATGCCGAACAAATCTACTGAGGTCAACTTTAGGCCGCTAGCTGACAATGTAGCCCATAGAGCTCTGCTATCGCTAGATGCTTTGAAAGCATTTGATAGTATTTAATTGGTGTATCTATGGGAGGTGCTCAAAAGGTTTGGTTTTGGAGAGACATACATTTCCTGTGTCCGTTTACTGTACTGTCATCTTCAGGCAGCCATTCGGGAGTCAGGTAGACTGTCTCACACTTTCACTTTGGGGAGGGGCACATGGCAGGGATGCCCTTTGTCACCCCTGCCATTTGCACTAGCCATAGAACTGGTGGTTATTCAGATCAGGGACAACCTGGGTATCACTGACTTCTGCTACGGTAATAGGCAGGAAAAGATTATGCTATATGAAGATGACACGATGATCTTGCTTTGAAAAAAAATGAGGCTTCTCTGAGGGAGACTATGGCTACCATCATGACATTCGGTAAGTACTCCCTTCCTGGTCATGACGGGGGTAAAATCTTCTGGGGCTGAAGCTAGTGAGTGTGAGTGAGTAACTTGTATGGTGCTATAAATGCGGACTAAATCGCCTTAAGGCACTTTTTGCATCCAGTGCCGTCCTGTGTCTTGAGAAGAGGTCGGTCTTATGTTTTTTTCTGCAGGCCCGCTGGTTTTCTTCCATGTGGATGTTTATGGGCAGAGCATTCCATATCCATATTTCTTGGAATGCAAATCTTCGTTCTCCTTTAGATTTGTAGCGGGTCTTGTGGATGTGGAGGAGGTTTTGGTTAGTTGACCGGAGGGCGCGACTAGGGTTGTAGTGTTTTATCTTCTCGCACAGGTATTGAGGAGCGTTTCCTTGTGTGCATTTGTGGGTGAGGCAGAGGGTCTTCAATGTAACCCGATCCTTCACGGCTAGCCAATGGAGGGTCCTCAGGGACGTGGTGATTGATTCCCAGGTTTTTTTTCTCGTTACCAGTCTGGCTGCTGTGTTCTGGGCGACTTGTAGTCGCAAAATCTGGTATTTGGCTAGTCCTAGGTAGAGGGAGTTTGTGTAGTCGAGTTGGGAATTGATGATTGTTCCAACTACTACTGCTGTGTCCTCTTCTGGGATGAAGGGGATGAGTCTACATAGCAGGCAGAGAAGGTAGTGAGATCCGCTGACCACTGATCCTATTTGTGCGTCCATGGTCATGTCTGATTCAAAGACAACTCTGAGGCTTTTGACTTTAGTGCTTGGGGTGATGATTTGCCCAAAGACGGTGGGTGGTGTGCATGTTGTCCTAGAGTTTTTCTTTCGGTTTGCGTGGAGAAAGAGAAGTTCTGTTTTGGATCCATTAAGTTTGAGGGAGCTCTCCGCCATCCAATTATCGATCAATAAGAGGCAATTTTCTAGTGCATGGTATTGGTCCTTTTTGTTGGTGATGCGAAAATAAAGTTGAGTGTCATCAGCGTAGGAGTGGTAGAGCAGGTCCTGTTTGCTGATGATTTTGAGGAGTGGGCGGAGGTAAATGTTGAAGAGCACAGGCGACAGGGGTGATCCTTGAGGGACTCCTCATGTAATTGTCCGTGCTTCTGAAGGGAAAGCTCCAAGTTACATTGTCTGGAATCGATTCTCTAGGAAGGATGCAAACCAGGGTAGATCAGAGTCTGAAGCGGTTAAGCCAGGGGTGGGCAAACTCGAAGGCCACAATGGGTTCATATATTGGACCCGGGGGCCGGACCACGAGTAGATGGACGGTGTGTATGTGTGAATTAATATCAATTAAATTAAAATTTGTAACATTCCATCAAAGGCTCTGCAGGCTCCAGAAGGCGGGACCCGCAATGTCTCTCGGCCACACTCGGCACTTAGCGGAGCTCGGCGGCTGTCATACACAGACTTGTTAGTCAGCCCACCCCTAATGACGCCCCTGCTCCGCGGGCCGGATAAAAAGGTCAGCCGGGCCGTAGTTTGCCCATTCCTGGTTTAAGCCATTCCAGTACAGGAGAGGAGTCTGTACAACTGTGCAAGACTGAAGGCAAGGCTGGAGCTTTAATAACTACACCTTGTCTTTTATCCTCCAGCAGTCTTCCACCCTCAGTGTCTGTATCATGCTGTCAGCAATGATATTCAATGCTTTTGAAAAAATCGAGACTTGTGCTTCCAACATCCCGCAACCGAGGGTGGTGCCCTGCCATTTTAAGGGTAAAATAAGAATGGGAGGAGGCACCACACCTAAAAATGAGCCCTCAATGAGCTCTTGTTGGGGGAGGGGGGGTTAAGTAATCTTCAGGCCTAAAATTTATTATTTTAACAAAAAAAAATGTATTTAACCACCTGCCGACCAGCTACAATCGTTATACGATGTTCCTGCAAGAAGCCGTAGCAGGCGCGCTGACAGGGGGTTAGAGAGAGAGATCTGCTATTTCTGGTGATCAGGAACAGCAATCTCTCTCTTCCTCCAGTCAGCCCCGCCCCCCCATACACTTATGCCCTGTACACACAATCGGTTCATCCGCTAAAAACGGATCGATGGATTTTTTAATCAGATATCCGATGAAGCTGACTTTCATCAGTCTTGTCTACACATCATCAGTTAAAAAACCGATCGTGTCAGAACGCGGTGGCGTAAAACACAACGACGTGCTGAGAAAAGTTCAATGCTTCCGAGCATGCGTCAACTTGACTGCGTTGATTTTTAACCAATGGATTTCCCCACAGACGATCGTATTTTTCTATCGTTTTTTTAACCATCAGATAATTTTAAAACAGGTTCTAAGTTTTTTCACGGATGGGAAAAAAACTGATGGGGCCCACACACGATCAGTTCGTCTGATGAAAACGGTCCATCAGACCGTTTTCATCAGACAAACTGATCGTGTGTATGTGGCATTAGAAACACTGCCAGGGAACACTTAGCCCCTTGATCGCCCGCTAGTGTTAACCCCTTCCCTGCCAGTGACATTTACACAGTAATCAGTTCTCTATTTATAGCTCTAATGACAATGGTCCCAAAAAATGTCAAAAGTGTCATATCTGTCTGCTGTAATGTCGCAGTCCTGCTAAAAATTGCAGATCGCCATCATTACTAGTAAAAAAAAAAAAATGCCATAAATATATTCCCTATTTTGTAGACGCTATAACTTTTGCGCAAACCAATCTACGCTTATTGCAATTTTTTTTTAATCAAAAATATGTAGAAGAACATCGGCCTAAACGAATTTTTTGGGGGATATTTATTATAGGAAAAAGTTAAATAAAAAATTGCTTTATTTTCTTTATTGTTGCTCTTTTTTTGTTTATAGCGCAAAAAATAAAACCTGCAGAGATCCGCCGGCGTCGGATGGAAACCATAGAGTAGACTGGTGACCAGATGGTCACCAGTCATCTCTATCATCATCGGAGGCCCGGGCGCGATGTTATGTTGTCACGCCCGGGTCCTGGAATGTAAACACAGCCGCAATCGCAACTGAAAGGATTAGATCTGTGAATTTTTTTTTCACGATCTAATGCTTTCCAGCCTGGAGGAGAGATGTGAGGTATTTTTGCCCCTGCATCGCATCTCCCCATAAAGAGTACATGTCGCGAACCATTCCTATTACAAGGGATGTTTACATTCCTTGTAATAGGAATAAAAGTGATCAAAAAAAAAAAATGACAAAAAAAGTGTAAAAATAAAAGAAATTGAGTGAAATAAAAAATAAAATACAAAAAGAAAAAAATGTTAAATGCCCCTATCCCCGGTAGCTCGCGCTCTGAAGCGAACACACACGTAAGTCCCGCCCACATATGTAAACGCCGTTCAAACCACACATGTGAGGTATTGCCGCGTGCGTTAGAGCGTCAGCAACAATTCTAGCACTAGACCTCCTCTGTAACTCTAAAATTGTAACTTGTAAAAAAAAAATAAGCGTCGCCTATAGAGATTTTTAAGTACTGACGTTTGGCGCCATTTTATGACTGTGCACAATTTTAAAGCGTGACATGTTGGGTATCTATTTACTCGGCGTAACTTCATCTTTCACATTATACAAAAAAATTGGGCTAACCTTACTGTTTTGCTATTTTTTTAATCACAAAACCGTTTTTTTTGCCCCCCAAAAAAAAGGCGTTTGAAAAATTATTGCGCAAATACTATGCGAGATAAAAAGTGGCAATGGCCGGCATTTTATTCCCTAGGGTGTCTGCTAAAATAACATATATAATGTTTTGGGGTTCTGAGTAATTTTCTAACAAAAAAATTATGATTTATGCATGTAGGAGAGAAGTGCCAAAATAGGCCCGGTATGGAAGTGGTTAAAGGAACACTAAACTTACCTCCATTGTGCAGCTCGTTTTCCACAGAGTGTCCCCGAACGCTGTCTTCTGGGGTCCCTTGGCGGCTGTCTGGGCTCCTCCTTGCAAGAGCTTTCCACCTTCATGCGAGCTCGCATGGTGAAAAGCTTTTGCGGGCACGCTCCTGTGATACAGCGGCAGGCATAGCCACCGACTGTATCACTCGGCCCACCCCCCGGGCGTGCCGCGTCATTGGATGTGATTGACAGCAGCGCCAGCCAATGGATGCGCTGCTATCAATCCATCCAGCTTAGCCAGGCTGGGAACCGAAGAGGATCACAAGGACGCGCGCGGGACTTTCGAGGGGTGAGGTAAGTAAAACGGGGGTTCCGGGGGGGGGGGGGGCGTCACCGTCGGATGTTTTTTCACCTTAATGCATAGGATGCATTAAGGTGATAGAACATTTACCTTTACAACCCCTTTAACACAATGTGAACAATATGAATTGGCCTTTTAGCTTCAGCGGGAGAGTGCTGAATACAAGTTTTATTGGGACAGGTGGGTGTAGCTTTACACCTCTGTATTTGAAACTGAACTCTGGGATAAGCAAACACTGTCTAAATACAAGAGTCATGTGTATAAAGAATAAAAAAATAATAATAAAAAAAGAAATAATTACCAAAAAGATATATATTTTTTTAACAAGTCACGTGTGTTCTTCCGTAAATCTCAGTGTGCTTTGTGTATTTCCTCCAGTTCTGTGAAGTAATCCAGTGTGAGACTTTTCCTCTGTACAGGAACTTCCTGTAATAAAGACCGCTCACTGCTACTCTCTCTCCTTGTGCAGGATGACTGGTCTTGTCTCAGCCCCCTCCTGTAGTGGTCTGCACCCAGCCTGTAATGGGTGGAGTCTGCTGTGTCCCTCCCACAGCTCTGCTCTCTGCACAGCACCACAGTGATGATGTCACCGCTAATTTTACAAGGTAATATCTAGGGAGGGGGCTAGCACGACACTCCACACCAGGGAGAAAGCTTGCATTACTGTGTGGAGTTACAGACAGAAGAACAAGAAGTGAGGAATTCTCAGGAGAAATACGTACATTTAAAAGCAAAATGGAAGGATGAGGTAAGTGAAAGAGGACTGCACTAAGGTAAAGGAAGCTATTTAGGGAAAAAAATTGTACCTTTACAACCCCTTTAGGTTGCACAAGGAAGAAGAAGAAGGTGCGGAGTTGGAGGTAATTATGATTTATACTGGAAGTGCCAGGGAAGAGGAGGGTGGACATCAAGGAGAAGTGTACTTACCCTTTAAGAAGAAGAAGAAGTCTATTAAATAGGGCTGTGAGTGTTACAATGGTGGATGGATCCATGAGTGGTCAATCCATTGTCTAGCTATAATTACACATAAACCTCTGTCTAGGAAAGACACAAACAACACACTTCATCACTTGAGTGTAACATTGTATTAATGTCTCCTTTGTTTTGCAAAAAGGCAGTCAATATTTCTGCCATTAATAATTAAAACTAATACGGTTTGTGGTGTCATTAATGACCTGTTCACTTAGCATGCAATGGCTATTTTTTTGTGTTTGATTATTAATCTTCTAGGGTACTTGTGCTGCAAACAAAGGACTGGGTACTTTATTATTAGACAGGATGGAACAGGAGTTAGTTGTTTAACAGTTTTGAGAAAAAGCAGCCAGTGCCATAGGCAATACGATGCTGCCATGCTGCCATCTAGTGGCAATATGAAGTATTGCCTTCAAAACGAGGGATTCATTAGAACTATTCTCAATTAAAGGACATTGCCACTCTCCGGCCACTTTATTAGGTACAACTTGCTAGCACCGGGTTGGACCCCATTTTGCCTTCAGAACTGCCTTCATTCTTCGTGGCATAGATACAACAAGGTGCTGAAAATTTTCCTCTGAGATTTTGCTCCATAGTGACATGATAGCATCACACCGTTGCTGCAGATTTGTCGGCTGCACATCCATGATTTGTATCTCCCATTCCACCACATCCCAAAGGTGCTCTATTGGAATTAGATCTGGTGACTGTGGAGGCCATTAACCTCATTGTCCAGTGGTGAGATGATTGGATCTTTGTGACATGGTGACATGATCCTGCTGGAACGAGCCATCAGAAGATGGGGACACTGTAGTCATAAAGGGATGAACATGATCAGCAACAACACTCAGGTAGGCCGTGGTGTTTAAACGATGCTCAGTTGGTACTAATGGTCCCAAAGTGTGCCAAGAAAATATCCCCCACCAGGGGCGGACTGATAAATCATGGGGCCCCCAGGCAATAGAAGATTATGGGGCCCCTGGGCTTACTGATGGTCATCACGCCAGGAGGCAGTGCAGAGGCAGGGCAGCTAAAATCTCAGGAGTTTGACATCAAAAGCATGCCGGTTTCGGACATATCAGGGACAGATGTAAAAAAAAAACCCACAGAATTTTACATACTGTCCATGGTTTTATTGAGCCTGGCAACCCTGATGGGGCCCCCCTAGTGGCATGGGGCCCTCGGGCAGTACCCTAGAGCCTCAATGGTCAGTCCGCCCCTGTCCCCAACACCATCACACCACCAACACCAGCCTTAGGCCTTGTACACACGATCAGTCCAAACTGATGAAAACGGACTGAAGTTCAGTTTCACTGATGGTCTGATGTGCGTACAAACCATCAGTTCAAAAACCGATCGTGTCAGAATGCTGTGACCTAAAACACAATGACATGTTAAAAAAAAGTTTAATGCTTCCAAGCATGCATCGACTTGATTCTGAGCATGCGCGGGTTTTGAACCGATGCTTTTGCGTACTAACCATCGGTTTTGACCGATCGGTAGGCGTCCATCGGTCCGATTTTAAAGCAAGTTCTACATTTTTGGACTGAAGGACACAACAGACTGACCATACACACGGTCGGTTTGGACCGATGAAACTAAACTTCAGTCTGTTTTCATCGGTTTGGACTGATCGTGTGTACAAGGCCTTAAAGGAGTTGTAAATAAAAAAAATTTTTGGCTGAAATGACTGTTTACAGGGTATAGTGATATAATAGTTAACTGATTCCTTTTAAAAATGATTAAAAAAAGATACAAATCAATCATATAATGTACCTGCAGTTTCAGTTTAGTTTTTGCATGTTTCCTGCTTCTCTGCTGTACAGAGCCACAGAGCCAATACAGAGCAGTGATGGTTTGGAAAACGAAACTGATTGGTGCTGAGGGGTTTTAGACGCACAGTAATCACACCTCCTTGATTAGTGACCACAGAGAGAAAGCTCCCAGTACTGTGGTTATCAGGAAACAGACAACCAGGAAGTGTGGAGATCAGAGAATAATTACAGCAACTTGAGAGCAAAAAACAAACAATGAGGACATGAAAACAGCACTGCATTAAGGTAAAGGAAGCTATTAAGATAAAAAAAAAAAACCTTAACAAACCCTTTAATCACTGATACAAGGCTGGGTGGATCCATGCTTTCATGTTGTTTATACCAAATTCTGACCCGACCATCTGAATTTTCTGCAGATTTTTGTCTTCAGATTTACCAAAACCGCGTAGTGCAAGGGCCTGCCTGACTGCATACAAATTGAAACTCTTAAAGCGGAGGTCCACCCGATTTTTTTTAAATCCAATCAAATACGGCAGCTGCTGACTTTTAAAAAATGGACACTTGCCTGTCCAGCGCGCCCGCAATGTCAGCAGATGAGGCTGAGCAATCGCTCGGTCCTCAGCTGCTTTCACCGCCGTCCTGGGTGAGGGAATCAGGAAGTGAAGCCTTGCGGCTTCACTGCTCGATTCCCTAGTGCGCATGCGCGAGGATTGCGGCAACGCCGTCACTGGTCCCCGCTCTCTCTTGGGAACAGTGTTCCCAGAAGACAGCGCGCGGGGGTTGACGTGACGAGGTTGGACTCCCGCAGGAGTCAGAACCCGAACGTGGTGCAAATACCTGTCCCCCTTGAAAGGTGCCAAATGTGACACTGGAGAGGTCAAAAAAGTGAAGGTTCACTTTTTGTGTGAACCTCCGCTTTAAGGTTTGACCTCTTATTATATGGGTTTGGTAAATTTGAAGACACAAATCTGCAGAAAATCTAAATAGTGTGTATGGGGTCTTACAATGTGATTTCCATAAATGTTCAAAGGTACTCGAACATACTCATGTTGGAGACAGAGAAGAAACCAATAGTGAAGTACTGTGTGGATAAGGGAAATTTGTGCTGGCTAGGCGCTACTTACAAGAAACCAAAACACAAGCATCAGCATAGAGCTCCGCGTGCATCACTGGTCGGTGTGCGTTCCAGAGAGGGCAGAAGTGATGTCAGTGGTTTGGGAGACCGGAAGTGTGTCAACGCGTTTTGCCCCACCTTCAGGGCGTCATCAAGGACATCACTTCCGGTTTCGTATAATCAGATTTATACCCAAAAAACGGTCCCTCCTCTCAAACAATCCAATAGGAAATAGCCAGTTCCCTTAGGTGTCACAGCTCAAACTTCCTTGGTATGACATCATGTCCTGTTATCATCATATATGCTCAATAAGCTTTTATTACAATTGATGTTTAAATATGATGATACTAAAATGATTTCTTTAACATCGTGTAAAAATTAAATATATTACAAACATTATAAAAAACCTTTAATCAATTTATTGCAAAATAAAATTAAAATTTAAATTTAAAATTTAATTAAAAATAATAATAAAAGTGAAAATTAAAAATAGGAATTGAAAATTAACTAATAAATAGGATGAAAATTGACAATCAATTTGTTTGAATTAATACCAGTGCAACAAGCAAATATTACCAGTCGGACAGAAAACAATTGATATCCAATTTAATGGTTGGGCCCAACGGACTCATAGTACTAAGCCTATGGATCCATTGGGTCTCGTTCTGTGAGACAGCATCCCGGGTTCTCTTAGGGGAGAAGAGACTGATCGTGTGTTCATACAATGTATGAACAGGGATCTCTCTCTTCGCCTAGTAAGTCCCATCCTCCCTACAGTTAGAACACAGTGAGGGAACACAGTTAAGCCCTTGATCGCCCCCTAGTGTTAAAGCCCTTTGCTGCCAGTGACATTTATAAAGTAATCAGTGCATTTTTATAGCACTAATCACTGTATAAATGTGAATGGTCCCAAAAATGTGTCAAAAGTGTCCAATTTGTCCACCGCAATATCGCAGTCCCAATAAAAATCGCAGATCGCCGACATGACTAGTAAAACAATAAATAATAAAAATGCCATAAAACTATCCCCTATTTTGTAGACGCTATAACTTTTGCACAAACCAGTCTATATACACTTATTCCATTTTTTTTTACCAAAAATACAGTTTGCTCATAAGTTTACATACCCTGGCAGAATTTTTGATTTATTGGCCATTTTTCACAGAATATGAATGATAACACAAAAACATTTCTTTCACTCGTGGTTAGTGTTTGGCTAAAGAAGCCATTTGTTATCAATTAACTGTGTTTATTTTTTAAATCATAATGGCAACAGAAACAACCCAAATGACCCTGATCAAAAGTCTACATACCCCAGTTCTTAATATCATTTAAAACCGTGTACAGTATTGCCCCCTTTAACATCAATGAATTCCTTTGTGGTATTTGTGGATGAGGCTCTTTATCTTCTCAGATGGTAAAGCTGCCCATTCCTATTGGCAAAAAGCCTCCAGTTCCTGTACATTCTTGGGCTGTCTTGCATGAACTGCCTCAGAGTGGCTCAATGATATTGAGGTCAGGAGACTGAGATGGCCACTCCAGAACCTTCACTTTATTCTGCTGTAGCCAATGACAGGTCGACTTGGCCTTGTGTTTTGGATCACTGTCATGTTGGAATGTCCAAGTACGTCCCATGCACAGCTTCCTGGCAGATGAATGCAAATGTTCCACCAGTATTTTTTGATAACAAATTTCCTGTGCCTCAGAGATTCACCTCCATACCTTTCATCATAGGCCTTATTGACTCCTCTCCAAATGTAGTGTTTATGGTTGTGGCCAAAAAGCTCAATTTTGGCCTCATCACTCCAAATGACTTTGTGCCAGAAGGTTTGAGGTTTGTCTTTGTGCTGTTTGGCATATTGTAAGCGGGATACTTTGTGGCATTTGCATAGTAATGTCTTTCTTCTGGTGACTCGACCATGCAGCCCATGTTTCTTAAAGTGTCTCCTTATTGTGCATCTTGAAACAGCCACACCACATGTTTTCAGAGAGTCCTGTATTTCATATGAAGTTATTTGTGGATTTTTCTTTTCATCCGGAACAATTTTCCCGGCAGTTGTGGCTGAAATTTTAGTTGGTCTACCTGACCGTGGTTTGCTTTCACCAAAACCCCTAATTTTCCACTTCTTGATTAGCGTTTAAACACTGCTGATTGTCATTCTCAATTTCATGGATATCTTTTTATATCCCTTTCCTATTTTATACAGTTCAACTACCTTTTCCCACAGATCCTTTGACAATTCCTTTGCTTTCCCCATGACTCAGAATCCAGAAACGTCAGAGCAGCACTGGATGAAAAATGCAAGGGTCTGTCAGGAGTCCAGACACTCATTGACCTTTTATACACACACTAATTACAAGCAAACAGATCACAAGTGAGGATGGTTACCTTTAATAGCCATTCAAACCCCTTTGTGTCAACTTGTGTGCATGTTATCAGGCCAAAATCACCAGGGTATGTAAACTTTTAATCAGGGCCAATTGGGTAGTTTCTGTTGTGATTATGATTTAACCACTTAATCACCAAGGACGTCCATGGACGCCGCTTGATCATTCTTATAGGCAGCGGGAGGGGACGTCCCCCCCTCCCGCCGCCATCCGGTGCTTCTCCGGGCTCTCCCGTGCCATCGGGGGCCCGGAGAGCGAATCGGCCGGCGCTCGCTGTAGAACCATAGAGATGACTTGTGACCAGATGGTCACAGTCATCTCTATGACCGTCGGAGGACCGGGCGCGATGTTATGATGTCACGCCCAGTACCCGGAAGTAAACAAAGCCGCAATCGCGGCTGTCGGCATGTAATCGGTGATTTTTTTCTCACCAATTTCATGCTTGTAAGCCTGGAGGAGAGATGTGGGGTCTTATTGACACCACATCTCTCCATAAAGAGGACATGTCACAGTGATTCCTATTACAAGGGATGTTTACATTCCTTGTAATAGAAATAAAATAAAATAAAATAAAAATAAAAAATATTTTTTTTTTTTTTTTTTAAACGCCCCTGTCCCAGTCGCTCACGTGCAGAAGCAAACACACATGCAAGTCCCGCCCACATATGTAAACACCGTTCAAACCCCACATGTGAGGTATCATCGCGTGCGTTAGAGCATGTGCAACAATTTTAGCACTAGACCTCCTATGTAATTTAAAAATAGTAACCTGTAAAAGCGTCGCCTATGAATATTTTTAAGTACCGAAGTTTGGCACCATTCCATGAGTGTGCGCAATTTTAAAGCGTGACATGTTAGTTATCTATTTACTCGGCGTAACATCGTCTTTCACATTACACAAAAAAATTGGGCTAACTTTACTGTTTTGTTGTTTTTTAATTCATGAAACAGGTTTTTTCCTAAAAAAAAGCGTTTGAAAAATTATTGCGCGAATACCATGCGAGAAAAAAATTGCAATGACTGCCATTTTATTTCCTAGGGTGTCTGCTAAAAAAAATATATAATGTTTGGGGGTTCTGATTAATTTTCTAGCAAAAAAAATGTGATTTTTACATGAAGGAGAAAAGTGCCAAAATTGATCAATGAAGGAGAAAAGTTCTGATTAATTTTCTAGCAAAAAAAATGTGATTTTTACATGAAGGAGAAAAGTGCCAAAATCGGCCCGGTGATCAAGTGGTTAAAAAGAGTAAACACAGTTGATTGATAATAAATGGCTTCAGCGAAACACTAACCATTAGTGACATAAACATTTTTGTGTTATTCATGTTCTCTTAAAAATGGCCAAGAAATCATAAATTCTGCCAGGGTATGTAAACCCATGAGTACAAAAATGTGTTGTTGTTTTTTTAAATGTGGGATATTTATTATAGCAAAAAGTAAAAGATATTGTGTTTTTTTTTAATTGTTACTTTTCTTTTGTTTATAGCACAAACAATAAAAACCGCAGAGGTGATCAAATACCACCAAAAGAAAGCTCTATTTGTGGGAAAAAAGGACGCCAATTTTGTTTGGGTACCACGTCGCACAGCCAATGAGAGCTGCAGAGCTGGAGGTGTGCCTCTGTGTGTCTGTGTAAATCCAGGAAGTGAACAGGCATCAGCTTCAGCTGCCCACAGTTAAAATGGATGCAGCCAGACTCAGTGGAGGGAGGTTTCTGCAGCATATTTGGCAAGTACAGAATCACAGGATATATAAAATAATATGCAAAGTGATTGGAGGGAAGCTTCAGAATGGTAAAGATTAGGGTTGTCCCGATACCGATACCAGTATCGGTATCGGGACCGATACCAAGTATTTGCAGGAGTACTTGTACTCCCGCAAATACCCCCGATACCTAAATAGAATACTTCCCCCGCCGCTGCTGCCGCATCGAAAGCCGTCGCATCGAAAGCCGCTGCATGGGTTAAACGGCGTGCGGGAACATCACAGCTTTCATTTGAATAGCTGTAGTGTTCCCGCGCGTATAGACACTCCCCCTTGCTTGGGATTGGATGGGTGATCGTGATCTGTCCAATCCCGAGCAAGGGGGAGTGTCTATACGCGGGCTATTCAAATGAATGCTGTGATTTTCTCCAAGCGGCGGCACGGCGGCTTTCGGCGGCAAAGGTATGGGGGAAATGGCTGGAGGGACATGGCTGCATATGTGAGGGACATGGCTAGAGGGACATGGCTGAAGGGACATGGCTGCATATGTGAGGGACATGGCTAGAGGGACATGGCTGAAGGGACATGGCTGCATATGTGAGGGACATGGCTAGAGGGACATGGCTGAAGGGACATGGCTGCATATGTGAGGGACATGGCTAGAGGGACATGGCTGAAGGGACATGGCTGCATATGTGAGGGACATGGCTAGAGGGACATGGCTGAAGGGACATGGCTGCATATGTGAGGGACATGGCTAGAGGGACATGGCTAGAGGGACATGGCTGCATATGTGAGGGACATGGCTGAAGGGACATGGCTGCATATGTGAGGAACATGGCTGAAGGGACATGGCTGCATATGTGAGGGACATGGCTAGAGGGACATGGCTAGAGGGACATGGCTAGAGGGACATGGCTAGAGGGACATGGCTGAAGGGACATGGCTGCATTTGGGGACACATTTAAAAAAAAGTATCGGTATTCGGTATCGGCGACTACTTGAAAAAAATCGGTACTTGTACTCGGTCCTAAAAAAAGTGGTATCGGGACAACCCTAGTAAAGATGTTTTTATTACAAATTACGTGAGCAGACTGCAGTTCCTCTTTAAGCTTATGCTAATTTGAAATTCATTGTTAGGACTTATATACACTTTGGCCCAGATTCACAGAGCAATTACGCCTGTCTAACTGGTGTTAGACAGGAGTAATTTCAAATTTCGCACGCCGTATCACTAGTTTGAATCCTCAAACCATGATACGGCGGCTTCGGGCTTCGATCCGAGAGGCTTACGTCTTTGTAAGCCTTCGGATCTACGCTGCGATATTTTTGCGGCCGCTGGGAGGAGTTTGCGTCGTTTTCATGCGTCGGGATATGCAAATGAGTTTTTACGGCGATCCACAAAGGTACGAGTGTCCCTCGCAATCGCCTACGTCATTTTTTGGCTACGTAATGTTAGAGGAGCTTTTTGCTGGTCTAACAGTGCGTAACCCATGTTAAGTATGGCCGTCATTCCCGCGTCGATTTGAAAATATTTTTTTTTTTAACGTAACTCGTTCGGGAATAGGAATGTACGTAAACGATGCTACTACGACGTGACGACGTTTTTTTCGCGCAATGCACGGCGGGAAATTTGAGAACGGAGCATACGCAGTTCGATCGCCACGGGAACGCGCCTATTTTAAATGCTTCACGCCCCCTACTCGCGCAGATGGATTGCGACGGGAGAAATACACTACGCCGCCGTCGTTTACTGGACAAAATCTACCTGGATTCCACGTAGAGCCAGGTAAAAAACGGCGGCGTAGTGTATTTCTGATACTCTACGAGAATCTAATTCTCTGTGAATCTGCCCCTTTAAGTTTAGAAACAAAAAAACAATGGAAAACTACTAGAATACTTTTTCCGATGCAGCCTACACTGATCATTTTAAACAATGTAGTATTTAAAGCCAGGTACACAGTGTGTTATGTTCCCATTTACTACAAAGTAATTTGTTTTAGTAGACCAAGCACAAAGGGGTATTTTAACACCAGCAGGTTTTTTAATAGTCCTTGTGCCACGGGATGCAGCATGCTTCTGCAAAAAAAAACATCTCCTTGGAGGGGAGGGTGGCTTAGAAAAGTCTCGGTGCGAGCACAAGTCTATTTGAAAGTTCTAAATGGCACAATAGGTGCAATCAGGCATACATCTCCATACTGATACCAAATAATAAACACAGTTGGTTCCTAGAGGTCCAAGAGGGAGAGCTCACTGTGCTTGTTTTAGCGTACATTGCCTCTAATTACGGAAGAATCCTTTTTCATATACATGTGCTGACTTCCTAGGCGGCTGTGCGGCCTACTTATAAAAACTCTAAATCGGAAATTTTACTATTTTTTTTTAAATCATTTCCATCAGAATTGTCTTTCTATAAAGGTGTTTGAGGATACTTACCCACTCATTTTCATCCTATATTGACGAAAGATCAACTGTGATTATAGGGTTCCGTATATGGAGGTTTTCTATTTATTCTATTCATTTTATTTATTGGCGGAACTAGACTGACATTTGTCTTTTTAAACCTAACTATTTAGTTAAGTAAATAATATGTTTAAAAGCTATAATTATTTTTGGATGCCAGTTTTTTAAGCTTTTTTTTTGGGGGGGGGGGGATTAAAACATCCTTTCTCAACCTTTTCAACACAGAAGAATCATTGAAATAACTTTCCAGTCTCAGGGAACCCCTGATAAAAATTACTATATCTACAACTCTTACATACATACATTAGTGTGATGGTCAATGGGAAGAATTGGGGGGAGGCAGACATTTCTCATTGCTCAAGTAACCCCTTAGCAACTTCAACCATGACTAAGCACTGAGCTATAGTGTGAAACGCGTAGGGTGCTATCCCTATTTTTTGCTGCATTTTGTAGCGCATTTTCCATTTTGTTTTACAATAAAGACAACCAAAAGGTTTTTTGGAGTGCGGCTGTCCATTTTCTAGCCTCTACTATTTGCCTAGCAACTTATGGAGGAACCGTAGGATACCACAGAATCCTGGTTGAGAAACCCTGGGTATAAGTTTCACGTACCTGGTAGTGGAGCCCTATGTGCAGGGAGCGGCCTTTCGTAAGCCTCTGGCTCAGGAGCCCCTAATAGAGTAGACAGAGGGTCAAGAGTTCAGAGGGGCACAAGTGCCTGATGGTTGGTTGGGTAGCGGACCAGAAGTGGCAGCAGGAAGGTGTGCAGGGGTCCTGACAGGATTCCAACAGCAGGCCGGAACGGATGGATGGCACTTGCGTAACAGGGGTCAAGCAGGTGGCACAGACCGGGTTGAGCACAGGCGTGCGGATCAGGAGCCAGAGTTAGTCCCAAAGGGAGTTCAAGTCCAGGCCGGGTCGGTACACAAGCAGGCAGAGATCAGAGCCAGGGGTCGGGCAGAAGCCGGGTCAGGTAAACAGGAAGTAAACAGGTAACAGGTGCAGATTCTCCAAGGATACGCTGTAGACTGGACAGCAAGTTGGTAAGGCATCAAGCTGTTTAAATAGGGAGCATTGGCACCAAACCGCGTCACCGCGCACGCTCCCGCCACGCACACTACGCGCGCACACGCAACGCACGCGCCACCGC
Source organism: Rana kukunoris (assembly GCA_029574335.1). Lineage (NCBI taxonomy): Eukaryota > Metazoa > Chordata > Amphibia > Anura > Ranidae > Rana > Rana kukunoris. The sequence continues at coordinate 44,224,621 of CM056049.1, read as the reverse complement.
GCACCACCGCGCACGCGCCGGGATTGGATTCTCCTGACATTGTCACTGATGCTGGAACGTCTTCCATGACAATAAGTTACAATCCTGTTAAGGGGTGGGTATAAAGAGAGGGAGTGTTGGAACAGGCAGCAAATCCCATGAAAAAGTCCAAGTAGCGAAACGTAGGGGGCGTGGCTGCTAGGGATGAGCTTCGCGTTCGATGCGAACACATGTTCGCATCGAACATCGGCTGTTCGTTCGTTCGTCGAAAACGAACAAATCGGGTCGTTTGCGACAAAATTCGCATGATGCGCAACGGCCCATAATTGACTGCGGCGTTGCGCGCTGATGATTGGCCAAGCATGCACCATGACCCTGCATGCTTGGCCAATCACAGCGCCCAAAAAACGAAGAGACCTAATTGGCCAAAGCCTGGGTGCTTTGGCCAATTAGGGCTCAGGGCTTTAGCACACACCCCACACTATAAAAGGCCGCCTCCCGGGCGGCCTCGTGTAGTGTGTTCCGGCTTTCTTTGAGAGAAGTCAGACAGACAGAGAGAGAGAGAGAGAGATAGATAGATAGATAGATAGAGACACAGGGGTAGATTCACATAGATCAGCGGATCTTTTGATCCGCGTGATCTATCTTTTTTACGATCCGCCTGCACCAGTTTTTGAGGCAAGTGCTGTATTCAGAAAGAACTTGCCTCGTAAGTTGCCCTGGCGGATCGTAAATCCCCCGGCGGAATGCAAATTCCGCGGCTAGGGGGAGTTTACTATTTAAATCACGCGCGTCCCCGCGCCGATCGTACTGCGCATGCGCCGCCGGCTAAATTTCCCAGCGTGCATTGCTTCAAATGACGTTGCAAGGACGTCATTGTTTTCGACGTTAACGCAATTAACGCATGGCCCTATTCCCGAACGACTTACGTAAACGACGTAAAAAATTCAAAAAAAAAACATAGGATACGCCGCACTTACCCCGCATATAGCAGGGGTAACGATCCGCCGGAAAAAGCCGAAAGCAAACGACGTAAAAAAAAAGCGACGGCCGGGCGTTCGTTTCTGAATCGGCGGTTCTCCTCATTTGCATATTCGTCGCGCATAATAACAGAAGCGCCACCTAGCGGACGGCGGGAGATTGCAGCCTAAGATCCGACAGTGTAACTCACTTACACCAGTCGGCTCTAAGGAAGATCTATGCGGAACCTGATTCGAGGAATCAGCCGCATAGATCCGAGCGTCGGATCTCACAGATACGACGGTGTATCAGTAGATACACCGTCGTATCTCTATGTGAATCTACCCCACAGTGACTTTTCAGATAGATAGATAGATAGATAGATAGATAAGATCAGGGAGGCTACTAGTTAGTATAGTTAAATGTACAGTTTGTAGAGAATATATTCACATCCCTAGGAGTTGTCAATATATTTATAAACTGTATAGCTTAGCTAGTTCTGCTATTAGTTTCTGTCAGACAGGGGATTGTGCTTGATGCTCTAACGTGTTAGTGTACACGTGTTAGTTAATTGCACATAGACGCATTAACTGTTACTGCACGTGTGCTATTTATTTGCACAGAAAGGCAGTTGCTGTTAATGCAAGTGGGCTATTGAATTGCACAGAAACGCAGTCGCTCTGACTTTGCGTGTGCTGTTTAATACCACCTGAGCGCATTTAGGGTCACCGTACGTGTGCTGTGACATACCACCTGAGCGCATTTGGGGTCACCGTACGTGTGCTGTGACATACGTGTGCACCTGAGCGCATTTGGGGTCACCGTACGTGTGCTGTGACATACCACCTGAGCACATTTGGGGTCACCGTACGTGTGCTGTGACATACCACCTGAGCGCATTTGGGGTCACCGTACGTGTGCTGTGACATACCACCTGAGTGCATTTGGGGTCACCGTACGTGTGCTGGTATATACCACCTGAGCGCAGTTAGTGCCACTGTACGTGTGCTGGTATATACCACCTGAGCACAGATAGTGCCACTGTACGTGTGCTCCTATATACCACCTGAGCACAGTTAGTGCCACTGTACGTGTGCTGGTATAAACCACCTGAGCACAGATAGTGCCACTGTACGTGTGCTGGTATATACCACCTGAGCACAGATAGTGCCACTGTACGTGTGCTGCTATATACCACCTGAGCACAGATAGTGCCACTGTACGTATGCTCCTATATACCACCTGAGCGCAGTTAGTGCCACTGTACGTGTGCTCCTATATACCACCTGAGCACAGATAGTGCCACTGTACGTGTGCTGGTATATACCACCTGAGCACAGATAGTGCCACTGTACGTGTGCTGGTATATACCACCTGAGCGCAGATAGTGCCACTGTACGTGTGCTCCTATATACCACCTGAGCACAGTTAGTGCCACTGTACGTGTGCTGGTATAAACCTCCTGAGCACAGATAGTGCCACTGTACGTGTGCTGGTATATACCACCTGAGCACAGATAGTGCCACTGTACGTGTGCTCCTATATACCACCTGAGCGCAGTTAGTGCCACTGTACGTGTGCTGGTATATACCACCTGAGCACAGATAGTGCCACTGTACGTGTGCTCCTATATACCACCTGAGCACAGTTAGTGCCACTGTACGTGTGCTGGTATAAACCACCTGAGCACAGATAGTGCCACTGTACGTGTGCTGGTATATACCACCTGAGCACAGATAGTGCCACTGTACGTGTGCTCCTATATACCACCTGAGCGCAGTTAGTGCCACTGTACGTGTGCTCCTATATACCACCTGAGCACAGTTAGTGCCACTGTATGTGTGCTGGTATATACCACCTGAGCACAGATAGTGCCACTCTACGTGTGCTGGTATATACCACCTGAGCACAGATAGTGCCACTGTACGTGTGCTCCTATATACCACCTGAGCACAGTTAGTGCCACTGTACGTGTGCTGGTATAAACCACCTGAGCACAGATAGTGCCACTGTACGTGTGCTCCTATATACCACCTGAGCGCAGTTAGTGCCACTGTGCGGTGACACCAAATGCGCTCAGGTGGTATGTAACAGCACATGTGCGGTGACACCAAATGCACTCAGGTGATATGTAACAGCACACGTGCGGTGACCCCAAATGCGCTCAGGTGGTATGTAACAGCACACGTGCGGTGACACCAAATGCGCTAAGGTGGTATGTAACAGCACACGTGCGGTGACACCAAATGCACTCAGGTGATATGTAACAGCACACGTGCGGTGACCCCAAATGCGCTCAGGTGGTATGTAACAGCACACGTGCGGTGACACCAAATGCGCTAAGGTGGTATGTAACAGCACACGTGCGGTGACACCAAATGCGCTCAGGTGGTATGTAACAGCACACGTGTGGTGACACCAAATGCGCTAAGGTGGTATTAAACAGCACACGTGCGGTGACACCAAATGCGCTCAGGTGGTATTAAACAGCACACGTGCGGTGACACCAAATGCGCTCAGGTGGTATTAAACAGCACACGCACAGTCAGAGCGACTGCATTTCTGTGCAATTCAATAGCCCACTTGCATTAACAGCAACTGCCTTTCTGTGCAAATAAATAGCACACGTGCAGTAACAGTTAATGCGTCTATGTGCAATGAACTAACACGTGTACACTAACACGTTAGAGCATCAAGCACAATCTCCTGTCTGACAGATACGAATAGCAGAACTAGCTAAGCTATACAGTTTATAAATATATTGACAACTCCTAGGGATGTCAATATATTCTCTACAAACTGTACATTTAACTATACTAACTAGTAGCCTCCCTGATCTATCTATCTATCTATCTATCTATCTATCTATCTATCTATCTATCTATCTATCTATCTATCTATCTATCTATCTATCTATCTATGTGAAAAGACACTGTGGGCTAGATTCACATAGATCAGCGGATCTTTTGATCCGCGTGATCTATCTTTTTTACGATCCGCCTGCGCCAGTTTTTGAGGCAAGTGCTGTATTCAGAAAGCACTTGCCTCGTAAGTTGCCCTGGCGGATCGCAAATCCCCCGGCGGAATGCAAATTCCGCGGCTAGGGGGAGTTTACTATTTAAATCACGCGCGTCCCCGCGCCGATCGTACTGCGCATGCGCCGCCGGCTAAATTTCCCAGCGTGCATTGCCTCAAATGACGTCGCAAGGACGTCATTGTTTTCGACGTTAACGCTATTAACGTATGGCCGTATTCCCGAACGACTTACGTAAACGGCGTAAAAAATTCGAAACTCAACGCGGGAACGACGGCCATACCTAACATAGGATACGCCGCACTTACCCCGCATATAGCAGGGGTAACTATCCGCCGGAAAAAGCCGAACGCAAACGACGTAAAAAAAAAGCGACGGCCGGGCACCCAGGATTTGGCCAATTAGGTCTCTTCGTTTTTTGGGCGCTGTGATTGGCCAAGCATGCGGGGTCATGGTGCATGCTTGGCCAATCATCAGCGCGCAACGCCGCAGTGAATTATGGGTCATTTGAATTTGGCGCGAACGACCCGATTTGTTCGTTTTCGACGAACGATCAAACGACCAATGTTCGATGCTCATCCCTAGTGTTATGTCAGGAACTGGTGTGACCAAAAATGTGTGGACTGCCACAGAGAATATCTGGCACTAGTACAGTGTAAGATAATATCATTTATTTAATAATAAGTAAACAACATAAATGTAAACACACCTCCAATATACCAAACTGTAGAGCATCTCGGGTGGGAACTGGCCACCCTGTAAAATATTATTAACCATACTGTACATTTTAAGACATTTTAGATACAACAGCAGAATAAAAAGGTAAACCAGACAAGCAAAAACACAGATGAGGTAATGCATACACAGCTAATAAAGTGATTGTAAAGCCCTGTTTTTTTTTTCTATAAAAATAACAAACATGTTATATTTACCTGCTCTGTTGCAGTGGATTTGCACAGAGCAGCCCAGATCCTCCTCTTCTCGGGTCCCTCTTTTATGTTCCTGGCCCCTCCCTCCTGTTGAGTGCCCCCACAGCAAGTAGCTTTCTATGGGGGCACCCAAGCCGAGCTGCAGCTCTGTGCGTCCCTTTAGACACAGAGCTGTGGTTCAGCCCTGCCCCCTCTTTCTCCTGATTGGCTAACTGACTTTGATTGACAGCAGCAGGAGCCAATGGCACTGCTGCTGTAAAAGAGACGGGGGAGTTTTGGGACTTTGAATGTCTGTGCCTCTATCCCTGATTCAGGTAAAAAAGAAAGCAATGTGGGACTTTGAATGAGGCTATAGACTTGTGGAGGTAGATTGGTTAGTAAACATTATTTATTGGTGACAATGGTATGGCACCACTGCTGTGTCTCAGATAATCAGGAGGGAGAGTCCCGGATGGCTGAGACACCCGTGGACATTGCTGGACAGAGAGGGGGCTCAGGTAAGTATTAGGGGGCCGAGGGGGGCTGCTGCACAGAAGGCTTTTTATCTTAGAAAATTCGAAAAAATCTTAGAAAAAACCTTCTAACTTTACAACCCCTTTAAATATAATAACATGATGTCTTTTAAAATGTGAATATGTATTTAAAAAAATGTGATAAATTAAAAAAAAAAAAAGAAACAATGAAAACTGTGATTGCTTAAATTGGGCATTTTTGTTTCTATTTTGTTTCCTTCTGTTTTTATTTTTATTTATTTTTTTAAGATATATCCCTCTTGTAGAAGCTGCAGAGACTTACTATAGTGATCTTTGACCTGAACAAATTTTATATTAAATTAAATCTTACAGTTATAATTATTCAGGCTAAAAAAGGACAGAAATCCACCTAGCTCAAAGGATAGAAAAAAATGAAAAAATAAATAAATACTGTACATACCGTATAAAACTTCTATAACAGCATCTTATACCCACTGTTGATCCATTGGAAGGCAAAAAAAAACTATAAAGCATGGTCCAATTTGCTTCTGCAGGGGGAAATAAATTCTTTCTGATCCGCTGGGTCAAATACCCCTGGTGTTATTACCTATAAATGTTAATATCCTATAGGGGGGGGGGGGGGAAGGGGCGCGTAGTAATCGTTACACTGTTTTAAAAAAATTGGGTCACTTTCCCTGTCACTTCCCTTTCCCCACATTCCCTGTAATAGAAAAAAGCATGAAAGGTCCTCTTAAATATGAGATCTGGGGTCAAAAATACCTCAGATCTCATATTTGGACTAAAATGCAATAAAAAAAAATAGTAATTTGAAAAAATTACAAAAAAAATTCCCTGTATTAGCTATGGGCAGAAGTAACCTTTTTGACATTGCTTCCACCCTGCTATGATATGGAGATGGGTGGGGGCCATCTTCCCCTCACTCGTCTCCATACCCAGCCACGGACAGGACCCGATCGCCTCTGCCACTACCGATGGCTCCGTTAAGCAGTGGAGGGCGCGGTAGATCGGCGGGAGGGGTGCCCCTCTCCCGCTGCTGATAACGGTGATCTTGCGGCGACTGCGCCGCAGAGACCACCATTATCGCAAACCGGACCGCCACCCTGACGAGGATATCTGGATTATGACCAGAGATATCCCACTTCAAAATACCGACGTCAGCGCAGGGCACCCTCGGCCGCCAGGCCAGTAGGAGAGAGGAGAGTGCCTTGCGCATGAGCAGTAGTGTTCCCGGCCACACTGTCGGGTACCCTTACCCGCAATGAGGACGGCAGCACCCGACAGCTGATGGAAACATCAGTTGTGGGTCCCGACATCACTGGATTCCAGGACAGGTAAGTGTCCATTTATTAAATGTCCGGACCACACCAGGAATATATACATTGGCACTTTAAATTCAAAGGCAGGTATCCTGTCCCCCCCCCCCCCCCAAAAGGTGCCAATTGTGGCACCGGAGGGGGGGAAATCCAATGAGCAGAAATTCCACTTTTGGGTGGAACTCCGCTTTAAATCTGTTTTCCTCCATATATAAAGAGTGCCCCCTTGTGATAAGATATTTTTTTCAAGTCCTTTTTCTGAAAATACTGAAAAATATCTGTTGATCTTGTCAGAACTACTGCATCCTTTTAACATCCAGTGTACTGTACTGAACTGATACTGTATCTCAAACAATGTTATCAACTTTCCCAGCTATTTTTGTTGAACTACAAATCCTCCTCCCCCTATTGTATTGGCACTAAGGAGAGTGGAAAGTGTTGGTAGTATAAATCAGGGGAGCAGCCTAGGGTGATAACTCTACTCCTCCGCATTATCACCCTCAGGACAGGAACTTTGTTACTGGCAGGATCACAGGGTAAAAAAAAATAAAAAAAAAAGGCAAAAAAAATAAAATCTAGTGCATAAAACATATATAAAGACTGGTAAGCTGCAACCTCTTACATTTTTGGTTTTGGGTTAAGATACACTTTAACTGTTCCTTTAAGGATCAGCGAAATCGCCATTTGTCCTTTGTACTCTGGATCTGTCATACATGAATTATAATGAGCCCTATGTTCCTTGAGTGTAACGTACAAGTGACTGAACTGTTTATTAAAGGGGGATCTCGGTATGTGGAGTGTTTTTGACTCATGATATGTAAAGTGATGTTACAAACGATCATGTCCTGTTCTCGCATCTCTCTGCCCTTTTTGGATTTGCTGCAGCTGTCAAGCCTTCTGGTTGAGCCGTGTCTCTTGCCAGATCCATGTCATTCTGTCACTTGTGACATTCATTTCATCTCCCCTCCCTCAGTCATCGGCTGTTTCATCTTAAGGAGGTGGATATCATGGGCGAAGATGTACACCGGCAGTTCAGATGCCCTTATAATAAATACTGATCTCTACAATGCAATGAAACCTCGTTCCAGGTACTGGAGGCCTCGGTGACTTGGGTCGTCTATCACATATGAAGGTTACATGTCAGTATACAATATATAAAGTGCCACCTAAATTGTTGGCTACTTAACCACTTAAGGACCGGATCAATATGCTGCTAAATGACCCAAGGGGTTTTTACAATTCAGCACTGCGTCGCTTTAACAGACAATTGCGCGGTCGTGCGACGTGGCGTCCAAACAAAATTTGTGTCCTTTTCTTCCCACAAATAGAGCTTTCTTTTGGTGGTATTTGATCGCCTCTGCGATTTTTATTTTTTGCGCTATATACAAAAATAGAGCGACTTTTTTGAAAAAAACAACAATATTTTTTACTTTTTGTTATAAGAAAAATCAAATAAACTAAATTTTAGTCAAACATTTAGGCCAAAATTTATTCAGCCACATGTCTTTAGTAAAAAAAAAATCGCAATAAAAAAAAAATTAGCTACCTAGCGGGAACAGCGACACTAATACAGCAATCAGAAAAATTATCGCTTAGTGACACTGGCAATAGGGAGTGAAAGGGTTAACTAGGGCGGTGATCAATAGGTTAAAACTTTATTAGGGGAGGGGGGGTACGGGGCTACCCTGGACCTAACACTAACTGCCTGTCACACTGCCTGTCACACTGACACTAAATGCAGTGATCAGTACATATATAATCACTGCATTCAGTGACAGTGTGACAGGGGGGGGTGATCGGGGGGTTAATGTGCCTGCGTGTACTGGTGTCAGTGTAGTGTTGTGCGACTTACTGTGTGATGTGATCTCTCCTCAGCGGTGGTTAAAAATACCGCCGAGGGGAGAGATTACATCACTTCCCCCTTCCTGTGTTTACACAGGAGGAGGAAGTGACACACAGGGGGAGCGTGCGGATTGGCTGGGAGCAATCCGGAGGGGGCGGACAAAAACTAACAGCCTCCCCCTCAGTCCCGGATCACTCCTGAAGCCACGGGAACCGCCGCATGTACCAGGGGGGGGGTCCCGATTGGGACCCACGACTAGGCAGGGACGTACAGGTACGCCAATGTGCCTGTACGTGCCATTCTGCCGACGTAAGTGTACATGCGGCATGTTAATAGTTACATAGTTACATAGTTAGTCAGGTTGAAAAAAGACACAAGTCCATCCAGTTCAACCATAAAAAAAAAATAAACAAACAAAATAAAACACAGTACATCCCATACACCCAACTCCATACCCACAGTTGATCCAGAGGTAGGCATAAAAAACCAGCAGAGCATGATCCAATTTGCTACCGGAGGGGAAAAAATTCCTTCCTGATCCCCCGAGAGGCAATCGGATTTACCCCGGATCAACTTTACCTACAGAACTTAGTACTCAGTTATATTATGTGTATTTAGGAAATAATCCAGGCCCTTCTTAAAGCAATCTACTGAGCTGGCCAGAACCACCTCTGGAGGGAGTCTGTTCCACATTTTCACAGCTCTTACTGTGAAGAAACCTTTCCGTATTTGGAGGTGAAATCTCTTTTCCTCCAGACGTAAAGAGTGCCCCCTTTGTCCTCAGCGTTGACCTTAAAGTGAATAACTCAACACCAAGTTCACTATATGGACCTCTTATGTATTTGTACATGTTGATCATATCATCCCTTATTCTCCTCTTCTCAAGAGTGAATAAATTCAGTTCCTCTAATCTTTCCTCATAGCTGAGCTCCTCCATGCCTCCTATCAGTTTAGTTGCCCTTCTCTGCACTTTCTCCAGTTCTCCGATATCCTTTTTGAGAACTGGTGCCCAAAACTGGACTGCATATTCCAGATGAGGTCTTACTAATGAGCAGGTATAAACTGCTGCAGTAGGGAACAGACCCAAAAAGATACACTCAGCACTAGGGGTGCAACGGATCAAAAAACTCACAGATCAGATCGATCCTCGGATCAGAGCCATGGATCAGATCATTTTTCGGATCAGCAAAAAAAATTGTAGCCTCAGTGTGCCCCCATTGCAGCCTCACTCTCACCACTACCTGACGCTCCTCTTTTCCTCCACCTTCTCGCCCCAATGCGCATCTCCTCCCCTGAGCCTCCTTAGCCCATGGGCATGTCTCCCCCTAGGTGGTGGAGGACAGTCGGGTCACACTTGGCTCCTATGATGGGGTGGAGGGGGGGATACACTGAGTGTGGTTTTTTTCCCTCCATATGTCTGTCACACTGCATGCAGCCCCAGACATCAGCTGCACCTCACCCCCCAGGCTGGTGTCATGTGCCCTCCGCTCACCCTCTCCTTTCTGAGGGGGAAACAATCCCCCCTGGGAGGTAAATTCTTCCATACCTACGCCACCCCACACACATGGAGCCTCACCTGCTGCCATGCACCCCACCCGGCTTCTCTCACAGCTGACCGTGGGACAGCCGGCATCACCTGCAGCGGCATCCATCACTCTGCAGTTATCCACGCTGGGGGAGTGTCTGGACACGCCAGAAGGTGATGACTGTGGCGCACATTCTGTCCATAACAAACGTGGAGTAAGGAGGAGGCAGGGCTGTGCGAGTGTGAGCAGAGCGGAGACTATTACAATGTCAGCTGTTACAGCTTGTTTTACCGCTCTGCTCGCCCCCCTCCACCTGCGCTGCGGATCATGTGTGTACCGATCCGTAGTCATTGATCCGTACAGATCACGGATCAATGACGATCCGTTGCACCACTACTCAGCATCTTTCTAAAAACTGTTCCGTTTATTAAGGACATACCTTTCTTTTTTGTTGTTTTTTGTTTCCTTATAATTATGCTTGTGTAAGTATCATATTTAGTAACATACAGTAAAGTACATAGGCGAGCTAGGATTTCATTAAGGTCTAATGCCACGTACACATGTTCAGAATTTCCGATGGAAAAAGTCAGACTGAATTTTTTCATCGGATATTCCGACTGTGTGTATGCCCCATCTGAATTTTTTCATCACAGATTCTGACGGACGTAGAATGAGAACATGTTCTCTTTTATTATCTATCGGAAATTCCGTTTGTCTGTATGGAATTCCGACAGAGAAAACACCACGCATGCTCAGAAACAATTCGACGCATGCTTGGAAGCATTGAACTTCATTTTTTCTAGGCTTGTCGTAGTGTTGTACGTCTCCGCGTTTTTGACGGTCAGAATTTGGTGTGTCCGTGTGTATGCAAGGCATCTTGAGCGGAATTCCGTCGGAAAGAACCCGGAGTTTATTTCAACGGATAAACCGGTCGTGTGTACGCAGCATAAGGAATGTGAGTATGTAGCAGAAGAGTTAGTATGATGCATAGGATGTTGGCCGCGGTAGAAAAACAATACAAAAGTGTATGTGCCCCTGGTGCCCAACCTGCGGCACGTGAGTATATGATCTGCGGCCCTCCGAACTCAGCAGTCTGTAGTGAGAACATAGATTATGGTAATAGCATTTATCTCTACTAGTCTAAGGTAACATGTCCCTAGTTTTGTATTGTCTTCTGCAGCATATCCCCAGACAAAAATGTAGCATATCCCCACTCTCTGACTCCCATTTCCTCGCTTTGGTCTGCATTTTCTGACCATCTAAAGCATTACATATATTAAACATTATGTACAGTTATATCAAGGGCCGCATTTGAGGCCCCCTTTAGCTCATAAGTAGACAACCACAGGCATGTACAAAGTTTGAATTTTTTTCAAGGTAGTCATGCAGGAAAATATAAAATAATTTATTTTTATTTTTTTGCTATTTTATAGTCAATTATTGGTATTCTGCACAGTTTATTTATTTTTTTGGGTGGAGGGGGCATTTGAGAGGCAGTTTATCCCCCTGTAATGCACCATACACATTTTACCTTACAACATTGCAAAAACCTCTACTGTTTATTTATTTACTATTATCTACTATTTCTCTACTATTACTATTATCCCAAGGCATTGTGGGTCTTCCTCAACTGCTCATATCAAGTATTGGGTTCAGGAGCCCTGCCACCTTATTAGAATGGAGAGTCTAACGGCATATCTCCATGACACACAAGACCAATATAACACTATATGGGGTTCTCTTTATGGAAATATCAGTATATAAAAGCATTAGACATGTGCGTTCCCGTTCGTAACAAATGGATTTTCATACGAATTTGTTAGTATTCGTACATTCGGATCAATTCGAACATCCAAAAAACTGAAAGAACCAAAATACGAAAATTACGGAATTACGAATAAGCAAAATAACGAACAAGCGAAAATACGGACGTATAATTGGAAAATCTTAATAAAATACGAAACACCGAAACAGCAAAAGAACGAAAATGACATCTAAAAGGAACGATTTGCATTCCGTATTTTAAATCCTTTGTCTGTTCGCATTTTCATTTGTGTGTTTTGTAAATCCGTTTCTTTGTCTGTTCGTAAATTTGTGTACTCATATCGTTCTTTCGAATGGGCACTGGGCAGTGTAGTTAGTGAGTGATGTATCTTACTTAACTACTTGAGATCCGCGCTATAGCTGAATAACGGCTTTAGCGCGGATCTAAATTGTCAACAAGCCGTCAATTGAAGGCTTGTCACTAGCAGCTTCCCTGCGCGCGCTCCAGAGCGCGCTGCGGGGAAACACTGTGTTGGCCGTGTCCCTTGGCCGTTTGCGATGCGATCTGTGGGCGAATGAGAGATGATCTCATAGATCATCTCTCATTGCCATTTTACACAGAGACAGCGTCCTGTCTCTGGAGAGGAGGAGACCTATCTGTGTTCCTTGTACATAGGGACACAGATCGGTCACCCCCCCCAGTCACCCCCCCTCCCCCCACAGTTAGAAAACTATGCAGGGAATACATTTAACCCCTTCCTCACCCCCTAGTGTTAACCCCTTCAATGCCAATCACATTTATATAGTAATTAGTGCATTTTTATAGCACTGATCGCAGTATAAATGTGAATGACGCCAAAAATGTGTCAAAAGTGTCCGATCTGTCCGCCATAACAACGCAGTCCCAATAAAAATTGCAGATCGCCGCCATTTCTTTTACTTAACTTTTCTTTATTATTTCTTGTCATACAAAGTTTGTGTATTCATTTACAGCGTCATATATCAAAAAGTGCATGTTGTACATAAATAATTAAATAAATACCGACTTCAAAATACGTGTATATTCTTTAGGTGAACCTATTCCCTCCCGACTTCTAACCCCTCCCCCCGTAGTGATCTCCCAGACGTGTATATTCTTTAGGTGAACCTATTCCCTCCCACCCACAGTATCGGGGGAAGCTACCTGTTATACCGTTCTTATAGCTCTAAGCGAGGGCTCCTATATCTCTCAGCCATAGTCCCCAGACACTCTCGAACCTTCTATAGTTTCCCTGTTTAATAAAGGCCACTCTCTCACTCCAGATCAGAGTATTGACAGTTTCGGTCCAATTCCCAACAGAGGGAGGGACATGCGCCTGCCATCTCTGAGCAATTAGCTTGCGTGCCTGAAAAAGGCCTCGCAGTATGCCCTCTAAAGTTCCCGGAGGTATTCTATGATCCTCTATGTCCCCTAGAAGGTAAGTTCTAGCGTCAGGCTCTAAGGAGGACTTGAAGACGTTGTTAAGTTTATCAACAACTTCTGTCCAATATCTAAAGAGCTTGGGGCATCTCCAGAACATATGGACAAGATCCCCTGTAGCATTGCATCTAGGGCATTCGTCGCTCCGGTTCCGTCCTATTTGAAACATTTTCTGGGGGGTATAGTAGACACGATGTAGTAAGTAAAGGTGGGACAGTCTCTGGGCCGGAGCGATGGATACCAGAGCCCCTCTCTTTAGGATCCTATTCCACTGCTCTGTTGTTGTAAATCCCAGGTCTCTTGTCCATTTTTCTCTGCTCCTAGACACCCCTGACTGGTTTATGGCCCTAGCCCCCAGTTTGTCATATAGCACTGAAATTAAGCATTTCGCTGTATTAGCCTGGGCTATTTTAATGAGAATGGGAGTCTGGATCCTATCAGCCGGATAGATCTTAGTCTGGGTCTGAATGGCATGCCTGATTTGAAGGTATTTAAAGAACGTCTTATTTGGTATATTAAATTCCAGTTTTAGATCTGAGAATGATTTCATAAGGTTACCCTCGTATAAGTGGGTTAATCGTGTGATTCCCTGCCTCTCACAGGTTTTACACTTTTCTACTCCGCTACTTCTGGCAAGTTTTTATTATTCCAGAGGGGGGCCAACTCAGTTATCCCAGACTAACCCAGTAGAGCCTTTGTTGTCTGCCACACTTTATTTAATAATTTTATAGTCGGGCATTTATGGGCAAATGAGTTTGCCTTCAAGACTTCTACCAGTGTTTTATGTGGGGACTCGGTTAGTATTAGTCTAAAGCAATCATTCCCTCGATCCGGAATCCCACATCCTGCAATCTGCTGTAGCTGAGGCTCAAGGAAGTACATTCTCGGGTGCGGGACCGCCATCCCTCCCTCCCCGACCGGGAGCTGCATAGTCTGCAACCCAATTCTGGCCTGCCTCCCTTTCCATATTAGTTCTCGGAATAAAGTTTTCCATTTTTTTGAACCATATTTGGTTAACCCAGATCGGAGAGTTATGGAGTACATAGAGTAACTGGGGAAGCCAGATCATTTTAATTAGATTACATCTCCCAGCTACAGAGAGAGGGAGACGGTTCCAGGCGTCTTTCTTTTGCCTCAGCGCTGCTAATAATGGGGTTATATTTTCGCTAGTGTACTCCCTGGCATCCCTGGTGATCCATATGCCGAGATATTTTAATTTTATTGGAATTTTTAATTGGGGCATTTCGGCTATCCTCTGGACTTGTAGCGTATCTATAGGGAGCAGGGCCGACTTGTCCCAATTTACCATCAGTCCCGAGAATCCACCAAATTCCTTAATCATTTGAACCACTGGGGCCAACGAGTTATTAACGTTGCCTATGAAAAAGAGGACATCATCCGCAAATAGCGATATCCTGTCTTCCTCTAGGCCCCTCCTGAATCCCTGAATGTCTTCCTTAAGCCTGGTTCTAATGGCTAGAGGTTCCATGGCCAGTGCAAACAGGAGAGGGGACAAGGGGCACCCTTGTCTCGTCCCCTTCTCCAGCTCAAACAGGCCTGTGGCTTCGCCGTTTATTTTAATTTTTGCACATGGTTTATTTATAAAGGAGTTTAATTCACCTAATAAAAGATGGGCCAAATCCAAAGCTCTCCAGTACCTTCCACAGATAGGGCCATTCCAGGCTATCAAATGCTTTAGCAGCGTCTAAGGCCAGGAGTGCTCTAGGGCCTTCATTATCGGTAGGGATCTGCAAGTTTAGAAAGACCCTTCTTATATTTAAGGATGTTGACCTATTCGGGATAAACCCTGACTGATCGAGGTGAACGAGTCTCTCTATGCATTCCTTTAGGCGTGTCGCCAGGACTTTTGCAAGGATTTTAACGTCTGTACAGAGCAGTGAGATTGGACGATAGGAAGATGGGTCTAATTGGTCTTTTCCCTCTTTATGGATAACAATAATTGTGGCTTCCATCATGGAGGCAGGGAGATTTCCCTCCGAGAAGGCTGATTCCAAGGTATGTAACAGTTCAGGTAGCAATATGTCTTCATATCGCTTGTAGATTTCTATTGGGAGCCCATCTGGGCCTGGTGATTTATGGTTGGACATCCCTGCCACTGCAAGCTTTAGTTCTTCCAACGTTACAGGGGATTCCAATTTTTTTTTTCCCTATCAGACAGATTTGGAAACGGAATGCCTTGGAAGAAAGCGTCCATGTCTTCGTTTTCTCCCCTTGATTTATATAATACTTTGTAGAAGTCATGGAACCTTTGCCTTATTTTCCTGCCTTCAGTTAAGGTTTCACCTATGGGCCCCCTAATAGCTCCAATATTGGAGGAAGGGGCGTTGGTCCGTATCAATAGTGACAACGTACGTCCCACTTTCTCACGCTCCCCAAATTGAGATTGTTTCTGGAAAATTTGATGGTTCTCTGCCTTCCTCATGGTAGCCATTTTATAGACCTGCTGTTTGTCTAGCCATTCTGTTTGGGAGCTTGGGGAGGGATCCTTGATGTATCGCTGTTCAGCCATCAATGCCCCATTTCTGGCCTCTTCTTCCCACTTCCTAGATTCCCTCTGTAGCCTTGCCACCCTTTGTATTAGCAAACCTCTTAGGTATGCTTTCAAGGAGTCCCAGACCACCCCAGCCGCTGCTGTACCTGTATTGATCCGGATGTACTCTTTCAAATTGTTTAATAATTCTTGTGGGTCCCCGAGTAGTTCTAACCAATATGGAATAATTTTCCACTCCTTTGGGGGGGCTGGCTCGTTCTTTCTAAATACTAATTCTAAGGGCGAGTGGTCTGAGACTTCTCTTGGGCCATACTCTATTACCTTCACCATATTTAATAGTTTTTCGTTACCAATAGCCAGGTCAATTCTTGACAAGGTGGCATAGGAGCTAGAGAAGCATGAATACTGCCGGGTCTGTGGATGATGGATACGCCAGATGTCTCTTAACCCTGCCTCCTCCATAAACTGAACTAAACGGCCCCCCAGTTTAGTGTTCGAGTCGGGTTTTGGGGGGAATCTATCTTTCACATTGTCAGGGGCTACATTGTAGTCACCCACTGCTATCAGGGGAGTATCTGGCTTATCCAACATAAACTCAACTAGTTTCTGTAGTACACTAAAATTAAAATGAGGAGGGATATATATATTGGCAAGTACGAAGGGCCTATTCTCAATAGAGCAGGATAGAAAGATGTATCGTCCCTGTTCGTCTATCCAGCTCTTTTCACAGGAGAATGACAGACCCTTCCCCACCAGTATACTGACCCCTCTTGAGTATGAGGAATGTACCGAATGGTATCGAAATGGAAATTTCCGAGCACCCAATTGGGCCATAGTCTCCCGGGTTAGATGTGTCTCCTGCAGACAGAGTATCCCTGTTCCCTTCCCATCCATTGACGCCAGAACCAGTGCCCTCTTAATAGGGTCCCCCAACCCCCGTACGTTCCATGATCTAATTCTCCAAGCCATGAGCAATGTGAAATAGAAAATAAACGGAAATAGACCATGGCATGGGGTTGCTCTTCTCCCTCTCTTCCAACTGTTTGCTCAGATCAAAACCTCTCCCCTTGCTGATGGTGTTAAGAATATTTAGGAACCTTGGAGTACCTCTTTCCCCTAGCTTAACCTCCCCCCATCCCTCCCCCCTTCCCTCCACCCCCCCTCCTCTCCCCTCCTAAGCTTGCGCTTGTGCTTAGGTCCCCCCCCCTTTCTACTCCCACCCTGCCCATTGGGGCTCCCCTTGGGGGCCTCTCCTGTGACCTTTCCTCTCTTACCCACTCTCCTCACAACCAACATTCAACCACTAGTGCACCACCTCTGTCCACCCTCTCCCCATAGAGAAAATCTCTCCTCCCCCTTCCCCCCCCCCCTTCCCTTGAGCAAAACTGAGCAAAGCTAAGTGTATTTACTGATGTCCCATTCCCCACAGGGCGCCTCTGGGTGCAAGGGGACCTATAGCCCCTATCCCATATTACCCCAGTTATACAATTATACATGGAAAAAAAATAAAAAATTTATGTATATAGGAAGTGTACAAATGTGTTACCCCAATTATATAGGTATATGGGAAGGAAAAAAAAATATATAGAAAGTACATAATAAAAATAGTATCACAGACTATTTAAAAATGTCGCAAAGTTCAAAAAAAGTCTCAATCTATTAACGGTGTATAATGTGCAGTACAGTGACAAAAGAAACAAAAACACGAAAGAAGAAAAGAGAAAAAAAAGGCAAGCTCAGCAAAATTACTATATTTGTATCTACTGTATTATTGGAAATGTGACTAAATTGTGCCTAAATGTGCAGTAAAAAGTGATCATTTAAACAGCCCGAAAGGCGTCTTTTCATTGACGCTGCCAAAGTAAACCAGTAAAATTGTTTCCCTTTTTTTTTTTCTCTTTCCTCAACTGTGGCGCCCAAAAAAAAAAAAAAGAAAAGAAAGAAAAAGGGAGGGGGGAGGTGAGAGAAAACATAATTATTCTTGCAGCCTATAAGTCCTTGCGGATGCTGTCCAGCCATCCTGATACTTCATCTGGCGTGTTGAAAAAAAAAGTCCTGCCCAGTGCTGAAACCCGTAGACGAGCCGGATACACTAAGGCGTATATCAAATTATGTTGCTGTAGAATGCGTTTAACTGGGCCAAATTCCGCTCTCCGTTTTTGTAGTTCTGGGGAGAAATCCGGGTAGAACGAGACTCTAAAGGGTGAAAAAGTAACAGTGTCAAAGATCTCTCTGAGCCATTTCTCCATGAATTTTATAGTGTCGGAGCCCTCACACTGTTCTGGGAGACCAATCACACGCACATTACTCCTGCGAAGCCTGTTTCTCCATTTCATCTATTTTTGATGCTTGTTGATTATTTTTTCCCTGTAGCCCCTTTAGTTCATTCCTCATAGGGTGCAAAATGTCCTCTAGGGTGCTTATTCGCTCTTCCAGATTAGTGACCCTTTCAACGGCTTTACTCATATCCTGATGTAATAAAGAGAATTCATCTTTCAGGCTCTTGAGTTGGTTATCAAAGCAAAACCATGAGTGTTTTACAGTCATTAACGGCTCTTAAAACATCTTTCAATGTAGGCTCCTCAGTTGGCTCCGTATCAGCTCTAGCCGGAGATCCAGATGTAGCCACAGCAGCCATTGTAGTAGCCGCCATATCAGTTTTCTCCTCTCCAAGTTCCTTAACAGTTGGAGCCTTGGGTCCAGTTGAATTGGTTAAGTTTGTTGTTTTGGAGACTGCTGTTCTGGAGGTTACTGAGCCTGAGCTTCGCCTATCCGCTGATGTCCCTGTCGTGCTCTTGGATTGGGCGGCTATAGATGCTATCCCCCCCTGTATAGGGGGATAGTTAGTTGACTTAGGGGAATGAGCGAAGCGCTCTAGCTTGGCTGCAGCGGCCTGACTGCCTTTCTCTCTCTCTTTAGTTGATCTTGTAATAGGGGCACCCTCTGAGTGAGGCGCACCTTTACTCATAGTAAACATATAGGACGCGACGAGTTCTTGCCTTTCTTGGGTGGGGGATCAATAGATCGATAGGCGGCCAACTAGCTCTAATATTTGACTTGTTTAATAGAGCCTACCCACACGCTCGCTGATAGTGTATAGCACAGGCATAAACTGAAAAAGTGTATGGTTGGTACTTCACTTCCTTTTCTCCCTGTACCTCTGTAACTCTCCTTCTGACCTCCCTTCAATACTGGGGTTCAGATAAGCACACCATAGCTGGTTAATTTTTACTTTTAGATTTGTTATATTTTTTGTTGGTAATAGTGGTATTCAGAACAGTATGGAGACAATCTCCCTCACAACTTTTAAGAAGCAATCCAGAGCTATATATATAGGAAAAAAGAAAAAATGCTCAATGTTCAGTACAACAGCAACAGTGATGTAAAAAGTACAGTGGGACACCGCAAAAGTTCATTTCCTGCTACTCGGTATATGCAGTATAGATAGTATAGGTAAATAGATTTTACCTTGATCCTGTGTCCTCAGCTGTTCTAGCAATGTCCTCTCTGTGAAGGGGCTCACTGTTGTCTGTGTACCCAACTGCTGGTTCAGCGTCCTGGATCACTATCTCTGCCTGTAATCTCTGCTGCGATTCACTATATCGGGAGCGTGGTCGCGAAATCTCGCGAGACTTCGGACGGTATCGGGGCTCCGTGTTTTGGAAATCAGCAGGCTCCGGTCGATCCGTCGGCTCCATCCAGCAAGGCTCAGCCGCAAAGCAGCACGGCAACACCCGAGCACCGGCCACGAAGGCCGCGGATCAGCTCCAGCTCCGGCTCCTGTCAGCCAGGTGAGGTACCCCCACAAGGAGCTCCAGTGCCTGAGTGGGGAACTCGTGGGTCCCGCTGCATCCAGATGAAACGTCGAATGCCAATAGCGATGGTAGGCAGCCAGGCTCAGGGCTTTGCTGGAAACAAACGCTCACACATACTATAGAGCGGCAGTACAATAGCAGAGGGGAGGCGAGGTGGACATCTTCGCACACTCACACCACGACTCTCACATCCTCCTGCATCCGGTCACGCCCCATGACACACTACTTCACAAATCTAATTGCAGCAGCGCTGCAGATCGCCGCCATTTCTAGTAAAAAAATAAATAAAGAATAATAATTCTGTCCCCTAATTGGGATATTTATTATAGCAACAAGTAGAAAATATTGTATTTTTTTTCAAAATTGTCGCTCTTTTTTGTTTATAGCGCAAAAAATAAAAACCGCAGGGGTGATCAAATAGCGCCAAAAGAAAGCTCTACTTGTGGGGAAAAAAGGACGTAAATTTTGTTTGGGAGCCACGTCGCATGACCGCGCAATTGTCAGTTAAAGCGACGCAGTGCCGGAAGCTGAAATATCGCCTGGGCAGGAGGGGGGTATAAGTGCCCAGTAAGCAAGTGGTTAAAGGATCACTAAAGGAATTAGTGGCTCCCAAACAAAATTAAAGTGGATTTGCCTTTCCTTAATAACCCCCAATGACACAACACAATTACCAATAACAGCAATTGGCACCAAATAAAATAAATGAAAACTATACTCTAAAAAAACATCCATACAATTAAAATACAACATAGAATAAATAACACAGATTAAATACTGTATTTATTGGAGTATAACACACACTTTTTTACCCTGAAAATAGAGGGTAAACTGTGCCTGAGTGTTACACGCTAATATTCTTTGTTTACCAACAGGTATTGGAAATTGGCCAGTCTGCCCTGGGTGCCACCCTTTGGGGGTTGTTAGGCCAGCTACCCTGCCTCTCCTGGCACTGGGACAGCGCTGCCAGCATACTTTAAAGTTAAGAAAACATTACTGCCAGTCCTTTCTCATACACCGCTCCACCTGTGTGACCCTCAATGTAAATGGAAGTCTCTAAATACCTCAATTAACGTCGCTCTTTCTGGCCGCTCTCCTCCTCCTGCTCTTCCTCCTCCGGTAGATCTGAGTGTAGCTTTTGATTGGAGGACAGCGGTCATGTGACCGTCGATGAAATAGCAGGGGAGAGCAGTCACATGACTGGGTCCATGAAAGAGCAGCGTTAATTGAGGTATTTAGAAGCTTTGATTTCGGACAGTGACACAGGAGGAGCCATGTATGAGAAGAGGCTGACAGTGATGTTTTCTCAACTTTAGAGTATGCTGGCAATTCTGTCCCAGGAGAATGGGAGTCTGCTGGGAGTGCAGAGGGGCCGTGTGATGTGCTGGGAAAGGGGTCTGTTTATTGTGAAGGGGAAGGGGTCTGTCTACTGTGCAGGGATGGGGTCTGTGTACTGTGCAGGGAAAGGGTGCTATGTACTGTGCAAGGAAAGGGGTCTGTGTACTGTGCAGGGAAAGGGTGCTGTATACTGTGCAGGAAAAAGGGGTCTGTGTACTGTGCAGGGAAAGGGTCCTGTGTACTGTGCAGGAAAAGGGGCCTGTGTACTGTGCGGGGGAAGGGGGCTGTGTACTGTGCAGGAAAAGGGGCCTGTGTACTTTTTAGGGAAAGGGGGCTGTGTACTGTGCAGGGAAAGGGGGCTGTGTACTTTTTAGGGAAAGGGGGCTGTGTACTGTGCACAGAAAGGGGGCTGTGTACTGTGCAGGGAAAGGGAGCTGTGTACTGTGCAGGGAAAGGGGGGTGTACTGTGCAAGAAAAGGGGCCTGTGTACTGTGCAGGGAAAGGGGGCTGTGTACTTTGCAGGGGAAGGGATCTGTGTACTGTGCAGGGAAAGGGGGCTGTGTACTGTGCAGGGGAAGGGATCTGTGTACTGTGCAGGGAAAGGGGGCTGTGTACTGTGCAGCGAAAGGGGGCTGTGTACTGCACAAGGGAAAGGGGGCTGTGTACTTTTCAGATTTTAATCTTCACCTCTAGCTCTCACAGAGAAGAGTTATATAACATGATGGCCACAGGCAAAAAATATTATATTAAAAATGATTTCCGGTGTCGCTTTGTGGTGCACAATGATTGTAACAACCTGTCACTAATAGTACTCTGCAGACTGATCAGCGTATTGTGGAGTGGGTGGAAAGAGTTGTCCAAGATTGACCTTACCCTACCTTGACCAACATTCTACTCTCCAACACTACAACTTGGCTTTTAAAGCTACAGCTTAAACATTGACCATAAAGCCCCCGGGCAATTATGGAGGTTCATCTATAGAGAAGGAAGCTGTGTTCCATACAGGTAGTTTGAAGATCTTTGAGTTCATATTTCAATTTCTAAATGTTCTAGTTTGATAAGCGGGTATATAAAGGACATTTTACCATGGCTCACAAGTACAATGGGTCAACTGAGGTTTACAAATAATTGAATATGGATTGTGAGCTGCAAAGGAGTTCATATTACTGCTTCTGAATATTCTAGACAACAAGGATAACCCTTTGCTTTGTTAAGAAAGTTTACCAGATCAATGTGTTTATCACTCCAGATGAAGCTAAATCAGCACTGTTTTGGTCGCAAGAAAATGTATTAGTTCCTCCAAAAATACAAACCAGTATCCCAACAATGTGCAATATGTTTGATATATAAAGTTTACATTTACACAAATAATTGGGGACCTACAAGAGTAACACTTACCCTGAGCCCACTTATGTCTTAAGATGGACTACAGGTAAATCTCTTACTATGAAGTTGAAATATTTCTATGTGAATTATCCCAAAGAATTGGTAGTTTTGTCTGACCACTTCTTGGAAGTGTTGGGGTCTGATCACTGGAGATGAGATTAAGGAAATGCTTCCTCCTGCCTGCAGCAGACTGATGACATCATCTCAGCCTAGACAAAGTCACTTGTGTGGAGCTCAAAGACCGAGGTTGGATTTGTATGACATGCGAGTGTGACCGGGTCTCAATGGAGACATACACCGGACCCCAGGCACAAACCGGCGGTCGCACATATGTGAACTCAGTCTTATACCGCGTACACGCGATCATTTTTCGCCATTAAAAAAAAAGAACTTTTTCAACTTAGTTTTTTCCAACTTCATCATTAAAACGATGTTGGCCACACACGATCGTTTTTAAAAAATGGTCTAGCAAAGCGCGGTGAAGTACAACACGTACGACGGCACTATAAAGGGGAAGTTCCATGCGGATGACGCCACCCTTGGGGCTGCTTTTAGCTGATTCTGTGTTAGTAAAAGACGATTCACGCTTTTCTGTCTGTTACAGCGTGATGAATGTGCTTACTTCATTACGAACGGTAGTTTTACCAGAACGATCGCTCCCGTCTCATAACTTGCTTCTAGGGTTATCCCGATACCACTTTTTTAGGACCGAGTACAAGTACCGATACTTTTTTTTAAGTACTCGCCGATACCGAATACCGATACTTTTTTTAAATGTGTCCCCAAATGCAGCCATGTCCCCCACAAATGCAGCCATGTCTCCCACATATGCAGCCATGTCCCCCACATATGCAGCCATGTCCCCCCAGCCATGTCCCCCACATATGCAGCCATGTCCCTCCAGCCATTTCTCCCCAGCCATGTCCCCCACATATGCAGCCATGCCGAAAAATAATCGTGTGTACGTGGCATAACTACAGTATTAAAATGTCTTTTTTTCTCCACAAAAGAATCACATTGTTGCTTTATGTTTTGACATGTTCCTGAAAGGTCCAACAAATGAATACGAGATGCATACCACTTTTTGTATGAAATATATCATTGGACCCTTTCCACATTTTGTATTGGGGCCCTGTGGCTTTCATCGACTTTCTTGGATACACCTCTGTACGTGAATATTTTCAACTATTTGTTGTGTTACATGGTGTTCCTGTTCGCATATTTAATTATTGAGCAGTACTTCAGTCTATGCCGCTGTGTTTATTGCTTTATTATGGCGATGTATTAACCATGTTGGGTTTTAATTGCTCTGTACACTAATTGTAATCTTGTTTCCACTTACATTTGTTTTCTGCCAGTCACTCTTAATTAAGTCTGCGCCTACAGCATGAGGGCTGTAACAAGGTGGTTACTTGGAAGTGTATATGGGAGCTGTATAGAGCGAGGCAGTGTTACAATAATGAGCAATATCTGTTAGTGTCATTTCAGTAGACTACCCCGAATGGTCATCTGTTTGGTTAATCTGATCAAACGTTCTTAACTGCACTGAAAAAGATCTGAATACACGCACAATTCAGTTCTGAATTCCATTTGGAAAATGGTGTATTCATACCTCAAATTTCTGAGATCGGGATTTTTCTTGTTTAATATTCTTATTGAGTTTTGCATAAAAAAACAAGTTACAAATGCAGTATAAATAATGCAAATATGGGATAAAGATGATAACAATAATGACTGAAATATCGGTAGAGTTTGGTGCTCAAATGCATGTTCATATTTATCAGATAAATACCGAAAAAACGCAAATGTCAGGTATAAGGGACTAAAGAAAATAATAAAAAAAAGGACTATACCTTATATCAGGCTGAGCATGCCTCCGGACCAACCATCCACCCCTAAGGCCACGTACAGACAAGGAGACATGTCCGCTCAAACATGTCTCCTCGGATTTTGGTCCGATGGCGTGTACACACCATCGGACGAAAATCCCCTCGATCTGAGGATGCGGTGACGTGGCGGTGACGTTGACGCCGCAACGTCACCACTCCAGGAAGTAAAATACTTCCACGCATGCGTCGAATCCATTCGGCGCATGCGGGGGATTTCCGGGACATGTCTGGCGGACAGGTTTGCAGCGGACAAATTTCAACCTGTCCGCTGGGTCGTACACACGATCGGAGATGTCTGCTGAAACTGGTCGGCGGACCAGTTTCAGCAGATAAATTTGATCGTGTGTACGCGGCCTAATGGGTTTGAGATCGGGATTTTTATTACAATTTTAGTACAGTATGTAGGGAAATGACCCATCCCTATCATGGCCCCAGTTTCAGGGCCATAGGAATTAATGCTCAAAGAATAATTGCTTTAAACTCTAATTGCTTTTCCCCACTACATCTATTTTATACTGTTTTTTTTTTTTCTGCAATATATTTTTGTTGAATTTTTAAGTAGCAGACAGAGAAATGGGAACCTTAGTATTGGCCACTAAATCCCCTTAATACAAATATACAATTTATAATTGATACAAGACATTAGAGCCCTGTTGCCCAACCTGCAACGTGGGGGCCACAGCAGGCACTAATCTGTGTTTCCCTATTGCCCTGTTATAGCAATACATTTTAGCAGTCTCATGTAATTGTCTCCTGAAGCATGGTGACAGTCTCCAACAAATCCTATAGCATGTTCATAGCCTCTGAAAGCTGAAAGTTTACTGCAACATATTCACAGTCACTAAGGCTGGGTTCACACCTCTGTGCGGAGCGGCTCACAGCAGAGGTCCCTGTTCACTGGTCTGAATTTATGGCTGAATTTGGACCTGAACAGACCAGAAGATGTACAGGACCACTGTGCAATCCGCTCTGCAGCTGCCCCGAGTTGTGTGAACCAGCTCCATTGAGAGCCGACCACAGGCTCCTGACATGCGAATTGGATGTGGGGATAAGTGTGAACCCAGCCTAAAAGTCTCCGGCATAGTCTTTGACCTTCACGTGTATAATATCTGCAGTCTCTGACCATTTTCTGTACCATATCCGCAGTTTCTGACCATCTCCTGTATCTTGTCCGCAGTCTCAGGCTATCTCCTGTATCTTGTCCGCAGTCTCAGGCTATCTCCTTTATCATATCCGCAGTCTCAGGCTATCTCCTTTATCATGTCCGCAGTCTCAGGCTATCTCCTGTATCATGTCCACAGTCTCAGGGTATCTCCTGTATCATGTCCGCAGTCTCAGGCTATCTCCTGTATCAAGTCCGCAGTCTCAGGCTATCTCTTGTATCATGTCCACAGTCTCAGGCATCACTTATCATGTCAGCAGTGTCTCACCATCACCTGTATGATGTCCACAGTCTCTAAAATGTCTTGTATCATGCCTTATGCCACATACACACGATTGGAATTTCCAACAACAAATGTCCGATGAGAGCTTTTGGTCATATATTCTGACCGTGTGTATGCTCCATCGGACATTTGCTGTCGGAATTTCCAACAACAAATGTTTGAGAGCTGGTTCTCAATTTTTCTGACAACAAAAGTTCTTGTCGGAAATTCCGATCACGTGTATCCAATTCCGACGCACAAAAATCCTATGCATGCTCAAAATCAATTTGACGCATGCTCGGAATTCTCAGCTCGTTGTAGTGTTTTACGTCACAGCGTTCTTGTCGATCGGAATTTCCAAGCAACAATTGTGTGACCGTGTGTATGCAAGACAAGTTTGATCGAACATCCGTCGGAAAAAAGTTTTGTTGTCGGAATGTCCGATCATGTGTACGCGGCATAACTCTTCTGCCATATACCTACATTCTTTAGACTTTAATAAAATCCTAGCTCGCCGATGTACTTTTTTAAGTCACAGCGTTCTTGTCGATTGGAATTTCCAAGCAACAATTGTGTGACCGTGTGTATGCAACAAAAGTTTGAGCTAACATCCGTCGGTTTTGTTGTCGGAAATTCCGATCGTGTGTACATGGCATTAGTCTTAAGCAGCCCATAGGTAATTAGTATTTTATTTTCATTCAAGGTATTGTATTCTGACAGCAGAGAAACTCCACCGCTATCAGAATACACTGATCAGCGCTGACAACATGCTACAGCGCTAATTGAAGTAAAATAGGTAAAAGTCCCCATCCTGGCCATGAGGTTGTGAGTGGTGGAAGATCAAAAAGTTAGGATCACTCCAGCCCAAGCCAGGGGGGCCCATTCTGAGTTAAGCCAGGGGGTCCCAATCTAAGAAGTCATGGGGAGAGATTGAGGAGTCCAAGCTGTTGGTGAGTGCTCCAGAACCCCCTTAACCAGATGGAAATGAGGAGGGTGCTCAACTATGAAAAAGTGCTAAAGGACCTCATGCCTTCATTCAGTCCTTTAAGTACAAATTGGAAAATGTCTCCACTTTGCACCCTAGCCCATAACCAGGATCATAGTGAACTGATTAAGAGGGCTTCTGATTCATCTGTTCCACCAGGAGAATGTGAATCAGGCACCTTGTTTGCCCAGAATACAGCACATAGTCAAGGGTTGTCTATAGAATGCAGGTATGAGTACCCTTATGTGCCTAAACATGTGATAGAAGAGAATAATGGCAAGATTGGTGTAACGAGGAGGTATGGAAGTACCTGGGTGTGCCAAGGCCATGCCACAATCAGAAATCTGCCATGCATTGAGAGAATAGACAACAGTAAGAAAAATCAGTAAAAGGTACCCCAACAGAGCTATGAATGACCTTATAAATAAACAGGTCCACACCTATTGTCCAAAGTTTGGATTTTTGTCTGGTGATACTCTTTATCAAACTGGATCATTGAAAAGTGAGCTTGTGCATTTTAACAAACTCAATTAATTTCATCATTAACAGACATCAAAAAGGGGCCAAAATATGTTTGGCCAACTTTATTTTTTTTTATTTTGTAGAAACTAAAAGACCATAATGAACAATGTCCTGTGTCGCCTTGGTTTCGTTCTCTCCTAGAGTGGGCTGAACCATCTGTTAGACAAAAACTCAGTGATGTTTTGTCTGAATTATCAGACATTGTCACGCTGCCTCTTCAAGACTGTGAGCATCCGCAGTGGGTGGAATTTGGAACAGAACTTTAAATGCGATTGCACATAACACGTTGTCCTCTGTCAAATTCCTGTAAGTAATATTGATCCTGTACAAAGTATGAGTCATGGTAAAGTACAAAGATGGCACATTTATTGTATTTTTTAAGTTTAAAAAGATATTTCATCTTAAATGTTATTATTTTTTAGCACTACCCACATAGGAGCCACTGATTAGGATGGATCTTCTGTTTTTTATCTCAACCTTTTCAAGAACCTCAGCCCCTCTGGCACACCAGGTTAAGTGTACAAACATACAATATAACAAGAAATCACTGAAATAATACTTAGTACCCAATAGTCGTGCTATATGAAAGAGCTACTGATGCCTTACCAATGCGTCTTTTACTTACAGCAACCTCAAGATATGTGCAACAATATGTCTGATTGAATGTCCGACTAGATACTTACCTTTTATCATGTCATTGCTTATTCATTATTTTAGAAAATTACTTTGAACTACCATGTAGTACTGTGCCTCTGCATTTATATGTGTGTATATTATGTATTTACTATGTATGTATATATATGAAATTATCATCAGGCTCACAGTGATGTGCTTTTTTTTTTCTTTACCCATTGATACATGTAATAAACTTTTTATAGAAATGTACTTATTTTCAATTGCATGCTTCATCTAAAGTCCCAACCCTTCAGTTAGTTTATCAGAATTAGGGATGGAGGTAACTTAAATCCACATGTCATAGACCTTATTTAACCTCCCTGGCGGTATAATTCTTTCTGGTTTTAGGTGCTGAAAGCGGTACCATTATTTTGCATGAAAATTTGGCGTTTAACATTGTAGGCCTGTAATTCTTAGGAATAACTCACTTAAATCTGTCCCCCTCTCCAGCATTTCCCATAGGCTTGTGCCAAGAAGTTGGTACCAAATGTGGAAGAACGACACACAGACCAAAGAAATTAGCATGATTATTATTTGGTTGGATTGTAGTCAGGAAAAAAAGTGAGGTACAGCGCCAAAGTTCCTGACATCCACAGTTCCATGAAATATAATACCAGGAGCACAATACCACAAGAACACAGTTGCAGACGTCCCAGCAATGTTACCGGCACATTATCAGGACTCCATCAATTAACAGATTGTCACTTTAGTGGGGTTACGTGACCAAAGCAGCATCTGATTAGAGGGGTTGCTGTAGGCAAAGTGGTGGAGTATCGGCAAATAGCAGACTGTTGCGAATCCCAAATCACAACACAGGAGTTCTGATATTACCAGAGCTGGCAGCAATATCCCCATTCTGTTGCTCTCGACACAAACCTCTCCTTGGGCTAAATGAGCTGCCCCTACCCAGTGTGGATCCTGTCCCTATGCTATCCCCTTGGCAACTGCACACCAACTTCAGTGGGAATTACTGCTTATTAAAATTACCCTAACTAAAGATGGCCGATTGGGTCATCCAGTGTTGCAGCGTCCAACTGCCACTGCTCTCCTGATGACACCTACAGAGTCTGCAAAGCAACAATGTTTCTCTCATCTTCCATTGCCTCTGCACAGTGGTCAGCAACACAGTGCCACCTACAGAGGGGAGGGTAAATCACCTACTTTTTTTTTTTACCAATCTGTTACCCTGTCTAAACTAAGATACAAATACAGGACTTTAGGTCATGAGGCAGAATTATATTGCTCTCCACTTTCTCCCCTGATGTAGCAATTGAGTTGGATACTTAAAGTACACCAACAGCCAAAATTAAAAAAATGTTAAAAAGACCCACAAAGTCTTATGCTTTTGGTTACCTGCTTCTGCCATCACAAACCCCTGCCGTGGTCCCTTCCTTTACCTCAGTGCGGTCCACCTTCACTTACCTCATCCTTCCATTTTGCTTTTAAATGTCCTTATTTCTTCTGAGAAATCCTCACTTCCTGTTCTTCTGTCTGTAACTCCACACAGTAATGCAAGGCTTTCTCCCTGGTGTGGAGTGTCATGCTCGCCCCCTCCCCTGGAATACAGAAGAGTCAGGACGCCCACTAACACACAGCTCCTTTCTCTATCTGCAACCTAGAGAGCGTCCTGACTCTCCTGTAGTCCATGGGAAGGGGGCGAGCATGACACTTCACACCAGGGAGAAAGCCTCGCATTACTGTGTGGAGTTACAGACAGAAGAACAGGAAGTGAGGATTTCTCAGAAGAAATAAGGACATTTAAAAGCAAAATGGAATGATGAGGTAAGTGAAGCAGGACTGCACTAAGGTAAGGGAAGCTATTTAGGAAAAACAAATTGTACATTTACAACCCCTTTAAGGTGCTGAGATGATCTCACTGATAGAGGGCCAGAGGGAAGTGTCCAGGCACCAAGCAGCATGACCACATTAAGAGGGATCCTTCTAGTCTGCCGATACGTCAGGATCCAATGCATCATATGACCACAGATTTAGGTACATATTTAGGAGCAGAGCTTTTTTTCTCAGAAAATAGGTGCAGGAACTCAACCACGACCCGTTCAGATTTCACAAACAGTAAAAGGGTCTTAAAGGGGCATTAAATACCAGAATTGCATTACATACAGTGTGCAGAGTTCAGGGGGTTACAAAGCAGTCACTTGTAAACACAGAAACCAGACTTCTGTGTTCACAAGTGATTGTGGTGAGCGGGCACCAAAGGGTCTGAGCCAAAGGTGGTGGAACTGAGTTCCCCCAAGTTCCCCCAGAAAAAAAGCCCTGTTTAGGAGGTCCCTGGCTTGGAGTGCAGCTTTAAGTAAACTGCATGTGCAAAGCACAAGTTCACTATAAGGTTCCAAGTAAAGCAGCTTACATCTATCAATTACTTCACCTGCATTTTGCATCCTTTCTCAGAATATATGAACGCTCACACCTTTTTACAACAGGGGCCAGCGGGACAGAATAGCTGCAGGGCTCATGATATTGATAATGCAATTTCCAATTCCAGCCAATGACACTGACCCAGCACTAACATCTGAGGCCGCGTACACACGATCGAACATGTCTGCTGAAACTGGTCCACAGACCAGTTTCCGCGGACATATCCGATCGTGTGTACGGCCTAGCGGACAGGTTTCCAGCGGACAAAAGTTTTAAAACATGCTTTAAAACGTGTCCGCTGGAAACATGTCCGTCGGACATGTCCGCTGGTTAGTACGACTAACCAGCGGACAGAAATCCCCCGGATGCGTCGAATGGATTCAACGCATGCGTGGAAGCATTGAACTTCCAGGATTGAGCACGTCGGTGACGTATATGTCACCGCGTTCTCTGTCCGAGGGGATTTTCGTACGATGGTGTGTACACACCACCGGACCAAAATCCTGCAGGAGACATGTCCGATGAAAACGGTCCGCGGACCGTTTTCATCGGACATGTCTCTTCGTGTGTACGGGGCCTGAGAGTTTACAAGTAAACAATGGTCATAGAATTCTTTTTTAAATGCTTTTGGGCTAGCCTTTTCTCCTTTAAAAGATGTAGAAAAGGCTAGCCTTAGGAACTCCTGTTTCGTTCTCTGGTGTATTTATACATTTACTATGTGGCACTGTTTCAAGTAAGAATGTGGATTTTGTGTGACCATATGTTGAATAGAGTGGAACGTATGTCGCCTTCTGGTGCATTGGCCACATTTAAGAAATCTGCTGAAAAGAAAGTTGTAAAAAAGCAACAACATTCTCTTACACATAAGAATACATCATACTCTCCAATTGATGAAAATACTTCTGAGCACTGTTCCTTTCCACCATTTTTCAAAAAAAAAGAAAAAGCAAGAACTACTGTAAACTTAAGCCCAGGTTCACACTGGGTACGATTTGGTTCAATTTGAGATGAAATTTCACATGTGAAATCGCATCTCAAATTGGCGGCAATGACACCGTCCTAATCGGTGCGACACTGCATCTGTGGCGCTGCACTGATTTCAAAAAGTAGTTCCTGTACTACTTTTTGCGATTTGGGGCCGCAATTTACATTGACATCTGTGCAGAAACCTGCACAGATGTCTCTTAAAGCGGATGGCCCCTTAAAAAAAAAATTATTAAAAGCCAGCAGCTACAAATACTGCAGCTGCTGACTTTTAATATTAGGACACTTACCTGTCCTGGAGTCCAGCGCTGTCCGCAGCAGAGGACGAGCGATCGCTCGTCTCTCTGCTGCTCCCCCCTCCATCCACGGTGAGGGAACCAGGAAGTGAAGC
Organism: Rana kukunoris; assembly: GCA_029574335.1. Classification (NCBI taxonomy): domain Eukaryota; kingdom Metazoa; phylum Chordata; class Amphibia; order Anura; family Ranidae; genus Rana; species Rana kukunoris. The sequence continues at coordinate 44,193,026 of CM056049.1, read as the reverse complement.
ACTCCGGCTTCACTTCCTGTGTGAACCAGGGCTAAAGGAAACATTTTTGGTAGAAATGTTGTGTGTCTGTTCTGTCAAATACCTCTATTGCCTAAATATTGTCAATTTTTTTCTTTGTTTTCAGTGCCCGAACCACGTGAGCAGTACACTGTACACTGTCAGCCGATAACCTGTAAGATTCCAAGAAAGGAGTTGGGTGATTGGGATAATGAAACTCTATTGTGGAGTCACATACATACTCCTTCGGAGATAAATACTTACACTTAAGGTTTGTTTTTTATATTCTAAATAGGTTCCTTTAAACTAGTGCATTGTTGGTTCACTTACCTTTTCCTTCCATTTCCCTTTTCTTTATCTGAATTTCTCACTTCCTGTTTCTCCTCAGTAAGCTTGCCCCCATCATCCATGCGGGTTAGTCAGCCAGAACAGCTTACCGAGGAGGAACAGGAAGTGAGAAATTTAGACAAAGAAGATAAAGAAAAAAAACATTTCAAAGGGAATTAGAAGAAAAAGATAAGTGAACCAAGAATGCACTAGCTTAAAGAAACCTATTTATAAAATAAAAAACAAACCTTTACAACCCCTTTAACAAATGTCCCGGATTTGCTGGGGCAGCCCGCTTTTCAATCGGTTATGCCATGAAAGAAGTGTCTTAGGCTGTGTACTGGGATCACAGTGTGAGGCACATTTCCCAACATCCACATGTGACAGATTTCGAAAATGGCCTTCCACTGTTGATAATCAGGGGAAGGCCCTAAGCTGATAAATGACCACTTTGTACTGGCTCACACGTTGCTGGTGCACAGTCAGGCAGTTTGTACTATCCTAGTGCCAGGGCCGGCCTTTGGGGTGTGCGAGCTGTGTGGCCGCACAAGGTGCCATGGGCAACAGGGGCGCTGTGCGGCCATCCAGAGGCTTACTAAGGGGGGGCGAGCCACCCAGGTACCACACACCATGTGACGCTGCGCTGATCTGAGGTACTGAAGGGGGGCTGCGCTGAACAGGGGGGATACACTGAACGGGGGAAGGCAACACTGAACAGGGGGGTATGCATTGAAGGGGTGGATACACTGAAGGGGGGTCTGCACTGAAGGGGGGGTCTGGGTCCAGAGCTGCAGGGTGCTGTGTAATGTAAAGTTAAATTGAAACAAATTATTTGTTACAAATATTTTTTTTCCTCTTTGTGTATGTTTAGGTGACCAGGGGGCGAGGGGTGAAGATGTGGGGGGGGGGGCCACAAGATTAGCTCGCAAAGGGCGCCTGAACACCTAAGGCCGGCCCTGCCTAGTGCCTGTCTACATGGAGGAAAACATCTGCTGATCGGAAGGTATGACTCTATACTGCGTAGATTGAAAAGCTGCAGGGAGCGATCAGTGAATTGGCATTTATTCATATATTAATTTCACTTAATAATGTCCATTTACTGAACACCGTCTATGATTTTTTAAGGATTAAAATAATTCTAAGGTGCTGATTTAAATGGTGAAAATGGAGCCAGACACATGATTCACTGTCTGATTGGCTGCATATGTTAGAAAATATTGGAAAATTAGCAGATAGAAGTTCTCACCACTCACCAATACCCACTGGCCTAAGGAATAGTGGTGACCTTCCTGGCTTCTCCATATATATACTGTATGTACTGTATTTATTTGCATATGCCCTCCACCTTCCGACTTAGCACTATCCCTGCTGACCACGCACCAGTGCCAGAACTCTGCCCAACAGTGTTGCCAACCTACCAGATTAAAATTTACTGGCATGACACCCGAAATGTACTGGGGCCGCCACAATTTTACTGGCATTTCACAAAAGTTACTAAATTACATTTTTAGGTGCACATTTCAGTATTCAAGCTACAAACAAGTATGCTAGGCAAATAGCAATGTGATTAAAGGTAGATATTAAGGTAAAAAAAAATATTTTTGTTATTTTCGATATAATAAGGGCAAATTGTTTAGTCACATCACCCTCTGCCTCCATCCCCCTCTACCACCAACACCCCCTGCCTTCACCCCTCTCTACAGTGCCACAATCTCCCCCTGCCTCCAATCTCTCTCTGCCTCCAATCTCCCTCAGACCCCCTGCCTCCATAATCCCCTGCCTCCATCCCCCTCTGTGGTGCCAACAACAACCCCTGTCTCCACCCCCCACCCTCTGCGGTGCCACCATCCCCCTCTGCGATGCCACCAACACCCCCTGCCTCCAATCACCCCCTGCCACTAACACCCCCTGCCTCCAATCTCCCTCTGCAGTGTCACCGCAGCCACCATCACCCCCTGCCTCCAATGACCCCCTGCCTCCAATCTCCATGCGCAGTTCCAAGCCAAACCGATCTCGGCTATTTTTACTGGCACATTCCCGCAACCACGGACATTTACGAACGGGGGAAAAAAATTACCATTTTTACAAACTGTCCGTAAAAATACGGACGGTTGGCAACACTGCTGCCCACGCTGAGCACTAGTTGTCCCCCTGCTGAGCATCAATGTTCCCTGCCCACTAAATGCCAGTGCCCTCCTTGCTCACTGTCCGATTAACACCAGAGTCCACCCTTTATCACATGGCATGTAAGAGAGGTTAAGAAAAAAAAAATGGGGGACTCACTACAGTTTTAGGTTGCAATTTGACATAGTTGTGTCTCTGTCCAGCTTTAGGCCTGCTAAATGAAATAAAAAGCTCTTTTGGTAATTCATCGATTCAGCATCTGTCAAACTCTGAAACATCAGCTTTGGGTGAAATGACCCTTTAAGAAGGGGGTCTTTGAAAGGAATGGAGCCCCTTCCCAAAACAGGAATTCATGCCACGGCTGTAGAATATTCCATCTCCGTTATCTTGTGCATTTGCATTTCCTTGTTTACTCGAGTTTGCCATGTTAAAATGACTCTGGGGATTGGCTGTATTTCTCCGATAGCACATTCAAAACTCTCTTATTTACAGAATAAAGCAATTTATATGTCAAATAATTGGCTGACAAGAAGCGTAACCAGCTTATTACTTTTTATGCAATGCCTCAGGCAACCGTTCCCCATCACAAAGAAGAACCAGTGGATTAGACTGTGAAGTCAATATATAACTCGGCTCTTGATTTCAGCTTTGGACCAACAATAGCTACAATCATAATAGTTCCTGTTTCACTACAAAGCCGACCACCTACCGTGCTCCTACTTGCTCCTCTCAATTATGTAAATCACAATAGTTTTTCTGTTTTTCCTTGCCTGTTTAATTAATACTAGCAAAAACTTTGGAGTCATGTGATAGCAAGCTTCAAGTCACATTTCAAAAAGTTTTCCATTTTTTTAATGGATCAAAAAAGTATAAACTGTTTTTTCTTTCCATTTTTTTCTCCCTCCCCCTTTGCTTTTCTTTTCCTGCTTCTGCCTTGTTGTATTTGAAGTTACTTTTTTTCTTATCGTTAAATCCTTAAGAAGCTATTTATCAATGGGGGAATCAAGCTGGGGAGAATATAATTTTTGTATCGGAATGCAGAAACACAGCACGCTATTAATTATGCGACTGGAGTGTCTTTGAATGGTACGGAAATTATTTCTGGACCTAATGAAGGCTGATATGTCTGGAGATTGCAGAAATAAAAGACAGAAAGAAAGAACAATTTGTGCCGGTAATCTTAAGCCAATCTTTTTTGCAATTATTGATAATCGTGTAATGGATACACTTAAGTATAAAAATCTTGGTTTTGGTAAAGTGAAATATTGAAATCCTTAGTTGATATGATTTTTGTAAAAATAAGGCAACATAGAGAATTTAGTATTAAAGGGGCACAGTCACTTCACAAATTCATACCTGGTTAGAGTAGAGTGACCAGACATCCCAGGTTTCTGGGGACAGTCCAGTCCCCGGATTGAGGACACTGTCCCTGGACCAAGTCTGTCCCCGATTTTGTCCCCAGATTGGATTTGAACAGGAGCTGGGGCAGTCAGTGCAGAATAAAAAAAAAACGAATTACACTACCCGCTCCACCACTGCTACTAGCTTAGGGGGGTGTATTTTTTTTCCCTTATCTGTGCCCCTTTCTGATGATCATGTTCTTGTTGGAGCAGAGGGAGTCATTCTTCAGTTTCGGGTGCATGTCCATTCAGTTCCGCTCACATGTTCTTCTGCCTTGGCTCAAGTCCCAACCTGCCACCTGTCTGCTTATCTCCTTGTCTTCCATGGCAGAGTGATCTTCCTCCGCTACCCACCCAGTAGTAGCCATGGGCCCGGAGAGTAAGACGTGGCAGGCTGTGGGGCGGGCAGGGGCAAATGGCAGAGAATCGCTGATTCCAGCCATTACTAGTAAAAAAATAAAAATATGTACCTGGATTTTATTTTAAAAATATGGTCATCTTAGGCTAGAGGCCTAGATGACAAGAGGGCTTCCCTTACATCTCTGGTCCAAACACCTCTGGAATGGAGAACAGGAGATGAGAGGGCACAAAGTGACAAAAGTCCAGTGCACTGAAGCTCACTTCTGGTAGTAGACTCGACTGCGAGGTGCACGTGCAGACTGATAGAAAGATCAGACTGGACAGCACCTGGCAGGAACACTGGAAATCATGACAGACTGGAAGCATGGTCTGAGACAGGCAACGGTTAGCAAATGATAAGGCAGAGAGCAGGTAGGGCAGAAGGCAGGGTTTTGGTCAGGAGGCAGGCCAAGGCCACATCCAGAGATCAACAGGATCAGGTTCAGGAGGCAGGCTGAAACCACACTGAAAAGTCAGCAGAATTGTGCTCAGGAGGCATGCTGAGGTCACACCGGGAAGTAATCTGAATCATGGTCAGGAGGCAGACTTGGGTCACACCGGGAAGTCAGCAGAATCATGGTCAACAGGCAGGCCAAGATCACACCTGTAAGTCAGCAGAGTCGTGGTCAGCAAGTATGCTGTCACAGCAGGTCATCAACAGAGATGAGATGTGGTGAGGAACAAGCTAGGTCAACAATGAGAAGATGAGGTCAGGATCATGCAGGGATGCAACAGGAAGTCCGAGCAGAGACAAGTTCAGGGGCAGGTTGACTTAACTATGGGTAAGCAGATCACAAGGACAGATGCAGGTTTGGGCTGCAGTGTAACAGCTGAAGACCTTCCAGCAACTTCATGCCTTAGCTTTGTTGCTTAAACAGGCTGTCTGGTTTGGGAATGCACCTGCACACCCATAGATCCACACAGTGTGCCCATGTGAATTAGCTTGTTTGTGCAGACGTCCATGCACATGCAATCAACCATCAATCACCCTTAAGCCTCATACACATGACTGGACTTCCATCGGATAAATCTGTGGATTTTTGTCCAAAGGGCGTTGTCCGTGGACTTGTTCAGCTTACAGACGGCAGAACATTTTCAGCCAATGTACACCAAACCACATGGTTTTTCAGCTCTTTACCCTTTGGAGAACTTCTGCTATTTTTGTCTGATGTTTAGCATTGGTTCAGTGCATGCGTTTTTGTACTTTGGATTTTAGTCCGACGGATTTGTGTACACACGATCGGATAATCCGACGTAACACATTTATTGTCAGACAGTTGGTGAGCATGAATAGACAACATTTGTTGTCGATAATTCCCCCAACAATTGTCAGATGGAGCATACACACGGTTGGATTATCCGACACAACACGTCCATCAAACAATTATTGTCGTAAAATCCGATTGTGTGTACGGGCCTTTATTCTGTGCACTGGGGCACACTGTCTTATGATTCTATCCTGACACAACCTGTAACATGCCTGAGCATTGTCACATAGGGCATATGCTCCTCAATACCCAGAAGCTCCCCTCTCTCTTAGGCCACGTACACACAATCAGACCGGTCCGATGAGACTGGTCCGACAGACCATTTTCATCGGGCCACCGCTGAAGTGGTCTGGTGTGCGTACACACCATCAGTCCAAAATCCTATCGGGTCAGAACGCGGTGACGTAGAACACAACGACGTGCTGAAAAAACGAAGTTCAATGCTTCCAAGCATGCGTCGACTTGATTCTGAGCATGCTCGGATTTTTGGTCCAATGCTTTTGTGTACTAACCATCGTTTTGGGCCGACGGACAGGTGTCCATCGGACAGATTTTAAAGCAAGTTTTAAAACTTTGGTCTGATGGACAACGGTCCGATGGGCCATACACACGATCAATTTGGTCCGATGAAACTGGCCTTCAGGCCAGTTTTATCCGATCTGATCGTGTGTACGCGGCCTAAATGACAGCTCCAGCAGCGTAGGGAACCAGCGAAGAAACGCGGTTGGATTATTATACAGGCCTGAAGGGTGAGCTTTGTGCAGACACTGTCCCTTTGCCATGAATGGACAAAGAGAAAGGGCCTCTTTAAAAAGGATTACACTTTTTTTGACTCAATAGTGCAAAATATCAATCAACATGAGCATATTATTGAGTAACAAATACTTTTTCTTGGCATAACTCCAAACTGCTGCTTCCAAGTTTTCTTAGGTGAGCTGAAGCCTAGGAAGAGTGGGTCAAAAGATCTCTGGCTAGCAGGAGCAAAGGGTGTTTTATAGCATTATAGGTTTTTATTAGACATGTGCATTTGTTTTCGTCCGAATGCATTTTCGTCCGAATTTCAGGTATTTTCGTTATTGTTTTAACAAACGAAAACGAACGTGCAGAATCCGAAATCCGAAAGATCCTACATAAAAAAATGCTTTATTTTTGTTTTCGTTGCTACAACAGTTTGATATAGATAAGAGATTTGACATGACGGTGAGCTGTTGACACAGCAATCTGTGTCTATCAAAACTGCGGTCGAATGCACCTAACCTTAACTCTATTAGTCCAAGATTATTCTACTAGAGAAAAGATTCGACATAGAGAGAAAAGATTTGACATTATAGGGGTAGACCATTCCATATGAACGATGAAGATTTGACGAAGCAGCAAAAAACATACAAATGGTAAATTTGTCATTGAAGGCTTATGGTGTCTGCGAAAGTTCTAAGAAGATTCGACAAGCAGCTAAACTGTACAACGCCACAATTGTACATTTCCAGGCAAATGCTCGGCCCATAGGCTATAGAGGAATTTGAATGTTGGTTGACTAGTAATAATAATTTATAAATATAATTATTACTAGTGTCATACAACATTAGAATTCTTCTATAGCTTGTAGGCGGAACATTCGATCGGAAATGTACAATTTTGGTGTCGTACAGTTTAGCTGCTTGTCGAACCTTCTTAGAACATTTGACACACACCATAAGCCTTCAATGACAGATTCGACTTTAATTAATTCGGATTTTCGGACGAAAACTAAATTCCCCAAAAAATATTTCAGTGTGCACATTTTCTGAGAGACTGTTGAAGAAGTTAGAAAAGGCAAATCACTGTATCTAAATGTAACAATCACATTTCATTGAATTTTATTTTATTTGCCCAACTGCAAACTATATATTGAAATATGTCAAGTATGTCACATGCTGCTCTATGTGAGAGTAGGCTCCACACTCCACAAGCACATCTCTGGTGCTGGCTTGGCTTGCCTCCACTGAAGCAATCAATTGTACCAACAACAGGAATCCCACACAGCAAGACTCAAAACAATATTCTTCCTTTAGAAACATAGACAGCAGGAACAGGTTCTATACTGACATGTTTCACACTCGGCAAGGCACTTCCTTAAAAAAGAATAGATAGAAACATATTATGTTAAGACATTAACACACAATGATAGAGTTATTTAAAGATGATACTTTACTCACTTTGGTAGTTCATTCCCTCCATGAGGCACGAGTAGATAGATACACTGACAAGTCTCCAGGAGGCCTGCATGGCACCAACAATCAAGCAAGGCTTCAAGCAAAAAAAAAAAAATGCATTTTTTTTTTACCTGTAAAAACCAGCCCTACTGTACACCTTCAGGATGAGTTGGAATTGCAAGCCCAGTCTTCTCATCCAACATCAGTATCGGTTCTGGAATGCAGGTTTGACTGTTTCCCCCTGACTTCTAGAAGATTCTAGACTAGTGGGTAGGGCAAGGCAAATCAACAGTCTGAATATTTATATTGGTACAGCCTGGTGTGGGTGCCCAGTAGGTGGCTGGGAAGTACATAAATAGTCTAGGGTCTGGAGCTGCCCAACTCTTGTCCAGAAGGATGGATACGGAATAGGATGCCCAACAAGGTGTGGTAAGTTGGGTCCTCCAAGAATTTGTCCTGGGACCAATTCTGTTTAATGAATTTATAAACGATATAGAGGATGGGATAAATATCTCAATCTCAATATTTGCACATGATACAATATTTGCACATGATACAAAGTTAAAAAGATACAAAAGGTTCGGCTTTAAAAAATAAAAAGATATGTCATACTTACCTCCACTGTGCAGTTCGTTTTGCAGATGGGCCCTGATCGTCCTCTTCTGGGGTCCCACGGCGGATCTCGTGGATCCTACCCACAAGAGCTAACCCCCTCTGGGAAGCTCTCTCCCTAAGGGGTTACCTTGCGGGCGTGAATGGGGGTGAGGTAGTAGGTGTTGGCACCTCTTAATTGGTGAATAAGGATGTATGTATAAATATAATGAATGCTTAGTAGGTGCCGAGGTCTGTGTGACCCAATATGGTGTGTTACCAAATGATAAACTGTGTAGGTAAAATCATAAACACATAAATAAATAAATACAATCCGTGCTGTTTAAAAACAGATAGATAAGTTAAAGTGCTCAGTGCCGTGGATATCTTGAATGATCTGATGCTAATTTCAACAGTCCGTGCAAAAAAGTGCTTTGTGCTTCATATATTTTTATATAGTGGAAGATGTGTACTCAGTGATCCCTTTTCTCATGCTCTGGTGGGTCCCTCACTCACCAGATCCAAGTACCCTCAAGGGGTAAGAGGCCTTCACAGTGTTAGCCCTGTGTCGCTCTCTGGCACACCTCCACTGGTTAGAACATGTTCAATCCGGTATATGGTCCAAAAGAGAAGAAGTGCCCATATGGTGTAATACAGTTTGGTAAAAAGTTTATTTAACAAAAGGTCAGGTACTCACATAAACAAACGAAAATCAGGCATATCAGTTTGGTTATCTCACAAGTGTTTGCGACTGAATACTATCCCGCTCGAACCGGTTTTGTCTGGTGACGTCATCTGGTACCTTGCGGGCGTGCTCCTGTGTGATACACTCGGCGGCCATAGCCTCCAAGTGTATGACTGGGCCACATCCTCCGGCGCTCCGCATCATCACAAAGTTTTGCAACCCCTTTAAGCAGGGCAATAACTTCAGCGCAAAATGTGGAAACCTTACAAAAATAACGAAATAAAATAATGGGGTGGGCAACTAAATGGCAACTAAATGAGGTTTAATATTGAAAAATGTAAAGTAATGCATTTGGGTGCTAAAAATATGGGGGGCAAGTTACTCACTAGGGGGAGAACGTCTGGGGGAATCCAGGATGGAAAAGGATCTGGGGGTCCTAGTAGATTACAGGCTCAGTAATGGCATGCAATGCAAAGCTGCTGCGAGCAAAGCCAACAGAATATTGGCATGTATTCAAAAGGAGATTCACTCCAGAGATAAAAGGATAATTCTCCCACTCTACAAAACTCTGGTCCAGGCACATCTTGAGTATGCCGTTCGGTTCTGGGTACCAGTCCTGAATGTACTGAAACTGGAGAGGGTCCAGAGTCCAGAAAAGGGCAACAAAGCTAATAAAGTGACAAGAGGATCTTAGCTATGAGGAATGACTATAAGCATTGAACTTGAAAGGGGATATGATAGCGATGTACAAATACTGTACTGGTGACCCTAGCATAGGGAAAGGACTTCAACCTTACCAACTATGTAACTAAGTAACGCCACGTACACATGATCGGAATTTCCGTGAAGAAAAGTTTGACGTGAGCTTTTGGTCGGAAATTCTGACCGTGTGTAGGCCCCATCGGACATTTTCTTTCGGAATTTCCTACAGCAAAAATTTGAGAGATGGTTGAGAGAAAAGATCTTGTCGGAAATTCCGATCGTCTGTGTGCAATTCTGATGCAAAAATAAACACGCATGCACGGAATCAAGTCGACGCATGCTCGGAAGCATTGATCTGAGCTTGTCGTAGTGTTGTACGTCACTGCGTTCTTGACGCTCTGAATTTTGTGTGACCGTGTGTATGCAACACAAGTTTGAGCCAAAATTCAGTCGAAAAAAAAAATCCACGGTTTTCTTGTCGGAATTTCTGATCGTGTGGCATTAGTCTCTCTGGAGAGGAGACGCTTGAGAGGAGATATGATAGTGATGTAAAACTACCATACTGGTGATGACCCTAGCATAGGGAAATGACTTCAACCTTACCAACTGTGTAAGGCCGCGTACACACGATCAAATTTATCTGCTGAAAACGGTCCGACGGACCGTTTCAGCAGACAAATTCGATCGTGTGTACGGGCGAGCAGACAGGTTTTTCCAGCAGACAAATTTTAAAGCATGCTTTAAAATCTGTCTGCTGGGAACCCGTCTGTCCGACATGTCCGCTGGTTAGTGTACTAATCTGTCTATCTGTCCGCACATGCGTCAAATGGATTCGACGCATGCGTGGAAGTATTTAACTTCCTGGTTCGGTGACGTGGCGGCGTCAAGGCCACCGCTAACGTCACCGCGCTGTCTGCCGGCGGGGATTTTGGTTTGATCGTGTGTACACGATCAAACCAATATATCCCAGGAGACAAATCCGATCAAAACGGTCTGTCAGACTGATTTGATCGGATTTATTTAGTCGTGTGTATGTGGCCTAACTATGTAGGGTCATATACTGTAGGTGTAATGGTCAGGTATCAACAAAGTTTTGGCCATATAGTGTAAATTTTAAGTATTTTCACCATTCCAAGACTTTCTTTAAATGAAAAAGACATCAACTATTTGTTTTAACTACCAGTTTTGCTACTTGAAATAAGTAACATTAGCTTTTTTTGGAAAATACAGCTTGGCATCTTGATCCTGTAACTACTTACGCCGTTATCCACAATTGATGCCTGTTAAGTGCCAACACGTGTGTTTATATTGCGCTTTACTTTTATTTATTTATTTTAAAAGCAAATCCTACATTCTTCATCTGGAGATGAATCACGGTCAATTAAGAGGAACAATTCTAATTAACCGACATAATTAAAAAAACTAATAATGTTGAACATTATTGTTATGTACGGCAGCATTAGCTTTTAGAGACAGGAAGAGCATCAAGACTCAATTTACATAGTTGCAAAGTAGATCATTTATACTTGGTTACTGCGGCAACCGCATCGACCAAGGCAACACTGATGTGCAGACCCAAATTGTTTCGGCTGTACGGCTTCATAAATTATGCCACTAGAAGTAATTGTAATGTCAGTATAATTTCCTTTTAATTATCTGTTAATGAAAATTACATTCATTTAGGAGGAAGAAACAAATATTGAAAGTTTAATTTTTAAGTCACCTGTTTAGGTCTCATGTTTGTATTTTCCTTCCCAAAGGGTAACTCTGTTGGTTTGAGTTTGAATATGTTAGAGAAACTCAATAAAATATTTAGGGGAAAAAAAAAAAGTATTTTCCTCCGTGGGAAACGTTCTGTACAAAATAATTTTACTATAATATCCGTTTCAACTTTTTTTTTCCCACTCACGTTGACTTTTTTTCTTTTCCTGTGTGCACTTGTGTGCCATTTAAGAAATGGTGATCTATGTCCCTTGAAATTAATTTAGATGTGTATTCACAAAGAAAATGAAGCTTCGAAGATTCCAATGAAAAGACTAATTGCACTAATTATGTGATTATATGGAAACTTGAGGAGTTTTTTCGTTGGAGTTATAATGGGTGCAGAAACACTTGAGAGCTGCAGAAAATTAAGTCACATTCTGGGATTTACAAGAAATAATTGTTCAATCTTAATTGGTAAATTCATCAGCTGTTGGTTCACAATGTTATGGATTACGGCATTGAAAATGTCCCAGTGTTAGGGATCTTGATATTGTACAATGGATGTAGCTGGTGAGTTAAAAAAAAAAAGGTGCACTCCACTCAGACAGGAACATTTTGCATACAATTAGGTCCTACAGTCTACTTGCTGGATGTATTTTTTTTTTTTTTGCCATTTATTTCCTGCAGCTGGATGCCCCTTTTGCTAAATCCCTGCAGTTGGCAGTATGCTCATATTCGGAATGGCACTGAAATGTAGCCAACAAAAAGGATGGCTGACGTATTCGGTGAACATACTGCAGCTTCTGCCACATACAGTGAGGCTGGACACACAGAAAAATGCAATAGGGTGCAACAAGAATCCATGAAAGAAGACTGCTTTTGTTTTTTCATTGGATTTTTATAAAATTAATGCACAACTATATCACCATTTATACAAACAATTATTAGGAAAAAATACATCACTGCATACCCTGCTCTATGCTGTTGTGTCTCTAATTAAAGGGGTTGTAAAGGAAATTGTTTTTCCCTAAATAGCTTCCTTTACCTTAGTGCAGTCCTCCTTCACTTACCTCATCCTTCCATTTTGCTTTTAAATGTTCTTATTTCTTCTGAGAAATCCTCACTTTCTGTTCTTCTGTCTGTAACTCCACACTGTAATGCAAGGCATTATCCCTGGTGTGGAGAAAGCTTATTGAGGGGAAAGGAGCGAGCAGGAGTGTCAGGTCGCCCACTAACACACAGCTCCTTTCTCTATCTGCAAAGTAGAGAGTGTCCTGACACTCCTGCTCGCCCCTCCCCCTCAAGAGGCTTTCTCCACACCAGGAAGAAAGCCTCGCATTACTGTGTGGAGTTACAGACAGAAGAACAGGAAGTGAGGATTTCTCAGAAGAAGAAGGAGATTTAAAAGAAAAATGGAAGGATGAGGTAAGTGAAGGAGGACTGCACTAAGGTAAAGGAAGCTATTTAAGGAAAAAAAATACCTTTACAAACCTTTAACCACTTCACGCCCAAGGGATGTCTATGGACATCCTTGACTTTGAGCGGGGATATCTGAATGATGCCTGCAGCTAAATTCAGATATCGTTTTTTAGACCCGGCGATTCTGTGCACCGTAAGAACGTTCAAATCGGCTGTCCCGCCGATTGATCCTTCTAAGGCCGTGTACACACGACCAAATAAATCCGATCAAATCGGTCTGACAGATTTATTTTGTACACACGATCAAACCAAAATCAAACCCAAATCCTCGCCAGTGCGGTGACGTGACGGTGACGTTGACGCCGCCACGTCACCGCACCAGGAAGTAAAAAACTTCCACGCATGCGTTGAATCCATTCGACGCATGTGCGGGCAGATATGTCTGCTGGTTAGCGTACTAACCAGCAGACATATCGGACGGACGGATTCCCAGCAGACAGATTTTAAAGCATGCAAAGCAATCGAATTTGTCTGCTGAAACGGTCTGTCGGACCGTTTCCAGCAGATAGATTTGATCGTGTGTACGCGGCCTTACAGGCAGCGAGAGGATACCCCCGCGCCGCCCTCTGCTGCTTCTACCGACTCACTGATGCGATCGGTGAGTCGAAGAACAGATCCACTGGCCCCGAGTTCCTACCATAGAGATTTCTGGAAGACCAGATGGTCGCCAGAGTCTCTATGATCGCTCGGAGGCTGAGCGCGATGTTATGACGTCACGGAAAACAGATCCGGAAAACGATGCCGCCTCAGCTGGGAAGCCATGATTGTTTTTCTTTTATTTCAGACTTTCCATCCTAGAGGTGAGATGTGGGGTCTTATTGACTGTAACAAGGACCTGTCATGCTTATTCCTATAACAATTATTCCTTGTAATAGGAAGAAAGGTGATCAATTTTTTTTATTTATTTTTTTAAGTTTCAAAGTAAAAAGTTTACAATAGAATTAACTACTGCATATGTTTATCTAAGACGAGGCTCAACACTCTTGGCTGTGTAATGATCATTGAGGTGGCCTTGAACTGGCAATGGAGATGAGGATACCTCACTATTAGCATCTTGGAAATAAATAAATGCTAGCATGCAATTTAGCCTCTTAACAACCACACAAAAAGACCTACTAAAGTGTTCTATAGCCACCAATCTGATTCCAACATGAATTACCATTTGAGAGACGTTAACTGGTGAGGCCCAGTGTGAAGAGATATTGTGAGAATGATACCTGCGGCCTCTTCCCACCGAATCACTATGGCCCTCATAAATGATCCCGTCATTGGTGTTAACACACTGGTCGAAGTGCTGCAAATTCATGCCATCTAAAGCCCCATACACACGGTCGGACTTTTGGCCAACCAACTTCAAAATCTGCAACTTTTCGAATTTGTCCGACTGTGTGTACGCTCCATCGGACCAATTTTTTCTGGTTTCATCCGACAAAAAGTTGGGTCTGCGAACGGACCAACTTTTCAGCAACAAAAGTCTGATGGTGCTTTGTGTGACCGTGTGTACAGCAATCCAACCAACTTTTGTACAAAGTGCAAATACGCATGCTCAGAACCAATGTTAAAATCAACCAACAATAGCAGAAGTTAACCAAAGGGTGGCGGTAAAGAGCAGAAAAGAGTGGAAAAACCACGTGATGATGGGAACGTTTTAGAAAAGTTTGCAGAAAAGTCTGACTGTGTGTATGCTATGGGTGTGACCGGACGAATCAATTAGGACAAAAATCCAAGGGAAATTTTGTTGGATGTCTTACCGTGTGTATGAGCCTTTAAAATAAAATTCAACTGTAGGAGCAGGTGAATTTTTATTGATTGTGTTGCTGGTGAATAGCCACGAGAAGTGCTGTGAATACTTTCTCATTTTAAACCGTTGATATGTTTTCTATTTTCTATTGTGAATAAAATATGGGTTTATGAGATTTGCATTCTATGTTTATGTAGATCTTACAGAATGTCCCAACTTTTTTGGAAATTAGGTTTTTAATGGCCTACAGTACACCTTTAACCACTTAAGGACCGCCTCCTGCACATTTACGTCGGCAGAATGGCACGGCTGGGCACATCAACGTATATATACGTTGGTTTTAGTACCCAGCCGTGGGTCGCGGGCGCGCGCCCGAGGGCGCGCGCCCGCGTCCCGGTCCGAAGCTCCAGGACCGGGACCGCGGGATTCGCGGACCCGATCGCCGCTGCAGTGCGGCGATCCGTCCCTGGAGCGGAAGAACGGGGAGAGCCGTGTGTACACACGGCTTCCCCGTGCTTCTCTGTGGCCGGAGCATCGATCGCGTCATCCCTGTGATAGGGGGACGCGATCGATTTAGCCAACCCCCCCGTTGATATGTTTTCTATTTTCTATTGTGAATAAAATATGGGTTTATGAGATTTGCATTCTATGTTTATGTAGATCTTACAGAATGTCCCAACTTTTTTGGAAATGAGGTTTTTAATGGCCTACAGTACACCTATAACAAGGACATTATTCAACTTTGGTCAGAACTGTAGAGTTTGCTTTTATCTACAGATTCCCATTAACTGCATAGGCAGTAAACGTGAACTATGTCATCAAACTAGCAGTAGAAGTTTGTTAGAACTTTTGTCCAGAATTTGTAAAAATAGTTTTGCTTTGTTTTGTCCTTTAAAATTATTTTGTTTTGTCCATAAAAATGTTATTACGACGTATACATAATTGGACTTCTGGACGTATTAAACAGGATTTATTTTGTGCCTAGAATATATGCACTACATTGTAGTGACTACAATATGTACGATTTTTCCCAAACGGAAATCTCATTCACAGTTAAAATTTTGTTTGTTCAGATATAAAGCCAGAAAAAAAAGGCCAATGTGCTGCTTCAAATTTTCTTTTAAATATGGTTGCAAATGATTTAGGGCTGTGCAAATTACCTTTTAATTAATCGATTAATCTTGAATTTTTTTGATTGATCAAAATTCTTTTGATTGGTACTCACCTCCGCCGGCTTCTGGGCCTTCAGGGAGTTTCCTTAGGAGATCCGGTAACATCATGGACACAGGCAGGGATTGCCATGCATATTTGAAGGGCTCTTTTGCTGTGCCTTCATATCTGCATGCCGGCGGGACCTTACTATCTGCCACACACAAGGGCTGTTACACTTCTCTCTATCACTTCCCTCTATCAACCTGGGATTCTACAGCCATCCACTGGGAGTTGTGATAGTTCCCTTCACGGGACATTTACATGCCGACGGACTGATGTAAACCTCTCCTCATCTGGATTCAGCAGGGGTATCGTACACATTTTTATACCAGTATCATACTTAGCTACATGTTTTTATGACTGCTTTTGGTACCGTTTGGTATTACTCGCACTATTTTTATAGTTTATGTAGCTACATCGATTTTATCTCCAGTGCAATATTTATTTGGTTACCTACTTGAAGACTATAAAAGTTTTAATGCCATTCCCATTGAGAGCTGCCTTTGTGTGTTTTTTGTATCCTGCTATCCATTTTTCCAGTTGTTGGTAGCTGCACTGGGAATCAGCCTGCAAGGAGATCAGCTAAAAGTAGTTGGATCTGTATGTGCATTATAATTAATCAAAATTAGTCGATTAATCGATTAAAAAAAAATTGATCAGTAACAGACTTAAAATGATTAATTTGACCCTGTTAACCATTAACCAAAGTCAAACGAACATTTCAAAAATGTTTTTTTTTTTTTAAATTAAATTCTACTAGTTTATGGTTAGGTTAGATGGAAATTCCCAGGTTTCCATCTACTGCTTCTTTGAAGGTACCATCTGAGGCCTGATGTGCATTGTGATCTGGACTGTTAGGACCAGCTCACGTAAATATACATCGCACTTTAAAAATGGATATCTCGGTAATGGCAGCAACTGATCGGGTCCTTCATCCTGCCTGGCTGGGTTACGAGTGAGGGCAAGATGGCCCCCACCCGTCTCCATTGCATAGCAGGTCGGAAGCGGCATGAAAACCCCACTTCCGCCCATGCTTCTTAAAGGCATATTTTCCTGTTGTAATTTTTTTCAAATGACAATTTATTTATTTATTTTTATTGCATTTTAGTCTAAATATGATATCTAAGGTCTTTTTGACCCCAGATCTCATATTTAAGAGGACCTGTCATGCTTTTTTCTATTACAAGGGATGTTTACATGTCCCGACGAGCTTGCGTGCAGAAGCGAATGCAGAAGCGAATGCATACGTGAGTAGCGCCTGCATATGAAAACGGTGTTCGAACCGCACAAGTGAGGTATCGCCACGATCGTTAGAGCGAGAGCAATAATTTTAGCCCTAGACCTCCTCTGTAAATCAAAAGATGCAACCTATAGAATTTTTTAAACGTCGCCTATGGAGATTTTTAAGGGTAAAAGTTTGACGCCATTCCACAAGCGGGCGCAATTTTGAAGTGTGACATGTTGGAAAATCATTTTACTGGGCGTAACATTATCTTTCACAATAGAAAAAAAAACTGGGCTAACTTTACTGTTGTCTTATTTTCTAATTCAAAATTCATCCTAGGGTGTTAGAAAAAAACATATTTAATGTTTGGGGGTTCTAAGTAATTTTCTAGAAAAAAAAAACTGTTTTAATCTTGTAAACACTGAGTTTGAAAAACAGGCAAGGTCCTTAAGTGGTTAAACATTTCCATATCACTCACCACTGGCCAGAGTAACCTAACTAGGAATTTGAAAGTTTTTAAACAAAAAGTTCTGCATGCATTTACCTATGTAGATGCAATACATTCTTTTTACCGGTAATAAAGGTGTATAAACCAGTTGTAAACTTCCAAAGGGGCTGTCACTTTCCCAAGAGCAGAGGGACAGGATCCTACTATTTAACTAAAAGGCATCAGTAGATATCAGGAGGGGGGGGATAACAAATTCTCACTAGGTGGTATAGAACACCGACTCTACTACACCGGATATACCCACCAAATGTCAGATGTCTGTTGGAGGTGTCATGAAGCAGAGGGTACTATATTACAATTTTTTGGGGAATGCACGAAAATTAAGGAGTTCTGAAGAATAGTCGCTGAAACCATTAAAACAATAACTGGCGTGTCTCTAGGAGATAGATCAGCAGCATTTTTGCTATTTGACATTCCTATATCAATGGAAAAATATAAAAAATCTTTGCTGAGACGCCTTCTTATAGCAGCAAGGGTCTGTATCCCTGTCCTGTGGAAAAAGGATAGCCCTCCATCTAGAGCACAGTGGTTTTCTAGAATCGCAGAAATCCAACAAATGGAGAATCTTACTTTGGCGATGAAAGATCAAGATGGGAAGTACCGTAAGACATGGGCCTTTTACCTGGCGTATAGGGAAGGGTCGAGGGTAGGGAAGGGGGGTCTTATTTCTTCCCTCGTTTTTTTTTTTTTTTGGTAGGGGTGGGTATTATTTAGATAGGGTGTGGGGGTAAAGTAAAAAAAGAAAAGAGAATTCACACTGAGTTAAGTAGTTGTTCAAGAGGCAATACAATGTACATCATTAGATTAATGTATTAAGGATTTTATAATAAGACATTGTAAGATTGTGATGAATTGCAATGTGAACTCTATGAAAAATAAAGAATTTATAAAAAAAAAAAAAAACATCCAAAAAAACTTCACAGGATGTCTATATTATTTTGGTTCTATTATTCTAACATTAAAAGTGTGGGATTTAAAATATAAAACAATCGCTATCATACATACCTACACCCCCCCCCCCCGACCTAGAATGACCAATCAAGGATTGCTCAGTTCTCGGTCTTCAGTGAGCAGAGAGCCGGTTCTCTGCTCTGTCCCTCCAGTGCTCACTGCAGTGCTGGGCTGTGGAGGGGCGAGAGCGGCTGGCTCAACCTTTCAGCAGCTTAGTCGGGATCCAGATCCAGAGTCTCAGCTGGCTAGATGAAAAGTCAAAAAGTGCACTCCCGTGACCAACATGACTATAGGATTTGTCAACATACAGTCCTTGAACCTATAATAAAAATACAACACTGACATGGGTTTAAAACGGCCACAACAGCCTTTTTATTTAACAAAATAATAAATAACAAAACAAAACAATTTTAACACCAGGAGGGGGTCTTTGGGTGTCCTTAAATCACATTTTGAGTATTAATGACCTTGTCATCAGCCGTGCCCCATCCGGATCGAAGAAGTTGCGATTTCCTCATTTTACTTCCCCCAGGAGACCTAGCTCCAGGGAGAACCACCAACAACCAGGTAGGAGCGCCATTCCTTAGATGGGCCCCAAATTCTTCTACAATCTGGTTAATCCTTGACCTCCCCAAAGACCCCCTGACCCACAAGCTGCTGCAACAAAAGTGCAAAATATTAAAAAAAAATTGTAACATGAAACACCAGAATCTTCCCCCATCCAGCCTACCCCTTAAAACCAGAATACAGAGTGGGAGGGAGGGAACTCTTCAATCAAAAGAACTTTCTGGAGTGATTACCCATCAGCCCTTGCAACGACAAAAACCCTTGTGGCTCCACCCTGACCATCTGACCCCGAATACACCAATCAGGTAAGCTACGCCCCTACCCCACTAACTCCTAATTATTTAACCCTTCTCAGACCTGTTCCTCCCTTAGTCATGCAGACCCTGCGTTTATTTTCTCTTCTCCGCGTCGCACTTGAGAAGTAGAGCCAAAAGAGCTACTTCTCCTTTTAACCACTTCCCGACCGCCGCATATACATATACATCAGCAGAATGGACTTACCTGTACGTCCCTGCCTAGACGTGGGTCAGGGGTCGGATCGGGACCCCCCCGGTACATGCGGTGGTCCGGTTTGCTGTGGGAGCGATCCGGGATGAGGAGGCGGCTGTTTATTTTTGTCCGCCCCCTCCGGATCGCTCCCAGCCAATCCGCTCCCTCCCTGCTCTGCACTTCCTCTGCCTGTATAATGTAAACACAGGCAGAGGAAGTGATGTCAGCTCTCCTCTCGGCGGTATTTTCAATCCGCCGAGAGGAGAGAAGACATCAGAAGTAAGTTGCACTAACACTACACTGACACCCAGGGCCGCTAATAGGGCAGTACAGGCAGCCCTGTTGTACCGGGCACGGCCCCCAGCAGCTCCACAGGGGGGCCCGGGCAGCTTGACAGTTAATTTCTGGCTATTAAAAAATAGAGCTTTTTAAACTTCACCCCGTCCCCCGCTACTCCTTGCTTAAGAAAAGGGGGCGTAATTACATTTTCCTGGGCCCTATCAGGTCATCAGAGGGGCCCAGGAGGTAAGCGCAGTGGTCGGACTATTTTTTGTTTTTCGGGCGGATGTACACAAGACCGCACCTTACATTGCTCTGCTTTTTAAATAGTCCCAGATGCCGATATTCACTGCCTTCCGTGGCGGAGTAATACTACGATGCCTCCCGCTCCACCTCCTGTCCTCACGTGCCGACTCCTGAGACTGATGTGAGGCACAGGCAGCTCTGTGGCTGGTAAGGGAGCAATAACCTGGACACCGTGGCTGCAGTACACACAGTGGGTGGAGCACAGAGGATAGACTCCTCACTGTATATCCCTTACACAGCATGGCATGTTATCATAATCAGCATTATAATAGTCAGCATGTGCTCTGTAATGCTCTGTCACAGTGTTATATTGCTGTTGGGTGCTTACTTTGTTATGGCTGTACTGGGTTATAGTTTGTAACACACAGTACAGCCAAAGTCAGAACCCAAAAGCCATTTGACACTGTCAGATCCATGACAGAACACATGCTGTCTGTGCTGCCTGTGTGATGTTCATAATGCTGGTGAAAATGCAGTGAGATGCTGCTTTACACTTGTATTTGGGGGGCAGTAAACATGTGCCCCCCAACCACTTCCCTTTAACCACTTCCTGTCCAGCAACATACTGGTACAAGGCTGGATTGTAAGGGTGATATCTTGATCATCGCTACAGCAATGATTAAGATATCATTTTTTAGCCCCAGCGATTCTGAACAAAGTAAAAGTAATTTTAGTGGCTAAGAAGCCCCTGGAATACTTTTACAGGCAGTCAGTGGAAGGGGGTTCCACCACCATCCTGCCACTGCCTTTACTAGGCTCTTCCCATGCAATCAGGGGTCCTGTTAATGATGTGAGCAGCGGCATCCAGTTGCTGGGACACAGTGAGTGGAACAGATGTCGTTCCTCCCACTGACCAGAGGATAGATATGGGGTCTAATAGACCAGAGATCTCTCCATAAAGGGGACATGTCACTGTCACTGCAATAAAACCAATACAAAAAAATAAAAATAAAAGTGTAAAAAAATTATTGTTAATAAAATAACATTTTAATAATTTTTTTAAACCGCCGCTGTCCCCTGTACTGATAAGCCATAATAAACGTGTGTGCATATGTAAACAGTGACAAATCTGCAGAGGTGAGGGCAGAGGAGTGGCCTGGGGGGAGGGGGTTAGGCCCCTTTCACACTGAGGCGTTTTTCACGCGGTACAGCGCTAAAAATAGCGCTGCTATACCGCTTGAAAAAAACCTGCCCTGTAGTCTTAAATGTGAAAGCCCGAAGGCTTTCACACTGAAGCGGTGCGTTAGCAGGACCTTTCAAAAGTCCTGCTAGCCGCATCTTTGCAGCAGTATAGGAGCGGTGTGTTTACCGCTCCTTCCCATCTACAGAGCCGCATTGCGGGCGGTAGTAACCCTTTTTCGGCCACTAGTGGGGGTTAAAACCGCACCGCTAGCGGCCGAATACCGCGGTAAATACGACGGTATAGCAGCGCTAAAAATCTCTCTGCTATACCGCCATTGCGGCTCTACTGCCCAATGTGAAAGCAGCCTTAAGGGCAGGGATAAAGGGGGCCCCATCAGGTAGGCTGTACGGGGCCCCATGATTTCTAACAGCGGCCCTGCTGACACCACACACATAGGCACACTTAACCCTTTCAGATCACCCCCCAGCCTCCAGTCACAGTGTCACTAATAGCAGTGATCATATATTTACTTATCACTGCATTTAGTGTCAGTGTGACAGTTAGTGTGACAGGCAGTTGGTGTTAGGTCAAGGGTAGCCCCGTACCCCCGCCTAATAAAGGTTTAACCCCTTGGTCACCGCCCTAGTTAACCCTTTCACCCCCTATTGCCAGCGTCACTAAGCGATCGTTTTTCTGATCGCTGTATTAGTGTCGCTGTTGCCGCTAGGTAGCTAGTTTTTTTTTATTGCGATTTTTTTTACTAAAGACATGTGGCTGAATACATTTTGGCCTAAATGTTTGACTAAAATTTAGTTTATTCGATTTTTCTTATAACAAAAAGTACAAAATATCATATTTTTTCAAAAATTTCGGCATTTTTCGGTTTATATCACAAAAAATAAAAATTGCAGAAACAATCAAATACCATCAAAAGAAAGCTCTATTTGTGGGAAGAAAAGGACGCAAATTTTGTTTGGGTGCCACGTCGCACAACCGCGCAATTGTCTTTTAAAGTGACGCAGTGCCGAATTGTAAAAACGCCTTTGGGCATTTAGCAACATATTGGTCCGGGGCTTAAGTGGTTAATTGTTGAACTTTTTTATTTTTATTATTTCATTTGATATTTTTTTTTTCAGTGTGGCATTAAATAAAAGTACACAATTGGAAAATAAAAACTGCAATGATTTGTATCCCAATCATAATTTTAGTGTAATTTTAAATGAGATAAATAATAAAATAAAATGTATATTTTTATGTACAGTAACACAATTTTTTTTTAACTATCACTGATCAAAGTAAAAAAAAAAAAGTGTTTTGTGATTTTGGATTGCATTAAAAAAAAAAAAATCATTTTGCAAGAAACTATATATATATAGGTTTTTTTTTTTTTATTCATTTTTAAAAGAAGACATTACATTACACTGAAACTTTCCTTATGCCCTGTACACACAATCGGTACATCCGATGAGAACGGTCTGATGGATTTTTCCATTGGTTAATCGATGAAGCTGACTGATGGTCAGTCGTGCCTACACACCATCAGTTAAAAAAACGATTGTGTCAGAATGCGGTGACGTAAAACACAATGACGTGCTGAAAAAAATGAAGTTCAATGCTTCCAAGCATGCCTTGACTTGATTCTGAGCATGCGTGGATTTTTAACCGATGGTCGTGCCTAGTTTTTTTACTATTCGGTTAGGTATCCATCAGTTAAATTTAAAACAAGTTTGATTTTTTTTAACCGATTTATAAATAACCGATGGCACCCACACACGATCGATTTGGTCTGATGAAAATGGTCCTTCAGACTATTCTCATCGATTTGACCGATCGTGTGTACGCAGCATTAGTCTAGTTGAGGTATGTGCAATTAATAATAATAATTCTATTATTTTTCAACAATGAATGAAATTGAATGAATGAATGAATGAAAAACGTATATAGCGCGGCACATGCGAACTGAATCGCCTCTGGGCGCTCGTTGTTTCTGTCTCTCTGGTCATCAAAAGAGTAGAGTTTTTATCTGTCTTCTGAAGCTCAGGTGGTTTTCTTCCAACCGAATGCTGGTTGGTAAAGCGTTCCATAGTCTGGGACCTTGGAAAGCAAACCTTCTTTCTCCTTTGGACTTGTATCTTGCTTTGGGTATCTTGACCAGATTTTGGTCGGTGGATCACAGAACGCGATTGGGATTGTGGGCTTCTATCTTTTCGCATAGATATTGCGGGGCCTTCCCATGGATGCACTTATGAGTCAGACAGAGTGTTTTAAAAGCAATTCTGTCTTTTACTGGCAGCCAGTGAAGGGTTCTCAGTGAGATTGATTCCCAGTTTTTTTTTCCAGTCACCAGTCTGGCGGCCGTATTTTGAACGACTTGCAGACAAGCGATTTGGTACTTTGGTAGTCCGAGGTCAAGGGCACTTGCATAGTCCAGTCTGGAGTTCACAATTGTTCCCACCACGACTGCTACGTCTTTTTTGGGGATAAACGGAATAAGTGTGCGTAGTAGGTGCAGCAGATGGTGAGACCTGCTGACTACTGACCCTATTTGTGCGTCCATTGTCATGTAGGTGTCAAAGATGACTCCGAGACTTTTGACTTTGGAGCTAGGGGTGATGATCTGGCCCAGAATGAATATTCTCATTAGTCTAAGAACTGAAATAACATTGATGATAAAGACACATTTTTAACAATGACTCTGCCCCTTCTCCTCTATGGGGTCTTGTGATGGGTACCTTGTTGTTGCCAGCTAATGATGTCTGTGCTCCAGTTAGGAAGACTCGTATAGGTGAACACACAAAGGGTAATAGAAAATCTCCCAAAACTGTAACACAAAAAAAACCTGTTAAAATCTATCAGAGATTCTAACCCTTCCCAACTCTTCCCGAAAAATAATAAGGTTTGGGCTGGGTCCACTTGCTGCGATGCTCTCTTGTTACATGAAAAGGAGGTAAATGTAATTGGTTGTTTTTATTGAAGACAGCAACAAACTCACCAAGCTGCAGGGTGACAAAATATAATTGCACTATTAATCCAAATGCAGCAAATGGCAAGCCGCAATCTGGAGGTCCCAGGATCCAGACGGAAAAGGCCTGCCATAGGAAGCATGTGGCACCCTAATGAAAGTGCTAAAACACGTTTTGTAAAATAATTGAATACAGCAAAACTTGGCTGCTGGTGTTCATTATTCAAAATGAAATACAGCTATAAACTCACTTGGTACTTTATAAGGAACAGTACAGAATATTAAATTGTGGTCATAAAGGGATGCACATGGTCAGCAACAATACTCAGTTAGGTGATGAGATGATTGCTTGGTATTTGTGGGAACATTTGCCAAGAAGACATTCCCTATACCATTACAACACCAACCTGGACTGGTGACGCAAAGCAGGCTGGGTCCATGGAGTCATGCACCCAATGCCAAATTCTGACCCTATCATCATTATGCCTCAGGTGAAATTGGGATTCATAAAATCAGGCTATATTTTCCCAGAATTCAAGACTCCGGTTTTGGTGAGCATGTCCCCAGTGCAGTCTCACCTCAAGGTTGGACATCTTGTGCTATCTGAGATGTTTTGCTCACCACAGTTGTATGGAAAGGTTGTTTAAGCTTCAGTAGCCTTTGTCAACTGCTCTCGCAATTCTCCTTTGACCTCCCTCATCAACATGGCATTTCTATTTGCAGATCTGCTTGTACCATTCTAGAGAAAACACTAGAGATTTCTAGAAAATTCCAGAAGATCAGCAGTTACAGAAATACTCAACCCACGTCATTGGGCACCAACAGTAATGCCATGGTCAAAATCACAGAGATCATACTTTTTCACATTGTGGTGATGTATGTGGAGCGTGAACTCTTGTAGAAAGCCAGCACAAGGTTCCCCAGGGCACAGAGTCTACCCCCCAGCTTGCTTCTTCAGCAGGGCCTGATGGTGGGGATGGATTTTCAGCTAGCTGAAACCAGGTTGTGACCCCCAGGTATACAATGCTGAAGATGCAGGGACCATTTGAGTGTGCAGAGTACAAAGTGCAGGAGACAGATAAAGATCAAGGAAAGAAGTCAAGGAGCAGGTGAGCACTGAACAGTAGATGAAGCTGGCGTCAGTACTTGGGAAGTCAGACACTGAATACAAGTAACACTAGGCACAAAGGAGCTCAGAGAACTAGGAAGTGGCACAGGTAATGCAAGCTGTGCCGAATATGTCTTATATAGGAAAGCTAACTGGGAGGTGCGCCAGGAAATTATAGAAGGGAAAGAAATAGATACACAGTGGAGCAAGTGACACCCATAGGAGAAGCCAAAAGCCTGCAGTACATGTAAATGTAATTACATATCTTAGCAGATCCACAGCAGCAGGGCTTTTTTCTCAGAAAATAGGTACAGGAACTTAATCACAACGATCCCCCCCCCCCCCCAGTCCTTACACACAACCTCACAACCGCATCAAATAGTGGATGGGGTCAAATTTTACTAACAGTGGGAGGGTTAACAGGGTCATTAAATACCAGGAGTGCATTATGTACAGAGTGCAGTGTTCAGGGGTGCGCTACACACAGTGTAAAAAATTCAGCCTTCTTTCCACAGCTTCTTACCCCGGCATCCCCCATCCACATCTCACGTTTACCCCTCCTGAGCTCTGACCTCTGCATGCAACCCCCTCTACTGCCCCCATTTCCTTCCCCATCTCCTTAATATCTCCACCATCTTCCTACATGTCTTATTTTTGTTGCTGTATTAAGCTGAAGCACCCAGCCAGCTCTAGTACCACCCCACATACCGTAGTTGGGTCCACCTCTCTCACTTTCGGGCAAATCATCCAGTGGTGATGTTGGCATTTGCACTGCACCCCAAGTACCTACATCTCCCTTGTCCCATATCCTTCACTCAGTGGGAGTCACTCAAGAGATCTGATCTGTGAGGGCTGTTGTGGAACAAGCTGTCGCTTGTAAGCATAGAAGCCGGACTTTTGTGTTTTCAAGTAACAGTGGTCAGCAGGGAGCAGAGGGCCTGAGCCAGAGGTGGTGGAACTGAGTTCCAACAAGTTCAAGCTGAAAAAAAACCCGCACAGCAGCAAAAGGAAGAAATTATTTTGCAACCAGGAAACTACAGGCTAAACCATGAAACCTGACCTGTATGTCCATATTTTCAGGTGTACGGGTCTTCATAATAAAGTGATCGGTGAGTGTGTATTGTAATTCTTTGTGAAGATTCTCATTTATCAGTTCATGGTATATCTAGTAATAGTTAGTCACATTTAACGGGACATTTTCTGTCATTTTGAAGACATTTCATAGATTCTCAAAGCTACTTCTTCAGCTTTAATGAGTTTAAGGAAAATACTCCAGCATTTAGTGTACATCCACATCAACACCTTGAACCAACTTCCATGTTAATACTGATAGTATTATCTAAGGACAGGATGAGAGGTGTTCTAGTTATATCATCCCATCCTTGAAGGAAGGCTTTATAGGTATTAATCCTGTGATTTAAATGAATGTGTGAATAATTGTCAAAATGATGGAGTAGAGCTGTTAAAATGGCATTATATGTGGAAAACAGATGGTTTTGAAGGCCTCGACCCCTGTTCAAGGATGTCTGTTCCAGTTTGGCGTAGGTGACCTCTTTTATGCCTCTTGCAAGCCAGCTGTCCTTTCTGTCCAATATGTTCTCAAAAGAATGTCCCTTTTCCCTAAAAAGTAGGAACACTTAGTCCTGACCTGTAGAATTATTTTTCTGTGTTAAGCCATTTGTTTGTTGACAAGTTGTTTCATCTCCCGTTAGTCCCAGGATTCTGCATTCCTCGCTACACTGCAATGCATAGACATGTGCAGAACAGAAAAATGTGTTTTATTTTGTTTCAGATAGATGCGTTTCGGAATTTGTTTAGTTTCGTTTTCATTACATTTCGTCTTGTTCATTCATTTTCAACAAATTCCAAATTTTCAGAACAATTGGAATTTGGATAGATCGAAAAATTATTGACCGATTTGAATTCTGTGTGAAGAATAGCTGGTTGTTAAGGAACGGCCCGGGAAGCCTGCCGCCACGTCCTTAGCAACCGATGACTCATTAGCTGTCAGTGGGCTTCCCTGCTGAGAGCTGAAATGTAAACAAAAGAATGCCGGCAATGGAAAAGTCTAAAGAAAAAACAGCGTGGGTCTGGTATGGATTCTAAGGGGAACCCCATGTCAAAATGTCCTCCCAATCCATACCAGACCCTTATCTGAGCATGCAGCCTGGCAGGCCAGGAAAGGGAAAGGAGCAATTGGGCCTCCTCTTCCTGAACCATACCAGACAACATGCCCCCAAAGCACCTTGACCCCATGTTGATGGTGATAAGGACCTCTTCCATGCAATCTTAGTCGGTGGTTGTGGGGGTCTGCGGACGAGGGGCTTATCGTAATCTGGAAGTCCCCTTTAACAAGGGGGCCCCCAGATCCCCCAATGCGAATGAGTATGGGGTACATAATATCCCTACCTATTCACCAAAAAGTGTAATAAATAAAAAACAATGTCCCCCCATGTAGATACATTCTCAGTCACGCCCCCCACCACACCGCGGGACCTGAAAAAAGAAGAAAACAAAACCTCTGGTCTCATCGAAGGCACTCCGTGGACTGCTTGCTCCTTCATTTGCTATTTCTTAAATAGGTAAGGGGCGGGTTCACCTGATGATGTCAGCGAGCACCCCCATCCCCAGTAAAATCACTTATTGGGGCATGCTGGGCTGATGACATTACAAGTGGGCTGGGTCGATCACTGACGTCATCGGGGGACTCCGCCCCTTACCTATTTTAGAAATATCAGACAGATGAGCAGGAAGTCGGCGGGGACAGTGGAACATTGTTTTTGATTTTTTAATAAAGGAATTGTCAAAAACTCATGTACTGTCTTTATTCACTTTTTTACACTTTTTTGGTGAATGGGTAGGGATACTATCTACCCCATACTCTTGTTAAGGGGGCTTCCAGATTCCAATAAGCTCCCTGCCGGCAGACACCCACAACCACAGCCCAGGGTTGTGGGTAAGGGACCCTTGTCCCCAACAACATGGGGACAAGGTGCTTTGGCGTTGGGGAGGCAGGTTCCCCCCCGCCTCAAAACACCTCCTCTTGTGGAGAGCAGGTGAACTGGTATGGTTCAAGAAGGGGGGGCGCTCCTTCTCCCCCCTTTCCTGGCCTGCATGCTCAGATAAAGGTCTGGTTTTGATTTTGGGGGGACCCCACGCCCTCTTTTTTTTTATTTTCACCTTAGAATCCATGCAAAGGGGCCTGGTATGGATTGGGGGGGGGGGGGCAAGCTGTATTGTTTCTGACTTTTCTTTTTCCAGCATTCTTTAATTTACATTTCAGCTCTCAGCAAGAAAGTCCAATGACAGCTGATCAGTCATGAGTTGTTATTGATGCATAGGCTGGCTTCCCGGCCCGCTCCTTAACAACAAGCTATTCTTCAAGCAGAATTCAAATCGGTCAATAATTTTTCGACTGATCCGAATTCAAAGCCTTGAGAAAATGTGGAATTCATTAGAAAGTAAATAAACAAATCAAATTTTAATGAATTTTAACAAAATGTGTTACTATTTCATTCAGACATTCGGATACATCTGGATCTCCGAATAACCAAAAATTAGTCAGAATTTGTATTTGGACCAAAACGAATTGCACATGTCTAGCAATGCATATAACAAGTTTTTTCACTTGTGTCTGGGTGTTGGGTGTTCGGGATGCACAAGCTTCTGTCTCATTGTATTTCTGGGCTTAAAAGACACAGGTATGAAATGTTTGTTAAAGATCTTTCTGGGTTTTTCCAATACTCCTATATATAGTATGTGTACTGTAGCCGGTTTAGATGTCAAAGGAAACCTGGCATAAGGGAAATGTATAAACTCCCAAACCTGAACATAAACCTGAAGCCTTCTGCGATTGCTAGTTATCTGGCTGTCATATTAATCTTCTTTTTTACTTTCTGTCTTAGAACAATTATGCAGTTTAGGTGTTCTCTCTATACTGATTGCATATTTGTTCTGGGTCAAAGAACAAAAGCTTTTGAGATCCAGGGATAAGTATGACATTCAGGTAATTAGTATTTTTAGAAGAAGGATAGCATGGTCTGTGTATTTCTTTAAAGCCCAACTCTGTTTTTAGTCCTACTTGTACAAATAATTAACCCAGGATTTATTGAAACAAACCCAATCATCTTTTGACAAGGGAAGCTTCTCAGGAGACTTACGGCTTCAGTCATCTAATTATAGCACTTACCCCCTAAGGAGCCGCTGGCAATGATGGGTCCTCTGTTCTGCCACGATTCTCTTGAGGCCACTCGGTGCCCACTGACACAGCTGGTTTGAGGTAAAGGGCCACTCACCTGAATAACTTACGTGTTAGTAAGTCACTACAATATAATAATGCACAGAAACTAGGCCACAGAATATCAGATGGTAGGTTAACCAATTCCTTACCAGCCCATAGTCATATGACGTCCTCTCCCATCCCGGGTGGGCGTCATATGACGTCCTGAGATTTGTGAGGGGATATGTGAATGATGCCTGCAGCTAGAGGCATCATTCAGATATCATTGTTTTCCGGCGGCGATTCTGAGCACCATAAGAATGATCAAAGCGGCGGTTCCGCCACTTGATCATTCTTATAGGCGGCGAGAGGGGACATCCCCCCTCCCGCCACCATCCGGTGCTTCTCAGGGCTCTCCTGTGCCATTAGGGGCCTGGAGAAAGAATCGTCCAGTGCCGGATGTGAAGCATAGAGATGACTGGTGACCAGATGGTCACCAGTCATCTCTATGACTGTTGGAGGCCCAAGCGTGATGTGATGACATCACGCCCGGGTACCCGGAAGTAAACAAAGCTGCGATTGCAGCTAGTACGCATGAGATCGGTGAATTTTTTTTCACAATCTCATGCTTTCCAGCCTGGAGGAGAGATGTGGGGTCTTATTGACCCTGCATCGCTGGCCACGATCAGACACATGGGATCTCCTGTCCAGCTATACCGCTCAGTGACTCATCATCCGAGTCTCCCAGCCCGACTACCAGGAGCTCTGCCAAGTCCAGGCAGCGTCGAGACTCCCCGCAACAGTCAATGTCGGGTACAAACATAAGGTAAGCGGGCCGCATGTCTCCTCAGCAGTTCCAGGCAGACAGGGGGGAGATCCCATAGCAGACTACCCCACTGCGAATTGCCCAGTGTCTAACACGATGCTTAAGGAGATGCTGCTTTCCTTAAGATCATCTCTACAATCTGACCTTCTTAAGGGACTAAATGAATGCCGCAGTGAAGTTCAGGGGCTGGGGAACAGAGTGCACAGGATAGAATCCAAGATGGAGGATTTCACTTCTTCTTACAATACCCTGGTAGAAGCACATACAGCGCAGGGAGGAGAAATAGAATGGATTAAAGACAAACTCTCGGACCTCGAGGACAGGTCCAGACGAAACAATCTTAAATTAAGGGGGATCCCTGAATCAGTACCTCCCAATCAGCTCCTGCAATACACCAGGACACTGTTCTCCACCCTGCTGCCAGAGGCGTCAGCACAGGACTTCTTAGTGGACAGGATCCAAAGGGTTTTGAAACCATCCTTTCTACCTGATGATACACCTTGGGATGTCCTGCTTAGAGTCCATTACTATCATATCAAGGACCAACTCCTCCAAGCTTCACGCAAGCCAGGGGGTCTCCCTCCACAATACGCCACTGTCAGAATGCTGCCTGACTTGTCCCGGCACACATTACAACGCAGCCGCAATCTACTGACCATCACAAAGGCATTGAGGAACCATAATATCACTCACAAATGGAAGTACCCTGCCACGCTGGTCATTACCCACAATGGCTCCACGGTATCCGTATCTAAAATGGAAGAGGGTCTGAACGTCTTGAAATAATGGGGTATTATCCCAGAGCAATCTACCCCACATCCACATCACCCTGACCCGCATCCTATGAATAATGATGCTCCACCAAGAAGAAACATAGTGGTAGCGCCTAACATTGACATTCCATTGTTATTAAGATTCTCCGGAAAAAAGAGTTTTAGTTCATATCTCTTATTCACCCTTCTCATTTCGTTAGCAGCTACGTCTGCACGAGGGTCTGTTTTCGGATCCAATTCTTACCGTTTTTTAATTGACTATGTTGTTTTTTGTTCCTTTGTTTTTATTCAGTTTTTTTGATATACACGGAATCTACGATGAAGATACTACTATTGATGTCGACACGGCCGTATCCAGTTCCTGTTCCGGCAAACTGCCTTTCTACACGGAGCCAAACCCCTTGGACACAGTGAGTAAGCGCACCACCTCTGCACAACCATATTCGCATCCAGCACACCATGACGATTAAGTTCTTGTCTCTCAATGCTCGGGGACTGAACCGCCCAGCAAAAAGATTTTCCATGTGGAATGAAGTCAGTGGATAAAGGGTGGACATTCTCTGTGTGCAGGAGACCCATTTTCAGCTGCATAAATCCCTGCGGTGCTCTCACAGAGACCTCCCGTATGTGTACTCGGCCTGCACACCGGACGGCAAAAAAGGTGGGGTCCTTCTGGCTTTCAAGAACTCCATCTCCTTTCAACCTAAGGACTCTTTCATTGACGAAGGAGGCAGGTTCATTATAGTAACTGGGGACATAAACTCCAATCCTTATACGGTCGTCACTGTGTACGCTCCTAACTCACACCAACTCCGATTTCTAAGAAAAGTCCTACACAGGGTAAATCTCATGAAATATGGAAGTCTTCTGGTATGCAGTGATTTCAACATCACTTCAGATCCTAGGTTGGACACCTCCTCAGGTACATCTTAAAGGGTGCCATCTATTCAATCTCTGTTACATGCCAAGGAACTGTTTGACGTATGGAGGTGTCTTCATTCTACTGAGAGAGATTACACCTTTTTCTCGGGCAGGCATGGAACATACTCTCGTATAGACATGTTCCTGGCTGACAAGTGGCTCCTGCAAAATGTAGAGACAGTAACAATTCATGACATTACGTGGTCAGACCACGCTGCTATTTCCATGTCCGTTGTGGAAAGGGAAGTCTCTTCCTCACCTCCCATTTGGCGTTGTAACACGAAATTAATACAAGAACAACACTGCCAACAAAAAATAGCCCTACACATCCGAAACTACTTCTTAGACAACAGAACCTCGGTTGCTGATCCTTATATCTTGTGGAATGCCCATAAGGCATGTGTGCGGGGCATCCTTATTCAATTAGGCGCCATAGAAAAGAAAAAAAAAAGGCCCAACGACTCAATCAAATCCTTTTAGACCTGAGGAACACTGAATCCCAAAACAAACAGTCCCCATCGCCCTCTTTAGCCAGCAAACTAAGCTCTTTAAGAGAAGACCTTAGGGAGCTGTTAACCCAGATATATGATAAACATCTCAATCATTTAAAACTGAATTACTATTCCAACGCAGATAGAGCAGGGAAATATTTAGCAAACAGACTTAAAGCCGCCCGTACCAAAGTAGTGTTGAGCGGAATACGCCATATTCGATTTCGCGATATTTCACGAATATATAGAAGAATATTCGTGAAATATTCGTTAATATCGAATATTCTTGATATTTTATCAAAAAAATCAAAATTTGCGAAATTTCGCTAATGCGAAATTTCGCTAATGCAAAATTGATTGCGAAATTCTCGTCAACACGCGAAAACGGAGATCATTTCCTGGATTACTAAACTAATATGCACTAAACACTAACTCTACTTACACAAACTTATATGACTAAACTAAAGCTATTTTTTTTTTTTTTATACACAAAACACAGAAGGGCAGAGAAAGTATTCGCGAATATTCGTAATACGAATATTCGCATTGCGAATATTCGGCAACATAAAAGGATCGCCTCAGCTACTCGGCCCAGGGTCTCTAATCATACCAGCAATGCTTTTAGACATCGATGGAGATCACTAGGATGTGATCTGTTTTAAAAATAAATTTGAAAAATATCGCAATATTCGATCTATATACTCGAATATGCAATATTTGTTACGAATAATCGCAATGCGAATATTCGTGAGCAACACTATACCAAAGCCAGAATAGCCTACCTGAAACACCCCACTCACAACACAAGGTTGTTAACCCCCAAGAAATAGCAAACCAGTTTGCAGAATACTACGGCTCCCTATACAACCTGAGCTCAGACCCCGCCCCGCCACAACCAAGCACGGGCAAAATTCAGGAATTCTTAAAGAAAATTCATCTTCCATCTCTATCGGAAGAGCAGCTCAGTGACCTTAACGCGCCCATTACTTCCCAAGAAATAGAGAAAATTATTAGCTCCCTTCCAAACGGTAAACCATCAGGCCCTGACGGCTTCTCAAATGAATATTTTAAAATATTCAAAGCTATACTTTCGCCCCACTTAACAGACATTTTCAACAATGCAGCAGACTCAGCGACTCTTCCTCCAGAGATGCTGAAGGCCTATGTAGTGACCCTGCCAAAACCGGGTAAAGATCCTATCACCCCGGCAAACTTTAGGCCCATATCTCTTCTAAATACGGACACTAAGATTTATGCTAAACTGTTGGCCAAAAGATTGACACACATTCTACCTTTCTTAATTCAACGCGACCAAATGGGATTTGTGAAGGGGAGACAAACCTCAGACGCAACACGACGTATAATAAATATAATTCATCGCGCTGAGGTAACTCGAACGCCTTCTCTGTTGCTCTCAATAGACGCTGAGAAGGCGTTCGATAGAGTCCACTGGTCCTATATGGCTCAGGTCTTAAAGAAGATTGGCTTCCAGGGAAATATACTGAATGCTGTTCTGGCTCTTTATTCTTCTCCCTCTGCACAGGTGTATGCTGCAGGTTTCCTGTCAACTCCCTTCTCGATCTCTAATGGGACGAGACAGAGATGCCCTCTGTCCCCAACCATATTTAATCTTATAATAGAACCACTAGCAGAAGCTATACGCTCCCACCCTCTAGTGTCGGGCTTCCAGCTTGGCTCTACTGAACACAATATTAACCTATTCGCAGACGATGTTATTCTGATGCTGTCCAATCCTCTCATTTCTTTGAAGACTGCACATAATATCCTTGCCGAGTTTGGAGACATCTCCTACTACAAGATTAACTTCTCTAAGTCTTTAATTCTCGACTTGGGAGTTCAAACGCATACCAGAATAGCACTACAAGAACAACTCCCCTACACCTGGAGCAAAGGAGGCATTACCTACTTGGGTATAGTACTCACGAACAGGATTGCCACGCTTGCCAAAGCAAATTTACCCCCTCTTATAGCCAAGCTGGAAGCTCAGTTCGGAGACATGGCCAAGAAAGAAATTTCTTGGATGGGCAGGATTTCTGCCTATAAAATGATGATACTGCCACAAATTCTTTACATTTTCCGGACTCTCACAATTCCCATTCCGCACCACTACATCAAGAGTTTATCGAATGTTGGGTGGAAGTACATCTGGAATGGTAAGAAACCAAGATGATCACGGAATAATTTGATTTCCCATAAAATAGCGGGGGGGGGGGGCAGGAGTGTTTTATATCCATGACTATTTATGGGCAACAAGACTGGACTAACTCAAATTCTGGTTTAGGAGGAGGACGCACCCTTATGGGTAGAAATAGAAAGAGAACTCTGACCACCAAAGGACCTAAAACTACTACTTCTGGGTGATGGTTGGGTTCGTTGGGGACTGAACGGACTGTCACCTCCAATGCAGACATCCCTCACGACGTGGAGGATCCTTTTAGACCACACACATGGTCACACGCGACTGAACGGCCCTGACTTACCCCTGCAGTTAATCAAAGCTAAAATTCCGACGCTACATGTTAGGGAATTGACGGAGCGGGGTATATGTTATATTTCGGACCTGTATAAGGGCTCACAGCATAAACCTGCACAGGAACTCATGACCCAATACAATCTCCCGCCTACCAAACTCTTCCAATGCTTACAAATCACACATCTCACTAAGTGCACGCCACCACCTTGTGTGGTCATTCCTAGTACGATATGGCGTTTCTACACAACGCTACACAGACCACAAAGGGCATCTCATTCTTTTACAACTTGTTCCAGAACAAAATGGAATTTTCCAAAACGACTGCTATGAGTAAATGGGAAAGAGATCTGGAATCTTCTTTCTCAGGGGATCAATGGCAACGTGCTTTTAGGGAAATACATAGAGCCTCACACTGCATCAGACACTGGGAACTGGGGATCAAAATTGTGAACAGATGGCATTATACCCCATTTAGAATATCAACATATTTCCCTGGGGCTTCTCCCAACTGTTGGCGGAATTGCGGACAAGTGGGGAACCTGCTCCACATGCTTTGGCATTGCCCCAATATCAAATGTCTTTGGACCCAGGTATTCCGACTGATAATCTCACTGACAGGTACAATTACCACTCCGGACCCTGCACTGGCAATCCTCCACATAAACATAGACAAATTTCACCACGACTTCAGACCGCTCATATCCCATATTCTCCTTGAAACAAGATTACAGATACTTCGCAACTGGAAAAGCGACAAGGCCATAAATTTATCTGACATCACTAGGGCAGTCCACAGGAACTATACGTTTGAGCGACTATTGGCTATTAACTCACTAACTTGCAGAAAGTTTGATGTTTGTTGGTCCATCTGGCCCAAACACTATTGATCTACTGTGTATCTGATGCTGTGAATATCATTCCTATGCTGTTTTTCTTTCTTTTTGTTGACTCTGTATCATCCTTCTTTTTTCATTTGTCCTTTTGTAAACTTGCAAATTTTCAATAAAAACTATTGATCAAAAAAATAAAAATATATATAACGTTTGGGGGTTCGGAGTAATTTTCTAGCAAAAGCATGTAGGAGAGAAGTGCCAGAATAGGTCCGGTATGGAGGTGGGTATAAAAGCCCTGTATTGAAGGGGTTAAATAAACATATTATGCCAAGGCAGGTAAACAGTACCAGACTTAGCATCCAACACTAGAACCGTTTAAAATTGCAAGTCTATGAAAAGTCAACTTTGCATTAACATTCAGACTTTAACTGAGACAACTATCAATGAGCAGAATCAGACCCAAATAACCCAAAGCTAATGTTCTTAAGATTACTCTAGAGTGATACCCTGGATGAGGGTATCTGGGTACTTTTAAATGATGGTGTCTCAAGTCTGGCACCTTAATATTATTGTTGGCTGGCTTGTGGTGGGGCCCTTATGTGGGTGGTACACACAAGTCTGTCTCTTTAAGAGTAGGTGGTGTATAGCTGCAGGGCTACTGAGTAATGAGCAGTCTACGAGTGTAGTAAGGGGTTAAAAGTTGTATACCCTCTCACCACTCCTGGCAGGTGATAGGTCTGGTTCTACACACTTGGAGGTTAGCAGTTTTGAGGTCTGGTGCCGGAGGCTCAGTTTCTCAACACCTGGAGCACACACTTTCAGTCTCTGGCAGCCTCATCAGCAGGTCCGTCCTTCCTGTGAAGTAGGCAGTCAGTTCCAGTAGCAAGTTCCCTCTGCGTGACTCTCTCTTTCAGAAGTGGCTCTGGCGGGTCCTGTCCACACAGCTTCCCCTCACCAAAGACACCCAATGTCTATTTTTTGCCTGTCAAAAAAAGCCCTGTCTCTCCTTTTCTCATTACAGTCGTCTTGACCGAACAGGACAATTTTGAAACCTTCAGGACCCACCAGAGGAAAAATAGAACCAAAGATGTTACTGCACCCAATATCCATAGAAACAATTGTATGTATACAAAAAATGTTTAAACGTGAAGGCAAGGAATGCTGAAAGCTCAACTAAAGTCACATAAATGTATATGCAGTCACTTTGCACTAACAACCTTTGTTTTTAATGGTCTTACCTTCACTTTCCTGTTACAGCAGTTGAGCAGGGTGTCCAAATACATTTGCATATTCCAAGGCCCCTTCCACACGGGACAGGATCCATTGGAGTCCACCTACTCAGCAGGGAATCTATCCACTGATAACCGCTTAGCAGAAGGATGGGTGGTCCATGTCTGCTCTGCAGAGCAGATGCAGACACAGCCCACCTTCTCTATGGGCAGTTGGATTTTGCCGGTCTGTTTACACACAACTGCCATCTGATCCAACTTGCCAGATGGATGGAGAACGCATCCCCATCCATCTGTTTTTAGCTTGTCCGTTTAAGCCTGCCGCTCCATTGAGGAGACTGGAGGGTCCGATCGGGCCCACCTGAAAAACTGACAGGCAGACCCAATTGGTCCACTATTATGAAAGGGGTCCAACAGGCACCAAAGCTAGGCGTACTGCACTCAGTAAGCTTTGCTAAGTAAAAGAACTCTTCACACATGCCCCATCTCTTCTTCTGCCATGGAAATTTAGCAAGGTACTAGATTTATGATGTATTCCCATAACCTGTGTGGTACAGGACTAAAAGAGATAAAAAGTTAAGAGTTTTCAGTTGAGTTTTAACTATGAATCGGGGAGATAGCCTACCTGGTTTGTGGTCCTATTTGTTATACTAGTGTTCATTTTGTACAGCTTGCTAAATAACTAAGTGACCATTATCTTCTAAATTGCCCCAAGTCTGTGTACATACAGGTGAATTATATTCCTTAGAACTGGTATTACACTCTCTCTCTCTAAGGGGTCCTATTGGTAAAGGCTTCTAAAACTTCCATAGACATAATACTTGCTGCACATGGCAGTGTACCAGTTAACTAAACTCTTGCTGCTCTATGGAAAGATGCAGGGTGCAGTGATTTTGAACCTACAATGTCATGCAGTGTTGCATTGTGGATTAAACATTTTTTCAGCTTAATTCTACTACCGGTTTTCCCCAAAAATTAGACCTACCCTGAAAATAAGACCTAGCGCTATTTTCCTGGAGGGTTGCAATATGAGCCCTACTCTGAAAATAAGCCCTAGTTTAAAATTCTTGTAAAATACTATAATGCACTATATTACAGTATTATATAATGTACAATGTGTGTGTGTTTCTCTAATATAATTGTGGGGAAGAGAGCTCTGGTGGGTCACAGAAGCTCAGAGCAGCGCTAAAACGAAGGTATTTGGCATAATTATTTTGCAAAAACACACATTGTACATTATATTCTTATAGTCAGTAAAGCATACTATACATTGAACACTAGATGGCAGCAAAGTTGACAGTGAGAAGCAGTCAGCTGCTTAGTGCACACATCACATGACTTCCTGGTTGTCTATAAAAGCTGAGCAAATGCTCAGAGGAATTGCTGGTTTGTCTTCAGCTTCCTGTATCTGATTACCTGTTGTGACCCGGATTGACCTTGACCATTCTGCTCTTCTCCTGCACAACCTCTGGCTTGCCTACGGACTCCTCTTTGTCTCCAGTGTTTGACCTGGACCTGTCTCCTGTCTCCAGTGTTTGACCTCCTGCCTGTGACCCTGACCTGCCTCTTGTCTCCAGTCCTTGACCCTCGGCCTGTACCCGGATCTGCATTTGGCCTCCAGTGTTTGATCCTCGGTCTGTTCTGGACTTTCTGTGGAATGCTAGTCCTGCGACCCCCAGTCATCGCACAGCTGTCCCTCTCTACAGAGGACCTCTACGCAAGTCTTTCTTCCGTGGTAGCCTGTGCCTCTTTGTGCCATCCTCTCCCTGTCTCACCTTCAGGGGGCGGCGTGCGCCTAGTCGCAAGGGTGAACCGCTCTCGTCATCTTGGCCTCAGTAAGTACCGTCCTGACAATACTACTGTAATAAAGTGGATTATAGGATTTTGCAAGCATTTTAACTCCGTTCACACTGGGGTTTCCTGTCAGGTAGGGAGA
The DNA here is from genome assembly GCA_029574335.1 of Rana kukunoris. Taxonomy (NCBI): domain Eukaryota; kingdom Metazoa; phylum Chordata; class Amphibia; order Anura; family Ranidae; genus Rana; species Rana kukunoris. Next base: position 44,153,965 of record CM056049.1, on the reverse strand, counting down.
GAAGACAGCACATTACATGGTAAGACCTACCCCGAAAATAAGCCCTACTGTGTCTTTTGTAGCCAAAATTATTATAAGACCTGGGCTTATTTTCGGGGGAAACAGAGTGGGCCAGATTCTCATAGATTTGCCCTGGCGTAGCGTAAGCCATTTACACTACGCCGCCACAACTTAACAGAGCAAGTGCCGTATTCTCCAAGCACTTGCTCCGTAGTTTGCGGATGCGTAGAGTAAATGGCCCAGCGTAAGGCCGCGTAATTCAAAGGGGACGGCTTGTATTTAAATTAAGCGCGCCCCCGCGTCGATCGAACTGCGCATGCGCCGGCCGGGCAAAAAGCCCAGTGCGCATGCTCCAGCTCATGTCGGAAAGCGTCGGTGAAACCGACGTCAAAACGACGTGATCGTCACTTACGCAATGCCCTATTCACGAACGACTTAGTAAAACGACGTAACCGATGGAAAAAGCCGACGCTGACCCGACGCCATACTTAACATGGCATCCGACGTCACCCGACGGCATCCGACGGTACTGCGTAAGGTTACTCCACATCTTTGCAGGGGTAACCTTACGCGGACGAAAACGACGTAAGCGACGAAGGGGTGGCGTAAAAGCATTCGGTAATCTGAGTAGTAGCCTCATTTGCATAGGCAAATTAGAAAACAACGTAAAGGCCACCCAGTGGCCGGAGTTGTCATTACATATACGATCCGCAAGTGTAATTGTATTACACTTGTCGGATCTTGACCCGTATCTATGCCAAAGTGATTCTAGGAATCACTCGCATAGATACCCGGGGAAAAAAACGGCGATACGACGGGGTATCTGAGATACCCCGTTGTAGCGCCTCTGAGAATCAGTAAATATTGGGCAATTAGTGCTGTCCATGGTCCTGGTACACTAGATCCCTTGCTGTACAAGTGCTGTATAGTAATTATTTTATTTTGTGCTTTTGCAAATAGAAAAAGTCAGTACCCTTCCCCTACATAAACACTCCAAATTCCTTTTCAATACTTTAAAAAAACAATTTGAAATAATACTTTTGCATTAGGCCTCATGCACACTGGACGTTTTTCTAGCTGCTGTTTTTGGCTTCAGGTGTTTTTTTGTGCAGCCAATAAACTCCCCAGCAAGTTATCCTATGGTCCATGTACACATAGGATGTTATCAGCAGTTTTTGGCATGGGCGTTTTCTGTCTGGAATAAAAAATAGGAATTAGTAGGTTTTGAAAGAAAGCAAAAAAAAAAGCTCAACTCAAAGCTGAAAAACATGGCCAGTCTTCCTTTTTTGAGCGCTTTTGAGCAATAATTTTGTTAAAAAAGCTAAATAAACTAAAAAAAAAAGATACTGCAACAACGCTGAAAAACTCATTCTACAGCTACAGCTTTCTACAACTAACGCTACTGGCTTTTTTTTATAACGTTCAGTGTTCATTCGGTCTAAATCTTTTCCAAAATTGTCCTGTGTTTGCCTTGTAAACAGTGCCACCTTGTGGCAATAATTAAGTTAACATGTGTATATACTAAACATGCCGGGCTAAATATATATATATGTATACCGATCAGAATCAAGTTACCATGCTTTTTATGTAGCTGTATTTGGGCATAATTAAAAATGACCATAAACTATTGGCAGTTAAATGTAAGAATTATCCCTTAAAATTAACACATAGAAATGTGTGTGTTGCATAGGAGAAACATGTGGTATCTATATAGCACCATGAATTTCCAAAATGCTTTAATATTGTACATGCACATCAGTCTCTGTCCTCAAGGAGCTTACAATCTCAGTTCCCACATACTAGGACCAATTTAGACAGGAGCCAATTAACCTACTAGTGTTGGAGTGTGGGAGGAAACCGGAGTATCTGAAGGAAACCCATGCAAGCAATGGGAGAACATGCAAACTCCATGCAGATAGTGCCTTTGTAGGAGTGTGCAACTATGTCACAGCTACCACTGTCAGTGGTGACACTCAGTGAGGCAGCAATCTGCAGACCGCCCCTATCTTTCTATAAGAGCCAGAAGTAAGCACAGGAATCATATGATCACTGCTTACCTCTGGGCCACTTTTAGGAGAGCCACTGTCTGATTGGACACTGAAATCTTCTGAGATTTGGCCAGCCTTTTTGGACCCAGAGAGACTTTATATTAGGGCTGGGAAAAAAACCGATTTGAATCTTAAATCGAGTTACGAGGGCAAATACATTTTTTTTAGATTTTCATTTTCATAGGACCGGCGCTCCCCGCACTATGCCGAAGCCGTGGGCTCGCCTAAAAAATCCTGACCGCAGCTTGCCCCCTTTTCCCAGGATCATGGGCAGGATGTTTTAGGCGAGGCTGCGGCTTCCGCCTAGTCCGTGGCCTTTTCCCAAGATCGCAGCGGACTAAAAATTTAGGACCGGAGCGGTGTCCATCAGAAAAAAAAAACTTGATTTGAATCGTGAAACTATTTTTTTTTTTCAAATCGCAGATTTTTTGGGGGGCCAAAATCGCCTAGCTCTACTTTATATAGGTACTGCTGAGTCAGTCTGGCAATGGACAATGCAAATGCTGGCTAGGGAAAGGTAAGCATAGTAGGCCCCTGACTAGTAGGGATAGTGTAGTGATGGTCTGTAAAACCCCTGGATACATTTGTAAGTTGGTAAGAACCCTGTTTCAGCTTGTATCTGGTCTGAGACATTTGTGTGACCTAGGATGACCACGTGTCCATACCTCCCAATACTTCGTTGGGAGGTATGCTCATTTGTCCTTCATTCTGAAGTTGAAAAGTTGGGAGGTATGCATGTGTCCCGGATTGCCCGGGACAGTCCCGCATTCTGCAGGTCTGTCCCAGGCACCTTCACTCTGGGACAATACAGTGTCCTGGAATGAAATTGACACAGGTCCCAGCATGAACCCCTCAGAGTCTAAGGCCTCGTACACACGATCGGACATATCCGATGAAAACGGTCCGCGGACCATTTCCATCGCATATGTCCGATCTGGAGTTTGATCCGATGGCGTGTACACACCATCGGATCAAATTCCCCGCCGGCGGACGGCGCGGTGACGTGTCGGTGACGCGGCGGTGACGTTGACGCCGCAACGTCACCGCTACGTCACGCACCAGGAAGTAAAACACTTCCGCGAATGCGCCGAATCCATTCGGCGGCGGCGCGGCGGCGGTGGGGGACGACATGTCTGCTGGTAAGTGTACTAACCAGCAGACATGTCGGGCGGACAGATTCCCACCGGATAGATTTCAAAGCATGCTTTGAAATCTGTCGGGTGGACAAATCTGTCCGCTAGCCCATACACACGAGCGGAGATGTCTGCTGAAACGGTCCATCGGACCGTTTTCAGCGGACATATCCCCTCGTGTGTACGAGGCCTTAGATGTGACACCCCCCAATTATTGACGAACTACAGGTCCGAGCATAGATCTGTGAAATCTATGGGGTCACACCCTTAGATCTCACGGGTTCATGCTGGGTGTTTGAGATTTGAGAGGGGTGGGAGGGGTCACATATTTAGATATCAGGGTCATGCTGGGATTGGTAGTCCTTTACTTTGTGGGGGTGTGACCTCCCCAAAGTTAAGGACTATAGGTCCCAGCATGACCCCCCCATAACTGAAGATGCGAGACCCCCCTCTACCCCAAATAGTGAAGAACTACAGGTCCCAACAAAAAACTGTGAAATCTATGGGATCACACCCTTAGATCTCAGGGGGTTCATCTTGGGTGTTATAGTCCTTCAAATTTGGGGGGTTCACATCTTTAGATATTAGGAGTTCATGCTGGGACTTGTAGTCCTTCACTTTTTGGGGGAATGTGACCCACCATGAACCCCTCAGAGCTAAAGATGTGACCCCCCCCCCCCAACCAGTGAAGAAACTACAGGTCCCAGGATGACGAGTGAAATCTATGGGGGTCACAAAAAAAACGTATTCAAAATTATATTTTTTTAGGAAGGGAAAGGGGGGGGGGGGGTTGTCCCTGAATGGCACTTTGGAAATGTGGTCATTTGGCCAGCACTGCGCCCTATGTAGAGGCTACTTAATATTGGCCAAAGGGACCTGTTTAAAGAGCACTCTTTGAGCACACTGCTATCTCTTAGTTCTTCACATCTGTTTTATCTTGTCATGGAGTTGTATAGTCCCTCTTTGTACAGTTCCTTGGGATTATCACCACATTGCTGTTCTGTTCATCATTCATTATATAAAACCAGTAAAATTGCCAGAATATGTCTTAACTGTTCGCTTGTCAGGACCTGGATCACTTGCTGGTGGTTCTGTGGTTCCCTGGGCAGAGGGTTGTAATTCAAGTGTCCACCAGCTGTTGTCTCCCAGTATTCAAGAATTCTGGCTACTGGGAGGGTATTTAGGTCCGCCTCTCCCTCCAGTGATTTGCTGCTGCCAGATTCTGTTTGCCTAGATCCTTCCTTGTTCCTGATCCTAGTTTTGTTTCCCTTTACCCTATCTGCCCCTTGCACCTCCAGTTTTCCCCTGCTTTGTGAATATGGTATATAGTTAGTGGTTAGATAGGCTTCTGTTTGAGAGGTATTCCGTCACTGGGATTTTTGGTTTACTTATATTTTCATATTTGTTGCGTGCTGGTGTTTAGAAGGATTTTGTTTCACTGTAAATACATCTCACCTAAATCACATAACATAACATAAACACATACACAGTCTGATCCCAGTTTCTTGAGTGTAGCCACACAGATCTAGCCATCTCTGCTGCTGATTCCTTTAAATGACTGTAACCCGGTTAGTCCCACCCACATACGGATTCAAACCAGGGACCTTACTTATACACAACAGAAGAAGTGCTAACCACTAAGCTATTGCACTGCTAACTTGATTGGTAAACAAGTATATTGTAGCTAGACAGCATAGGTGGTCGTACATCTAAGGCAAATATATGAGTAGAGGAGTGACATTAAAGATGATTCTACAAATATTAATTCTCGTGAAAAAAGAGCTGGACATTGGTAGGAACAGCAGCAAACAACACACTGTAGGGCTAGCACACTCAAGCACAATTGGCCTTGGTTGGTTCTGCAGCTCTGTTTCACTGCAACATATAGTCTAGCAGCTCTCAAAATCTACTCTGTCTGGGACTCAAGTTCATTTGCCCAGTATAGGACACCCAACAGCAGTCAAACCCTGAACGACAGGCTGCAGCAATGCTCTCTGCTGAACTGCCTACAGTTTCAAGGCAGCAGCAATACATCTTTGCTCATGCACATATAAACACCTCCGTAAGCAGGTACTGCTCCCCACAGCCTGTGGGTCCTGGCCACTTTCCCCAGCCTGCCTGCTTTCCAAATGGGCCCTGGAGCTCAACTTTCCTGTTGGACTGGGCCCATTGTCTGTCAGGTCACCTGAGGCATGGTGACAAGTGCACCCCGTAGGAGACAGGGATGCACCACAGGGTAGTGAACCCTTAGCCGACTGCTGCGATCGGGGAGGAGTCGTGAACCCAAGATTTCCCAGGGCGCGCAATCTAAGACCCAGCTTGTCTTCACCAGAGCCTCTTGTGGTAAGGATGGGTTTCGCTGCAACTGGATCCAGGTTGTGACCACTGGAATCCCCTGGGTCACACTCCACAAGGTGAAAGGGGAAGCAGTCAGCAGGACAAGCGTAGTGATGGAGGCCGAGGTCGGAGTAACTGGCAGAACAGAGTAACCAGGGGACAGGCCAAAAGGTCGGGGTCACAGGCAAGCAAGCGTGGTCAGGGACAAGCCGAATCGGTACACTGGAAGTTAACAATACACAGCAGACATATCCATGACAATATCATTCTTCTTGGCCAGCTGGCCAATAGAATCCTCGTGATGCCCTGTTGCTGGGGGATGGTAGCAGCCAAATAAAGTCCTGTGTCCTCTTCCTCTTTACCCCTTTCGGTCCATCACAGCAGCAATTTATAGGAGCCCAGCTTTCACTACACTCTCCACCCACCAAAAATACTTTGGTCCTCCAAAAGAAAAATATTTCGTAATCCAAATAACAGTTTCACAAGTTAACCATTTCTATCTGATGAGACTAAATGTATTTTGTGGATCCTTCTAGTATATGATTCGGGCAGGGAAATGTCCCACTATGGCATGTTGGGTACAGGGCACGGAGTGTCACTCCCCGGTTCAATCATTCAGGACACTTCAGCGGTGGTAACTTCTGCAGAACTGCTCTCTTAGGTCACTCATTGATTCCACATTAGGTCTGTTCACCGATCAGCAGACATTCAGCCTGCAGCAAGCCAGCAATCTGAAAGACAAACTGATGAAAGAAGTGAAAGGAACCGACATGGTGGATCTGTTTTAGCTAACAGCTAAATCAAGTTAATAAGGTGACACACACTACAACATTTTTCAAATACCTTAAAGCCCAACTCCAGTTTGGACAAAAAAGTAAACATTCAATTCTCCCAGCCTTTTTAAATAGTCTGCAATGCCTTTCCCAGTGACATTAGAACTGGCACTGAACTTCCTGAATGTCCAGGTTTCATGCCTCTTGCTTCCCCTACCTCGAAATACTGCAGAGAGCAGCTCCACCTCATTATCCTTTTAAAGCAGCATTTTCCAGTGATGCCTTCCTTGTCACCTACGTGTCACTGGTTGTAAACCAGTTAGCAAATTCTGAAGTTCTAGAAAGAGACCAAATAAAAAGGGCCCCCTGAGGCCCTGCCCATATTTTATGCCCCTTCAATTTGTACGAAGTACTATAGTAAAAAAAAAACACTGTTTAACAACCTATGTCTTTTTCTAACTTTTGTCAATGCAGGACAACACTATCATCAAGCCTAAAAATGTTAACTTCTGCTATATTTGTTCCAGGGTAGTGGCTTATAAGGTTTAATGACAGCTTTGACCTGCATGGACAAAGCATAGGTTTGAATTAAGCATAACAACTAAATTTTCTCTTTCCAGAACTCCAATATTTGTCATAACTTACTAAGTTAAAGTTGTGGCTTAGCAACAGATTGCATGTGTCACATGCCTATGGTATGAATATAGCCTACATAGTAAACAGCTTAAAATGGAAGATTGTAGAATATAAAAAGAAAGCTCCAAATGAGTTCATAAATTATAATATAGAATGTAGCTCATCCTAGTTAGGCTTCTAAATAAATTTAGTTTTAGCTTCTGCTGTAATCACAGGAGCAGTGATTTTTTTCGGCTTGGCCTGCACAGAGCTTTATAGGTTGAGAGTTGGATTACTTTGTGTGACCGACTTACCCTGGACAGAGGCTTTTGGAGGGGACTGAATGCTAGCCTCTTGTCTACCGACTATGGGCCTTGGCATTTGAAGGAGCTACAAGCATTTAGGAAGATATTCAGTTATGTAATGCAAAAGGACATTGTTAAGGAGATCATGATGGTCTCTGCCAGTGTGGGACTCATATAGCAGATGTGTGTGAAAGGAATGCTGATAAATGAGATCTGGAAAGCCTGGGTGTCCTGTTGTCTACTAGTGTGGCTTCTAAGGCCTCGTACACACGGCCGAGAATCTCGTTGTAAATTAAACGTCGTTTTCCTCGACGAGTTCCTTGTCAGGCTTGTCGAGAATCTTGTCAAGCTTTCCTTGCATACACACTGTCAAGACAAAATCTCGTCGTTCTCAAACGCGGTGACGTACAACACGTACGACGGCACTATAAAGGGGAAGTTCGATTCCACTGGCACAACCCTTGGGGCTGCTTTCGCTAATCTCATGTTACTGCGTGTTAGGTAAAAGTTTGGTGAGAGACTATTGGAGCTTTTCAGTCTGTTACAGCGTTTCTAAGCATACACACGAACGTGTTTCTCGTCGTAAACCAGCCCGACGAGAAACATGACGAGAAACACGATTGACTCTCCCGATGAGAAAAAAAGAGAACATGTTCTTTTTTTCTGGTCGAGATCCACGACAGTTTTCTCGATGAAAAACATACACACAACTGTTTTCCTCTGCAAAAAAGCTCTGCCACCAAGTTTCTTGATGTATTTTGTTGAGGAAAACGGTCGTGTGTATGAGGCCTAAGAGTCTTTCACCCATTATTGTTTGTGCTAATTACCTCTGCAATTGTATGAAGGAGTTCTGTGTTGATATTTATGATAATGTATATTGTATAATCGGTGAGCTAGGAGATGTGTCTACTCTAAAAGGTCACATCTCTGAGCCACCTAGTCTGGGTAAATGATTTAGTTGGGTTTCTGGTTACAGTTTGTATTGCAAACCTGCTGTATATATTTGAGTGTCATCTCAAATAAATCACTTCTTGTTCAGCAACCAAACGAGTATTGGCTTGTGTTGGTGTTGTCAGCGGTTGGAATATCTGATTTCTATATTCAGACTAGGAGGAAGCGATATACGACAAAATGACTCAAGCGAAGTGTGGGACATTTCGTTACACTTTCCCCTGCTTCTAGGAGAAGTTTCTAGAGCTTAGGGTGGGAGGATTCAAATGTCCAGTCTGAATATTCAGTATGGCTTATCCATGCTGCCCTCCTCGTTAGGAAGGGAACTGTAAGCTTAGAGGAGAGAGGTTGCCAACCCCTGGAGCGCTATGGACTTAATGCTCGACCACTTTGCACATCTATTGACTGCCTTTGTACCAGAATCCAGTGAGTAAAGCCTTTACCTGTGCTCATACTACTTTATGGTCCGCAGCCATGAACTCTGGACTGTTACAATCTACCTCTACTTGTGCTCATACTACTTCATGGTCCCCAGCTGTGAACTCTGGACTGTTTTAGTCTACCTTCAATGTGTGCGTATACTACTTCATGGTCCCCAGCAATGAACCATGGACCGTTTCAGTCTACCTCTACTTGTGCTCACACTACTTCATGGTCCCAAGCTGTGAACCATGGACTGTTTCAGTCTACCTCTACTTGTGCTCATACTACTTCATGACCCCCAGCTGTGAACTCTGGACTGTTTTAGTCTACCTCTACTTGTGCTCATACTACTTCATGGTCCCCTGCTGTTAACCGTGGACTGTTTCAGTCTACCTCTACTTGTGCTCATACTACTTCATGGTCCCCAGCTGTGAACCATGGACTGTTTCAGTCTACCTCTACTTGTGCTCATACTACTTCATGGTCCCCAGCTGTGAACCATGGACTGTTTCAGTCTACCTCTACTTGTGCTCATACTACTTCATGGTCCCCAGCTGTGAACTGTTCCATTCTGCCTATACTAGTGCTACAGCTGTTAAGCAAGGTGTGTTCTCTTCTAGTATACGTTCCATTTTGGTGTATCCTGAATTACCCAAAATCCCCTAACCAAGTTCTATTAGCTAATAAACAACCCCTAGACTGATTAATGAGCCAGATACTGTTGTTGCTGTGTGTCTTACCGCTTCTGCACTGTTGGTGAAAGAACCTATCTAACCTAAAGCAGCTCCTTCGGAGGTAGTGCTACAGGAATAGTAATGTTGTGCAACAAATGCTATTTAAAAGAAGCAGTGAGAGCATCAATGCTGTACATAATTTGTGTAGAGAGCAGAACTGCGGGTGGGACACAGCAGCCCCTTGTACTACCGGCTAGCTGCAGAAAACTAAGGAGGAGACTCAGACAAGAACAGTCACCCTGCACATGAAGGGAAAAAATAAAAAAAAACCCTAAGGGGAACTTTTAAGACGCAATTTATACAATATAAGTATTAAGAGTATTTAGAGTACAAAAAAGTTTATTTAAAGTATTATTACATAAAAATCAACATATAAAGTGTGGAATGTACTGTATATTTACAACATTATCATCATGTATTCATATAGCCAAATACAGTCCTCTTGCACCCTTCACGTTTCGGAGTACGAATATTTCCTTCTTCAGGGTTGTAAATTAGAAGAGGAGATTTGTTTTAAAATTCTAATTTGAAACAAAGTTAGGTATATTAGTAAGCATCTATCTTTACATAGAACTCTTAAATAGAGGGTCCAAGAATATATACACTTACACATAAAGAGATAGTAGTGATGAATTTTACATCCTATTTATTAAAAACAAAGGGCCAGATTCCCGTAGAATTGCCGCTGGCATAGCGTAAGCCATTTACACTACGCCGCCGCAATTTAACAGAGCAAGTGCCGTATTCCCAAAGCACTTGCTCCGTAAGTTGCGTCGGCGTAGTGTAAATGGCTCTGCATATCCCCGTGTAATTCAAAGGGGTGCTTGTATTTAAATTATGGGCGCCCCCGTGTCGATCGAACTGCGCATGCGCCGGCCTCAAAAATAGCCCAGTGCGCATGCTCCAGCTCACGTCGGAAAAAGTGAATGAAACCAACGTGAGCGTCGTTTACGTAAATCCCTATTCGCGAACGACTTAGTAAAACAACGTAACCGACGGAAAAAGACGACGCTGACCCGACGCCATACTTAACATGGCAATGACGGAACTTCGTTAGGTTACCCCTTATATAGCAGGGGTAACCTTACGCGTACGGAAACGACGTAAACGACGACAGGGCGGCGTAAAAATGTTCGGGAATCGTCAAATTAGGCTCATTTGCATAGGCAAATGAGAAATCAACCTAAAGGCCAGCGATGTCATTACATCTACGATCCGACAGTGTAATTGTTTTACACATGTCGGATCTTCACTGTATCTATGCATAAGTGATTCTAGGAATCACACGCATAGATACTCAGGAAAAAAAACAGAGTTACGCCGGTGTTTCCTACGAAACGCCGGCGTATCTGTTTTGAGAATCTGGCCCAAAGAGAGATTCTCGAGAGGCTGCATTCTGACACCCCACTCTGATCGAACAATCATCAAGAGGTTTATTGTAGGCAGGGGTGTCAAACTCAATTTCATTGTGGGCCGCATCAGCATTATGATTGCCCTCAAAAGGGCCGGTTGTATCTGTAAAATTAGATGTCCAGCGCATACCCTCCCCTTACATTAGATGTCAAGAGCCACCCCACCATCAGAAGTTGAGTCCCCCACTCTCTCTTACATCACAGTGCACACCCTTTTCCATATGCTGCTGCTTGGAAGAAGCTGGGTGCATCTCAGAAAGTAAGGGTCTGGAGGAGGACCAGAGGAGGGCTGGAGCTCTCCTGCAGCTGCAGGAGAGGTGTGAGGGCTACATTAAATGGCCTGGAGGGCCGGATTTGGCCCACGGGCCTTGTGTTTGACACCTGTGTTGTAGAGAAATGATCATATATCAATATCTGTCCCCTAGAGGGCGACCATCAGTTTTCACCCTGCACCGCAGATGCACAAGAAGGGAGAGCAGCACTGACTAGTCCAGTCTTTACTATAGGAAACGGCTGCATTGTGCCAGAGTAGTTTCATACTGGATTACAACACAGATCTACACAAGGGACATCAAGGTGCAACTACGAATACAATATAGACAATATTTCTTTAGCCTGGATTACAGCCTTCATGCGTTTGTTACCCCAACACTTCATATTCCTGATATGTGCCTGTTGTACCATGTACTTGTATAAGAAATTATCCTGTTCTTTTTGTATTGCTTCCTTATATGTGAAATCCCTGGTGTCCCTCTGCTTTCCTATTAAAAACTGACCACACTAAGCAGGAGCACACCGTGGTCAGTTCTCTAGCTATGCTGGGAACTCAGTGTACTCTCCTCCAATTATCAGACGTGTCCTGACACGCCCCCGCTGCACAGCCACACACTGGGAAGCTCAGTGTTTTGCTGTCTCTCCTTTCCCCAGCTCTTATGCAGCGGAAAACAGAGTTTGAGAATGAATGTGATCACTTATAAAAAAAAACATAAATACTTTTTTTTTTATATCTATACAAAAATGTTTTTCCTTTCATTTCTATTTTAAACTGAATGGGTTGTTTTACAAGGGGATCATTTACAATCAGGTGCCCTGACACTTCACTGTTCCAGGTCAGTGACTCAGTAGTAAAGCAAGGACAATGATGACAGCAGTGCAGCATGCATCTGCAAGAAACAAGTCAGCAATGGCAGTTCCTATATGTCTATACAGATTCCCTTAAAAAATAATGAATCTAGATGCGTGGTCCAAAAGATCTAACCAGGCTCAGATGAACAAAAGCTACCAGTTGCTTTTTTCGTTGCTTCTATTTATATAAAGCAACCACCGAATGGGAGGGATTTATCTGTTTTGCATGCTTTTTGTGCCTGAGCAACCAACTGTGATAAGTTTGTATTCATTTTTGCCAAATTAAACATATGCAGCATTTTATTCAGGCATTTCTATGTCATGGACATGTTTTATACTGGCACAGCATTACTTTAGTCCACACATAAGAAACAAACTACAAGCTAAATCGAACTCACGGCATGCTATACCTTTTATGTATCGTATCCCCATTGAGCTGATAAATCCGTTTTTGACCTGATTTTTGTAGTACAAAGCATTGAAACTGCGTTTTTTGTGTTAGAACATCCTCTTTTAATTACTCATATGGAGAAAGCATTTAGGGTGACAGCTCATAGGTGTGTGCAGCTTATTGCTTTAGGTTGTGCATCCCAAAGCTCAATCACACATGCATGTGTATGTGTATATATATATATATATATATATATATATATATATATACGCACACAGGCACACAGAGTTAAGAAGTGCGCTATGTACAGGGTGCAGAGTTAAGGAGTGCGCTATGTACAGGGTGCAGGGTTAAGAAGTGCGTTATGTACAGGGTGTAGAGTTAAGGAGTGTGCTATGTACAGGGTGCTGAACTAGGTAGTGCGCTATGTACAGGGTGCTGAGTTAAGGAGTGCGCTATGTACAGGGTACAGAGTTAAGGAGTGCGCTATGTACAGGGTGCTGAACTAGGGAGTATGCTATGTACAGGGTGCAGAGTTAAGGAGGGTACTATGTACAGGCTGCAGAGTTAAGGAGGGTGCTATGCACAGGGTGCTGAACTAGGGAGTGCGCTATGTACAGGATGCTGAACTAGAGAGTGTGCTATGTACAGGGTGCAGAGTTAATGAGTGCGCTATGTACGGGGTGCTGAACTAGGGAGTGTGCTATATACAAGGTGCAGAGTTAAGGAGTGCAATATGTACAGGGTGCAGAGTTAAGGAGTGTGCTATGTACATGGTGCTGAACTAGGCAGTGTGATATGTACAGGGTGCTGAGTTAAGGAGTGCGCTATGTACAGGGTGCTGAACTAAGGAGTGTGCTATGTACAGGGTGCAGAGTTAAGGAGTGTGCTATGTACAGGGTGCAGAGTTAAGGAGTGTGCTATGTACAGGGTGCAGAGTTAAGGAGTGTGCTATGTACAGGGTGCAGAGTTAAGGAGTGTGCTATGTTAAGGAGTGCGTTATGTACAGGGTGCAGAGTTAAGGAGTGCGCTATGTACAGGCCATGGAAAAACACCCTTTGGCAGGACATTTCAGAAATGTTTCAAGATTTACTTTTTTCAAATTTAATTAAAAAAAGGGGAAACCGCTCATTTACTGAAAGCCCAAGTCCAGCATGGGCAGAAAATTAAAAGTTCTCAGCTTCGGCTGCAAAACCAATCCAACACATTTTGGGGGCTCATCAATCCTTATCAATCCCACTTTATCAGGGCTTGTGGTAGAAAGAAAAAGGTTTAAAGAATAAGTTAATCTTTTGGAAAATGTTAAATCCGTATTTAGGTTGTAATATGTAACATGTTCCCCTCACAACCTGAGCCCCTCCCCTTGTGACAGCAGATGGGGATTCCTTCCCCTCTCTATGCCACTGTCACAGAGATCGATTGATGACGAGTGAGCTGATCAGTGCACTCATAGTCCACTGACACATCATGCATGCTTTTTCTTTTCCTACTAAAATATGTACATTTATAATTTTTTCCCTAAAGGTGAACTTAGAATTTAAGGATACAAAACTCTCATGAAGGGTGACAGGTGAGCCCTTGAAACTCTATGGCTACTACTGTGACTTGTTATTGTGACAAATAAAGATTTACTAGACTTACAAATTATTTGTGCCACTCTTATCCTTTTAACAGCTGACTTTATGCCTAAAAATTAAGTTTAGGTCCAAACTTTACAACCCCCGGAAAAGTTTTCTTTCCATTGATGGTCAGTGATGCCCTATGTTTTCGAGAAAAGGCTCCATTTACATTGGTGGCCAATGGTGTCCTATGTCTCTATGAAAAAGCTCCATTTACATTGGTGGCCAATGGTGCCCTATGTCTCAATGAAAAAGCTCCATTTCCATTGGTGGCCAATGGTGCCCTATGTCTCTATGAAAAAGCTCCATTTACATTGGTGGCCAATGGTGCCCTATGTCTCTATGAAAAAGCTGTATTTACATTGGTGGCCAATGCTCCCCTATGTCTCTATGAAAACGCTCCATATACATTGGTGGCCAATGGTGCCCTATGTATCTATGAAAAAGGTCCATTTACATTGGTGGCCAATGGTGCCCTATGACTCTATGAAACAGCTCCATTTACATTGGTGGCCAATGGTGCCCTATGTCTCTATGAAAAAGCTCCTTTTACATTGGTGGCCAATGGTGCCCTATGTCTCTATGAAAAAGCTCCTTTTACATTGGTGGCCAATGGTGCCCTATGTCTCTATGAAAAAAGCTCCATTTACATTGGTGGCCACTCAGAGGCGTAGCTTGAAGCTTGTGGGCCTTGATGAAAAAGTTGACCTGGCCCCATGCTCCTCTCTGTTGAGGAAATGGCTCACATCTTGTCCCCAGCCAATGAGAGTGGAGAGGTGTGGACCGTGGAAGGCAAAGTGGAAGCCCACTAAAGGAGTGTGGATGTGGGGCCCTTGTGCAGATCGGAGCTGGACCTTGTGGAGGATATGATAATATGACAGGGAGGCTGCAGGGGCCCCATGGAGCTAGGCGTGGGGTTGCGTTTGTGACCCCTGCAACCCCTTATGCTATGCCCATGTGGTCAGTGGTGCCCTATGTCTCTATAAAAAAGATCCATTTACATTGGAGTTTAACCACTTCCATACCAGGCACTTATACACCTTCCTGCCCAGACCAATTTTTAGCTTTCAGCGCTGTTGCACATTGAATGACAATTGCGCGGTCATGCTACACTGTACCCAAACTAAATTTGTATTATTTTGTTCCCACAAATTGAGCTTTCATTTGGTGGTAATTGATCACCTCTGCGGTTTTTATTTTCTGCAAAAAAAATAAAAAATATGACCGAAAATTTTGAAAAAAAAAGTTTTTTTTTTGTTTCCGTTATAAAACATTGTAAATAAGTAAATTTTCTCCTTCACTGATGGGCACTGATGGTACTGCACTGACGGGCACTGATAAGGCGGCACTGATGGGCACCGAAGAGGTGGCACTGATGTGGTGGCATCGCTGGGCACTGATGGGCGGCACGGATGGGTGGCACGGATGGGCGCGGATAGGTGGCACGGATGGGCGTGGATAGGCAGCACGGATGGGCGCAGATAGGCAGCACGGATGGGCGTGGATAGGCGGCACGGATGGGCGTGGATAGGCGACACGGATGGGCACTGATAGGCGGCACGGATGGGCACTGATAGGCGGCATGGATGGGCACTGATAGGTGGCACGGATGGGCATAGATGGGCACTGATAGGTGGCAATAACATGTGTTGTACTAATAGATGCCAATCAGTGCCAAACAATGCCTGATAATCAGTGATGCCCATTGTGGGCACTGAGTGGTATCCATTGCAGCACTGATTGGCATCCATTTGTGTCATCCCTGGTGGTCTAGGGTGGCATACCTTTGTTTTACATCCCTGGTGGTATCAAACCCCCCTGTCAGAGGAGCAGTCAATCGGCTCTCATCTACTCGTCTGACAGACGTGAGTGAGGAAAAGCCGATTACCGGCTTTTCCTGTTTACATTGTGATCTGCCGTGATTGGACACGGCTGATCATGTGGTAAAGTGTCTCCATGAGAGACACTTTACCTAGATCGGTGTTGCGGGATGTCAGACAACAACGATCGCCGCGATGCGCGCCCCCGGGGCGCGCATCGGCTCAATATCCTGAGGACGTCATATGTATGGGTCAGTTAAGGCTTATTATTATTATTATTATTATTAATATATATAGCGCCAAATATATAAATAATAATATTTATATAGTGCCAACAGTTTACTCAGCGCCTTACAACATGAGGGTAGACAGTACATAACTAGACTAATGACATCTACAATAGCGGATTGGAGTGAGGTTTCAGCCAACTGGAGTCCAATCAATGGGATGAGATGGGAGGTGTTGGTTACAGCTGCTCTGCCCTATAAAAAACACACACCAGTTCTGGGTTTGCTTTTCAGAAGAAGCATTGCCTGATGTGAATGATGCCTTGCACAAAAGAGCTCTTAGAAAACCCACGATTAAGAATTGTTGACTTGCATAAAGCTGGAAAGGGTTATAAAAGTATCTCCAAAAGCCTTGCTGTTCATCAGTCCACGGTAAGACAAATTGTCTATAAATGGAGAAAGTTCAGCACTGCTGGTACTCTCCCTAGGAGTGGCCGTCCTGTAAAGATGACTGCAAGAGCACAGCACAGACTGCTCAATGAGGTAAAGAAGAATCCTAGAGTGTGAGCCAAAGACTTACAAAAGTCTCTGGCATATGCTAACATCCCTGTTAGCGAATCTACGATACGTAAAACACTAAACAAGAATGAATTTAATGGGAGGACACCACAGAGGAAGCCACTGCTGTCCAAAAAAAAAAACATTTCTGCACATTTACAGTTTGCACAAGAGCACCTGGATGTTCCTCAGCATGACTGACAAAATATTCTGTGGACAGATGAAACCAAAGTTGAGTTGTTTGAAAGAAACACACAACACTATGTGTGGAGAAAAGGAGGCACAGCACACCAACATCAAAACCTCGTCCCAACTGTGAAGTATGGTGGTGGGGGCATCATGGTTTGGGGCTGCTTTGCTGCATCAGGACCTGGACGGATTGCTATCATCAAAGGAAAAATTAATTCCCAAGTTTATCAAGACATTTTGCAGTTAAGGCCATCTGTCCAGCAGCTGAAGCTCAACAGAAGATGTCTGGAGTGGCCCAGTCAGAGTCCTGACCTCACCCCGATTGAGATGCTGTGGCATGACCTCAATTATGCGATTCACACCAGACATCCCAAGAATATTGCTGAACTGGAACAGTTCTGTAAAAAGGAATGGTCAAGAATTACTCCTGACCTTTGTGCACGTCTGATCTGCAACTACAGGAAACGTTTGGTTGAAGTTATTGCTGCCAAAGGAGGTTCAACCAGTTATTAAATCCAAGGGTTCACATACTTTTTACACCTGCACTGTGAATGTTTACATGGTGTGTTCAATAAAAACATGGTAACATTTAATTCTTTGTGTGTTATTAGTTTAATCAGACTGTTATTGTCTATTGTTGTGACTTAGATGAAGATCAGATCACATTTTATGACCAATTTGTGCAGAAATCCATATCATTCCAAAAGGGTTCACATACTTTTTATTGCAACTGTACATAGTTACATAGTTACATAGTTAGTCAGGTTGAAAAAAGACACAAGTCCATCCAGTTCAACCATAAAAATAAATAAAAATAAAACAAAGTAAAACACAGTACATCCTCCCATACACCCAACTCCATACCCACAGTTGATCCAGAGGTTGTACAATATAACAGTTGTACAATATACTTTGATACAGTAGGAATCAGAGGGCCGATCAAAAAAACTGAAAAACCGTGTGTGAATGGGAGAAAAAAAGCAAAACAAAAAAACAAGAGAGAAAGCACCACTGTCTAATGCCCTGTACACCTGATCAGTTCATCCGATGAAAACGGACCGATTAATTTTTTCATATCCGATGAAGCTGACTTTCTTCAGTCGTGCCCACACACCATCAGTTAAAAATCCCATCGTGTCCAACGCGGTGACGTAAAACAAAACGACGTGCAGAAAAAAATAACGTTTAATGCTTCCGAGCATGCGTCGACTTGATTCTGAGCATGCGTGGATTTTTGACCGATGGATTTTCCCACAGACGATCGTTTTTTTTCTATCGGTTTTTTAATCATACGAAAATTTTAAAACAGGTTCTATTTTTTTTCACCGATGGGGGGAAAAAACTGATGGGGCCCACACACATCGGTTCGTCCGATGAAATCTGTCCCTTTTTTCATCAGACGAACCGATCGTGTGTACAGGGCATTAGGGGGTGTATTTATAAAGAAATCACTCGGTGAAACTGCATGTACATTCCTTCTGCGTGAATGCGGGTTATAAATTAATGTTATTAAGCCATTTTCTGTGCTGGTTGTGCGCTTTTATTGATTTTAAAAGGAAACTTCCTCTATTTTGACCACTAGATGGGGCTAGGTAACAAATGAATTTTAATTATTATTACTGTATTTTTTTTTTGTATTTTTTTTAACCCCATTCACACAGATCAAATACATGAAAGTAAATAGTTTTATAAATAAACCCCTAAAAGTTGGCGTGAACCCTAACTTGACATTTTGTTTGCTGTATGTAATGTGTATCATGAATAACCGACTTATTTTTGCACTTTTTTTTTTGTGTGTGTTTTGCTGTTAATCTTCTGCAATTGTTTCCTATCTATATACATAACCTCTGTTGTGATCAGGGCAGATGTAAATTTTGTGAATTCCATGCCTGTTTTTTTTTTCCTTCAGCTTGTGACCGGAGGCAAATGCATACTTCCCAACATTAGTGCTTGAGAATGAGGAACACTTTAGGGAGACTGCGACCTCCAGAACTCGCAGCAGCAAAAAGTAGGTGTGGTTAACTACTTGCCAACCAGCCTCCGCAGTTATACTGTGGCAGATTGGCGCATAGGGTTGCCACCTTTTCATCAAACCAAACTCGAACACTTTAGCTGCGCATAACAATTTTATTTTCTAGTTTACACTATAGGATTGTAAAAGACCTAAGACACCTTTGGGTGCCCCAAAAAATAGTATTGCAGTGCATGATGTAGCATCCCGTAATGTTACAGTATGTGTGGCAAAATTGTGGTAAAAATGGGAGAAGCTTAAGGAGCATACTGGGGGACAGACTGACCTGGGAAGATTATACTGGGGGGGGCAGTTTGTCCCCCAGTACACCCCCCCCCCAGGTCCATCTGTCCCCCAGTACACCCCCCCCCCCCCCCAGGTCCATCTGTCCTCCAGTATAATCCTCCCAGGTCCATCTGTCCCCCAGTATAATCCTCCCAGGTCAGTCTGTCCACCAGTTTAATCCTGCCAGGTCAGTCTGTCCCCCAGTATAATCTTCCCAGGTCAGTCTGTCCCCCAGTATAATCTTCCCTTCCCAGGTCTGTCTGTCCCCCAGTATAATCTTCCCAGGTCAGTCTGTCCCCCAGTATAATCCCGCCAGGTCAGGCTGTCCCCCCAGTATAATCTTCCCAGGTCAGTCTGTCCCCCAGTATAATCCCGCCAGGTCAGTCTGTCCCCCCAGTATAATCTTCCCAGGTCAGTCTGTCCCCCAGTATAATCTTCCCAGGTCAGTCTGTCACCCAGTATAATCCCGCCAGGTCAGTCTGTCCCCCAGTATAATCCCACCAAGTCAGTTTGTCCCACCAGTATAATCTTCCCAGGTCAGTCTGTCCCCCCAGTATAATCTTCCCAGGTCAGTCTGTCCCCCAGTATAATCCCACCAAGTCAGTTTGTCCCACCAGTATAATCTTCCCAGGTCAGTCTGTCCCTCAGTATAATCCCGCCAGGTCAGTCTGTCCCCCCAGTATAATCTTCCCAGGTCAGTCTGTCCCCCAGTATAATCTTCCCAGGTCAGTCTGTCCCCCAGTACAATCCTCCAGGTCAGTCTGTCCCCCAGTATAATCTTCCCAGGTCAGTCTGTCCCCCAGTACAATCTTCCAGGTCAGTCTGTCCCCCAGTATAATCTTCCCAGGTCAGTCTGTCCCCCAGTATAATCCTCCCAGGTCAGTCTGTCCCCCAGCATAATCTTCCCAGGTCAGTCTGTCCCCCAGTATAATCTTCCCAGGTCAGTCTGTCCCCCAGTACAATCCTCCCAGGTCAGTCTGTCCCCCAGTACAATCCTCCCAGGTCAGTCTGTCCCCCAGTATAATCCTCCCAGGTCAGTCTGTCCCCCAGTACAATCCTCCCAGGTCAGTCTGTCCCCCAGTACAATCCTCCCAGGTCAGTCTGTCCCCCAGTATAATCCTCCCAGGTCAGTCTGTCCCCCAGTATAATCCCACCAGATCAGTCTGTCCCCAGTATAATCCCACCAGGTCAGTCTGTTCCCCAAATACAATCCCCCAAGGTCAGTCTGTCCCCCCAATATAATCCCCCAAGGTCAGTTTGTCTACCAGTATAATCCCCCCAGGCCAGTCTGTACCCATCAATGTAAACAGATAGATCCCCATTCTATCAGGAAACTAGAAATCTGCTGTTTCTAGTGATCAAGAACAGTGATCTCTCTCTACCCCCTGTCAGTCCACCCCCCCCCCCCCCATCCACAGTTAGAAACCCCTCCCTAGAGAACACCTAACCCCTTGATTGCCCCCTAATGTTAACTGCCAGTGACATTTACACATTTAGCGCTGATCGTTGTATAAATAACAATGGTCCCAGAAAATGTGTCAAAAGTGTCCGATTTGTCTGCGGTAATGTTGCAGTCCCGTTAAAAAATCGCTGGTCGCCACCAGTACTAGTAATAAATAAATAATAAAAATGCCATAAATCTATCCCCTATTTTGAAGAAGCTATAACTTTTGCGCAAACCAATCAATATACGCTTATTGAGATTTTCTTACCAAAAATATGTAGAAGAATACTTGTGTGTTATAATAAAATTATCATATTTTTAACCTTTTATCATCATGTTTTATCTGCCTATTAGTACCGCAACAGTCCAACTTGGCCCAAACTTCCCCTTCTTGGCTCTTTGGTTCGGGGACCCTAGACCCAAGTACACTTTACGTAGAAGAATACGTATCGGCCTGATGAAGATTTTTTTTAATTTTTTTTATATTTATGTATTATACAAAAAGTAATATCGACTTTTTATATTTTCTGGTGAAATTTATTATAACAAAAAGTAAAAAAATTCTGCTCCCCGAGGTAGTAGTGGAGGGGTTGCACAGGATATAGGTGCATTTTTTCCCCCAAAGTCTTTTGATTATTTGACAAAAACATTCTTCACCTCCCAGATGCAGAGCAGCCAATTTTCTGCCAACATTACTAATGCACCCTCTTCCTCCTCCTCTTCTCTAAGGCCCCTTTCACACTGGGGCAGGAGCCGCGTGGCGGTATAACGCCGCTAAAAATAGCGGCGCTATACCTTCGTAATTGCTGCGGGATTTGGCCGCTAGCAGTGTGGTATTAACCCCCGCTGGCAGCCGATAAAGGGTTAATACCGCCGCAATGCGGGTGCATTGCAGGCGATATTATCGCGGTTTGCCATTGTTTTTCTCACCGCTTTAAAGATGCTGCTTGCAGGAGATTTTTTTCTCTCCCTCCGGCTTTCACATTGGGGTTGCTGGGCAGGAGTTTTTCAGGTGGTATAGCAGCGCTATTTTTAGCGCTGTACCGCCTGAAAAACTCCTCAGTGTGAAAGGGGTTTTAAAGCTGCTTGTGAAAAACATGCTGTTTCCGTAACACCACATACAGCTATATTACAACACACAAACCTATCATTTGAATGATTTGTGTATCTTCAACCCCTATACATTGGTGTGAGACAACATTTTTAATTGGTCTGTGATGGTCAAGGCCGGTAGGAAGAGCTCCAGTTCATTCAGCACTTTGATTGACTGAACAGTGCTGAAATTATTGGGAGCCCATCCTACCATCCTACCAGATCCCCATTGCCATTAGTTCACCATGAGCTGGCTGACAGTTGGGTCCATAGGCATGCGCACATGGGTGTACCAGGTGTGCATGTGCACTCTCTAATCAACCCATGTGGCACACATCCCCCATGTTTCGACCCCTAATATTTCACCAAAACCCTTTAACGGGGCTCCTAAAAAATAATAAGAAAACTAAAATTATAAGAAAAAAAAATAAGAAAAAAAGAAAAACTACCGACACCAATTTTAAAGGCTAATATGCAAGTAATTGTCCTAAAAAGTGTTTGGGGACCCGGATCCTGCCCCAGAGGACATGTATCAATGCAAAAAAAGTTTTTTCAGGAGCAGTGATTTTAATAATGCTTAAAAGTGAAACAATAACATTGAAATATTCCTTTAAATTTTGTACCTAAGGGGGTGTATAGTATGCCTGTAAAGTAGCGCTTGTTTCCTGTGCTTAGAACTGTCCCTGCACAAAATGTAATTTCTGAAGGAAAAAAATCATTTGAAATCACTCACCTTAGAGTCTGGTATGGATATTAAGGGGAACCCTGCGTCAAATTAAAAAAAAAATGATGTGGGGTTCCCCCAAATATCCATTCCAGACCCTTCAGGTCTGGTATGGATTTTAAGGGGAACTCCACCCCAAATTAAAAAAAAAGATGCCATGGATTACTTTTTTTCCTTCAGAAATGACACTTTGTGCAGAGACAGCTCTAAGTATGGGAAACAAGCGCTACTTTACAGCGTTTACTATACAACCCCCCCTAGGTACAAAATATAAAGGAATATTTCACTTTTATTGTTTCACTTAAAGGAATTATTAAAATCACTGCTGCCAAAAAAACTGCAGTTTTTAAAACTTTTTTTTGCATTGATACATGTCCCCTGGGGCAGGACCCGGGTCCCCAAACACTTTTTATTACAATAACTTGCATATTAGCCTTTAAAATTAGCACTTTAGATTTCAAACGTTCGAGTCCCATAGACTTTAACAGGGTTCTAAAGTTCACATGAACTTGCCGCAAACACCCCAAATAGTTCGCTGTTCGGTGAACAGGCAATGTTCGAGTCGAACATGAGTTCGACTCAAAGCTCATCCCTAGCGCACACCTATGGTTGGGTCATAATTCTTGGGGGAGCTGATGAAGTAAGACCGATAACAAGACAGCAACACATATACCCAGCAGCTAAGTATTAAGGCTCTGCCACCACACCTATGCGTATTGCTGCTGTTAATGTAAGCCGTATTTTGAAAACATTTGCCATTGGTACATGCCCCCATTGCATTCCCCGACTTTCTACCCTTCTGTAGCGCTAACCCCCTCACAGGCCGCTGGTTAGATGCGGGATCGGCATAAGTTAAGTTACCTTTAATGGGCCAGATTCAGGTAGATGAGAGTATCTTTCCTCTGGAGTAACGCTTCTCATTTACGTTACTCTGAAGACCCTTTCAGCGCAAGTCCTGTAATTCACATAGCAGTTGCGCGTAAACTTGCGCCAGAGTAACGATAATGCGCTGGCGTAACCCGACGCAAGTGGAACTGGGTGTGATCATATGTAAATGATGGGCGGAGCCCAGCGCAGAGGCTTACGTTCAGCGCATCATCCACGGAGCATGCGCAGTGAGTGCGGCTCCACTCGCCCCCCTTGTGCGCATGCTCACAACTTCCGTCGGCACCACTTCCTGGGAAACTTCAGCGCAATGCTTTCCGCTGGGCGCTTAAAAGCGCTGGCGGAAACGCCATTCCGGCGCAAAAGTAGTTCCATTTCCCCCCACCCCAGGGAAGATACTTTTGCCCTGTAATGGCTGCTCCCGCTACCCCCAAAGAGAGGAGGAACCTAAATTATAATGCCCAGGAGGTCACAGTGATAATATCGGCTATGGAGGCATTTAATGATTTTCTCCATGGGCAAAAAAGCAGGAAGACCAGCCGGGAAAGGAAGCAGGGTATCCTGGCCACCATTGCTGCCAGGGTCAATGTGCTGGGGTACTCCACCCGGAGTGCTTCAGACATTCAAAAAAAAATAAATGACCTGCGGCGCAAGGTGAGGGGCAAGGTGTCCACCATTAGGAGCCATGAGAGGGGCACAGGTGGTGGTCCCCCATGTCCTGTCACCCTGACCGCGGAGGAGGAGGTGGTCGCCCGCTGCCTGGACAGGGAGCAGTTGGAGGGGGTCCCTGGCTATGACTCCGTCGAGGAAGGCTCCAGGACAGGTAAGTGATTTTTACCCCCTTTTTGGTGTGTTGCATGTGGGGGGGGGGTGGGTACATGTGCCAAGTGTGTGGGACCACCAACATGTGTCTGCTTTGTGTCATCCACAGATGACGGTGCTGGGCCATCTCGTGCCGGCCAGTCCACCCCAACCCCCCAACGGGATGCTGAAGACGAGGCCCTGGGTGCTGGAGACACCGAGGTGGAGGAGGAGAGTGCCCACACCACTTCAGCAGAGGTGGTTGTGGAGGAGCCTGTCCCTGAACAGGAGTTTATTTTAATGTTGGAGGAGTCCTCCTCCTCTGCAGGGCCCTCTGTCATCCCCTCCCCCATCCTAGGTAGCCCCTCAAGGGCGACTCCATCCCCACGGGGACAACCTTCCTCTGCCCCCAGGAAGGCCACCCGGAAGACCAGGGGGGTGTGTGATTTGGTCGAGGACCAGGTGCTGTTGGACCACGCCAAACAGACCCAGCAAATGGGGGAGATGGCTGGCCACCTGGACAGGGTCGCAGACAGCCTGGGCTCTCTGTCACAGCTGCCCAGTCGCGTGCAGGGCGTTGTGACCAGCCTGGGGGAGGTGCAGGCTGATATCCGGCACTTGACAGCAGCTGTTCGAGACAACACTGCTGCCATTCGGGAAGAGGGGAGGCAGCGGCAACGTGACCAGCGGCACAATATCACCCGCCAGTTGAGGATGCAGGCCCAAACAAATTTGTATCTGAGCCGTATCGCTGTGGCATTGGAGGGCATGCAGCCAACAGCTCCCAGGAGTGGCCCACCCGGGGATCAGCCTCCTCCTGATGCCCCCCCACCCCCACCACCACCCACTCCCTCCAGGCAGATGAGGAGCCCGAGAGTGCCCCCAAGGAGGAGCCCCCGTCATCCCAGATGAGGGTTTTTTTTATTTTTGGTTGTTATATATTTTTGTTTATACTCAGGACATGAGTTTTTGTTTATTTTTTATTATTATTGTTTATACTCAGGACATGAGTTTTTGTTTATTTTGGGTTCTCAGGTTATGAGATTTTTTTTTTTTTTTTGATACTGCACACGTTGCAGTGTGAATGGTGTGTGAATGTGAGAGGGTGGCACTCCTGAAAGTAAGGGGTGTCACCCTCGGCCGTGGTGGTGAAGTGAACCCCACGGCTGAATGAATGACGTGTGAAAGGTGTGTGAATGGACAGTAACATCATTGGGGCCTTGACGCTGGCGTTACTGCTCCCAACTCCTACATGCTGGACTTGGGCTAATCCAATGCGATGTGCATGTGGTGTGTGTGATCTAGGGACATCAGTGGTGTACACGCGTGCATTGTCTGTGTTATTAATGTTTTGGTTTAGTGTCCAAAGATGCCTACGGCGAGGACCCTCCTGACTGCTCTTCCATCAGCAGACTGGGTGTCCTCTGGCAGGTGGGGACTGTGTGGGTCGGGGGTCAGGTCATCACGTATGTCAATCTGCAGGCCTTTTCTCATAGCAAAGTTGTGCAGAATACAACATGCAGCGATGATCTGACACACGAAGGTAGGGGAATACAAGAGGGTCCCCCCAGACTTATCAAGGCAGCGGAAACGGGACTTCAGGAGCCCGAATGTTTGCTCCACCACTCCACGGGTTTTGATGTGGGCTTCATTGTATTTTCTCTCTCCTTTGGTTTGGGGGTTCCGGAAAGGAGTCATTAGATGGGGTCCCAATGCATATGCAGAGTCACCTGTAAGGTAAAAGACAGGAGAATGTTAGTCATGCATGTGCGACTTCTGTTGTGCATCACGGGAGGGGATAGTCATGCCTGACTCCCTTGTCACTCACCAACCAGCCAGCTGTCCCCATACATGTTCTGTTCGAATTCTGCTGGGATGGGGCTCTGACGGTATATGAAGCTGTCATGGCTGGACCCGGGGTGTTTGGCACGGACGTGCCATATGAGGCGTTGGGCATCAGCTATCACCTGTACGTTGATGGAATGCCAATGCTTCCGATTGCGGTATATGTGCTCTGTGGCACTGGGGGGCTGTAGGGCCACATGTGTGCAATCAATGGCCCCGATGGTGCGTGGGAATCTGGCAATGTTGTAGAAATCTGTCATTGCCTTCAGCCGCAGGTCCTCAGTGGTGGGTCTGATGAACTGGTTGGACATGCGTCTGAGGATTGCGGGGACAACCTGGTGCACACATCTGCTTATGGAGGACTGTGACATCCCAGCCACCACTCCACTTGTACGCTGGAATGATCCACTGGCAAGGAAATTAAGTGTTGCCAGGACCTTCACCAGTGGCTGCACTGCTTGTGAGCGGTGTGTCTTGCTGGTGATGTCATCCTGCAGGGTTGTGGTTAGTTCAAGTATTACATCAGGGCTGAATCTGAAGAGGCGATACACCTCCTCATCCCCCATGCCAAAGAGGTTCATACGAGTGCGGTATATCCTCTCACGTGCCCGCCTCCTCCGTAGCGAGGGACCCAGTACTAGTCTTAGGACCACGAGTGCCCCTGGCATGTTGGCACACAGAGGTGTTGTCCTTGCAAGTGTTGTTGTTCAGCTTGCTAGTTTTGTCGCTAACGCTGCTGTAGCTGCTCTCCTGCTGACCTGTGACCGTCTGGAGTAAAGATAAAGCAGCCTTTTGTAGAAATAACTTTGCGCCGGACGGACCAGATACGCGCGGCGCATGTAGCCAGCGTATGGTGCTAATCCGTTCGTGAATTGGGAAAAATACCTCATTTGCATATTTGCAGGGGAAAACAATGGGCGCGACTGATGCGCCCAGCGAAAATAAGCGCTGACGATACTCTGGCGTCGGAACGTTCCGCCGGTCGCAAATGACCCGTTATTGGGCGCATCTAGTTTGGTGGGTACGGGCACATAGAAACGACGGCGCATCATCACAGTTACGCGGCGCATATCCAAATACTCCAGCGCAAGTGTTCGTGAATCTGGCCCAATGTGTCTAGGGAAATTAATGGTGGCAACCTGTGAGGCCGTGTATGAATGAATGAATGAATGAAAAACTTATATAGCGCGGCGCATGCGAATTGAATCGCCTCTGGGCGCTCGTTGTTTCTGTCTCTCTGGTCATCAAAAGAGCAGAGTTTTTATCTGTCTTCTGAAGCTCAGGTAGTTTTCCTCCAGCCGAATGCTGGTTGGTAAAGCGTTCCATAGTTTGGGACCCTGGAAGGCAAACCTTCTTTCTCCTTTGGACTTGTATCTGACTTTGGGTATCTTGACCAAATTTTGGTCGGTGGATCGCAGAACGCGATTGGGATTGTGGGCTTCTATCTTTTCGCATAGATATTGGGGGGCCTTCCCATGGATGCACTTATGTGTCAGACAGAGTGTTTTAAAAACAATTCTGTCTTTTACTGGCAGCCAGTGATGGGCTCTCAGTGAAGGTGGGATTCCCAGGGTTTTTTCCCAGTCACAAGTCTGGCGGCCGTATTTTGAACGACTTGCAGACGAGCGATTTGGTACTTAGGGAGTCCAAGGTAAAGGGCATTTGCATAGTCCAATCTGGAGTTCACAATTGTTCCCACCACGACTGCTACGTCTTCTTTGGGGATAAACGGAATAAGTTCACGTAGTAGGCGCAGCAGATGGTGTGATCCGCTGACTACTGACCCTATTTGTGCGTCCATTGTCATGTAGGTGTCAAAGATGACCCCAAGACTTTTGACTTTGGAGCTAGGGGAGATGATCTACACGGCAGAGAACCTCGACGGGCAGAACACATCGTTCCGCCCGTCAAGGTTCTCTGCCGGCCGTCGAAATCGGCGACCCGCCCGTCGGGAATGGCAACCAGCCATTCATCCAGGCCGGCCGTCGAGCAAATAGAAAGCGTGCTCTCTATTTCTGCTCGACGGGCTTCCCGACGGGAAGCTCGCCGAGAGCGTACACACGGCCGAGGTCCTCGCTGGAATGCAGCTTCCAGCGAGGTTCTCGCTGGTTTCCAGCGAGAACCTCGGTCGTGTGTACGCCGCCTGAGAGCAGTAACGGAATGTCCAAGACAAGGTTTGACATTTTCTAAGTGCTTTATTTTCGGTCAAACACGACCAACATCAACTTGAGGTAGACAGGATAGGTTGATGAAAGAAAGAAGATGAACCTTGCAGCATCAGGCTTTGGATATGGAAAGCAGTCCTGCCTTCAACAATAGTATCTATCACGTCGCCACTGTAGCCAGAGTGGGTGAAGTGCCCCCGGACAGACCCCTCTCACAGGCCTGGCAGCCGAAGTGTCACTTAAAGCTCCTGGGAAGGAACAAGTTCCTGCCACCGACTTGGCTCTAACTAAATTAGGATTTAAGATGGAAACCTCTCTCACAGGCTCAATGTTAGCAGAGTAGAGCTGTAGAGCAAATCCTCCCAGTAGGTATTTTAGTAGAGGTCACCAGCTGACAGTCTGAGGCCCCGTACACACGACCGAGTTTCTCGGCAG
Source organism: Rana kukunoris (assembly GCA_029574335.1). Classification (NCBI taxonomy): domain Eukaryota; kingdom Metazoa; phylum Chordata; class Amphibia; order Anura; family Ranidae; genus Rana; species Rana kukunoris. Next base: position 44,125,618 of record CM056049.1, on the reverse strand, counting down.
AATCCAGCGAGAACCTCGATGGAAGACGTATTCTGCCAAAAAAAACGGTCGTGTGTACACTTTTCGCCGAGCATCCCGTCTGGAAGCTCGTCGAGCCAAAAACAGAGCATGCTCTCTATTTCCTCGTTGTTCTATGGGGAAATTTGGCTCGATGAGCTTTTCGACAGCTGAACGGGAACCTCGACGGGCTGAACGATGAGTTTAGCCCGACGAGTTTCTCGGTCGTGTGTACGCGGCCTGACTGTGTTCTGTCAGCGTCTGGTAACCAGATCCCCGATGGTTTGTTCAAGCCCAGTTGGGTCACCTGCCCCCGGGTTCTCCTCAGACCGATCCCCCATCGAACAGCACTCAGCTTGGGATCTTCTCAGTAGAAGTGGGAACCCAGTAAGTCTTTGGGGTCCCTGACAGCATCAATTGCCTTTAGCCAGGAAGTCCAAAGTTCCTAGCTCCGCATAGTGTAGGCCCCGGCCAGGTAGGCCATAATGGCGGCCTCGTGGTGTGCGCGCACCCTGGAGGTGGGTGCCGCACCTGTGACCCGGGTAGAAGACCCGGACAAAAAGGCGCCCGCATCAGATATACCCTCTCCCAGCATGCCCAGCGAGGGGAAACACTCCTCTGATTGGCTGCTGGGGAAAGGCGGCTCTGTTCTGGAACCTCTCTGGTCAATAGGGTTTAGGGAAAACTTTGATGAAGTTTAATGAAACTGGCTGCAATTCGAACCCAGGCAGATTCACTCATCCCTCACTCATAGCACTGCCCCCAGGTTTTAAGATGCCAAAACACAGTTAAATATACTGTATATAATACAGATTTAGGGCCCTTTCACACGGGTCGGATCAGTAATGATCCACTCCGTGAACCTCCGCTTGCTCAGTGGGGATCGCTCCGTTGATCCCGCTGAGCCGGCGGATGACAGGGCGGCCGCAGGGACCACCCTGTCTTTTCTCCGCTCTCCTCTATGGGGGATTGGATGAACACGGACCGTCTGCAGAATCGGAGGAAAGCGGAAGTGGGCGAGATGACACCCGGAATCTCATAGGGACCAATATATGTCCCTTTTTCATCTGTACACGGATGGAACGGGCATACGGTCCACCCGTGTGAAAGGGCCCTAAAGGTCAAAGTGCATTGGTAGTTCACTGGTTGACTTTGCAAACTGCCTGAAGCTGCTTTTTAAGTCTCTTTCTCGTGAAATTTTTGCTCTTGTTAGACAATAAAAGTTATTATTTGTGTGGTTGTGTTACCTATACCAGACCTGAGCTACATTCCACACATTCCACATCCATACTATAAATTAAAAGTCATTTTCATTAGTTTCTTATTTCTAAGCCATTTGGCTCTCCCATTGTTCATTCATAAAGCACTTTAGCTAATCTTACAATACTCGTGATAACAATATTACCTGATTTAATACAAAGATAAGCCACAAATTGCAAAATGGAAGCCAGAACATTCCATAAATAACTTGTTTTTAAATGTAATACTGGTAACTTAACAACTAGGTTACTGTTCATTACTCAAAATGGATCAAGGGTTTTAGGCAGGTAGGGCTAGATTCAGGATGGAGAGCGTATCTTTGTGCGGGTGTAGCGTATCCGATTTACGCTACGCCTCCGCAACTTTTACAGGCAAGTGCTGTATTCGGCGGCGTAGCGTAAATGTGCCGGTGTCAGGGCATCAGAACTGCCCGATCGCGGCCGTTTACCGCGGGCACGGACACGCTCCCCATCCGGCCAATCAGTGGCTTAGGCGGGCTATTTAAGCCATCCTCTTCCCCCTGTCTGGTTGCTGGCTTGTCACAGCTTCTGAGTGCATCTGATACTTACGACCTTCTGATCCTGAACCTTCTGACCTTTGGCTATTGTTACCGGACTGCTGCTGCCTCCTGCCCTTGACCTTTGGCTTTGAACTATCGGACTTCCTGATCTCTCCAACCCTCCTGACCACGGCCTGTTTCCCGGATTAATCTTCTGCTTGTTCCCAGCTCCAGCTACCTGGACTTCCGGACTACCTCTGTGTGCTTCCTCGGCTGACCTCAACAACCTGCTTCCGGTTCAATCTCTGCTCCACGGATCCAGTCCTCGTCCGCCTGTCGGTACCGGTGCCTCCTGGTGCGTCCGTCCCTCTGTCCCCACTCCAGGGGGGCGGATCACGCTAGGTCGCAAAGGGAGCCGTCCTCAGCATCTTGGCCTTGGTGAGTTTATCCTTTAATAACCATGATAGTACAAGCCAGCCAGATGTCAAAAGCCGACAGGGTGCGCTCTCCCTTTGAGACTCTCTGCCAACAAATCTCAGCACTAACTGACGCAGTACAGAAATTGCAGGTAGGATATTTACAAATGGATGGTCGCCTCCAACAAATGGCTGTCACGCCTGGACCTGCGGCCCCTCCCGCGGCTCCAGCCACGGGAGCATCCTCCTCCCAGTCATCCCCAGGACCAGCGATGGTTGTCACCCAGCCAGAACCTCGCGTCCCAACACCTGAGCGTTTTTCTGGCGACCGCAAGAAATTCCGAGCGTTCAAGAATGCCTGCTCGCTATACCTGGCCTTACAACCTAGGACTTTCTGTTCTGAAGCCGTGAAAGTAGGTTTTGTAATTTCTTTGCTCGCGGACGAGCCACAAGCCTGGGCACACAGCCTAATGGAGCGGAGGAGCCCAACACTGGACACTATAGACACCTTCTTTAAAAACATGTCTGAACTGTATGATGATCCCCTGCGCTTGGCCACGGCCGAAGCTACTTTCCACCAACTGAATCAGGGGAAGAGACCGGTGGAGGACTTCATTGCGGAATTCCGCAAGTGGTCTGCGGACACAGGGTGGAATGAGGCCGCCCTGAAGTATAAATTTCGACTCGGCCTATCAGAGTCCCTCAAGGACGAACTAGCCAGAATTGATCCACCTGCCACCTTGGACGCATTAATTCAATCAGCTACCCAACTTGACAGACGCCCACGAGAACGCTGATCAGAACGCTTTCAAGTAACTCGGTCCAGCTCCGCCGCCTCTCCCGGTTCCGCCCGCCTCCTCGCTTCAGGATCCGGAGCCCATGCAACTCGGTCTGGTCCGGGCTCCCCTCACGTCTGAAGAAAGGCAGCGTATACGCCAGTCAAATTTGTGCCTGTATTGTGTTGGAGCAGGCCACTTCCTCCGCACTTGTCCCATTAGACCCAGTAAGTCTAGATCTCCATCCTCCTTCAATTACCACATTACCAACTTACCTCAGACTTATGTTGTCCTCTTTCTCTCCCTACAGCTCCCGGAGGGGGCGACCCGGCTGCCGGCCATCGTTGACTCTGGGGCCTGCAGCTGCTTTCTGGACACCGCCCTGGCCCAAAAGCTGCATGTCCCCTGTCGTCCTAAGGACTCTCCCTTACAGATCCATCTGGCAGACGGCTCACTCCCCCGTTCAGGACTTGTTACCCAGGAGACCCTACCTATCTTTGCCGTCTCAGATACCGGACACCAAGAATACCTGTGCCTGGAGCTTATCCCATCTCCACTGGCCCCCATCATCTTGGGGCTCCCATGGCTACAAGTACACCAACCCAGTATAGACTGGTGTGAAAAGGAGGTCAAATTCCCCTCAATCTACTGTGCTCAACATTGTCTCGTACCCACTAAACCCGCTTGTTCTACCTTGATGACGACGTCAAAAGACTTCCAATATGTTCCCTCAGTCTACTCAGAATTTAAAGATGTTTTTGACAAACAGCAGGCGGACCGTCTTCCTCCACACCGGTCATACGACTGTCCCATTGACCTGTTGCCTGGTTCTAAGATTTCTTTCGGGAGAATCTTTCCTCTATCAGAGACTGAATTAGTAGCCCTCAAGGCTTATATCGACGAAAACTTAGAAAAAAAGTTTATTCGTCCTTCTTCCTCTACAACCGGGGCAGGAATCTTTTTCGTCGAAAAGAAAGATGGCTCCCTCAGGCCTTGCATCGACTATCGGGAGTTGAACAAGATTACCATCAAGAATCGGTATCCGTTACCCCTGATCCCGGAACTGTTCCAGCGATTCCGTTCAGCCCGGGTCTTCTCCAAACTCGACCTCCGGGGGGCCTACAACCTTGTCCGAATCCGGCCCGGGGACGAGTGGAAAACAGCTTTCAGGTCAAGGTTTGGCCACTTTGAGTACTTGGTGATGCCTTTCGGTCTCTGCAACGCCCCTGCCACTTTCCAGCACCTGGTAAACGACATCTTCCGCCAGTTCCTGGACGACTTCCTGGTCGTCTATCTAGATGACATCCTCATCTTCTCAGTCTCCCTTGAAGTGCACCGGGTCCACGTTAAACAAGTCCTGGCCATCCTTAGACAGCACAAATTATACCTCAAAGCGGAGAAATGTGAATTTGAAAAAAACACAATTCAGTTTTTGGGCTTTATCATCTCAACCAATGGGATATCAATGGATCCACAAAAAGTCAAAGCAGTCCAGGACTGGCCAGCACCAGCCGACAAGAAGGGGAACAGCGGTTTATTGGCTTTGCCAACTTCTACCGAAGATTCATTGCCGGTTTTTCATTCACTGTGTCCCCTATTACCAAACTAACCAAGCAGGGGTGCCGTTTCCACTGGTCTCAGGAAGCACGGGAGGCATTCACAAAACTCAAGACCTTGTTTTCTTCCGCACCTGTTCTAAAACATCCAGACCCAACCTTGCCTTTCTCCTGGAGGTGGACGCCTCGGAAATTGCTATCGGAGCTATCTTATCGCAGAGACAGGGACCTAAGTCCTTGCTACACCCTCAGCGCTCCAGAAAGAAATTATGACGTCGGAGACCGGGAACTATTGGCCATTAAGTTTGCCCTGGAAGAATGGAGATATTTCCTGGAAGGTGCCCTTCACCCCATTCTGATCTTTACGGACCATAAAAACCTGGAATACCTACGATCCGCCAAACGCCTAAGACCAAGACAAGCTCGCTGGGCCCTGTTCTTCACTCGTTTTCATTTTCACATTACCTTCAGACCGGGGCCTACTCAAACCTCTCCCTGTTCCAGAACGCCCTTGGACAGATATTTCAATGGATTTCATTGTGGATCTGCCTCCTTCCGAAGGTTTTACTACGATCCTAGTGGTAATTGACCGACTGTCCAAATTAGCACACTTCCTGCCCATGATTGGTACACCCTCTGCGGTTGAGACAGCCAAGATTTTTTTTAAGGAAATCATAAGACTCCATGGGGCACCCAAGAGCATCGTGTCAGACAGGGGTGTGCAGTTTACTTCCAAGTTCTGGAGGGAGCTCTGCAAGTCACTTGAAATTAAGATCTGCCTCTCGTCTGCCTACCACCCGCAGTCCAATGGTCAGACAGAGAGGACCAACCAAACGTTGGAGCAGCACCTCCGTTGTTTTTGTTCATCATCCCAAGACGACTGGGTATCTTTGCTGCCATCGGCAGAGTTTGCCTACAACAATTCCGTTCACTCGTCTACTAACCAAACCCCGTTTTGGGCCAACCTCGGATACCATCCCTCCTTCCTTCCGGACTCTATTCCCGAAATATCGGTTCCAGCTGTCCAGGAACGCATAGCTGCTATGCAACAAAACTTCCAGAAACACCAGGAGACCATGGAGCAAGCCCAAAGAAGTTACAAAAAAATTTACGATAGGGGGAGGAAGGAGTGCCCGGACTTCGAAGTTGGGGAAAAGGTCTGGTTATCGGCCGCAAACCTCAAACTACCAATTCCTTCCCGGAAACTCGGCCCTAGATTCATCGGCCCGTTTAAGATCAAGCAGAAAATCAACCCCGTAGCTTTTGAATTAGAATTACCGGACTCCTACAGGATCCACCCTGTCTTTCATGCATCCCTGCTCAAGCCTGTCATACCAGACACTTTCCCTGAGAGAGAAGAACTCCCACCTCCTCCGGTGGTGATCGAAGGAGAAAAGGAATTTGAGGTGGAATCCATCCTGAGTTGTCGAAAAAGAGGGAGGCAACTTCAGTACTTAATCAAGTGGAAAGGTTATCCCCCTGAGGACAATTCCTGGGAGCCTTCCAGAAATTGACATGCCCCTCGGCTGATCCAAACTTTCCATCGAGACCATCCGGAGTTGATGGACAGTTTGGGCATCCGGAGCCCGCCCCTTGGGGGGGGGCACTGTCAGGGCATCAGAACTGCCCGATCGTGGCTGTTTACCGCGGGCGCGAGCGTGCGCGGCTCGGGCGCGCGCGTGCACGTCTTAGGCGCGTGCGTGCGTGCGCGGTATAGGCACGCGGCGCACGCACGGGCGCGCACGGACACGCTCCCCATCCGGCCAATCAGTGGCTTAGGCGGGCTATTTAAGCTATCCTCTTCCCCCTGTCTGGTTGCTGGCTTGTCACAGCTTCTGAGTGCATCTGATACTTACGACCTTCTGATCCTGAACCTTCTGACCTTTGGCTATTGTTACCGGACTGCTGCTGCCTCCTGCCCTTGACCTTTGGCTTTGAACTATCGGACTTCCTGATCTCTCCAACCCTCCTGACCACGGCCTGTTTCCCGGATTAATCTTCTGTTTGTTCCCAGCTCCAGCTACCTGGAGTTCCGGACTACCTCCGTGTGCTTCCTCGGCTGACCTCAGCAACCTGCTTCCGGTTCAATCTCTGCTTCACGGATCCAGTCCTCGTCCGCCTGTCGGTACCGGTGCCTCCTGGTGCGTCCGTCCCTCTGTCCCCACTCCAGGGGGCGGATCGCGCTAGGTCGCAAAGGGAGCCGCCCTCAGCATCTTGGCCTTGGTGAGTTTATCCTTTAATAACTGTGATAGCCGGCGTATCCCCGCGTAATTCAAATAGGGCAGGTAGGGGGCGTGTTGTATGTAAACTAATCGTGACCCGACGTAAACGACGCGCCGAACAAACTGTGCATGCGCCGGCCATGAACGTATCCCAGTGCGCATGCTCCAAATCACGTCGCAAATAGTCAATGAAAACGACATGAATGTAACTTACGCAAAGCCCCATTCTGAATCGACTTACGCAAACGACGTAAACGACGTACAATACGACGCTGTCCCGACATCCATACTTAACATTGGCTGCGCCTCACTATAGCAGGGGTAACTTTACTCCGGGTGTAAGTCTAACGTAAACGACGCAAATAGATACGCCGGCCGCAACTACGTTTGTGAATCGGCGTATGTAGCTCATTTGCATATTCGTCGCGTAAATATGCAACTAAGATACGACGGCATAAGAGACTTACGCCACTCGTATCTTAGCTATATCCCTGCGTATCTTGTTTTCTTAATACAGAAAAAAGATACGCCGACACATCCTAGAAGTTACGCGGCGTTTCTCGAGATACGCCGCGTAACTTCTTACTGAATCTAGCCCGTAGAGTTTATGCTGTAGTGTTAATTGTGTTTCCAGGTTCTTTGTTGGCGGGGCTTTCCTGGGTCCGACCTCCTGGTTCTACTGTATGTGATATAAAAGTAATAGGGGTTCGGGGGTCGGGGGCTAAAAAGTCTAAAGTTTGGTAGTTTGTGCAAGTAAAGGTACCCCATGTGTAAGGCAGTGACTCATTCTAGGTGCTGTAACGATCCTGGGTGAATAAAGGGGTTGTAAACCTTTGTGTTTTTTCACCTTAATGCCTCCTGCATTAAGGTGAAAAAAACACTGGCACCCGCGATTGCCTAGTAACTGAGCAGGGACGTGGAGCTCTGTGTGTAAACACAGAGCTCCACGTCCTGTCGGGGGGAGGAGACCGATGCTGTGTCCCTATGTACATGTCACCTCCCCCAGTCACCCCCTCCCCCTACAGTTGGAACACTCACTAGGCTACACATTTAACCCCTTCCCCGCCCCCTAGTGGTTAACCCCTTCCCTGCCAGTCACATTTATACAGTAATCAGTGCATATTTATAGCACTGTTCACTGTATAAATGTGAATGGTCCCAAAAATGTGTCAAAAGTGTCTGATGTGTCCGCTATAATATCACAGTCCCGAAAAAAGTCGCAAATCGCCGCCATTCCTAGTAAAAAATTAATCAAAAGAAAATCATAATTGTGTCCCCTATTTTGTAGGCAATATAACGTTTGCGCAAACCAGTCACTATACGGTTATTACGATTTTTCTTTTTTTTTTACCAAAAATATGTAGAAGAATACGTATCGGCCTAAACTGAGATAATTTTTTTTTCTTTTTTTTTTTTTAATGGGATATTTATTATAGCAAAAAGTAAAAAATATAAACGCCATATAGCAAATGGTGTCTTCATAGTTGTCTTCAGAGAGGGACCATCTTATGGTATTGCCTTATCTTTGCTCTCTCTGTCCAAACAAAGGAAGTAAAAAAGATAAATCCTTGTGCCTCTGCATGGATTTTGCACCATCATTTCCTAAAAGAACCTATTTAGAAAATAAAAAGAACAAACCTTTACAGCCCCTGTAACTTAAGGGGGCTGAATAATTTTGCACGCCCAATTTTTCAGTTTTTTTTTGTTAAAAAAGTTTGAAATATCCAATACATTTCATTCCACTTCATGATTGTGTCCCACTTGTTGTTGATTCTTCACAACAAATTACAGTTTTATATCTTTATGTTTGAAGCCTAAAATGTGGCAAAAGGTCGCAAAGTTCAAGGGGGCCGAATACTTTCCCAAGGCACTGTATGTTTTGCCTGGCTCCCTGGATAGGGGTTTCAAACTATGGTTTCCAGATTACTACCCCCTACTTCACCATGTTTTTAAGAACACCAAAGTGAAACCTCTATGTTATGTGGATCTACGTGGCTCATTTTTATGGATCAATGGCATTATGCCCAACTATCTCAGTTTGTGTGCCGTCTACCACAGTCTTTTGACTGAAAAATTTGACTTCCAATTGAATCCATTCTGCTACATTGTATGTCACAATTTTATAAGGCTTTTATAGCCCTCCAAGGCCTAATCTACCATGACTAGTGTAGATTAGATAGTCCAACCTTTTACTCCCCACCTTTAGAACCCCCCAAATTCTTTAAACATTTTTCCATTTACCCATTAACGAGATAGACACAGGAGTTGGAGTAAACTCGGCCACGACAGCCTATTTATTTTTTCAAACCAAATTAAATATTTAAATCCAATTAACTAATTCCAAGTAAACAAAACTTTATTCATTAACATTTAACCCAAATAACTTTATTAACACCCGTCCAATTTGGTCTTTGACAGCAACCCCACTTAAACCTTTTTATTTTCCATTACACTGCGTTACCATTACCATATCCGGCCCCCAGCCGACTCCAGCTCGGAGACACCCCCTTTTTACACCGCAGTGTACCATAACCGTATTCCAGCGGACACCGTTCCACTGGAATAACACCATACGGGGGCCATCCCACCGATGAGCCCCCCCACCATTTCCATTCCATCTGTTAACTGTCACCATCAAAGACCAAAGGACACCGCCAACACTGTCATGACAAACTTTCTTCAGAACCTGAAAGAAAAGAAAACAGACACACAACACCAAAATACCACAAAACGGGAGGTTGGGTAGCACCCCCACGTAAACCTTTTTTTTTTTTTTTTTTCGTTACACCGCGTTATCATTACCATCTCCGGCCCCCAGCCGACTCCAGCTCGGAGACACCCCCTTTTTACCAGTGTACCATAACCATATTCCAGCGGACACCGTTCCACTGGAATAACACCATAAAGGGGGCCATCCCACCGATGAGCCCCCCCCCCACCATTTCCATTCCATCTGTTAACCGCCACCATCCAAGACCGAAGGACACCGCCAACACTGTCGTGATGACCCCTCTTCCGAATCTGAAAGAAAAGAAAACAGACGCACAACACCAAACATACCACAAAAACAGGGAGGGTGGGTGGGAAAACCTGCCTCCCAGCGTGCTACACTTCCTTGAATGTCCCACGTGTGCCCCCTCCCCCCTTTATAAAGGGGGTTCCTCCTACCCAGTCACCAGAGCTCCTACAGCCACTCCTTCCTTCCTTAACCCTTTGTTGCACTACTCCTCACACAGTCATGCCCAGCCCTCCGTTATTTGTCTTTTTGTCATGTCACTCCGGGCTTTCCTTGACTAGTGTAGATTAGATAGTCCAACCTTTTACTCCCCACCTTTAGAACCCCCCAAATTCTTTAAACATTTTTCCATTTACCCATTAACGAGATAGACACAGGAGTTGGAGTAAACTCGGCCACGACAGCCTATTTATTTTTTCAAACCAAATTAAATATTTAAATCCAATTAACTAATTCCAAGTAAACAAAACTTTATTCATTAACATTTAACCCAAATAACTTTATTAACACCCGTCCAATTTGGTCTTTGACAGCAACCCCACTTAAACCTTTTTATTTTCCATTACACTGCGTTACCATTACCATATCCGGCCCCCAGCCGACTCCAGCTCGGAGACACCCCCTTTTTACACCGCAGTGTACCATAACCGTATTCCAGCGGACACCGTTCCACTGGAATAACACCATACGGGGGCCATCCCACCGATGAGCCCCCCCACCATTTCCATTCCATCTGTTAACTGTCACCATCAAAGACCAAAGGACACCGCCACAGGCCGGAAGGGGAACCCCCTTTCCCTTACGGACCCCTCCACACCCGCAGGGCCCTCTAGATCCCCTCCTGTAACCTAGTACCCACAAATCCATACCCACAACGGTTAGGTGAACACCATCTACAAGCAGGTACAGACCCACATTAACCTCCAACTCCGTGTAACGAACAACCAACCTCCCGTGCTTAGCCACAAACCTCCCCACCACCTTGTTCCTCTTGCTAGCCACTGACCTTGCCATGCACCATGTGGTCCGAGCTACTATGTCAGGCCACACCCGCAACATCCCTGGAAAAGCTGCCCTGAACATGAGTATGTCCGCCTTAACAGCGGAGATAAAATCCCCCATCGACCGAACCCCCAAGGTCATTGCCCCACACGTGTAAAACTGACACGTCGGGCAGCCGGTCAAGCCGGGCATAGCGCTGCACCTCCAGCAGCACCCTGCCCTACCTCATCCCAGGAAACTGCCAGCCAACGAATTCTCACCTCCCGCCTGGAAATCCTCAACTGTCTACATCCGGGCCTAGCATCCACTCTCCTTGCCCCCCCTTGCAAACAGAATAATGCCCCATGATCCACACGCGGTGTGAGTGACCTCCCTCTGAAAACAAATAACAACAGTGATAATCATGCCACGACCCTCCGGAATATCATGAACCCACCTCCTCCAGTCCATACCTCACCACCACACCTCAATCCAGCGCCATGTGTTGGCGCACACAAGAACGAAATCTTCTAGATTCCCCACCACCCGATCCTTTTTGACCGCCACCTCATCCAACCCGCACCTGGCCGCCCCGATGCGGAAGGAGTGTGAGGTAAATTGTAACTCAGCAAACCCAGCCGTTGTCAGACATTTCTTACACACCTGTCCCAACTGAAACCGTGACACAAACGAACCATCCCCATGCATAAAGAAGGGCCCCTCCAACCCAGGGCGTATCGTTAAAAAACTCCTGCACCGTCCTCAGAGGGCAGACCCCCCGAACCCAGCAAAGGATACAAATGCATCCACCCCCTTTTTCCCTCTGATCCGTTTTGGACCCACAAAAACAAAAACCACGCTGTCCTCCACCAACTGCACATCCTCTACCATTAGACCTCCCGCCACCTATCTGGAAGGGCTAACCAACTCACCCACCCTAAAAATTTGAAAAAACGCCACCACAAAACCGTATGGAGTAAAAATAACTGGATGTCCCCCAAAACGCCACAAATCTTCCGCAAAATCGAAAATTCACCGGTCCCCGCCGTTCCCTAAGAACGTGACTTTTCTGTAATTCTTACCCGCCTGTTTTACCCCCCCCCTTTTTTCCATCTGTCCAGCCGCAAAATACACCACCAACCAACCCAGCTCCACCTCCCCCAGCTCGGCATCCACCCGCCGTTTTAACACAGACCATTCGTCCCTTACCTTCGCGTACGCCGCCCATATCGGCCCACTCACCGACCTCCTGAGCCAGCTTGTGGCGACCCCAACGCAATGCCCCACATCCCCCCCGGGCCTGGGGCCCCTCCTCTGTCTTCCTGCGTAGCCAGCTCTCTGACTTGTCCCACTGAAAAACCGAGCTTTAGCGAGTCTGTTGTCTACACCCCGGAATGTGCCCAGCGTACAGAAAGATGTTCCAGTGTAAACAGCGCAACACGAGGTGGCGCAGCAACCGAACCACCGGCAACGAGGATCCGGAAACTCGGTTGATAACTTCCGCCAACCCCATATTGTCACAGCTCGATCACTACCACCACATGACAGAGCTCCAGCAGCACCAGGTTCCTTTTAAAAACCCGCCGCCACCCAGGACTCCGGTCACGCCTCCCCGCTCCATTGTCCCCTGAAGAAAGCCCCCGTAACACATGGAGCCCGCCACGTCCCTGACGATCTACCAATCAAAGTTCCTCACCGGCCCCGACATACAAAACGCCCGCCCATTGTACTCTTCCCAGAAGGTGTGCCACACCTGCAGACCCACCTTACATTCCCCTGACCAGCGAATGGAAGGCGTCGGGGGCCCTGTCCCCACTGTAGCTGCCGACAGCCGTCCGCAGAACACCCTGCCCATGGGAATGATACGGCAGGCGAAGGTCAACTTACCTAGCAGTGACTGCAACTCCCTTAGCTGAACCTCATTCCACCCCAACATCCCCCCGGAACACCAGCCGGAGGTCCTCCACCTTGTCCCCCAGCAGCATACCCTCCATTGCCCCCGAGTGAATCACGATCCCCCTGCACCTTCGACAAAGAACAAGGAATGACAAATCCCTCGGATAAACTCCTCCACGAGCAGCGGCGCCGCCGCCCTGTCTGGGTATCTACACGAAAAAGGTCCCCTCCTTTCCCCCCTCACTGGCGTTGTTCCCCCAACACACCCCCCCCATTTTTTTCCCGGCCGGCGATCCAGAAGTGGGCGTACCCTTGGCCCCGCCCTGAAAAACTGAGGATTAGACTGGGGCGCGGAAATCATCCGTATCCACAAACTGATATCTTTGTGGTCCCATCGCAGCGTAGGGCGCCCAGCCCACCGCTGATGAAACTGCTCGTCATACTTTAACCCCCCATATACCCGATAAGCTTCCCACATAGCGTCCATATAGCAGAAAAGCGCAGAACAGTGCTCCGGGCTCTTCTCCCCAAGGCGCTGCAACCAATCGCCGAACGTACTAGGAATCACCCCTACCTTCTCTTCACCTCGTCATCCTTTTCCAAAAAACTGTCTGCCTTCACCCTATCCAAATTAAACTTCTCCAAAAGCAACAGGGAAAGAATCTCCGCATACTCACCTTTTTCAATTTTCCCCTGACCTCCTGCTTCAGATGAGCCCCCCAGCGGCCCCCCCAAGCATACATATATAAAACTCACCTTCGGCCGCATCAGCCATCCGTACCACGTCCGTCCTGACCCCCCCCCCCCGTGTCACGTCAGGAACTACTGTCCTGCACCACCCACGTACCCCCCCCCCCCCCCCACCGGGGAAGGTACCCCAACAGCCACAGGAACCCCCCCAAGCCAATCCCCTAACCCAGGGTGCCGCCTGAGATGGTGTCCCCCCCCCCTGGCAACGCTGTACCAGGTCCCAAAAATTAACACACAACAAATCCTGTAAGCCCCCCCCCAGGGGAACCCTGGGCAGCAGGCAACACTCCCGCCCCCCCGGGGCCCCTGGTTGTCGGCAAACATTACCCCCCCACATTACCCCAATTACAAGGGGGACCCCCGCCCCCCACCAGCGAACACCCTGCAGTAACAAAAATTCCCCAAAAGTATTGTTAGTGGACTCACCAGGCTGGCCGGGAACGTCCCCCACAGCCATCACCGGCAACTCCACCGCAGGCGATTCATCCATGCGACCCTCTTCCTACGATCCTGATGCCTCCCCCTCCAAACGATCTTCCGAGGCCGGCGTCCTCGCTGACATCTGCCTCCCAGGCACGGAAGGCCTGGAGGCCGAAGATCCCAGCCTCCCGGCGGATCGTCCTCTACCACTCGACCCGGCCGTGGACGTCTCCGTTCCGCTGCTTCCACCGACGGACCTCCGCTCGACCTCCCTTCTCCGATCCGGGGACTCCGGCCTCCCCACTGCCCTGGAACCGGTGGTCGCGATCCTGAACGACCCCCCGGCTGTTCCCCCGCATGGCGAGGATCGGGCGCCATTCCGGCCCGAAGCCCCGCCCACCGGGCTCAGACTAAGCGGCGGATTGCATCCGCCATACTCCCCGGCCGAAAAATGCGTTCCTCTGCCCGTGGGGGGGGGGGGGGGGGGGTTGGGGTTTGCAACAGGCTGTAACCATGCGGACGAGGATCGGGCGCCATTACTGCCCAACGCCCCGCCCACTGCACCCAGACGCTAGGCCGGCGGGGGCAGAGGATCCACCTGGGGGCTCCTGTACATCCGCCGTGTTTGTGGCCTGGGCCTTGGGAAGCAACAATAAAAACCCGCGGCCGCCGAGCGCGTGGGGACCCCAACGTGGTTGTACCCGACCCCCCCCCGCCTCGTCCCATACAGCCACCCACCTGTGAATCAAGCCCTCCGGGGGTGTTTGTGAAGCAGACGCCGCCTAAGGCCGGGTTCACACCTATGCGAATTGGTTGCGGCTTAAACCGCATCTAATACGCAGAACATTTTGTTCTGCGTTGTGGAGGCCTTGCATCTTCTATGGGTACGCAGCTGATTCGCAGATGTGTTCAGTTCTCTACAGGAATTTCTCTCATTCAGATCAATACACTTCTCCCCCACTCTCCTCTCACTCAGAACTTCCCCCAGGTCTCCAAATTCTCAGAAAAACGGAGCTAATCTGCTGAACACTTCTCTTATCAATCTGCAGAGATAAAAAGCTGAAATACACACCTCACAAGTGTGAACCCAGCCTTAATGTCCCCAATCTGTCTTCTCAATGAAAGCTGGGAGCAGGGAAAAACCTGCCTCCCAGCGTGCTACACTTCCTTGAATGTCCCACGTGTGCCCCCTCCCCCCTTTATAAAGGGGGTTCCTCCTACCCAGTCACCAGAGCTCCTACAGCCACTCCTTCCTTCCTTAACCCTTTGTTGCACTACTCCTCACACAGTCATGCCCAGCCCTCCGTTATTTGTCTTTTTGTCATGTCACTCCGGGCTTTCCTGGACTACCTACTGTAGCTCGCTGGGAAGCTGAATTTGCAAACTAGTCTCATCGATAAACAAAAAGACAAGGTTATACAACTTTTCCATGTATCTACTATTTCATCCAGAAGACAGGAGGTTAATTACAAACTACTCCCCCACTGGAACTATACACCAGTTAAACAATGCACTCTTCCAACTTTCCTCTGTGCTGGAGGGAGCGTGGTGGTCGTGCCACACATGGCAATATATGGTGGTCGTGCCCATTAATTTGTACGTTTTGACTGACAGTGACCAACGTGATCTCTTTAATACAAGACGACACTATTCGCTTAGACCAGGTGTCTCCAATCTTTTCAAACAAAGGGCCAGTTTATTGTCCTTCAGACTTCAGTAGGGCCAGATTGTGGCCAGCAGGGGCAGAAAATGTCCCGGGCCTAGCATCAGTGAGAATAGATATGGTTTAGGGTTGGTG
Source organism: Rana kukunoris (assembly GCA_029574335.1). NCBI lineage: Eukaryota > Metazoa > Chordata > Amphibia > Anura > Ranidae > Rana > Rana kukunoris. The sequence continues at coordinate 44,110,031 of CM056049.1, read as the reverse complement.
GTCCAGTAGGAGGAGGAGTAGGGCCTATCAGTAGGAGGAATAGTATTCCATCATTGATATCAGTAAAATAAATAGTGCCCCCTTGTAGGTGTCAGTGGGAGGAATAGTGCCTCATATCAGTTGGAGGAATAGTGCCCCAAGGGCCAGATAAAGGCTAGCAAAGCGCCACATCTGGCCCTCGGGCCACAGTTTGGGGACCCCTGGGTTAGACCCATGGTTCATCTTATTTCATTGTACAACAGAACCAATAAGGCCTATAAGAGGTCAATAACCTCACACTTATTAAATGCTGCCAAATCTCTGATCCCGACTTACTGGGCACAAAGGTCTGTACCCACTTTGACCCAATTGTTGTATAAAGTAAATAAACCCCTTTTCTTATGGAAGAACTTACATATTTCCAGGGGATCCATTAAAAAACACTCTAAGATATGGGCCTGTGGGTTCGAGTTCAAAACCACCTCTCCGTACTATGATACTATTTTAGGTCCCTAGCGACTCTTTTTGGATAATGTGATCGTTTGTTGACTCTCAATAGCTTTTCTATAGTTGTCAGTTGTCGGTTTGATAATAGCAGCAGTGCATCTGCTTCCTCTCTTTCCCTACTACCTCCCTCCTTTCCCCTCTCATCTCTTCCTCTTTCTTTTTCTAACTTCTTGTCTTTCTTGTTCTTCTCTGTAATAAGTGAAAATAATGCTCTCTATATACGCTGTGCTGTAAAATGCCTCAGATATGCCTGACGTGTGGATTACGCCTTACGCTTATGTATTCTACAGTATCTCACAAAAGTGAGTACACCCCTCACATTTTTGTAAATATTTTATTATATCTTTTTATGTGACAACACAGAAGAAATTACACTTTGCAATATATAAGAAAAAAGGGAGGGCGCACCGACCTAGTGCACAACCAAAAATAATCATTTTAATATATGTAAAAAACAGCAATGGTTATACTCACATTAAAACGTGGTATACAAGCATATCAAGGCAACAGCAATAGCGAACAGTTTCTCTTTGGGGCTCTTTCACACGGACGATCCGTATGTCCGTTTTTCATACATTCGTTGTCGGATGAAAAACGGACATACATGTATCCCTATGGGATCGCGGATGTCAGCGGAGACATGTCCGCTGACATCCGATCCGCTCTGATCGGTCCGTGTTCATCCGATTCCCTATAGGGGAGAGCGGAGAAAAGACAGGGGGACCGCCCTGTCATCCGGCAGCTTAGCGGAGATCAACGGAGCGATCCCCGCTGAATAAACGGAGGTGCACGGGGCAGATCATTACTGATCCGCCCCGTGTGAAAGAGCCCTAAATCTATGGTTGGAACTGGAAATGCCGGAAGACCAGAAGGTATTGCTGAGTGGCTAACGAGTTTTGAGGGAGAACCCTCTTCCTCAGAGCCAAAGCTCTGAAATTACACTTTGCTACAATGTAAAGTAGTGAGTGTACAGATTGTAAAACAGTGTAAATTTGCTGTCTCCTCAAAATAACTCAACACACCGCTGGCGACAAAAGTGAGTTCACCCCTACGTTAACATTTCCAAATTGGGCCCAATTAGCCATTTTTCCTCCCCGGTGTCATGTGACCTGTTAGTGCTACAAGGTCTCAGGTGTGAACGGGGAGAAGGTGTATTAAATTTGGTGTTATCACTCTCACTGTCTCATATTGGTCACTGGAAGTTCAACCTGGCACCTCATGGCAAAGAACTCTCTGAGGATCTGACAAGGCCATCTTTATGTAGAGCAATAATTATTTTTTTCAGACTATAAGACCAAGACCCTGAAACTGAGCTGCAGCACAGTGGCCAAGACAATGCAGCAGTTTAACAGGACAGGTTCCACTCCGAACAGGCCTCACCATACTCAAGCAAAGAAATTGAGTGCAGATGCTCAGCGTCATATCCAGAGCTTGGCTTTGGGAAATATACATATGAGTGCTGCCAGCATTGCTGCAGAGGTTGAAGGGTGGGGGGTCAGCCTATCAGTGCTCAGACCATACGCCGCACACTGCATCATATTGGTCTGCATGGCTGTCTTCCCAGAAGGAAGCCTCTTCTAATGATGATGCACAAGAAAGCCTGCAAACAGTATGCTGAAGACAAGCAGACTAAGGACATGGATTACTGGAACCATGTCCTGTGGTCTGATGAGACCAAGAGAAACTAATTTGGTTCAGATGGTGTCAAGTGTGTGTGATGGCAACCAGGTGAGGAGTACAAAGACAAGTGTGTCTTGCCTACAGTCAATCATGGTGGTGGGAGTGTCATGGGCTGGGGCTGCATGAGTGCTGCCGGCACTGGGGAGCTACAGTTCATTGAGGGAACCATGAATGCCAACATGTACTGTGACATACTGAAGCAGAGCATGATCCCCTCCCTTCAGAGACTGGGCCACAGGGCAGTATTCCAACATGATAACGACCCCAAACACACCTTCAAGATGACCACTGCCTTGCTAAAGAAGCTGAGGGTGAAGGTGATGGACTGGCAAAGCATGTCTCCAGAGCTAAACCCTATTGAGCATATGTGGGGCATCCTCAAATGAAAGATGGAGGAGAGCAAGGTCTCCAACATCCACCAGCCCTGTGATGTCATAATGGAGAAGTGGAAGAGGACTCCAGTGGCAACCTTTGAAGCTCTGGTGAACTTCATGACCAAGAGGGTTACGGCAGTCCTGGAAAATAATGGTGGCCACACAAAGTATTGACACTTTGGGCCCAATTTTCATTTTTGTTGCCAGCGGTTAAGACATTAATGGCTGCATGTTGAATTATTTTTAGGGTGACAACAAGTTTACACTGTTATACAAGCTGTATACTCACTACTTTACATTGTAGCAAAGTGTCATCACATGAAAATATATAATAAAATATTTACAAAAATGTGAGGGGTGTACTCACTTTTGTGACATACTGTATATGACTGTTTTCCTTTGTTTACAAGAGGTGTACTTTGCCATGATAATACCCTTGAGAGCTTATCTGTCTTGTGTTATTGTATTCTTTTTTGCAGTTGCAAAAAAAGTTATTGTACAATTTTTCATGAAAAAAAAAAAAAAACATTCACAGTTAAAGAGATTGTAAAGGAATTGTTTTTTTCCCTAAATAGCTTCCTCTACCTTAGTGCAGTCCTCCTTCACTTACCTCATCCTTCCATTTTGATTTTAAATGTCCTTATTTCTTCTGAGAAATCCTCACTTTATGTTCTTCTGTCTGTAACTCCACACAGTAATGCAAGGCTTTCTCCCTGGTCTGGAGAAAGCATCTTGGGGGGGGTGAGCAGGAGTGTCAGCAGTGGCGGTACGTCCATAGAGGGCACTGGAGCGCGGCCCCCTCTGGCTACCGCACACACCACTGACAATATACATAGAGTCGTGCATTTCATTGCATGAATCTATGTATTGGAGCCGAATATTCAGATGGCCGGCCCCCTAGTGAGCGCCGGCCATCTGAATAACGGCGGCTTCGGAAGTGCCTATCAGAGCCGGCGGCTCTGATAGGCTTTCCGATTACAGCCCTCAGTAGTCGGCTTCCGGATGCTTATCGAAGGGACGCACGGTGTGTGCATTCATTGGATAAGAGTGACAGGCGTCTCAGCCAATCAGGTTACCTGTAACCTAATCGGCTGAAGCGTCAACGAGGGCGAAAGAACACATCGAGGGACAGAAGAAGAAGCACGGCTGATCCCAGATAAGTGCCGGGGGGGGGCATTTTACGGGGCACAATGGCTACAATGGCAGGGCACAGTGGCGACAATGGCAGGGCACAGTGGCTACAATGGCAGGGCACAGTGGCTACAATGGCAGGGCACAGTGGCGACAATGGCAGGGCACAGTGGCTACAATGACAGGGCACAGTGGCGACAATGGCAGGGCACAGTGGCGACAATGGCAGGGCACAGTGGCGACAATGGCAGGGCACAGTGGCTACAATGGCAGGGCACAGTGGCTACAATGGCAGGGAACAGTGGTGACAATGGCAGGGCACAGTGGTGACAATGGCAGGGCACAGTGGCTGCGTTTGATGGGCACAGTGGCTGCAATTGTTGGGCACAGTGAGGCTGCAATTGTTGGGCACAGTGAGGCTGCAATTGTTGTTGTTTTTTTCCGTTTGTTTGCACCCCCCCAAAAAATTTTGATCACCAGCCGCCACTGAGTGTCAGGACACTCTACTTTGCAGATAGAGAAAAGAGCTGTGTGTTAGTGGGCGTACTGACACTCCTGCTCGCCCCCTCCCCCTCAAGAGGCTTTCTCCACACCAGGAAGAAAGCCTCACATTATGGTGTGTAATTACAGACAGAAGAACAGGAAGTGAGGACATTTAAGTGCAAAATGGAAGGATGAGGTAAGTGAAGGAGGACTGCACTAAGGTAAAGGAAGCTATTTAGGGGGAAAAAATTGTACCTTTACAACCCCTTTAACATTATGAGAATAAAATCTCCATCCTGCTCCTTCAGATTTTCTTGCCACTATGGTAAAAGATGACTGCTGATTTGCCCCCACTAACCATTAGAAAACTGAACCAACATTCCTGAAAATTTAAATTTAAAAACAAAATTCACTGGTGTATGGTTAGTTTTAATCCCCAGTGGCAAAGCACCAGTTTTGTACAATGGCAATGCGGCCAAAACTTTCTTAATGACTGTGCGTATTACATTTCCCAACCGGGAGAAGCAACAAGTTCTGCAGCTTTGTAACGTGATATTCGTATTATATTCAGTAATTAGCACCGTGCTAATCAGATAAATAGAAATAATGCTTGCATTGTTCCCGTCATGCTGCAATTATGTGCTGTAAAGCCAGGCAGTATAAACAAACACAACTTACAAGCTGCTTGGGAGTAATGCTGAGCGCTCAGTGCAGAACTGCAATGGACAGAATACACACAGGAGGGACCGGCTATGTGTGTGTTTAGTGAGGACACACCTTGGTTTGTGACCTGCGGGATGTTGAAATCGCCTCTTGTTACCATGCCAGAGATCTCTAGTAAACACAAGCACATATATTATATTTATTCAGCTGACAGTAGACAGTCACAGGATGTCCAGGAGGATTTAAAGGGATTGTCCACCAAACACAGAGACTTTTATTTAAGGTGGATGCCGATACGCTGATCATCCTCCCATCACCTATTGTAAAGCGGAGGAAGGATAACCCTTTTGCCATCTATCTACCACTATACAACCTCACCTCTCACGGTCTTATTTTCCTTTTGTCTTTTCACTTAGAGCTTGTTCACAAGGGTGGCCAAGAGCCAGTAAAAACCGACGCTCAATTACATAGTTACATACAGTAGTAGGTAAGGTTGAATAAAGACAATAGTCCATCCAGTTCAACCTGTGTTGGTGCACGTGTGTCTGTGTCTATAATTATTTCCCATATCCCTGTATGTTGTGTTCTTTAACCACTTAAAGACCCCCGCACGCACATATACGGCCACAACATGGCTCGTACAGGCACAAGGGCGTAAATTTACGTCCCCGCCTGAGTGCGGTTCGGGGGTCCCATCGGGACCCCCTCCGCGGCGTGCGGGGGTCTCCCTACCTCTGGGAGCGATCCGGGATCTGCGGGCGGATGTCCGTGTTTTCCGCCCCCCCCGCGATCGCTCCCAGCCAATGGGAGCGCGCTCCCAGCCTGTCACTTCCTCCTCCTGTGTTTACACAGGAAGGAGGAAATGATGTAATCTCTCATCGCAGCGCTGTTTCCCAGCGCTGCTGATGAGAGAAGACATCACAAGTAAGTGTGCACCAACACAACACTGACACACACTCACATAGGCATATTAACCCCTTGTGATCGCCCCCCCCCCCACCCCCCTGTCACAGTGTTACTGAATGCAGTGATTTAATCACTGCATTTAGTGTCAGTGTGACAGGCACTGTAAAAAACAGTTAGTGTTAGGTTCAGGATAGCCCCCCCACCCCCCCTAATAAAGTTTTAACCCCCTGATCACCGCCCTAGTTAACCCTTTCACTCCCTATTGCCAGCGTCACTAAGCGATCATTTTTCTGATCGCTGTATTAGTGTCGCTGTTCCCGCTAGGTAGCTATTTTTTTTTATTGCGATTTTTTTTTTTTACTAAAGACATGTGGCTAAATAAATTTTGGCCTAAATGTTTGACTAAAATTTAGTTTATTTGATTTTTTTTTAACAAAAAGTAAAAAATAGTGTTTTTTTTTCAAAAATGTCGCTCTATTTTTGTATATAGCGCAAAAAATAAAAATCGCAGAGGTGATCAAATACCACCAAAAGAAAGCTCTATTTGTGGGAAGAAAAGGACGCAAATTTTGTTTGGGAGCCACGTCGCACGACCGCGCAATTGTCTGTTAAAGCGACGCAGTGCCGAATCGCAAAAACACCTTGGGTCATTTACCAGCGTATTGGTCCGGGTCTTAAGTGGTTAAGATGCACATCCAAGAGTCTCTTAAAAATATCCATACTCCCCGCCGACAACACCAATTGTGAAAGAGAGTTCCACACCCTTATCGCCAATCACAATTAAAACCCCCCTACACAGTTTAAAGTGGCTGTAAACCCTCTATACACCCAGTGAAGTGAACAGCCTCAAGGATGACCAAAATCTCCCTACATAGGTTTTACATGTATATCTGCTGTCTTCACATGTATATACTGTTTATAATGTTCAGACCGTGTTAGGAGATTTTATATTCCTGTTTAACACAGAGTGTGGTGTCTGGGCATACAGCCAAGATAGCTAACATTGCTGATTGGAGGAAAGGCACACACCCCCTCTCATCATAGGCAGAGACTCTCAGAGGTGTTTTGTAACAGGGCCATCTGCCTGCTAATTTATTTATAGCAACCTCCCCAGACAGAAATGTCAGGTTGCTTTTATCTAAATGTGTCAGGGAATTTGTCCGGACTTATCAGGCTGATAACAGAGGAAAGGGTCAGGAGAGAGCTATTGGACTTAGCTCTTTGAAGAGAGATAACAAAACACTGCAGATATATGTGCCCAGCTTGAAATTTCATGAATTGTGTTTACATCCACTTTCAGGTTAAACAGCTTCTCCTCCAATCACATTGTGTAGCCCCGTGTCCTCTTACACTCCTTACGAAGATATTTGCCAGCACACCATGGAACGTCATAAATTAAACCAGGGGTCTTCCTAGTGAAACTACGGCCCTCCAGTTGTTGCCGAATATTCAGGAACGTATTAAGAATATTCGCAACTTTCTTCCCATCTGTGTATGCCTAGTCATGTCTGTAGGCGGAGACGAGAATTTGTCATTCGTAGCGTGCAAAAAATTTTTTTTTATAAAATATCACAAATATTTATTAACGAAATGCGAATATTCTCTATATATTCGTGAAATATCGGATCGTGTAGTTAAAGAGCAGAAAAACCACTACAACAGCTGGAGGGAAAATCCCGTAGTTTGAGAGGATCTCCATTAAATTGATTGTAGTCTTGTTTTTTTTTTGTTAAACGGATGGAGTGGTTTGCACAGAGCATCCCTGCAAAGTATTTAAAAATAAATTGTATTATTTATGATCACAATGTATGTTTATATATACATGCTTTAAGAGAGCTTGTTTATTAGAGTTTAGGTTTAATAATATTGAAAAGTGGATTCTGAGGAAGCCCCTCATTTGGGCAAAACGCGTTGATCCATACATATCCGATCTATTTGCATTGGGCCACGCATTGACTGCACAAAATGGTCATAATACATGTTAATTGTATTTTTTTTATATGTTTTGGTACATATCTTGTAATGGTTTCTGTATTAAAACTTGTGCATGTTTTTTCAGAACAGATTGTATTTTTGTGGTACTCCTTTTGGCACTTAAAGGGGTTGTAAAGACAAAAATTTTTTCCTCTTAAATTAAAGTCTGACAGTAGCTGATAAAGTAAAATGTAATGTTTTGCATTATAACTAGTTTAATTCCTGTTGAAATCGAGCTGTTTTATTCACCTCCGTCACTCCTGAATTGTTATTCTCCCTGACTTGCTGGTTTGCGGTGCACATTCATTCTTGCTACATCACGGCCTAATGGGAACTACAGTTCCCATTAGGCTTAGCCTCCATGCCTGTGAGGGATACGAGAGCATCTTCACGCAGGGCTGTAGTCATAGGGAGGGGGTGAGCACATTCTGCTTTCCACCATGCCAAACAGCTCAGGTGCTGGTGGAAAGCAAGAAGAGGAGAGACAGGAAATGGCATTTTCAAACCTGGATTACTGTATTTTGGAGGTCAAAAGGAAAAACGAGGTAAGTGATATTTAAATGCTCTAGCTTACAGCAATCAATTGAACTAATAAAAAACAAACCTTTAGTGTTCCTTTAAAAAAAACCTTCCTCCTATCATCTTCTCTAAGTGAGAAGATGTGGGGACTTACCTTCTAATGCCTCTAATTGCATGGAGATAGTGCCAGTTTTTTTTGTTACCTGGTCTCCCACCTAAATATTACATTGTAAAAGCAATAAAAGAAATACATAACAAAAAAAAACAACACAAAAAAAATAAATAAATATAGAATAAATAAAGTAAAAGTAAAATAGGAGCAGCTCACATCAGTGTGTTGAAAAAAACAGACAAAAAACAATGCACTACTTTTTTTTAAGTGCAAAACACATACTGTACGCGCTTCTCGGCCTTTTGGCTAAGATCAAGTGTAGTATCTGTTCTTATCAGTTGCCAATAGGTGGCGCTAAACCGACTGTCCCCAGTACTCGGCGAGGGGGAAAGGGATGGCAGTCGGTGGACGCAAAGCCTATTGGCGTAGAGGCGAAAGCCTTCTGATCGGGGCAGAGAGGCATGAGGTCGAAGCTGAAGGGCTGGGCCCCTGGCCTTTGGCCTGGATCCGGTGGTGTCTGCCCCAGTCAGTTGTTCGGCGAGGGAACCCTTGCTAATCCCTTCGGGGAGAGGCGGGTAGTACTTCCCGAATGTAATTAGGTGGGAGAGCTGGGGGTTGTGGGTAGTAGTTGGCTGCGGCTGGCTCTCCCCAACCTCTTCTCCTACCTTCCTGGCTGGGAAGGGTGCTGCTGGTCCGGACCGGGGGTCAGGGTCCGTTGAAAAGCCTGTGGAGATAGTGCCCCTGGAGTGGCAGTCCAGGGGTGCCATACATTGCACTGAGTGTTGAGGGGCACTCAACGTGTGGCACCTTAGGTCACTGATCTCCACATACACCTTTTTTAGCACCTGCCTCTAGGGCCGAGCCTTTTGGCTAGGACCAGAGGAATTTTTGTTCCTGGCCGGAGGGCCGGCCATTGTATTGCACAATGGCCACTTTCCACTCACCATTCCCAACCTTCCTTTTCCCCCACTTTCTTTTTTATTTTACCCCCTGTCTGTCTTGTTTTGTCACTTTTTTTTGTTGCACTTTTGTGTGGCGAGTAGGGTGCTGGTCCTCGGGCCTGACTCTGAAAGTCTTGGGAGTAGGTGGACATGGCCTTCTGGCTTAGTTCACCTGCTCTCATGGGGTCTCCCTTCGGGCCGAGCCTCACCGAGGAGGGTTCTGTTTCGGCAGTCCCTCCGAGGATGTTAGGCCATGTGGTTTCGGCTGCATGGGCCTCACTTTGCCTCACTATGTCCATGCCTCACTGTCTGGAGCCTAACGCCCCGGGGGATCAGAGCTGGGTCCTCTTAGGAGGACCAATTGACGATGGCACCCATCGCAGTTTTTTGTGTTTCACTCTTTATGTGTGTGCACATTTTTTCCTGCACCGGGTGAAGTTTTTGGGTTGTGTTTTGCACGCCACAGGCTTTTCAAAAAAAAAAAAAAAAAAAAAACTGTGTCAATGCCTCACTGTGCCAATGCCTAGACTGACGTTTAACATGGGAGTCTATGGAAGGGGCGCTCGGCTTTAAAAAAATCGGTGTTCCCCGGCCGTAAGTTCCCCAGACAACAAACTTTGCACACTTGTAGAGGGCTACATGTATGCCAAGTTAGGGGTCCAGGGGATCTACGAGCGGTTGGTACTGGGTCCCCAAAGTCTGGGAAATCAGGCACAAAAAGGTGGACCTATGACCAGTACCGGGTCCCCAAAGACATCGGAAGAAATGACCGTTTAACATGGGAGTCTATGCAAGGGGTGCCCAGCTTTGAAAAATCGGTGCTCCCCAACTGTAGGTTATCCGGACAACAAACTTTCCACGCTTGTAGAGGAAGAGTGGGGCTACATGTGTGCCAGGGGACCTATGGGCTGCCAGTACTGGGTCCCCAAAGTCCGGGAGATCAAGTGCAAAAAGGTGACTCGAGTATAAGCTGAGGGGGGCATTTTCAGCACAAAACAATGTGCTAAAAAACTACGGTACACGCTCAGATAACTCATAACATAACATACAGTTTATGTAGCTATATCGATTTTATCTCCAGTGCAATATTTATTTTGTTACCTACTTGAAGACTATAAAAGTTTTAATGCTCTTCCCATCGAGCGCTGCCTTTGTGTGTTTTTTGTATCCTGCTCTCCATTTTTCCAGTGGTTGGAGCTGCACTGGGAATCAGCCTGCAAGATCAGATAAAAGTAGTTGGATCTGTATGTGCGTTATAATTAATCAAAATCAGTCGATTAATCGATTAAAAAAAAATCGATTAATCACAAAAATTTTAATCGGCAACAGCCCTAATTCGAATAAAAGAAACAAATTCCGAAAACTAATTAAGTACATTTAACTAAACAAATTTATGTTAATAACGAATCGAATCGAAACAATTGAACAATTTGTTTTCGTTCTGCACATGTCTACATGACAATGAAGAATGAATGTAGTAAATGTGACAAGTTCCTGGAAACCCCGAGCCATCCATCAGGAAGTAACACGTCGCTGTGAAAGTTATTTGGATGAAAAGTCACAGGATCGTGCGCTCACCACTCACACACCCCGACTATAATGCATCAAATTAATAGATTTATGTGTTCCTGTCAATAGTCGTCTGATGGGTTTGTAATACGTAAATTAGTCTGATAAAAAGATTGGTGCAATCCGTGACATTCAATTAGTCACAAAAGGTTGACAACAGTCACTAAGTGCCTCGGGCGGTTGCTAATTGCAGCACATTAAGATGCGTATGTCTTTCCTACGTTACCATGGAGACCTTCTAGTCACAAAGGTTAAACTTGCCATAAACAACAAGAGCAACATGCTCGCCTCTGGGCTATAAAAACTTTTAATGTTAACCAAAGCATGAGTTGCATGTTTACTGAAGCTGGCCATAGATGGATTGAGCTTCGGCTGGTTCATCAGGAACTGGATTGATCCATCTGTGGTCACCAGTGTTGTTCATCTTCCTTTAAAAAAGTAACTAGTTACAATTACAAGTTACTTGCCCAAAAAAGTAAGTGAGTTAGTGACTCAGTTACTTTATTGGCAAAGTAACTAGTTACTCGAAAAAGTAACTGAAATTTTTTTTTTTTATATTCTACAATGCAATTACGTTCTATAACATCTTTAATATCAAAGATGTTTATATTAACTGATTGAAGAATAAAAACACTATATACAGTATTTTAGAACATTTCATACTGTGTACAATTATTAATATCATCATCACACTTCACCTGCCCTGCAATATTGTACAATATAGATTCAGTGTGCACTGCAGCAGTGTCACTCACACTGCACACTAATTCTATATTGTACAATATTGCAGGGCAGGTGAAGTGTGATGATGGTGGGCCTGCCTGGGCATGTGGAGCAGTCGGGTGGAGTGTCCCGTGTACTGTGCGGGCGTACCTGTGTGCCTCTCCATCCCCGACTGTCATGTTGATGATCTCCTCGGCGGGCTCCAACGCCGCTGTTCCATTCATTCACATCCGGGCGGTCCCACTCTCATCTCACTGCTGTCGCCATTCGCCGGGCAGTCCGGGCAGACTCTGCCTCCTCCTGTGACGCTGCTCCCACCCCAAGGTGTCCAGACACGAGTGTCACGTCTGCGGCCACAGGCGGGAGACTCCAGGGGCGCGTGCATGCGCTGCTCCAGTGCCACCCACGAGTCAGTCCGACACTGAGAGATAGTCACATGCCTGCCGGCGGCCAATCATTAACTTGACACACATTCACCCACCCAATCACAAGTACAATGCAACAATCGGGCTCCATCCCGCCGGCCCTGAGGTGAGGGGAACTAAGTTAGAACAGACTGAGGCATTAACCCCCGGAGTCTGGTCTGCCCCCACCCGCGCCGCGCGCTCAATGTAACATGTTAACGCCGCCAATGTAATGGCAACGGCGTTCCCGCTGGGGTAAAAGTAATCAGGTAGATTACTAGTTACCTCTTGGCAGGCAATCGTTACGTAACGGCGTTTATTTAAACGCCGTTACTTACAACACTGGTGGTCACTCCCGGTCAGCAGAAATCAATCTAACCATTGACTTCTGTCAAACTAGATGTTTTTTCATTTTAATTCAATCAGTGGCTGCAGCCAATCATCTCCAGTGCTGATCGGTGTATTCTGACAGTGGAGGAGTCCCCGTTGTCAGAATACAATAAAACAGCAGGGAAGATTCCTTCATCTACTTCAATTGTATGGATGGGAAAATCCGATCTTTTTTTCCAGTCAGCTCCCAGTCTGAACAAAATGACTGATTCATCTATGGCCAGCCTAACTTATCTACAAGGAGACTCATTCCTCTTGTTGCAGTCTCCATAATATATATATACAGTTGCAAGAAAAAGTATGTGAACAGCAGTGGCTTCCTCTGTGGTATCCTCCCATGAAATCTATTCTTGTTTAGTGTTTTACATATCATAGATTCGCTAACAGGGATGTTAGCATATGCCAGAGACTTTTGTAAGAGCCCATTCACACCTAGGCGTATATACGCCTGAAGCGCGATGCTCGTGCAGCTGGAGGGGCGAATTTACATTGATGTCTATGAGATGGTTCCCATCTCACGCCGAACGCCGGAACGCCGTACATCTGCCGCCTGAAAACAAGTCCCGGACCCTTTTTTTCAGGCGGCTTTCGGCGTTCGGCATAGACATCAATGTAAAATGTTTTGTTAAAAAAAAAAAAAAAAAAGTTTACAAATCGCGGCAAAATACGCTGCGTACGCTGCATTTATAGTGTGAATGCAGCCTAAGTCTTTAGCTGACACTCTAGGATTCTTCTTCACCTCATTGAGCAGTCTGCGCTGTGCTCTTGCAGTTATCTTTACAGGACGGCCACTCCTAAGGAGAGTAGCAGCAGTGCTGAACTTTCTCCACTTATAGACAATGGCCCAGATTCACAAAGTACTTACGCCCAGGGCTTTTTTTCTCGAAAATAGGTGCTGGAACTTAACCACCGCCCCACAAAACCCCTCCCCCTACACGCACCCTCCAAATCACATTGAATAGTGTAGGGTCTTAAGGGGGCATGAAATACCAGGATTGCATTACATACAGAGTGCAGAGCTGTCACTTGTAAACACAGAAACCAGACGTTTGTGTTTACAAGTGATTGTGGTGAGCAGGCACCAAAGGGTCTGAGCCAGAGGTGGTGGAACTGAGTTCCACCAAGTTCCCCCTGAAAAAAAGCCCTGCTTACGCCGATGTATCTCGAGATGCGCCGTTTAAATATGCGCCGCCGTATGTATGCGCCGGACACACAAACTAAGATACGCCTAAAAATAGGCTTCATCCCACCGACGTAACTTTCCTACGCCGGCAGAGAGTGGGCGCATATTTACGCTGGACGCATCTGGCGCTCCCATTGTTTTTCTATTCAAATATGCAAATGAGGGAGATACGCCGATTCACGAACGTACTTGCGCCCGACGCTGGCTACGTGCGCCGCGCAAAGTTGTACGTCCGGCCTAAAGTTAAGCCCCATAAAGCAGGTGTAACTCAGCAACAGACGTGCAGCAGCTCCGTTACGGATGAGCTGAGCAACCACACTTGCAGGACAACACATCTGTATGCCAACATGCCAGGGGCAGCCATGGTCATAGCACTACTGCGTCCACAGGCACGGAGGAGGGCACGGGAGAGGATCTACCAAACGTGCATGAACGTCTTTGGCAGCAAATAAACCAGCCTATACAGGTGATCATGTAGTTGCCATCATCCCTTGAAAATTTGGAATGTGAAAACCTCTGAGCTTGGGATTATGTAGGCAACATCAAATTTTACCCAAAAATGTAAAAAATATAAATTTAATTGTTTAATTTTAATTTTCATTTTTTTCATTTTTGGAAAATATTTTTTGTTGCCTACATAATCCCAACCTCAGAGGTTTTCACATTCTGAACGTCTTTGGCATGGGGGAATCGGAGGTGTATCGCACACCACATTGGTTAACATTGGTTTAGCCCAAGTCCACCATGCAGGACTTAGGAGCAGCAACGCCACGCCGAGGCACCAAGGATGTTGCTGTCCATTCATACCACATTCACACGGTCGTGGGGATAACCTCTCCCCGACGAACCAAGGTGACACACCTTACTGGCAGGAATGTCACACACACATACACACACACACACCAGTCACACTGTAGCAGCACCGGGCAAACCCTGCCCCTGCAAACGAGTGTCCGGGCACCACTTCTGCACTCCTCATCGTGTGCATAAAAAAAAAGGGGATCATGCCATTGGCGGACATGGCAAGCCCTTACCAGAGGACGGCACATACGTCTGTGCATGTCCAACCAAAACAAAATTATAAAGCTCATAACCTGAGCAAAAAAAAAAAAAATAGCACTCATTTGCCCTCTTGTGGGCCAGGCCTGGTGCCACGTGAATGGCTCCTTAATTTTCTGGGGGAAGCCTTGGGTGGGGCATCAGGAGGAGGTTCATCCCCTGGTCTCTCACTCCTGGCAGATGATGGCTGCATCCCCTCCAGGGCAAGGGCAATGCGGTTGAGGAAAGAGTTGGTCTCCGCCTGCATCCGCAGCTGGCGGGTGGTGGTCTGCCGCTGGTGGTGCCTGGTAAACCATCCCCCCGCCTCAATGGCAGCAGTGTTGGCCTGGACAGCCACTCCCAGGCTCTTCACCTCCGCCGCGAGGCCTGCTGCTGTGGCCTGCAGCTCCCAATTGCCCGGGTATGACCCTCCAGGCTGGCCTGAACTTTGGAGCCCTGGTCACCAGATGGTGAGGGACCCCCTGCCACCATGTGGTGCCGCATGGCCTCCAGGGTCTGGGCTTGGTCACCCAAACAAATGACCATAGCAGCGCAGTTGGCACTCACATCCAGCAGGCTGTCAGAGATTGAGGTGCTCTGCTCAGCCTGCTGTGTGAGGCACTGCGGCATAGGGGCTGCGGTGCCCTGCACAGCTGCTGTGCATTCAGCCTGGGTCTTGGCTAAGGAGGCCAGGCTGGGTCTGCCACACGGTGCAGGTCACCGGCTAGAGCACCCATATGGCGTGTCTGCTGGACCTGCTCCCTCGCCAGCTCTACCTGAGGGATCCGGGTACACCCCTGGCCTTACGTAAAGCCTTCCTGGGGGATGGAGAGGCTTGTGCCCGTCCGGACAGGGTAGGACCAGGAGGGGATTCCCCTGGATGGGGTAGACCGGGAGGGGATTCCCCTGGATGGGGTGGACCGGGAGGGGGCTCCCCTGATGGGGGTAGACCGGGAGGGGGTTCCCCTGATGGGGGTGGACCCTGAGGGGCTTCCCCTGATGGGGGTGGAGGTTTGGGAGGGTTCGCTGATGTTCTCCTCCTGGAGGCAGACACACCCCTCCAGATCACCATGCTCCTCCTCAACAACCTCTAGAGAGGTGTGGGCACTCTCCTCCGGGGATGGCATGGGTCGTCCAGCAGAAGACGATGGCCCCGCTCCCTCCAGCACATCTGTGGATGACACAAAGCATTCACATGTTGGTGGACCCACACACTTGTCACATGTTCCCTTGCACCCCCTCACATGCTACACACCGGATGGGGGAAAAAACATACTTACCTGTCCTCAAGGCCTGTTCACTGGAGTCAAAGCCCTCCAGGCCCTCCACTTACTCCCGCTCCAGACATTGGGTGATCACCTCCTCATCGGCAGTCAGCCTGATATTACTGGCTGGTCCGCCTCCCGTGCCCCTGAGGTGCCTCTTCACCTTGGCCATCTTCTCTCGGACACGACGACGCAGGTCATTTATTTTTTTCACTATGTCCTTAGGGGTCCTTCTCTCGTGCCCAAGGGCATTGACCTCCAGGGTGACCTACTGAAGGATCTCTGCCGTCCTGGCTCTACTGGTCATGCTGCTCTGAGCGCTATGGAGGTACACATCATACCTCAAAGATGGCAGAGATCAGGATGGCCCTCTCCTCAGCTGAAATTTTTTTTTCCTCCTTTCCCTCTCAGTCTCTGGAGCAGACATCGCTCAGATTACAAAAGTACCTGCACTACGGATGCTGGTGTACTTTTGCGCTCCACGGGCGCATGTCTGGGCATATTTATGCTCTCGGAGTAGGCATTGGGCCGGCGTATCTTAGGGGTTACGCCGGGCGTAGTTGTGAGTAGTGTTGAGCGGAATACGCCATATTCGATTTTGCGATATTTCACGAATATATAGAAGAATATTCATGAAATATTCGTTAATATCGAATATTCGTGATATTTTATCAAAAAAATTTTTTTGCGAACTTTCGCTAATGCGAATGCGAAATTTTGCTAATGTGAATGCGAAATTTCGCTAATGCGAATGCGAAATTGATTGCGAAATTCTCGTCAACACGCGAAAACGGAGATCATTTCCTGGATTACTAAACTAATATGCACTAAACACTAACTCTACTTACACAAACTTATATGACTAAACTAAAGCTATTTTTTTTTTTTTATACACAAAACACAGAAGGGCAGAGAAAGTATTCGCGAATATTCGTAATACGAATATTCGCATTGCGAATATTCGGCAACATAAAAGGATCGCCTCAGCTACTCGGCCCAGGGTCTCTAATCATACCAGCAATGCTTTTAAGACGTCGATGGAGATCACTAGGATGTGATCTGTTTTAAAAAAAATAAATAAAAAAAAAATGAATATTCGCAATATCGAATATTCACCGCGATATTAGATTTATTCGCGAATACTCGAATATGCAATATTCGTAACGAATATTCGCAATGCGAATATTCGTGAGCAACACTAGTTGTGAGCATGCGCAGAGGGGCGCGGGACATATGTGCACTTCACGGTGCATACGCCGTTCATGATACGTGGGCGTAAAGCATTGCACCACGCTCGGATCATCATTTGCATGGGGTCACACCCACTTACACTTACGCTGGCTTACGCCTACGAAATTAAGTTAGGCCGGCGCAACGTTGGGAGCATTTGCTTTGTGAATTCCATGATCGTGTGTGGGCTAAAACTATGTTTTAAACCCGCGCATGCTCAGAAGCAAGTTATGAGACGGGAGCGCTCGTTCTGGTAAAACTACCGTTCATAATTGAGTAAGCATATTCATCACGCTGTAACAGACAGAAAAGCGCAAATCGTCTTTTACTAACAGGAAATCAGCTAAAGCAGTCCAAAGGCGAATGGAACTTCCCCTTTAGAGTGCCGTCGTACGTGTTGTACGTCACCGCGCTTTGCTCATCATGGTGTGTGGGAACGTCGTTTTTAATGATGAAGTTGAAAAAACTTCGTTTTTTTGGACATGCTGAAAAACAACTTTTTTTTTCATGCTGAAAAATGATCGTGTGTACGCGGCATCAGTGCTACACCTCTATCATCCCGCGTACACACGATCACTTTTTGTGATGTAAAAAAAACGTTGTTCATTTTACTTCATTTTAAAAACGACGTTGCCTACACACCATCGTTTTCTGAAAATGGTCTTGCAAAGCGCGGTTACATACGCCACGTTCGACGGCACGCTGTTTCATTGAAGCTCCCGTCTCATAACTTGCTTCTGAGCATGCGCGGGTTTAAAAACGTAATTTTAAACGTCGTTTTGCCTACACACAATCATTTTTTATGACACAAAAAACGACATTCTGAAAAACGACATAAAAAATTCAAGCATGTTCGAATTTTTTTTTGGTCGTTTTTTTTAAGACATAAAACAAAGTTTTGCCCGCACACAAACATTTTAAATTACGTTTTTTAAAACGTTGTTTTATTTCATCACAAAAAACGACCGTGTGTACGCGGCATCAGGTGCAGAAATTTTAATCTTTGTTCCTGTGTGTGGCCAGTGCTCCTCAATATAACTGGAAATGCCAGAACCAGGCAAAAAAAAAACTGAGATAAAACAATATTGTGGTAGCTTTCCACGTTCTATCAGTTATTATGATAAGCAGTGACGCAAAGAAGCACAGACACTTATTTTTTGAGCGTATAGTGAATTTCAGTGTAGACCACTCTCCATCAACAATCAAAGGAAAGTACTGTATGTTCATTTCTAATTTTGTATTATAATTATGTTAGCCACTTCACTGTTTATTATTTTATTTAAAAATCACAATCTTTAATAACTAGAATAGTGTTCTACGGTACATTAATGACCAATGCATGCTCATGCATATACAGTGAATTTAAATAAAAAGTCCACAGGCATTTCAGAATTTATATATGTTTAATAGAAGGACCTCTCATGTTTTGATTCTTGAGTCACCCCAGGGCTAATAAAATTAATGATTATTTTTGGCTGTAAAATATTTATGGTGATTACTGAGCACACGATCTGCCAATAAATCCAAACTGCACGTAATCAATTAATTTTTATGTACAACTAGCTGTCGTCACTGCTCATTGTATAGTGTCGGAGCTTGCTGTGACACTGAAGTGTGTAATTCATGAGATTGAAAATACTGTGTAGGAAATAACAGGGACTGGGAAATATCTGAAGAAAATACAATACTGACAGTTTACAACTGTTGCAAAAATCGAGCTTGTCATGATTTGATTGATTTGCCTGTCTACTGGCATTACATTTTAACGAATGACTTGCATTTATTTTTTATTGAGCTATGAGAGTATACTGTACTGAAAGTTGCCATTGGAAGTGCCAGGTCACATGGGCTGTGTCAGGAAAGGCATAGCCGTCCAGCAGGAATTGTACGCCAGACACATGCATTCACGGCGCGCACACGCACACGCACACGTGCGCCTGTCACCAACAATGGCGCCAAAGGGATTATTTAAAGTCATTGCACCAAAGGCTCCTTGCTGATTGGTCTGCAGCTTCTGTGTGCCTGAACCCTGTTACCTGTGCTGAATTCTGATCTTGAACCCGGCTTGCTCTTACTAACCTTGTCTGCTTGATACCCTGACTTTGGCTTGTTTTGGATTGCTCTTCTGCCTACTGCTCTGCCTGATCCACCTGAACGCTACTGACCCGGCCTGCCTGACTGCATCTGCTTCTCTGCCTGCTGCAGTTCTGCTCTGCAAATCGCACCAGTTGCTGTCTCTTCTGCAATCCAGCTTGCCCCAGCTCTGGTCTACCCAGCCCTGCCGGTCTGCCTGTTGCATCACCAGCCACGGACATCCAGCCATACCAAATACTGGACTGATCCTAGGCACTCCTGCGTCACTGTGCTTCTGTGGCTACTCTCTCAACCTCAGGTTCCCACAAGCCGGTGCGGCAAGAGAGGCTCTCCTCTACACGTCAGGCTCACGATCCAGGTACGTGACAGGCTGTAGCAGCTGTTGGTGTTGACCTATTGTCCAAATTGAAAACCATTCTTCACTATCCTAAATGAACAAGATTGTTGCTTAGAAATTACCCTAGAGATGTTCTTTTCGAAAGGTTAGGGCTTCTCCAGAGGTTGATAGGGGTTCCTTGAGAAGTTAGGAGTGGTAGATTGTATCAAATACATGCGGTATACCACATTCTTTTTTTATTATTGTATCCAAACCTATGAATCATTCTAATGTACCATGAGGCCCAAGAAAATTATTTTAAGGGAGTATTGTTGTAAAAAGGTTGAGAAAGGCAAAAGAATGAGCAACACAGAAGTTTCGACCACCACATCCTTAAACGGTTTAAAAAAAGTTCCACAAAATCCTCCCCATTAACTAAATCCACACTTGTGAGATGGGACTATAACCACACCCACTACACACTAGAGTACAACTCACCCCTATTAATCTTCTTATACTTCCCCTAAGACTGCATGATCAAGGCTTTCAACACTGGTCACTGGCTCTTCATCTTCTTCTACATAATTTTCACACCAGCTCTAAAACCAAACCCTTCCAAGAGCTTCTCAGAAGTGAAATTCCACCAGACCTGGTTTCTAAAGAGATCTTCAGTTGCAACACTTCATTCAACTCCAATCCAAACCACTACACACTTTACTAAATCTTAGTCCCATAAAGAACTGAGGACTGTTATCCAGTCATCAACCTGTTATCCAGTACAACTAGGGGGATCCGCAGTGGAGAAGGATCTGGGGGTTTTGGTAGATCATAAGCTCAATAATGGCATGCAATGCCAAGCTGCGGTTTCCAAAGCGAGCAAAGTCCTTTCTTGTATTAAGAGAGGTATGGACTCCAGAGAGAGAGATATCATTTTGCCCCCCCTGTACAAATCATTAGTAAGACCTCATCTGGAATATGCAGTCCAGTTTTGGGCACCAGTTCTCAAAAAGGATATCGGGGAACTAGAGAAAGTGCAGAGAAGGGCAACTAAACTGATAAGAGGCATGGAGGAGCTCAGCTATGAGGAAAGATTAGAGGAACTGAATTTATTCACTCTTGAGAAGAGGAGAATAAGGGGGGATATGATCAACATGTACAAATATATAAGGGGTCCATATAGTGAACTTGGTGTTGAGTTATTCACTTTACGGTCAACACAAAAGACAAGGGGGCACTCTTTACGTCTAAAGGAAAAAAGATTTTATCTCAAAATACGTAAAGGTTTCTTCACAGTAAGAGCTGTGAAAATGTGGAATAGACTCCCTCCAGAGGTGGTTCTGGCCAGCTCAGTAAAGTGCATTAACCACTTCAATACCCGCCTATAGTCATATGACGTCCACAGATGGGATCTCCCATTCTAGGTGGACGTTATATGACGTCCTGGGCTTTGCGGGGGGATATCTGAATGATGCCTGCGATTCTGTGCAACATAAGAACGATCATACCGGCGGTTCCGCCGCTTGATCGTTCTTAAAGGGGGCGGGAGGGGACATCCCCCCTCCCGCCGCCATCCGGTGCTTCTCCGGGCTCTCCTGTGCCATCAGGGGCCCGGAGAAAGAATTGTGCGGCGCTGGCAGGAAGCATAGAGATGACTGGTGACCAGATGGGCCCCCCCCGCATCTCTTCATAAAGAGGACCTGTCACACACATTTCCTATTACAAGGGATGTTTACGTTCCTTGTAATAGGAATAACAGTGATAATTTTTTTTTTTTTAAGCGTAAAAAAAAAAATTAAAATGCCCCTTTCCCCAGTAGCTCGTGCGCAGAAGCGAACGCACATGCAAGTCCCGCCTACATATGTAAACGTTGTTTAAACCACATATGTGAGGTATCGCCGCGTGCATTAGAGTGCCAGCAACAATTCTAGCACTGGAGGATCTCCTCTGTAAATCTAAAATGGTAACCTGTAAAAATGTTCAAAGCGTCGCCTATGGAGATTTTTAAGTATCAAAGTTTGGTGGCATTCCATTAGTGTGTGCAATTTTAAAGCGTGACATGTTAGGTATCTATTTACTCTGTGTAACATAATCTTTCATATTTTACAAAAAAATTGGACTAACTTTACTGTTTTGTCATTTTTTTAATTCATGAAACAATTTTTTTCCAAAAAAAAAGGCGTTTGAAAAATTATTGCACAAATACTGTGCAAGATAAAACGTTGCAATGAGCATCGTTTTATTCCCTAGGGCAGTGATGGCGAACCTATGGCACGGGTGCCACAGCTGGCACTCCAAGCTGTCTCTGTCGGCACGCCAGGGGTTTCCCTCAGCCAGGCATACAATTGCACTGACTCGACAGGACATTGTCTCCCTTCCTTGCATTAGTGCCAGTGACTTGCATGGGTCAGGTAGGTCAGTGCATGAGTCAGGAGGGTCAGTGCATGGGTCAGGAAGGTCAGTGCATGGGTCAGGAGGGTCATTGCATGGGTCAGGAAGGTCAGTGCATGGGTCAGGAGGGTCAGTGCATGGGTCAGGAAAGTCAGTGCATGGGTCAGGAGGGTCAGTGCATGGGTCAGGAGGGTCAGTGCATGGGTCAGGAAGGTCAGTGCATGGGTCAGGAAGGTCAGTGCATGGGTCAGTTAAGGGAGTTTAATGGTCAGGTAGGTGAGTTTAATGGTCAGGTAGGTGAGTTTAATGGTGAGTGCATGAGTCAGGTACGTCAGTGCATGTATCAGGTAGATCAGTGTATGTTGCACAGTGAATTCTGAGCACAATGCATTCCTAAACCCTGTATTCTGAGCGAATCTGGCAGAATCATACATTTATGGTCCCTTGGGGCTCATTCGGAGGGATGATCAGTCCCATCCTTTGTACAGAGCCGCTGGTAGGTTTAATTCTGTGTTGGCACTTCGAAAGAAATAAGTTGGTTTTGTATTGCGGTTTGGGCACAAAAAGGTTCGCCATCACTGCCCTAGGGTGTCTGCTAAAAAAACATATATAATGTTTGGGGGTTCTGCGTAATTTTCTAGCAAGTATGATGATTTGTACATGTAGGAGAGAAGTGCCAGAATAGGCCCGGTATTGAGGTGTGTATAAAAGCCCAGTATTGAAGTGGTTAAGAAAGGCCTGGATTCTTTCCTAAATGTACATAATATAACTGGGTACTAACATTTATAGGTAAAGTTGATCCAGGGAAAATCCGATTGTCTCTCGGGGGGGCAAATTGGATCATGCGCTGCTGTTTTTTTGCCTTTCTCTGGATCAGCTATGGGTATAGAATTGGGTATATGGGATTGTACAATATTTTTCTTTCTTTTTTTTTATTGGTGAACTGGATGGACTTACTAAGCATCAAATATTGATGTGAAACGCGTCAGCATTGTTACCCCACTGTTTGCTTTTTTATTGCTGTGGAGTGTCATTTTTTTTACTGGTAATAAAGGCACCATTTTTTACATTTTTGGTATTGTGTTGGAGTGCGACTGTCCATCTCCTTCTTTTCTTTGTTACTGGGCACATAGCACATCAGGGCACCTAGCACTTAGGGCACATCAGGGAACAGGGCACATCAGGACATGGGGCACAGGGCACATAGCACATCAGGGCACAGGGCACATCAGGACACTGGGCACATAGAACATTAGGGCACAGGGCACATTATGGCGCACATCATTTACCAGCCAGCATGCAGAGTAGGGCAGGAAGTGTGTGTAATATGTTCTCTCTCCTGTACGGCACGCACTCTGCTCCCCGGCAGCCCCTCCTCTCTTCTTGTCCATCCCAGATGATGTCACAAGCAAATGGGGATGGACGAGAAGAGAGGAGGGGCCGCCGGGGAGCAGCGTGAGTGCCGTGACAGGAGAAAGAACATACTACACACGCTTCCTGCACTACTCTGCATGCTTGTTAAATCTCGATCTACCTGTCAGGCGCCAGCTGTCAGCGATTGACGGTAGATCGCCGTGGACCTCCGACCGGCCCACTGAGCCATCGCCCCTCCGGGAATCTCCTGGTAGTCCCGATGGCCAGTCCATCCCTGACCCCTATCAATGCCCTTGACACTAGCCTTTGCCTCTACAGCTGAGATGTGAAGATAAGTGGCAGTTGCATTTCTACCGACCATCTTGAAAGCAGCAACATCACAGAATCATATCACAGTTCCTAGTCCTCAGATTTGGCCTGATGCCCTGTACACACAACCAGTTTTACCATCGGAATAAACTCTGAGGCCGGATCACACTTGTGCGGTGCGAATTTCAGCTCTCTTATCTCTGCAGGGAGATTACAGAAGTGTTCAGCAGATTAGCAACATTTTAGATGCGAATTTGGAGACCTGGGAGAAGTAACAGGGGAGAGGAGAGTGGGGGAGAAGTGTATTGAGCTGAATGAGAGAAATTCCTGAAGAGAACTGAACACATCTGCGAATCAGCTGCGTACCCATAGAAGATAATGGGCCTGAATTCGCACCTGAGTCGCACCGCAAGGCATAAAATCTGCACACGTTTTTTCTGCAATGCGCAGTGCGAATGCATCGCACATATGTGAACCAGCCTCATTGAAAACAATGTATTTAGAAATGTTTTGCGTATTTGATGCGGTTTAAGCCGCAACCAATTCGCATAGGTGTGAATCCGGCCTGATGGTTTTTCCGACGGAATTCCGCTCAAGCTGTCTTGCATACACGCGGTCACACCAAATTCCGACTGTCAAGAACGCAGTGACGTACAACACTACGACAAGCAGAGAAAAATGAAGTTTGATGCTTCCGAGCATGCGTCGACGTGATTCTGAGCATGCATGTTTTTTAGTCCGTCAAAATTGCAACAGAATTTTTTTTCATCTGAAAATGTTCTCTATCTAGTTCCGACGGAAAAAGTCAGATGGGGCATACAAATGGATGAAATATCCGATGAAAAGCTTCCGTCTAACTTTTTCCATCGGAAATTCCACTCGTGTGTACAAGGCATAAGAAGAAACTTCAGAGGTTCAGGAGAGGATTAAGACCGTTATTCATGTCATGGAAAAATACAACGTTTTTCTCAACGCGATTCCTCTCAAGCTTGGGGCTGATAATGCAAATTTCCCTCCTCATAACTTGCTTATGAGCATGCGTGTTTTTTTTCCCCGTCGTTAAAGAATACACACAACGAGAAAAACGACAACGTGAAAAACTACGAGAAAAAATAAAGCAGGTTCTACATTTTTAATGGCCATTTTTCTCATCGAGAAAAATGCTCTGGAGCCTACACACGATCGTTTTTCACAAAAAAAAATAAAAACTTGCATTTTTCTCGTTGTGAAAAACGGTTGTGTGTACGCGGCATTAGAAATTTTGCACAACCAGGAAGAAATATGGGGACATGAACTCAACACACTACAATCATTGTTTGGCTCTAATTAGATTCCTTTTGTTTATATAATCAACATCAGCCCTGCCCCGAAATCTGAGACTGCCTCAACATCTAAGCAGCCTGTAGCAGTGCGTTGCAGTCACCTACTGCAGTGAACCCGCAGCAATCCTAGGATTGTTATACAGATTAGACCTATTCATATGTCTGAGCAGCAGCACTGTGTATTGTGGAAAACACGGCCTTCCTGAACTATGTAATTTTCTAGCAAAAAAAAAAATATGATTTTTATGTAGGAGCGAAGTGTCAGAATTGGACTGGGCTTCAAGTGGTTACAAAATCTGGTCACCTTACAGTACGGGGAATCAACAAAGAGTGATTAGGGTGTGCCCAGGCACACCTGGCACACCCCCTCCACACGCCTATGGATTCGGGACACGTGCCCTGGGTCTCAAGCTCTAGGGACCCACATGGCTACTGCCTAGTTCCTGGAGATGCTCTTGGGGGACCACTTGCAGTGGCGGTGCGTCCATAGAGGGTGCAGGAGCGCCGCCCCCTCTCTTTCCTGCACCGCCACTGATCAACAATACGTAGATTCATGCATTGCATGAATCCATGTATTATTGCAGCCGTCCACTATTCAGATGGCCGGCCCCCTGGTGAGCGCCGGCCATCTGAAAAACTGGCAACTGGTTTGGCTTTGGAAGTGCCTATCAGAGCCAGCTCAGGCTGTAATCGGCTTCCAAATAGTTGACAATTTATGGGCACAGTGGCGACAATTGATGGCACAGTGGCGACAATTGATGGCACAGTGGCCGCGTTTGATGGCACAGTGGCTGCGTTTGGTATGGCACAGTGGTGACAATTGATGGCACAGTGGTAACAATTGATGGCACAGTGGTAACAATTGATGGCACAGTGGCTGTGTTTGATGGCATGACACAGTGGCTGCGTTTGATGGCACAGTGGCTGAGTTTGGCATGGCACAGTGGCGAAAATGGATGGCACAGTGGTGACAATTGATGACACAGTGGCGACAATAGATGGCACAATGGCTGTGTTTGATGGCATGGCATAGTGGTGACAATTAATGGGCACAGTGGCAAACAATTGATGACACAGTGGCTGCGTTTGATGGCATGGCACAGTGGTGACAATTGATAGGCACAGTGGCGATAAATGATGGCACAGAGGCTGCGTTTGAATGCATGGCACAGTGGCTGCATTTGATGGCATGGCACACTGACGACAATTGATGGCACAGTGGCGACAATTGATGGCATGGCACAGTGGCGACAATTAATGGCATGGCACAGTGGCGACAATTGATGGCACAGTGGCGACAATTGATGGCACAGCGGCTGCATTTGATGGGCACGGTGGTTGCATTTGATGGGCACAGTGGCTGCATTTGATGGGCACAGTGGCTGCGTTTGATGGGCACAGTGGCTGCGTTTGATGGGCACAGTGACTCTGCAATTGTTTGTTTTTTTTCCGCTTGTTTTGCGCCCCCCCCCCCCCCCCCCAAAAAAAAAAAATTGAGCAGCAGCCGCCACTGCCCTCTTGTATCTGTGCCCAAATAAGGAAGGTCACTAGTAAGCTGGTAAATTGGGCATCATGCACAATGTATCTGATTGTAGATTTACATATTACTCCAGCATTTGTGTTTTTGTTTTATGTCACCAGTACCAATATACAATACATATCATCACATTGATATCATAATAGTGTAATTCTTTCTAATTACTTTGGGCCAGTGTATATCTATTTTTTAGTGTGCAGAATATGACTGCAGAATTCTGAAGCAGCGGTTGTGTTTTGAATGTGTGTGTGGCATTCAAGGATTGAATTCTATGAACGTTGATCTGTTTCCTCCCCCTAGTCCTGGAAGGTTGGGAGGTATGTATGAGGTTATTGGGTTACACCATAGGCTCACCTGTGGCCACACCTGCAGGGGAAGGGTAGGAGCTGTCTATGGAAATCAGTGTAATGTATTTTATCAGTGACAAGAGGCTGATGTCACCCACACTGCAGGGAAGGTACTCTATACACAACTAATAGGTGTAAGTAAACCTAAACCGATACCGGGGAGAGAGAGGAGGAAGGACTGTGCTGAACTTTGCCCAGGGCCGCCTGGCTGTGCTGGGTGGGGTTGTCTCACCTGAGCTCTGCATTACCTGGATAAAAGATGTGAAGAGACCTGGAGAGGAGATGATGCATTGTCCTACGGCGGAGCCCAACAGGTAGGCAGCTAATCAGTTATTTGTATGTGCCAAGCAGGTAAGCGGTGGCTGTACAGCTGTAGGGGAACTACAAGTCTCAGGATGCCAAAATCTTGCTAAAAAGGGGAGGTTATCCAAAAGCAGCTTCTTATTTTAAGTCACTATCCTCAGTTTTAATGGGACCTTCACAAAGCTTGAAGCCCTGTACACACGATCGGATATCTGATGGATTCGAATCCGATGGATTTTTACGTTGGATATCCAATGAAGCTGACTTTCATCAGTCGTGACTCGTGCCTACACACCATCAGTCAAAAATGTGACCGTGTCCAACGCGGTGACGTAAAACACTACGGCGTGCTTAAAAAATGAAGTTCAATGCTTCTGAGCATGCATCCAATTTGATTCTGAGCATGCGTGGATTTTTGACCGATGGACTTCCACACAGACGATCGTTTTTTTTAGCCATAGAAAAAATGTAAAACATGTTCTATTTATTTTCACCGATGGGGAAAACAAACCGATGGGGCCCACACACGACCGGTTTGTCCAATGAAAACAGTCCATTGGTCTGTTTTCATTGGACAAACCGATCGTGTGTACACGGCTTGAGAGGTGGAAGCAGCCGTTCTCTTGCGCCCAGGTGAGGGGTACAAAATGCTTCCATCAGAGGCTTTTCAGATACAGTTCCTGAACTTTCTGCATTCCCATTGCCATCAATGAACCAGTTAACCGCTTCAGCCCTGGAAGATATTACCCCCCCCCCCCCTTCCTGACCAGAGCACTTTTTACAATTCGGCACTGCGTTGTTTTAACTGAAAATTGCGCAGTCGTGCAACGCTGCACCCAAACAAAATTTGCGTCTTTTCCCCCCCCTTTTTTTGTGCTATAAAGAAAAGCAACAATTTGGAAGAACACACAATATCTTTTACTTTTTGCTATAATTAATATTACAATTTATTTTTTATTCTTCTACATATTTTTGGTAATATAAGTGTATATTGATTGGTTTGTGCAAAGGTTATGGCGTCTACAAAATAAAGGATAGAATTATGGCATTTTTTTTTTACTAGCAATGGCGGCAATCTGCTTCCTTTTTTTGGGGGGACTGCGACATCATGGCGGACCCATCAGACACTCTTGGCACTATTTTGTGACCATTAACATTTATACATTTATACAGTGATCAGTGCTATACAAATTCACTGGCTACTGTATATATGTGACTGGCAGTGAAGGGGTTAACCACTAGGGGGCTAGAAAGGGGTTAAGTGTGTCCTTGGGAGTGATTTCCAACTGTGGGGGCGTGGCTACAAGTGACATGTCAATAATCGCTGCTCCCGATGACTGACAGGGAACAGACGATCAGTGACACTTTTTTTTTTAATGCAGACATAGTAAAAATGTGCATGGCTTTATTCAAAACAGACTGGTTGATTAGGGAATGATCACTCAACAACCACCTAGGTTTTCAGACTATGTTGTTTTGAGTTTGTATGCTTTTATTGTTTAACCACTACAGATCCGCGTATCGTCAAAAGACGTCTGCAGCGCAGACCTGAAGTGCCGGGAGGACGTCTTTGGACGTCCTATTGTTTACATTACCTACACGCGCCACTGGGGGGCACGCAGCGGGTAAACACTGTGCAGTTGCATCGCTGGGAAGCCGATGCGTGTGCCTGGCAGCCTCGATGTCCTCCGGGTACACGCGATCGGCTGTGACAGCAGGTGACAGCAGGGACGTGGAGCTCTGTGTGTAAACGCAGAGCTCCACGTGCTGTCAGGGAGAGAGGAGACCGATCTGTATCCCTTGTACATAGGGACACAGCATCGGTCACCCCCCCCTCCCCCCACACAGTTAGAACACACCAAGGGAAAACATTTAACCCCTTCCTCACCCCCTAGTGATAACCCCTTCCCTGCCAGTCACATTTATACAGTAATTAGTGCATTTTTATAGCACTGATGGCTGTATAAATGTGAATGGTCCCAAAATGTTGTCAAAAGTGTCCGATATGTCCGCCGCAATATCGCAGGCCTGACAAAAAAACCGCAGATCGCCGCCATTACTAGTAAAAAATAAATCATAAATCTATCCCCTATTTTGTAAGCGCTATAACTTTTGCGCAAACCAATCAATAAACCCTTATTGCAATTTTTTTTTTTTTTTTTTTTTACAAAAATATGTAGAAGAATACGTATTAGCCTAAACTGAGGGGAATTTTTTTTTGTTTTAATTGGGATATTATTATAACAAAAAGTAAAAAATATTGTGTTTTTTTTTTTTTCAAAATTTTCTGTATTTTTCTGTTTATAGCGCAAAAAATTAAAATCGCAGAGATGATCAAATACCACCAAAAGAAAGCTCTATTTGTAGGGAAATAAATGATAAAAATATAATTTGGGTACAGTGTTGTATGACCGCGCAACTGTCATTCAAAATACGTCAAAGCTGAAAATTGGTCTGGGCAGAAGGGGGTTTAAGTGCCCAGTAATGAAGTGGTTAAAGAACTATTATTTAATAATAATGATGATATTATTTAAAGCACAAGACTAAATAATAAAGGATGATGATAATAATAATTATTATCCTTTTATTATTTAGCGTTGTGCTGCAAACATTTTTATTATTAATATAATCCTTTCAGCACTATGACTATGATGATTTATTGTCCCCGGCGCCGCGACTGTGCTCACTCGGCTCCCCCGGCGCCGCGACTGTGCTCACTCGGCTCCCCCGGCGCCACGACTGTGCTCACTCGGCTCCCCCGGCGCCGCGACTGTGCTCACTCGGCTCCCCCGGCACCGCGACTGTGCTCACTCGGCTCCCCCGGCACCGCGACTGTGCTCACTCTGTGCGATTAGCAGGTAAATCTGCCAATTTTTTTTTTTAAATAGGCTGTCACAGTGGTCAGGTGATCAAAAGCCAAACCTACCGGATCCCGATCATTACATTGGTCATTCAATTACTGCAATGTATTAAACTTGTGTTTTAAATGCACGTAAACAGATACTGATGAACAATCGGTGCACATGCGCAACGTTTTAGGGCTCATCTACATCTATGTGTTGCAGGAACATGCCCAGTAACTTGCACATAACTGTTTTAAACTTTTTTTTTTTATTTATTAATTTATTTTCAGTTATTTCATTCTTTCTATGCCTGGGCAGATTATGTGATACATTCCTGGAGTAAATACTCCATGAACCATCTGCTCTCACTCAGGATGGCCACAGCCGTAAATGTTAGAGGAGGGTTTTTCAAAGCGATTTCTCAGCAAAATAATGCATAGAGACATGGATAATTGGTAGAGTTTGCTTTGAATCTTAAAAATTAATCTTAACAGCTTTTTTGGTTGTTTGTGCTCAAATGCAGCGTTGTTCCACAATGTTTTAAAACAAAAGTGTTTACATTTTTTTTTTATAATGGATAAAATAAATGAAAGGAACCCCTGTACACTATAGAATTGTGCAGAGTAGCGTGTGCGTCTGTACGTAAACATAGTTTCTTTGCGATTTTTTTTTTTTTTTTTTTTTTTTTTTTTTTTTTTTTTACAGGCACATGCAATCAACATGATTGACATCCTATGGGATATATTATATTATATGACACTTTTTTGGAGACCAGTAGACCAGTGGCACTAATACAGTGATTGGTGCAAAAAAATGCACTGTCACCGTACTAATGAAACTGGCAGGCGAGGGGTTAATATCTGGGGCAATCCAAAGGGTTAAATGTGTTCCCTGGGAGTGCTTTCTACCTGTGGGGAGGGGGTGCTTTGACTGGGGGATCACAGAGGTCCACATTCCTGATTAGCAGAAACACAAGATCTCCATCTTCCCCTCTGATAGAACAGCGATTCGCTTTGTTTACATAGGCAGATCGCCTTTCTTCCTCTCCTGAGAACATTCGCAGAGTGCTGGCGAACATCGTGTCCACCGGACCTGATGATTGCCTCCTGCTGTGTCCAATCAGAGCAGGAACGGGTCGCCGGCGGCGCACACCCCAGGCCTAATGCACGTAATCACGCACAGATACGTGATTTCACATAGGGGGGCCGCCCTGCCGCAGTATATCTGTGGGGCCACCCAGAAGGGGATAAAGAGGATGAGGGAAGAACAAGTGAAGGAAAATCTAAGCAGATAAAACTTTAGTACAGTCATAGGAAGCTTGGATAACATGCTGTTAAGTGCCTTTTGATGTTTTCTTTTTGTATATGAATATTCTGCCAGTGATTGGTTTCCCTGACTGCTTAGATGTATTGTTACATCCTAATACTGGAACCAGAGAGGATTTGGCAGATGTCAGCTAAGCACGTGACCCACTTTATTCTGATGCCAAAGTTGTAAAAAAAAATTTTTTTATACTTTTTGTCATCTTTATATCAGCATATCAGTATAGTGGTGGCAGATGTATTTATTTACTGCACCTTATGCCCTTTTATTACATTTTAGAAAAACAACAATGCATGATAAGTGATAAGAGAGCAGTAATCATATCTATATCTCTTCTGCCACTTCCTGAAATTGAGCAATAAAGTCCATTCTGTGTTCTGCATGGTATCAGTCCGTGCCGTGTCCCTGCTGCAGGTGTGGTCGGGTCATGTGTATCTGAGCTTACCTGCAGGTAGGTCTCACGGAGCCAGTAAGTTACACTGAAGATGTGTATAAATGAGGCGTCGGCCTCCACAGAGGAGTACAGTGACATCTTTGATGGTGGGAAGGTTTTCATGTGATAGTTTGAGTAAGGTGACCAGATTTTTAAAATTAAATCCAGGGACATATTTTTTTTATTGGCAAATGGTAAACTATTTTATAAGCATATCCTTAAATGATGTATCCACTTAGTCCCGTAGGGTGGGTTGTCAGCGCTCGGGGCAAGTCAAGAAATGTGCGCCCTCTAAGGGTCCTTTCACACGTCCGTTCCGGTCGTCCGTTTTTTGGACGTCCGGTAACGGACCTCAATGCTTCCCTATGGGAGCGGATCCGTTAGCGGATGATGCATCCGCTAACGTCCGCTAGATCCGCATCCGTTTTTGCGGACGGAAGAATGTCCTATCTTTCTTCCGTCCGCCCTTAACGGATCGGATGCAAACGGACAGACGGTCCGTTTCCATCCGACTCCCCATAGGGGAGAGCGGAGGAGAGACAGGGCGGTCCCTGCACAGTGTGCGGGGACCGCCCCGTCCGCCGACAGCTGAGCGGAGACCCCCCCGCTGAGCTGACGGACACACGGAGCGGACCGAAAAACGGTCCGCTTCATGTGAAAGGACCCTAACCCACAGACTTTTAGCACTCTCTGGGTCCCTTCCACTAGTACAGTAGTACTGACTACCTGATTTCTACACTGACCTACCTGACCACTGTCTACACTAACCTATCTGATTCCTACACTGACCTACGTTACTACTGCACTAACTTAC
The DNA here is from genome assembly GCA_029574335.1 of Rana kukunoris. NCBI lineage: Eukaryota > Metazoa > Chordata > Amphibia > Anura > Ranidae > Rana > Rana kukunoris. The sequence continues at coordinate 44,077,557 of CM056049.1, read as the reverse complement.
CTGATTCCTACACTAACCTTCCTGACCATTACACTGACCTACCTGATTCCTACACTGACCTATCTTACTACTGCACTAACCTACCTGATTCCTACATTGACCCACCTGACCACTGACCTACCTGATTCTTATACGGACCACTACACTGGCCTACCTGATCCCTACATTATTACTGCACTGACCTACGTTACTACTGCACTAACCTACCTGATTCCTACACTGACCCACCTGACCACTACACTGACCTACCTGATTCATACACTGATCTATGTTATTACTGCACTAACCTACCTGATTCCTACACTGACCCACCTGACCACTGACCTACCTGATTCCTATACGGACCACTACACTGGCCTACCTGACCATTACACTGACTCACCTGATTCCTACACTGACCTACCTGACCACTACATTAAAACCTACCTGATTCCTACACTTACCTACATTACTACTGCACTGACCTTCCTGACCACTACACTAACCTACCTGATGACTTCACTGACCTACCTGATCCCTACACTGCCATTACACTGACCTACCTGATCCCTACACTGACCTACCTGATTTCTACTTCCTGCACTACTCACCCCCCCCCCACACACACACACATGTACAGTGTAGATTGATTGCTCACCTCTCCGATGGCCTCCATCATCATCATCAATCAGAGCAGGGCTATCCCCATGTACTGTTCTGGAAACCCGCCACCATACCGTTCCTCAGTATCCCCTGCCGAGAGCTCCTTCAACAGCCGCTGTACGCTCTGAACTGCCCCTCCCTCTTTGTCGTACACTCATGGGCCCGGGAGAATGCCAGCTGCCCCCCCCCCCCCACACACACACACACACACACACACACACACTACACCACTGCAATCTGGGGACAGACTTGGTCCAGGGACACTGGCCCAGAAACCGGGGATGTCTGGTCATCCTAGGCTTTCTTGTCTTTGTATGGCACACAACTCAAAGTAAATGTAGCGCACCCCCTAAGGAGGTGCAAGTAGTATGGGATCCCCCACCCTGCACAGCCAGGCACACCAAATTTTCACAGTCGCTCAAAAGTCAGAGAACAGTGCAGTGCTCTATTTTTTTTTAATTATTATTATTATTATTATTATTATTGAGGGATTAGACCTTGGATAGGGATTGGGAGTCATGGTATGCCCACTTGACTTTAGAACAATTTCCAGGGATAACTTCCTCTATATATACTGTGTTTCCCCGAAAGTAAGCCCTACCCTGAAAGTAAGCCCTAGCGTGATTATCGGGGCAGGCTGCAATATAAGCCCTACCTGGAAAGTAAGCCCTAGTCAAAGTTCATTATTTGTTTCAAACCTATACATTGCTGCAATGTTTCCGTTTTATTACTGTTAAAAAATATGGTACCATTATGTTTAAAGCCACTGCTGATCCGTCCTCTTCTCGCCTCGTCTGCATCCCGTCCCTCTTTACTGTAAGCAGTGGGCCGACTCTTCTCGTTCCTTCTCTCCTCCCCCCCCCCCCCCTGACATCTTCAGCCCGTCCCTTCTTACTGCATAAAGCGAGTCGATGACAGGTGACCTTGGCTCTTCTCTCTCCTCTCCTTCAGCCTGATGTCTTCAGCCCGTTCCTCCTCAGCGCATTAGCGGGCTGACGTCAACGCAATCTCTTCTCCTTCACTCTCTCCCCCAGGATGACAAAAGAATAGCAGGTGAATACCGGTACACCAGGGAGATGTATACCCTACCGTAAAAGGTATTTTCTATGGTACTGCACCTTATACAGTGTCAAGATGTCTTTCTCAAAATACCATAATGACTCCCTGACCTGACAGTCGGGGGGGGGGGGGTGACAGGGGGACACAGAATCTTTGTAAAATTTGTACATTCCGTAAATAAATAAGCCCTACCCCGAAAGTAAGCCCTAGTGTGTTTTTTGTGGACAAAATTAATATAAGACCCGGTCTTACTTTTGGAGAACACCGGTAGTTTTCTACTTCCTCCAGCACACTTGCTTGCAGGACTCCACTGGCACACTAGTAATAAATCTTACACAGCACTCAGATTTATTTTTAACAAAAGCCTGTTAAAGGCAGGGACCAGAGGCCCCCTTTTGGTGTGTAGAAAAATTCAATGTCCAGCTTACATCCCTGTGGCTACTGATCCCAGCACCACCCAGTCAGGCACTGCCAGCCTTAATGGCTGCAGCTACCCCTCCTACTAGCCCTCCTGGCAAACTCTCCCCACAGTCCTCCCAGACTGAAACTCTCCCCACAGTCCTCCCAGACTGAAACTCTCCCCACAGTCCTCCCAGACTGAAACTCTCCCCACAGTCCTCCCAGACTGAAACTCTCCCCACAGTCCTCCCAGACTGAAACTCTCCCCACAGTCCTCCCAGACTGAAACTCTCCCCACAGTCCTCCCAGACTGAAACTCTCCCCACAGTCCTCCCAGACTGAACACTCATCAGCCCAACTGGGTGACTCTTCAAGAGATCTCTCAGATGTGCTCCCCTTGTCTTCTCTTTGCTCCTGTGCCTCCAGTAGGGGTTCCTCCTTGTCTTGTCGGGGATTCTTTCAGCACCCGAGCCCCAGGCCAGAGGTCATACCCCTCCCCCAGACTAGGGGGCGTCCTGCAAGGGTCTCCGACAACCTCCTCTTACCTGGCCTAGCAGTGGGAATGAAGCACGAACCAGTTCGATAACAGTCTCTGCCACAGACTGATTGAGAACAAATTGAATAGTCCGGAATCCTCTGCCACAGGATATAATACCCGAACTTCCAGCTGTACAGTTAGAGAGCCTTTAAGCCGACCTGGCGAACTGTAGGACAACTTGAATCCTGGATCCCTCCTTAATGAAGTCACCGGGCCTATCCTGAGACATAAGCCTTTTGCTTGGTCTGCCCCTTAAGTATCCCCTCCCGGCATTCACAGTGGGGCACCACTCCCACTGGGTTGCTCCCGGGAAAGGACACTCAATGACCTCTGGCTTGCCTGTGTTCCAAAACTGACCTGTGGGTGTATCGCCACCTACAGACAACAGTGGGAAAATGCTATCAGGCACAGCCACTGCCAGGACAGAAGCTAATTTAGAATCAAACATACAGTCTGAGCCACATTATCGGCTCAGACACCCACTAAATCTAACATAGCGCCTAGTTATTTGGGAGCAGGGTGCTACAGAGTGTAGGTTTTACCCGTGGAAAAAGAGGTGACAGTTTTATGTCTTCTGCATGTGCTAGTGCCACAAGGAAAAGATCCAGTGACACTTAGTCCGTGGATGAAAAAATAGGCACCAAAATATCTGCCTCATGAGTCATGCAGCCTCCAGTCACTCAACCCTGACCCAGATTCAACCCAGACCTAGCTTTCAGCCAAGCCAATTTACCTACATTATCAGCCAACTATATACGCTATCACCTAGCTAGTGGGGGCTCCACAAATAATATCTGCGCATGCCTATGGACCCCCAGTACACAACATAAGTGCTGTCCCTAAGCTGTATTTTTAAATTACCTTTTGATTTAGAATGTAAAAAGAACACTGATAAATTCAGTTACATATTCATTAAGAAATAATTTAAAAAATTCTGTCAGAAAGCCATGCAGCAGACGTTGCTTCACACTCCACCACTTATGCGGCAACACTTTTGCCAAATTTGTACAATGCTGTTACCAGCATCATCAACTCCTTGTACCCTTGGAAATATCCTGGTGAGCAGATGAATGGGACCAGAAATTGGGACCAGAAATTAGTCATACAGTTGTGTTCAAAATTATTTAACCCCCAATGTTGTAAAGGGTTTTAGGGAATTTAGTGTACATTTGTAACTGTATTCAGAATGGAATCCTACAAGGACTTCTTAAAGAACCATATGCAATTAAAATGACATCAATTGGTTTTGTAATACAGTAGTAAATGTTTCTTTTGTGAATTCTTCAGTTACACAATTATTCAACCCCTTAAACACTACCACTCTGAAAAACAGAGGTTCATTGAAGTGTTTTCAATCAGTTATTGAAAACACCTGTGGATGTCAGGAAGCAGCAATAAAGCCTAATAAGCACCAATTAGGCAGCTTTAAAATGACTGTGATACTCGGCTCCTTCTAGACATTTACTGGTGTGGTTACAAACATGGTGAAGTCAAGAGAATAGTCAGGAAGACGAGAGAAGAGGTGATTACTCTTCAAAGGAAGGGCAATGGCTATAAGAAGATTGCAAAGATGTTAAACATACCAAGAGACACCATAGGTAGCATCATTCGCAAATTCAAGGCAAAGGGCACTGTTGAAACACTACCTGGTCGTGGCAGAAAGAAGATGCTGACTTTGACTGCTGTGCGCTACCTGAAGTGTAGAGTGGAGAAAAGTCCCTGTGTGACTGCTGAGGAACTGAGAAAAGATTTGTCAGATGTGGGTACTGAAGTTTCTGCTCAGACAATACGGCGCACACTGCGTAATGAAGGCCTCCATGCCAGAACTCCCAGGCGCACCCCCTTGCTGTCTCCAAAGAATAAGAAGAGTTGACTGCAGTATGCCAAAAGTCATGTGGACAAACCACAGAAGTTTTGGGATTGTGTTCTGTGGACTGATGAAACAAAATTAGAACTGTTTGGGCCCATGGATCAACGCTATGTTTGGAGGAGGAAGAACAAGGCCTATGATGAAAAGAACACCTTGCCTATTGTGAAGCATGGCGGGGGGTCTATCATGCTTTGGGGCTGTTTTGCTTCTGCAGGTACAGGGAAGCTTCAGTGTGTGCAAGGTACCATGAATTCTCTTCAGTACCAGGAGATATTGGATGACAATGTGATGCAGTACGTCACAAACCTGAGGCTTGGGAGACGTTGGACCTTTCAACAGGACAATGATCCCAAGCATACCTCCAAGTCCACTAGAGCATGGTTGCAGATTAAAGGCTGGAACATTTTGGAGTGGCCATCGCAGTCACCAGACTTAAATTGAGATTGAGAACCTCTGGTGGGACTTAAAGAAAGCATTTGCAGTGCGCAAGCCTAATGCCGCGTACACACAGTCGTTTTTTGCGATGAAAAAAACCGTTGTTATTTAAAACGTCATTTAAATTGATGGTGTGTGGGCAAAACTTCGCTTTTTGTCTTCAAAAAAACGACCAAAAAAAAATTCCAACATGCTTGAATTTTTTGTGTCGTTTTTCAAAACGTCGTTGTTTGTTTCACAAAAAGTCACCGTGTGTAGCAAAACCGTCGTTTAAAACAACGTTTTTCAACCCGCGCATGCCCAGAAGCTAGTTATGAAGCGAGCTTCAATGGAAAAGAGTGGTGAACGTAACCTCGCTTTTTGTGAAAAAAAACGATGGTGTGTATGCAACATCGTTTTTGAAAAGTGACGTTTTAAAAACGTCGTTTTTTACTTTACAGAAAATGTCGTTTTTTTTCATCACAAAAAATTATTGTGTGTACGCGGCATAAGAATGTGACTGAACTGGAGGCTTTTGCCCATGACGAATGGGCGAAGATACCCATAGATCGCTGCAAGACACTTGTGTCAAGCTATGCTTCACGTTTAAAAGCTGTTATAACTATAAAAGGATGTTGTACTAAGTACTAAGATTGAATGTCACTTGGGGGTTGAATAAAACTGATAATGATGTGAGCACAGAAAAGACATTTGTGGTTATTTCATTATAAATGTTATGTTATATTTGTCTGACCTACACGTGCCTCTTTGATTTAATTGTAAGCAGGATGACTGAATGATCAAAATCGGTGTGAAACTGGGCAAAACAATCAATTTCAGCGGGGGTTGAATAATTTTGAATACAACTGTAGGTTGCTAGGAAGCCAGGTGCCACCAGCGTCCTAGCAACCACAAGCTGTCATCAATTGCTATGACGTTGTCAGTTGAACATGTTGAGTATGCAGTGTTTATGGTATGAACACTCCATAATCAGTGCTGACTCCCTTCATGTGAGAGATTCATGTACCCACTCCTAAAGGGGTATGTAAATCTATCGCCCACACCAATATTTGTCCTGAATTATGAATTCCCCAGTGTGTATACACAGGAAGAGATTTCCTGACAGGAAGTAAGGAGAAATCTCCCCAGTTGGGACACCGATCACAAATGAATACCCAGTAGGGGTCCCATCCTTTCCTCTTACAAGACACAGAATGAACCAAAACATTTATCGACACTCAAGAATCTCTATTGATTGTTCTTTATTGAAGATGCACCTTGTACCTGCAGAACCTCTGACATGTTTCTGCCTAGTTACAACCAGCTGTGACTAAGGCTGTTAAGGCAGGAACGTGTCAGCAGTTGTTCTGTGTGTACAAGGTGCATTTTCAATAGAAGAACAATCAATGGAGATACTTGAGTAGCTGTAAATGTTATGCCACGTACACACGACCGTTCTTAATGTCCTAGAAAAAACACAGGGCCAGATTCAGAAAGTACTTACGTCTGCGTATCAAGAGATATGCCGAGTAAATACTAAGAATAGCCAGCGTATCTTTTTTCTGTATTCAGAAAACAAGATACGCCGAAATTCTGCTAGTATACGAGCGGTGTAAGTCACTTATGTCGCTTTACGCGTAAAATATGCAAATTAGCTATTTACGCCGATTCCCGAATGTACTTGCGGCTGGGCGTCGTATTTTACGTCGTTTGCATAAGTGTATGGGGCTCGACGTAAGTTATGTTCACGTTGTTTACATTGACAACTAGCGACGTGATTTTGCGCATGCGCACTGGGATACGTCCACAGATGGCGCATGCGCCGTTCAAAAAAAACGTAAATGATATGGGGTCATGATTCATTTACATGACTAATTTTAATTCGGCACCCTTACGCCGGCCACTTTACGATACGCCTCAGCAAATTACGGAGCAAGTGCTTTATGAATAAGGCACTTGCCCATTAAATTTGCGGAGGCGTAGTGTAAAGAGGTATCTGAATCTGGCCCAAAGTTTTTCTCGACGTGATTCTTGTCAAGCCTGCCTTGCATACAGACGATCATGGAAAAAAAAATGCTCGAGCAAAGAGCAGTGACGTACGAGGGCACTATAAAGGGAAAGTTCCATTCGAATGACGCCACCCTTTAGGCTGATTTTGCAAATTTCCCTTCTCATAACTTGCCTACACACGATCGTAATTTTTTACAACGTGAAAACGATGTGAAAATTTAGAGCAAGTTCTAAATTTTTAATGCCCATTTTTTACGTAGAGAAAAATGCTCTGGAGCCCACACACGATCGTGTTTTTTTTTTTTTTTTAATGACCATTTTAAAAAATATAATTTTTCACGTCATGAAAAACAGTCGTGTGTACGGGCCTTTTAAAGCGGATGGTTCACCCAAAAAAAATCTTAAAAGCCAGCAACAACAAACACTGCAGCTGCTGACTTTTAATATTAGGACACTTACCTGTCCTGGAGACGATCGCTCGTCTCCCTGCTGCTCCCCCCTCTATCCACGGTGAGGGAACCAGGAAGTGAAGCGCTCCGGCTTCACTGCCCGGTTCCCTACGGCGCATGCGCGAGTCGCGCTGCGCCCGGCGATTGGCTCCCGCTGTGTGCTGGGAGCCGAGAGTTCCCAGCACACAACGGGAAAAGCCAGTCTTTTGCCCGAGACTGCAGGCCGGAAGTGGGTGCAGATACCTGTCTTTAGACAGGTATCTGCACCCCCCTCCCCCCTGAAAGGTGTCAAATGTGACGCCGGAGGGGGGGAGGGTTCCGATCAGCGGATCTTCACTTTAGGGTGGAGATCCGCTTTAAGACTAATGCATGGTTGAGCTGTGTATGTTTTGTCCTTGGGTCTATATATCCCCCATTGTGTCCAAAATTTAAAAAAAAGGGTAAAAGTTCTGCTAGCATTGAGTTTTATGTTAGTCCTAGGTGACTTGTTAACTATGGTGGATTTGTGGGGTGCCTCTGGGCTGAAACATCCCCACCCAGTCTCCTGATCAGTGTTATCTACGGTTGCCACCTGTCCAGGGTTCACCCGAACATTCCAGGCTTTGAACCACGTGTCCCGATTTCAGTCCACATTATTGGACACATTATTCAGACAAGATTGTGGCTCGGAACAGGGCCTGACAGGAGGGTGAGGAGGCGCTATATGTGCCACGTTACTTTTCTCTTTGGAGTGCCCAAAGGGGTCCCTGTTCTTTTTACAATTCTATATATGTGCCGCTAAAGTGTTTGGCGTGAAGAAAAAGTGGCAACCCTAATGGTGCCCATAGCTCCCAACTGTCCCTGATTTTGTCCTTCTGTCCCTTTATTTCTAAGTTACTTCATTTGTAAATTCCAAAATAAAGGAATAGTAGTGGTAAAAAAGCACTTGCGGGTTTAATCAATCTTCTTCTTTTTTTTTTACAATTCTCCTTTTAACCACTTGCTTACTGGGCACATATACTCCCCCCCCCCCCCCCCCCCCCCCCCGCCCAGGTGAAATTTCAGCTTCCGGCACTGCGTCGCTTTAACTGACAATTGCGCGGTCATGCGACGTGGCTCCCAAACAAAATTGACGTCCTTTTTTTCCCACAAGTAGAGCTTTCTTTTGGTGGTATTTGATCGCCTGTGTGGTTTTTATTTTTTTGTGCTATAAACAAAAAAGAGCGACAATTTTGAAAAAAATACAACATTTTTTACTTGTTGCTATAATGAATATCCCAATTTTTAAAAAAAAAAGCAATTTTTTTTTTCTCAGTTTAGGCCGATGCGTATTCTTCTACATATTTTTGGTAAAAAAAAAAAAAAAAATCGCAATAAGCGACTGGTTTGCGCAAAAGTTACAAAATAGACGACAGAATTATTATTATATATTTTTTTTTTTTTACTAGAAATGGCGGCGATCTGCGATTTTTTTTTTTATTTTTTTATTTTTTTTTTTTTTTTTTATTGGGACTGCGACGTTATGGCGGACACATCGGACACTTTTGACACATTTTTGGCGCCATTCACATTTTATACTGCGATCAGTGCTATAAATATGCACTAATTACTCTACAAATGTGACTGGCATTGAAGGGGTTAACACTAGGGGGTACATTTAAGGGGTTAAATGTATTCCCTGCATTGTGTTCTAACTGTGTGGGGGAGGGGGGTGACTGGGGGTGACCGATCTGTGTCCTTATTTACAAGGGACACAGATCGGTCTCCTCCTCTCCAGAGACAGGACGCTCTCTCTGTAAAACGGCAATGAGAGATGATCTCATATGTTTACATATGAGATCATCTCTCATTCGTCCACCGATCGCATTCGATCGCCGCGATCTGTGATTGGCTGTGTCCAAGGGACAGGGCCAACACAGAGCTTCCCCGCTGTGCGCTCTGGAGCGCGCGCGGGGAACATGCTAGTGACAGGCAGTCAATTGTTAGGTGTCCCTCATTCCAATCTTAAAAAAGTTACAACCCCTCTGAAAAGTGATTTGTGGTAGTGGCTACAAGGTAATCAGGAGGCGATAATGCATCTTCAATATTCTTTTTTTTATTTTTGTTTTTTCAGCTAAAGCAGTCTTCTCTTTATCACCTCACAACCCAGTCCAAGCACTTGAATGGGTTGACTGCCAAGTGTGACCTGTTGTATAAATGTTGCCAGACCACCAATGTGGCAGTAGGTACTAACATGGGCGCTGGCCATGTAAACTTGTGGCATAGCCAAAAGGTAGTAAAGCCACAGCTCAACCACCTATTTTTCCTGCTCCCTGTGTAAACAAGGGCTTTCTATTGACATGAAGATTTGGTTGAGCCAAATGATTGTGTGACAATGAAGTCTTATCTGGGTGCCTGTGGAAGCTATACAATGATTTGTTGGGAAGACGAATGAAAACACGTGTACAGAGAATGTCCTTGTCCTTTTTAATGCCTCCCTGTTTATCTAGCAGTTATGAGTCTTGTGCCTCAGGTCAGCATTTGCTTCTTCTCAAACAATGAACAATCTTGTGTATGAGGTCATACGGCACTGTTGATGAGCCAGCTCTGCAAGCCGGTACAATAAGCTGCATTCATTGTTCTTGTATCTCATAGAGAGCTGTGAAGAATGTTCCGCTAGAGTGGAGGTAAATGAAAGATTTCTAAGATTTTCCATACATCAGACTGAGATATGTGAGGTCATTGCACTAAGTGCTTCTCTTTGTGCCCAACTTAAAGCGGATGGTTCACCTTAAATAAATATTAAAAGCCAGCAGCAACAAATACTGCAGCTGCTGACTTTTAATATTAGGACACTTACCTGTCCTGGAGTCCAGCGGCGTCCGCAGCAGAGGATGAGCGATCGCTCATCACCCTGCTGCTCCCCCCTCCATCCACGGCGAGGGAACCAGGAAGTGAAGCGCTCCGGCTTCACTGCCCGGTTCCCTACGGCGCATGCGCGAGTCGCGCTGCGCCCGGCGATTGGCTCCCGCTGTGTGCTGGGAGCCGAGAGTTCCCAGCACACAACGGGAAAAGCCCGTCTTTTGCCCGAGACTGCGGGCCGGAAGTGGGTGCGGATACCTGTCTTTAGACAGGTATCTGCACCCCCCTCCCCCCTGAAAGGTGTCAAATGTGACACCGGAGGGGGGGAGGGTTCCGATCAGCGGATCTTCACTTTAGGGTGGAGATCCGCTTTAATTTCTGTGCTGATTGTATCTTACAGATTGGCCTCGGGTATAAAGTCTAATCAATTCATTTCTAATGCTATGCAGGAAATAGCTGTGATATGAGTCTATTATTAGTATTATTATTATACAGGATTTATATGGCACCATCTAGGGTTTTCCCGATGCCACTTTTTTAAGACCGAGTTCAAGTACCGATACTTTTTTTCATGTATTTTCCAATACTGATTACCAATACCTTTTTTAATGTCATGTTTGACTGACGGCACTGAAAGATGGCACTGACGGACACTAATCGACGGCACTTATGGGCACTGACAGGTGGGTGGCACTGAGCGCCACTGACAGGTGGCACTGATGGCACTTATGGGCACTGATAAGTGGCGATGATGGATGGCACTGATAGTTGGCACTTATGGACACTGATGGCTGGCACTGAAATGCCACAATAAATGACATGACATGAAATGCTATGCTGTGACACCCATCTTGGTACACCCAGGCCCGTCACTAGAGGACAGGCAAAGCAAACAATTGCTTGGGGCCCCGAGCTGGCCTGGGGCCCCCAACTTCCCCTTCCCAGGCTGTAGCGTGGCCGAGCTCCTCTTCCTTCCTTCCTTCCTTCCTCCTGGAGTCCTGTCAGTCCGACTGTAATATCCACATCTCTCCCCCCCCCCCCACTGTAATATCCACATCTCCCCCCCCCCCCCCACTGTAATATCCACATCTCCCCCACTGCAGTGGCGTCACTAGGGTTGGTGTGACCTGGTGCAGAAAAAAATGGTGTCCTTTCCTAATGTTATGGCCGCGGCTTCGGCCTAGCTCCGCGGATCACAGTGTGTGCCTATCCGAAGGGGGTGACCCGTTGCACCCCTAATTGTCACACACCTGGGTGGGCTCAGGCGCCCCGAGCCTACTTTTTTGTTTTAAGCCAATTGGAATCCATGCGTCTGACGCCCTGCTTGTAGATTAGAGGCCGGGGGCGCATGGATTAGGGGGGTGGTGCCCCATATGGTCAGGCCACCACTGGATATGTCTCTAATAACTTTGCACAACTAGACTTGTAATATTTGCCCACTCTTCTTTGCAGAACTGCTCAAGTTCAGTTAAATGTGATGGTGATCATTTGTGGGCTTCAGGCTTCAATTCATTCCACAGATTTTCAATGGGGTTTAAGTCTGGCCTCTGACTAGGCCATGCAAGTACATTCACCGTTTTCTCCTTCAGATAATGTGCGCTATTTTTTTCTGTGTGCTTTGGATCCTTGTCATGTTGGAAGGTAAACCACCTTCTTCCCATTGAGAACTTTGTCAGAGGGCAGCAGATTTTCCTCTGGAATTTTATCTATTTTACATTTTGACGAGTGCTCCAGTTCCTGTTGCAGAGGAACACCTCCATAACAGGATATTACACCTCAATGCTTTACTGTAGGAATGGTGTTATTTGGATGATGGTGAGCCGTATTGGATTTCCGCCCCCGACATATTGTTTGGTTTTGAGGCCAAATATTTACATTTTATTCTCATCTGAGCACAACACCTTTTATCCATGTGATCTCCCATACAAGCCAAATTTGTGGAGAATTTGTGACATTGTCGCATGCACACAATGACCATTACCACTCTTTGTCATAAATTCCTGCAACTACTTCAGAGTTGCTGTAGGCCTCTTGGTAGCCTCTCTTGGCTCTTTCATTCAGTTTGGAGTGATGTCCTGAACCAGGGAGGGTCTGTGTTGTACCAAATACCTTCCACTTCTTAATAATAGACTTCATTGTACTTCTAGTCATTGATATAGCCCTTATTTTTTATCCATTTCCTCACTTGCCTGTCCAGAACTTGATCCTAGAGATCTTTTGACATTGTCTTGCTTGTTTGCTTCAGTTGCTCTACCAGGGAATGCTCCAGGAAAGCTCCTTTCATGCTGATCACAGTTGAAAGTCAAATGGCTGTGTGTGCCATTGAGAAGATGATTAGCTACACCTGAGTGAGATTACAAGTCATGTCTCAATACTCAATAGTGCGCATTTTGCTTTTTTTTTTTTTTTTTTTTATCCTACCAAAAACACACTGACACTGGTACAAAAAAAAAAAAGAGAATATGCACCCTGACCTTGTACTTTGACCTTGACCCAAATCCTGGAACTGAACTAGCTCAAAGCTTGATTTAGGTATTTTTATTTATTTATTTAATTTTTATATTACACACTTTTCCTCTGCAAGGAAAGAGAGATACTAAGTATCTGTCTCTTCTATTTACAGAGAAAGAAAACACGGGGGCAGGCCTTACAGCCAATCGGAGGCAATCACAGGGAATAGGTGACCCGAAACTGGGAGATCCGGGTCCCGATCTTTAGTGCAGGGCTCTGGGCTCCCACTAAGACCACAGTCTCTGTACTGGGAGCGTGCTGCCTAGCACAAAGGAAGATGTGCAAATATGCGGCCCCACAGAAAAAAGCCCATACCAGTGGAACAGCATATTTGCATATGGTCGGTGTGAAGGGGTTAATATGGAGGATTTTCAGTTTTCTCTAGGGTTGACAAGTCCTGGTCAGGGTTCTGAAACCTGGTGGCTTTGGCTAGGATGATCCCTACAGCAACTATATCTACTGTTTACCAATAACCAGCACCCTGATGGTGCAGGTGTGCACACACACCATAATAAAGAGCAACTTTACCTTTATCCTAACAGTTGCAACAAAGGCACATTTAGATATATTTAGTAATGACAATGTAAAAACATATACTTATAGATAATTACAGGAATTTAATTCTTTGCATAACTTTTTTCTTTTTTTTTTTCCACTAAGAGCAGATAAATCCATGTCTTTACTACATGGAACTTTATCTGATGAGAAAGCACTGGTGATGTAGACTTCCCAGAATGTATCTGTGAGTCCCTAGTTACATCACCAGTGCCTCACCCAACCAATAAGTAAAAAAAAACAGTAATTGTAAGCAAAAGCAAAAATGTTTAACTAATGAATGTTAAATGATTTCACATCAACATACAGAGCTGCATCCTGATGTAATTTCTAGTGAAAAAGGGGAAGGTCCACTTTGAGGATACTGACTATAGTTCAGGGATCTACCCAGGAGACACAAGAGGGCTCTTCCGGGAGACAAAAGGCTCATTGAGCAGCATAGATGTATGAACAGTAAATTGGGTGTGCTGCGCTGCTAAAATTAATACATCAATAATGAAGGTGATAACAAAATGTGCATTGAGTGCAAAAAAATTGTATATAAAAAACCAACACCAAGTGTTCCAATGTATGACAAAATCATATAAGAAAACAAACTGAATTGACAAAGTTCGTAAAAAGCTCCAGGGAAAAATCAAAGTTCAGTGAGTTCAGAGAAATATCCCAAGTAGGGGATTGAGATACTGCAGGACAGAAGAGAACCTCCACCTCCACCTCTTATAGTAAATCTGCTTACCAGATAGATAATAATCGTGAGCATCAACAGCACAGCAGGCTGGATTGCCTTAACGGGTATTAAAGTGGAATCCTGTGTGTATCTCCAAGCTTGGTCTCAATGCGGCTGGATCCCAGAAAAACAATCACTCCCAGAGTGTAGCCAAGGGAAGAGAAAGGAAGCCAACATAGAGTAATAACGTTTTAAAAGTTTAATAAAATAAATTTGATTGCACTTACAAAAAACGAATCCTTTGGAAGCATATAAATAGTAAGCCGGCCGGCTCTCACAATCCGCCCGTCCTTCCGGATGGTCGTGAGGATAAAAACAATGGTGTCGTCAGCACGCCGTTCCTCCCTACGCCGTTTCGTCCAATAGCAGACTTCATCCTCGTGCCCCTGGATGAAGTCTGCTATTGGACGAAACGGCGTAGGGAGGAACGGCGTGCTGACGACACCATTGTTTTTATCCTCACGACCATCCGGAAGGACGGGCGGATTGTGAGAGCCGGCCGGCTTACTATTTATATGCTTCCAAAGGATTCGTTTTTTGTAAGTGCAATCGAATTTCTTTTATTAAACTTTTAAAACGTTATTACTCTATGTTGGCTTCCTTTCTCTTCCCTTGGCTACACTCTGGGAGTGATTGTTTTTCTGGGATCCAGCCGCATTGAGACCAAGCTTGGAGATACACACAGGATTCCACTTTAATACCCGTTAAGGCAATCCAGCCTGCTGTGCTGTTGATGCTCATGATTATTATCTATCTGGTAAGCAGATTTACTATAAGAGGTGGAGGTGGAGGTTCTCTTCTGTCCTGCAGTATCTCAATCCCCTACTTGGAATATTTCTCTGAACTCACTGAACTTTGATTTTTCCCTGGAGCTTTTTACGAACTTTGTCAATTCAGTTTGTTTTCTTATATGATTTCGTCATACATTGGAACACTTGGTGTTGGTTTTTTATATACAATTTTTTTGCACTCAATGCACATTTTGTTATCACCTTCATTATTGATGTATTAATTTTAGCAGCGCAGCACACCCAATTTACTGTTTATATTATGTTCATCTGACATTTGTGCTGCAGCAGCATTCACGTTTATCTTTATGTAAAATCGTTTGGTTTTGCCACCAATCCAATTTTTTATTTCCATTAGACCTGCGCAGTATTTTCCACTGTTTTTCATATAGATGTATGAACAGCATCTAAATCGCCCAGGCCAAGGGCCTATGACAGTGATGGCGAACCTTGGCACCCCAGATGTTTGGAAACTACATTTCCCATGATGCACAGCTACACTGCAGAGTGCAAGAGCATCATGGGAAATGTAGTTACAAAACATCTGGGGTGCCAAGTTTCGCCATCACTGGCCTATGAGCTTGGGTTCTTATGGAGACAGACTGAAGGTCTGAAAAGACAAACTAGCCAGGAAGACTGAAAGCATTGAGTTTGTTATTGGAAGTGATGGGAAGTCTCCTGTGTGGGCAAAATGTTTTCCTGTTCAGAAACTTCTTTACTGTTAAAAAAAAAAAAAAAAAACGAACAAAAAGATCTGGAACGTACTTTACTGGTTGGACTGGAGTTCATTAAAAGTTCGACGTTTGAGTTGAACCCATACAATGTCTACAAAAATGTCTACAAAAATTAATTCTTCATTGCCTTTTTAAGATGGGAATGAGGGACCCTTGTCGGCAAAAGTATGCAGACATTGAAAACACCCCTTGTCATGCCCCCTTAACCACTTAAGGACCCCCGCACGCACATATACGGCCACAGAATGGCTCGTACAGGCACAAGGGCGTAAATTTACGTCCCCGCCTTCGTGCGGTTCGGGGGTCCCATCGGGACCCCCTCCGTGGCGTGCGGGGGTCCCCCTGCCTCTGGGAGCGATCGCCGACGAGCGGGCGGATGTCCGTGATTTCCGCCCCCCTGCGAACGCTCCCAGCCAATGGGAGCGCGCTCCCATCGTGTCAGTTCCTCCTCCTGTGTTTACACAGGAAGGAGGAAATGATGTCACCTCTCATCGCAGCGCTGTTTCCCAGCGCTGCTGATGAGAGAAGACATCACAAGTAAGTGTGCACCAACACAACACTGACACACACTCACATAGGCATATTAACCCCTTGTGATCGCCCCCCCCACCCCCCTGTCACAGTGTCACTGAATGCAGTGATCTAATCACTGCATTTAGTGTCAGTGTGACAGGCAGTGTAAAAAACAGTTAGTGTTAGGTTCAGGATAGCCCCCCCACCCCCCCCTAATAAAGTTTTAACCCCCTGATCACCGCCCTAGTTAACCCTTTCACTCCTTATTGCCAGCGTCACTAAGCGATCATTTTTCTGATCGCTGTATTAGTGTCGCTGTTCCCGCTAGGTAGCTATTTTTTTTTTATTGCGATTTTTTTTTTTTTTTTTTTTTTTACTAAAGACATGTGGCTGAATTAATTTTGGCCTAAATGTTTTACTAAAATTTAGTTTATTTGTTTTTTTTTATAACAAAAAGTAAAAAAATTGTGTTTTTTTTCAAAATTGTGGCTCTATTTTAGTTTATAGCGCAAAAAATAAAAATCGCAGAGGCGATCAAATACCACCGAAAGAAAGCTCTATTTGTGGGAAGAAAAGGACGCAAATTTTGTTTGGGAGCCACGTCGCACGACCGCGCAATTGTCTGTTAAAGCGACGCAGTGCCGAATCGCAAAAACACCTTGGGTCATTTACCAGCGTATTGGTCCGGGTCTTAAGTGGTTAAAGGAGAATTGTACAAAAAAAAAAGATTGGTTAACCCCACAAGTGCTTGTTTTACCACTGCTATTCCTTTTTATATTGGCTTTTGGAATTTACAAATGCAACAATTTTAGAAATTGGGTGAAAGGCTTAGCACTGGAAAACACTTTTTGATAGATAAAAAGTGCATTTTATATACAGCTATATAGATCAGACCAAAATGAGGGACAGAGGGACATTGTTCTAAATCAGGGACAGTCCCTTGAAATCAGGGACAGTTGGGAGCTCTGGTGGTGTAATAAAAAGGTTCTATATGTTGTTTTGTTATTTTGAAGATCCAGTGTAAAGGAAACTTGGTGATGAAAAAGGCACTTCTGGAATTATACTGTCATATATTTTTTTTATTTTTTTTTAAGTGTATTTTTGTGCGTGAACTCGAGAGAGAGGAGCCGGACTGCAGGAGTTGGGAGTAGGCAGTCCCTCCCCCCGGAGGCAATCGCCATCCTTCTCCATGCCCCTGGTGGCAATGGCGGGTGTGAAGGGGGGCCTCCCACTCACCCCACCCTACCTGCTCCTCTTGGGAGCCCAACTGGGGCCCAACGGGACCCCAATGGGGCAGAGGGACTCCCCCTATGAGGGAGTGAGGGGGCCTAGCCCACCCAGCCAGCCCCGTAGGTCCTTCGCCTCTCTTTATTTTAGGAGACCGCATGGCCAAAGTGCATGTGTTTTAAACCAATTTCGTGTGCGTGCATGTCACGTACCTGGTTGTAGAGTCCAACGTGCAGGGAGCGGCCTCTCGTAAGCCTCTGACACAGGAGTCCCTGATAGAGCAGACAGGGGAACCCGGGTCAAGAGGGGCACAAGTGCCTAGTGGTAGCTGGTGGCGGACCGGAGGAGGATTGGCACGGGTCCTGGCGGGGTCCTGGCAGGGAACCACGGCACACTGGGACGGTGCGGTAGCGCTTGCTGTGTCAGAGCCCAAGGATTGGTGCACACCGGATCAGATGGCAGATCAGGAAACCGGAACAGATCCGAAGGGGTTAAATCAGTCCAGACAGGTTTAATACAGGCTGATAGCAGGTAGCAGAACCAGGGGGTCAAGCAGGATCGGTGGTCAGGTCAAGCCGGGGTCAAGGGCAGGCTGCAGGCAGAGGTATGTCACGGGAAGCCGGGTCAGGTAAACAGAGATCAATCAGGTTAGCAGGTGCAGAGTCTATCCGGAAACGCTGTAGACTGGTCAGCAAGATGCACCAGGACCAGACAGCTTAAATGGCATTCCTTGGCGCCAAAACCGTGTCAGCGTGCGCGCGCTCACCCGCCGCGCGCGTCACACGCACGGGCGCGCGCCCGTGCGCATGCGCGCGCAAACAGGCGCCAGCGCGCGTGCGTCGGGATCGGCTGGATCTTCCACCATGACATTGCCCCCCCCTACGGGCAGCCTCCGGATGCCCAACTGTGCCAACCTTCTTGGATGCGCCCTTTTAAAGGCCTGGACCAGTCTCTGAGCGTGAATGTTGGCTTCTGGTTCCCAGGAATTCTCTTCCGGACCGTAGCCACTCCGGGAGAGTGCGTCCGGCTTGGTATTTTTCGAACCAGGTCTGTAGGTTATATGAAAAGAAAACCGAGTAAAGAACAGCGCCCATCTGGCCTGACGTGGCTTGAGTCTTTTGGCGACCTTTAGATATTCTAAGTTCTTGTGATCAGTATAGATCAGGATAGGGTGTGCAGCACCCTCGAGAAGGTAACGCCATTCTTCAAGAGCTGCTTTGATTGCTAGCAGCTCCCTGTCCCCGACGTCATAGTTCCTCTCTGCTTCTGATAGTTTGCGAGAGAAAAACGCAACTGGGTGTAAAAGGGATTTGGACCCCTGCCTCTGGGAAAGCACTGCTCCGACCGCCACCTCAGAAGCGTCCACCTCCAAGATATAGGGTAAGGCTGGGTTAGGATGTTTCAGGATGGAGGCAGAGATGAAGAGGTCCTTTAAGGTGGTAAAGGCAACTTGGGCTTCGGGAGACCACAGGAACCGGGTGCCTTGCTTGGTCAGACTTGTGATAGGGGCAATTATGGCGGAGAAGCCCTTGATGAACTTCCGGTAAAAGTTTGCAAACCCCACGAAGCGCTGGACCGCTTTTTTATCGGTGGGAGCGGGCCATTCTGTGATAGCAGTGACCTTCTGAGGGTCCATCTTGACACCTTCTATTGAAATTATCAATCCCAAGAACTGAATGCTCACACGTTCAAACTCGCATTTCTCTGCTTTAACGTACAGGCTGTGTTGGCGGAGCCGGGCTAGAACTTTTTGGACATGTTTCCGATGGTCTGGCAGGGAGGACGAGAAAATCAGAATGTCATCCAAGTAGATGATGATGAACAGATCAAGGTAGTCTCTGAAAATGTCATTTACAAAATGTTGAAATGTGGCGGGGGCGTTACAAAGCCCGAAGGGCATAACTAGGTATTCAAAATGCCCGAATCTGGTGCGGAACGCGGTCTTCCACTCATCGCCATCCCTAATGCGGACAAGATTATAAGCTCCACGGAGGTCAAGTTTGGTAAAAATAGTGGCTGCTCCAAGTCTCTGAAATAATTCGGGAACCAAAGGAAGGGGATACCTGTTTTTGATCGTTATTTTGTTTAACTCCCGGTAGTCTACGCAGGGGCGTAGGGAATGGTCCTTTTTCTCTACAAAGAATATGCCGGCCCCTGCAGGGGATGTGGAGGGGCGTATGAACCCCTTTTCGAGGTTCTCGTCGATATAGGATTTTAGGGTGCCCAACTCCAATTCGGTTAAGGGGAATATCCTTCCGAACGGGATTTCTGCTCCTGGTAAAAGTTCGATTGGGCAGTCATAGGACCTGTGTGGTGGTAAAGTCTCTGCTCCTTTTTTGCTAAATACATCCAAAAAACTGTGGTAGGCTTCCGGGACAAGCTGGCGGTTTTCTATTTCAGATTCTGAACACAGCAGGGGGGACAAGGTGCCCGCAGGTTCCTGGAGGCAATGTTGGCGGCAGTAAGAGGACGGGAAACAGATCTTTCTCCCTCGTCTCCCAGGACGGCACTGTGAGAGTAGACTGGCTCACCTGACAGGAAACACAATCAAAAATGAAGTTTAAAAGGCCCCACCCCTCCCGTGTGCCTCAGTTCTGATTGTGTTTCCCTTTCAGCGAAACGTTTATTTTTTTCTTATGACCTAAAGCCTGGGGCTGGTGGTCCCCCCCCCCGGAGCCCGGACCGCAGGTACTGGGTGCCGTTGGGTCCGGTGTAGCTTGCTACCCCCCGGGGGGTTTCCCCTTCATCTTAGTCCAGGGGGGAACAGGAGAAGTCACAGACTCCCCTGGACGCCGGAGCCTCCTAGGAGGGCAGGGCTCTCCAGTGCTCCGAAGAGGCCACATCCTCTCTCCCCCCGCCTGGTTCCTACCTTGGAGGTTGGGCGAAGGCCTCCCCCTTCCTGCTGGCTCCGTCCGGGGGTTCGCCGGACCGCATGGCGGGTAGTTAGGCGCCGCTCCGAGCGGCGCCATTAGCATCCGGGCGCCTGTTGATGACGCGCACGGCGCCGTGACGTCATTCCGCTCCCGCGCGGCAAGATGGCGGCCCCCACCGGACAGACGCTGCAGGCGATCGGGGCACACGATAAAGCAGCCAGGGAGATAGAGGGGCCTGGCGGTCTCAGAGCGTATCCATGGAAGACCTCTCCTCGGCACACGCGACTATGGAGGAGGACCGTCGTTTTCCTATGGCTGCAGAGGAAACCACCAAGGGTGAGTCTTTCCTTTTTCATAGGGGGTTTGTTGTTGTTCCCCCCCCCCCCTCCCCTAATCCTGAGAGGTGAAGGCTAATGGGCATATGTTTCTCCCTGATATGTTTAGGGGAAGACCCTGTTGCCCAGGGGGAGGCCAGCAGAGTGGCTAAGCCTCCTAAACGTGTTAGGAGATGTGGCAATTGCAATGACAAATTACCAGTTGAGCATAACAAGCCATTTTGTTCTAAGTGCATCTGTAAGCTAACAGGGAAGGAAACCTCACAGATTATGAAGCAATTTCTCTCGGTTCAGACCGAGATGCTATCTACCCTAAAGGAGTTTCAATCTTCCCTAAGTAGAAAGAACATTGATTCCCCGGTTCCGGGCCCCTCCTCCCAGGAATCCTCTTCAACCTCTCGTCCGTTTGTACCACTACAGGCTCGTAGAGTGTACCCCTCGGATTCTGAGGAGTCCGAGTTAGCCTTACGTAGTGAATCCCTGGTTGACAGCCAGGCAGAGGAGGAGGAAGAGGAGGAGGAGGATACCAGGACAGGAAAATATATGTTTCCTACTGATGATATGGAGGGTCTTTTAGCGGCTGTTTATGCTACAGAGCACATTCAAGAACCAGCAGAGCAGGTCTCAGCCCAGGACAGGATGTACAGGGGTTTAATAAAACCTCAAACCATGACCATCCCGGTCCATCAGTCACTAAAGGACATTATCCTCAGGGAGTGGGCAGAACCTGAAAAGAGCTTACCTAGTTTCAAAACTTGGAAACGCCGCTGTCCCTTTAAAACGGAGGTAGTAGACACCTTTTTTAAGGTCCCTAAGCTTGATGCCTCCTTGGCACAGGTCTCAAAACAGTCAGACCTTTCCTTTGAGGACTCAGGCAGTTTAAAGGATGCCATGGTTAGGTGTACCGACACTTCTCTCCGTAGAGCTTGGGAAGCCAATGCAGCCGCCCTTGGTCCTGCATTGGCCTCAGCCTGCGTGGCAAGAAATGCCGACGCCTGGACTTCCAAACTTCTAGACCATATCCCCAATTCTTCCAAGACTAAGGAGATACGAGATTCTCTCCAACTTGTTAGCGGGGCAGTGGCCTACCTGGCAGACGCAGCGGTAGAAACCATTCGCGCCTCAGCCAAGACTGGGGCCCTTATTAATGCCTCTAGGAGGGCCGTCTGGCTAAAAACTTGGAGGGGTGATCTTGCCTCAAAACGCCGCCTATGTGCACTCCCCTTCAAGGGTTCCCTCTTGTTTGGGGAAGCCTTAGATCAGGCTTTATCCAGGTCTTCTGAGAAGGGGAATAAGTTCCCTTCAAAACCTAGGCAGAGTAGGAAGCGGTCCTTTCGTCCCAGCCAGAGAAAGATTCCGGCCCCGGACAAAGGACAATCCACCAGTCGACGTTGGCCCTTTGGTAAGGATAGACCAAAGGGGGGGGATCCTTTTTGCCAATCCCAAACCATCCGAAAAGGACACCAAGTGACGGGAAGGTGGGGGGCAGGCTCGCCAGGTTTCTTCCAGCCTGGGAGAACATAACCCAGAGTCCCCATGTCCTACAGATAATCAGGGAGGGTTACCACTTAGAGTTCAGAGAGCTCCCCCCCCCGGCCTTTCTCCTCACCCACCTCCCAAGGGACTCCAGCAAAGCTATAGGCCTCTCCCAGAATATTACAAGTCTGGCGGAACAGGGGGTCATAATCCCAGTCCCACCAGACCAACAAGGTCAGGGAGTATACTCCCACATTTTTGTGGTTCCCAAGCCGGACGGCAAGTTCAGACTGATAATCAATCTGAGACCTCTGAACTCCCATCTCCTCTACAAAAGATTCCGGATGGAAAGCGTTCACAGCCTCAGGAGTCTTTTGTTAGAGGGCGTCTTTATGGCAACCATAGATTTGAGGGACGCCTACCTGCATGTCCCGATCTTTTCGGGACATCAGAGGTTTCTGAGATTTGCCCTCGCCTCCGCACAGGGAATTCAGCACTGGCAGTTTGCTGCCCTCCCCTTTGGTCTGGCCTCCAGCCCAAGGGTATTTACGAAGATCCTGGCGGAGGTAATGGCTCATCTACATCTGAAGGGGATCTCCCTCGTCCCCTATTTAGACGATCTCCTGCTTTTCAGCCCAAGTCAGGATCAGCTCCTTTCGGACCTGACCGTCGTCATGACCACTCTGGAGACGCTTGGTTGGATAATCAACAAGCAAAAGTCCTCCCTTCTGCCGGAACAGCGGAAGGTATACCTGGGGGTTATCATAGATTCCCGAGAAAAGAAGCTTTTTCTTCCCCAAGAGAAGTTCCAGAGGCTTGTGACGACGATCGGGTCTTTAGTGGCTACAGAAAATCCCTCCCTCAGAGAGATCATGAAACTGTTGGGTCAGATGACCGCCTCCATTCCAGCGGTCCCCTGGGCTCAACTACACGCAAGACCACTTCAGAGGTTCCTCCTCTCCGCCTGGAACGGGAAGGAGGACACTCTCGATTCCCCCCTCAGGGATCCTGGGATCATCGTCAAAGGCGGACCTCCTCCAACTATCGAGAATTATTGGCAGTGGGAGAAGCGCTGAGGGCGTTCGAAGGAAGAATTCAGGACAAAGATGTCCTGGTCCTTTCCGACAACGCTACAACAGTCGCCTTTCTCAACAGACAGGGGGGCACCAAGTCCCAGTCCCTTCTGACACTCTCCCTGGAGATCCTGGGTTGGGCGGAACAGAGAGTACCCTCTATTCAGGCAATCCACATAAGGGGAGCCACCAATCTGGAGGCCGACTTTCTGAGTCGTCAACCCATTTGTCAGGGAGAGTGGGAATTATGCCAGAAAACCTTCGACTGGATCTGTCGGCGGTTCGGGGTTCCGGAGATAGATCTCTTTTCCTGCAGGAAAAACAGAAAGGTGAACAAATTCTTTTCCCTTGTACAGGGACCGGGTTCCCAGGGGGTGGATGCGCTGGCCCAGGACTGGGATTTCCGTCTGGCTTACGCTTTTCCCCCGCTGAATCTGATCCCAAGGATCTTACAAAAGCTGGCCTCCGCGGAGACAAAATTAATCCTAATCGCTCCTTGGTGGCCCCGGAGATCCTGGTTTCCCATTCTGAAGCTCTGGTCTCTAGCTCCCCCGCTTCCCCTTCCTCTCCGAGCGGATCTCCTGCGGCAGGGGCCGATCTTTCATGCGAACCCAGGGTTTTTCAGCCTGACGGCATGGCTATTGAAAGGCGGAACTTGCAGCGGAAGGGCTGCTCGGATAGGGTCATAGATACCCTACTATCTAGCCACAAGAAAGTCACCAGACACATCTACGCAAGGGTCTGGACAGTCTTTTGCCGTTGGTGCACCACAAGGCGGATCTCTTCTCCCAAAACCCCCGACATCCTGGAGTTTCTTCAGGATGGCGTGGAATTAAGCTTAGCTACTAGAACTCTAAGAGTCCAAGTGGCAGCTTTATCATATTTTTTGGAGAAGAGCCTCTCAGCGGAACCCCTCATCAAGAGGTTCCTGACGGCTAGGGACAGACTTTCGCCTATGCAGATTTCCAGGGTCCCCTCATGGGATCTTCCCCTGGTCCTGGAACAGCTGACTAAGGCTCCATTTGAGCCTATAGGCAGCATTTCTGTAAAATTTCTTACGATTAAATTTACTTTTTTGTTAGCCATCACGTCTGCCAAGAGAGTTGGAGACTTGCATGCTTTTTCTATCAAAGAACCCTTTCTACGGGTTTTGGAAGATAGGGTTATTTTGACTCAGGATCCTCTGTACCTTCCCAAGGTGGCAACCAGGTTCCATAGGTCTCAGGAAGTTATACTTCCTTCTTTTTGCGCAAATCCCAGCAATGAAAAGGAAACCACTTTCCATTGCCTGGACGTAAGACGCTGCCTTTTAGTTTACCTAGAGAGGGTTAGAGAGTTCAGATCTTCCCCTCACCTTTTAGTTAATTTTTCAGGGCAGAAGAAGGGCCAACAGGCAACTAAGGCTTCCATCTCCAGATGGATTAGGCAGGCTATCTCTTTGTCATACACACAGGCAGGTAAACCACTTCCTGTTATTAAGGCTCATTCCACGCGTTCTCTGGCAACCTCCTGGGCAGAAAGGGCAGGAGCTTCCATAGAGCAGATCTGTAGAGCGGCAACCTGGTCCAGCCGGAATACGTTCATCAGGCATTATAGAGTCGAACTACTGTCTCCTCAAGACCTGAGTTTTGGTAGGAAGGTCTTACAGACGGTGGTCCCGCCCTAAGGTAGGCCTGAGGATTACTTGCTTTTCTCTCACAGTGCCGTCCTGGGAGACGAGGGAGAAAGTACCAGTTACTTACCGGTAGCTGGATTTCTACGATGTCTTACAGGACGGCAGGCCTACTTCCCTCCCTTTTACTTCTATCTATTTTCCTCCTTTTTCTGGGTCTCTGTTTTTACCGTGTTCTAAAGAGCGGTTACTTATCTTAAACTGAGGCACACGGGAGGGGTGGGGCCTTTTAAACTTCATTTTTGATTGTGTTTCCTGTCAGGTGAGCCAGTCTACTCTCACAGTGCCGTCCTGTAAGACATCGTAGAAATCCAGCTACCGGTAAGTAACTGGTACTTTCCAGACTCCCAATCAATCTGAGGGTTGTGGGCTTTCAACCATGGCATGCCCAGGATTACAGGAAATATTGGGGACACGATTATGTCCAGGCAGAGCAATTCCCAGTGATTGTTGGAGATGAGTGCATACAAGGGGATTGTTTCATGCGTGACAGGACCGGATTTGATGGCTGATCCATCGGCTAAGTGAACGGTGAGCTCCTGGCGTCTAGGTCGTAGGGCGATTCCATGACGGGTGGCAAAGGAGGCATCCATGAAGCCGCTGCAGGCGCCAGAATCAATAATGGCGGGAACCTGGACGTTCCTTCCTGGGAGCTGCAGGGAGATGGAGACAGCCAGGTGAGTACCGTTATTACATAAAGCAGAGGAAAGGACAGGTGGACAGACTGAGCACTTACGGAATTTAACGGGACAGGTGTTTACATAGTGCCCGGATCCTCCACAGTACAGGCAAAGGTTGTTGAGTCGGCGCCGCTGGCGCTCCTCCGGAGTCAAGGATGGCCGAAGAAGACCCAGTTGCATGGGCTCCGGGAGGTCGGAGGAGGCTGGTACAGGATTTGGAGGAAGCAGGTGTGGAGGGCCTGGCACACGTGGCATCATCCACATGGGACGTGTGGGGCCGGATGTACATTCAGCACGCCGCTCCCTCAACCGTCTGTCAATCTGAACAGAAAGAAGGATGAGAGCTTCAAGCGTTGCAGGGACGCCCACTCGGGCCAGCTCGTCCTTCAAGGATTCCGAAAGACCCATGCGGAACTGGTGACGCAGGGCAGCATCGTTCCAGTTGGTATCGGAACTCCACTGTCTAAATTCTGCCACATAGTCCTCTACTGCCCTGCGCCCCTGCTGTAGAGCGCATAATGCCGCTTCAGCAGTAGCTGCTAGTTAAGTGTCTTCATAAATGAGGTCCATGGCTTCGAAGAAGGTGCTAAGGCGATTAAGACTTTCTTCCTTGCGCTCCAAGAGGCGGTGTGCCCATGTTTGAGGTTCGCCAGATAGTAATGAAATGACGAAACCCACCTTTGTGGTCTCCAGAGAAAAGGTTCTAGGTTGCAGAGCGAAAAAAAGTTCACAAGCATTACGAAAAGTTCTGTACTTGCTGCGATCACCGGAAAATCTTTCCGGGGTGGGAACTCTGGGTTCTGGTGGCAACATCACCACGGAGGGGGCAGCAGAGGTTCCAGAAGCTGTAGGTGCTGCTGCAGCCAAAGTCTGAACACGCCCCTCCAGACGGGTATAACCTTCTTGCAAGTTCCTTACAGCTGCGGTGAGGCCATCCAAATGGCGACATAAGTCCTCTATGGGAGACGCTCCCTGCGTGGGCTCGGACATGGCTGACCAGTACTGTCACGTACCTGGTTGTAGAGTCCAACGTGCAGGGAGCGGCCTCTCGTAAGCCTCTGACACAGGAGTCCCTGATAGAGCAGACAGGGGAACCCGGGTCAAGAGGGGCACAAGTGCCTAGTGGTAGCTGTTGGCGGACCGGAGGAGGATTGGCACGGGTCCTGGCGGGGTCCTGGCAGGGAACCACGGCACACTGGGACGGTGCGGTAGCGCTTGCTGTGTCAGAGCCCAAGGATTGGTGCACACCGGATCAGATGGCAGATCAGGAAACCGGAACAGATCCGAAGGGGTTTAATACAGGCTGATAGCAGGTAGCAGAACCAGGGGGTCAAGCAGGATCGGTGGTCAGGTCAAGCCGGGGTCAAGGGCAGGCTGCAGGCAGAGATATGTCACAGGAAGCCGGGTCAGGTAAACAGAGATCAATCAGGTTAGCAGGTGCAGAGTCTATCCGGAAACGCTGTAGACTGGTCAGCAAGATGCACCAGGACCAGACAGCTTAAATAGGCGCCAAAACCGTGTCAGCGTGCGCGCGCGTCACACGCGCGCGCCCGCGCGCATCGCGCACACTGACGCGCGCAAACAGGCGCCAGCGCGCGTGCGTCGGGATCGGCTGGATCTTCCACCATGACAGTGCAAGTGTGGTGGTTTTTGTGGGGGGGGTGGGCGTACTAAGCACAGGCGTACCTTGCATAGCACACCCACCGGGAGCCGGGCTGAGACCACCAAACTCAATTCACATGTAGCCGAGACCGGGATCCGAACCCTTGGCTGCAGAGGTGAATGGCTTGTCAGCGCAGTGCCAATCACGTTGAGCCACCATAGCTCCCTGTCATATTTTATTTTTATTTTTTTCATTATTAGTTCTTTATGGCGCATGTAACTAGGTGCATGTCAGAGATTTAATCATTTTCCTACATTGTTTGTGCTATAATTTGTCCCATTTCTCCATCTCACAAAGTTGGGAGGTATGACAAGTGTGGGAAGCCCTTACTAAGACATACGTGTATCTCTCTAGACAGGATGGGGCTGGTCCTTGTTTTCGAGTTTCATCAGCCTATTTTTATGTGTGTTTTTAATTCTCGAGCCAGCACATGTCATGTTGTAGAAGGTTAAAGCTCGTAAATATCAAACTTGGCGTGGCTGATCTTTTCACATTCATCTATCCTTCCCCTCCAGTAGACAAGGGAATCTTCATACTAACATGTCTCAACCTAGGGTCCCAAGTAAATGTAGTGCCAACTGACATGTTGTAGGATTTGGCATATTTCCAGAATATCTTGCAGGCATTGAGCCCAAATTTTTCATGTACTTGATGAATTCATCCTTAGCTGAAAATTTGATGGAAGCTGTATTGGCTTGTTTTATTGTTTCTAATGCCACTGGAACATGGTCGGTGTTTGTTAAATGCACTGGGCCTCATTTTAGGTTGTGATCATTTGCAATGCTTGAACATCTCATGTAAAGCATGGGGCACTTTAATATGCCTGTAGTGTTCCTAAATATGTTAGGGGGTTAGGTTTGCATGTTACACTATTGGTGTGACAGAACCCACTGTCACTGTGTGTTTTGGAAGGGAATGTGGGTGGGCCTCTTACCCACAAATTATGGCCCAGAAGAGACTGGAGACCAGGGGACAAGCTGGCATTGAGATAATGTAATGTGATGCTACATCCCTTCTCCCCCATTCCACCCCCCCTCTTGTTGCTGTGTCTAATTGTGTTGGTAAATGGCACATAGCATAGACAATGGTCTGGACTGGAGACATCTCTCCGCAGGGGATGTGTATTGAGAGGCTGCCTCCTTACCATAATCTCATTATGTTTATCTGTGGTATAAATGTACAAGTGTTCCGTTCCCATTGGTTGTTCCTGGTCCCCTACCCCCCTCCCCTTAAGACAAAGCTAAGGGGAGTGTCCCTAACTGTGTGTAAAAGTTTATGTCTTGTATTTAATAAACAGTTTATGTTCTGCATGTTTAACCCTCAACGCATGTGTGGCTTGTCTCGTGATTGAGGGGTTAAGGGCTGGTTATGGCGAATCTGCAGGCTGCGGGTGCGTTTGAAGGACAGGAGACAAAGGTCTGGCAGATGTGCCCACCTGGGGTATTCAAAATCCATCACAGTTGGTAAGACACCCCATCACAGGGATGGTCCATTTTTTTTAAGAATGACAGAGGGAGAGCCCAGGGATTTTCAAACTAAGGCCCTCCAGCTGATGTGGAACTACACACCCCACAAGGCATTGTAAAACTCTGACATTCACAGACATGACTAGGCATGATGGGAATTGTAGTTCTTGAACAACTGGAGGGCGATAGTTTGAACAAGGGTCCATTTATACTTGATGTGGAATAGGCAGGTACTGGGGACCCTCCTTCTGTTACATAGACCTGGACACTACTCATCAAGTGGGAACTGGGACGCATTCTTCATGATGACCTAACTGTGCTACAAGATTAAAATGTCCCCATGGTTTTGGGTAACGAGCACATACTTACTGCCTGGGCAGTAATGGGATATCCAGAATGCTTCTCCCATTTGACACTATTTGAACTGGAAGTAAAGGGGGTGTTTGGTGTCTGACCCAAGTTGCTTTGTATGGACCCCGAGAGAGTTCAGGGTATTGCAAAGACTAATCTGCATTTGTATATATCTGTTTATCTCTCTACACAGTAAAAAAAACTATAACCCCTAAGGATTATTGTGAGTATAGATTAAGGACCTACAACTCTTCAACTAAACCAGTGCGTAGCGTAATCGAGCTTTCCTAACACAGAAGGTATCATTCCACCACTTCTTCCAAAATCAGGAGGATTATTCCTCATTTTAAGATAGTAGGTGGAGCCATGCAAATCCTTCCTTAATCCCCCACCCCCCATGGGCAACTATGCATTAAAAACTGCTGGTTTATAGCACAGATTGCCTAATCATATAGAACCATTTATCCAAAACGCAACCAGTGCCTTCTGGCTTTTTGCATAGGAGTTCTTTGATGCTTTGACCTGCCACTGGCCAAATTTAAGTCACCAGGACAGAGGCAAAGGCACCGGAAGGCTTTCATTTTGTATCTCAACATTTTAGTCTCTTTTCTTGGTAGGATTTGAATGGAAGTACCTGGGAAATATTGGCTTGGTGGACCTGCAGGGAGAGTACACCTGGTCAAAAGTTATTTGCCTGCTACTTTAAGTTTCCCAAGCAGTGTGGGAGCCAGGCTGACCTAAAGTCATTGTCAGACCAATGGTCTGCTTGAATTCACCAATAGCTTATTAGAGCTCTCCAGGTTTCAGGACTACCTTCTAGTTTCTAGTATTCCTGAAGTAGTCAGCATGGTTTATGCCAGGGATATGCAATTGGCAGACCTCCAGCTGTTGCAGAACTACAAATCTCCATGAGGCATAGCAAGACTCTGACAGCCACAAGTATGACACCCAGAGGCAGAGGCATGATGGTACTGGTAATTTTGCAACAGCTAGAGGTCCGCTAATTGCAGATCCCTGTTTTATGCGAACAGCTACTGGCCTTGTATGCGTCCAGGGGTAAGCCAATCCACAGGTAACCACCAGGGCCATAGCTTGGGATGCAGAAGGGTTAGAACCCCTGTTGTTATTTTTATAGCTGTCTGTCCCAACTTCGGAGATTCGCTCGCTCTTTTTTTTATTCTGGTGACCACTGTCACTGGGAAATCCCAAATGTTTTGGTTGGCACCAGAACAGGGGGGTGAGGATAAATTGTCTAACGTTTCCCCTTTGCTTTGGAGAGACTTGATTTCCTGTTGCCTTTGCAGGATAGGGTAGAAACAGCAAAATAAAGGAAGACATAGGTCCCTAAGATAATATGCCCCACTCAGGGTCTCGTACACACGCAGAAGCTATAGCTAAGGCCTTTCAACGATATTATTCATTTTTGTATAATATCCCAGCTGCTTTAACAGGCATAAATGAAGGATCGCACACAAGTCTTTTAATGATATATACAGTGCGGAAAATAAGTATTTGAACACCCTGCTCTTTTGCAAGTTCTCCCACTTGGAAATCATGGAGGGGTCTGAAATTGTCATCGTAGGTGCATGTCCACTGTGAGAGACATAATCAAAAAAAAAAATTCCAGAAATCACAATTTATGAATTTTTAACTATTTATTTGTATGATACAGCTGCAAAGAAGTATTTGAACACCTGTCTATCGGCTAGAATTCTGACCCTCAAAGACCTGTTAGTCTGCCTTTAAAATGTCCACCTCCACTCCATTTATTATCCTAAATTAGATGCACCTGTTTGAGGTCATTAGCTGCATAAAGACACCTGTCCACCCCATACAATCAGTAAGAATCCAACTACTAACATGGCCAAGACCAAAGAGCTGTCCAAAGACACTAGAGACAAAATTGTACACCTCCACAAGGCTGGAAAGGGCTACGGGGAAATTGCCAAGCAGCTTGGTGAAAAAAGGTCCACTGTTGGAGCAATCATTAGAAAATGGAAGAAGCTAAACATGACTGTCAATCTCCCTCGGACTGGGGCTCCATGCAAAATCTCACCTCGTGGGGTCTCAATGATCCTAAGAAAGGTGAGAAATCAGCCCAGGACTACACGGGAGGAGCTGGTCAATGACCTGAAAAGAGCTGGGACCACCGTTTCCAAGGTTACTGTTGGTAATACACTAAGACGTCATGGTTTGAAATCATGCATGGCACGGAAGGTTCCCCTGCTTAAACCAGCACATGTCAAGGCCCGTCTTAAGTTTGCCAATGACCATTTGGATGATCCAGAGGAGTCATGGGAGAAAGTCACGTGGTCAGATGAGACCAAAATAGAACTTTTTGGTCATAATTCCACTAAACGTGTTTGGAGGAAGAAGAATGATGAGTACCATCCCAAGAACACCATCCCTACTGTGAAGCATGGGGGTGGTAGCATCATGCTTTGGGGGTGTTTTTCTGCACATGGGACAGGGCGACTGCACTGTATTAAGGAGAGGATGACCAGGGCCATGTATTGCGAGATTTTGGGCAACAACCTCCTTCCCTCAGTTAGCGCTTTGATGATGGGTCGAGCCTGGGTCTTCCAACATGACAATGACCCGAAGCACACAGCCAGGATAACCAAGGAGTGGCTCTGTAAGAAGCATATCAAGGTTCTGGCATGGCCTAGCCAGTCTCCAGACCTAAACCCAATAGAGAATCTTTGGAGGGAGCTCAAACTCCGTGTTTCTCAGCGACAGCCCATAAACCTGACTGATCTAGAGAAGATCTGTGTGGAGGAGTGGGCCAAAATCCCTCCTCCAGTGTGTGCAAACCTGGTGAAAAACTACAAGAAACGTTTGACCTCTGTAATTGCAAACAAAGGCTACTGTACCAAATATTAACATTGATTTTCTCAGGTGTTCAAATACTTATTTGCAGCTGTATCATACAAATAAATAGTTTAAAAAAATCATACATTGTGATTTCTGGAATTTTTTTTTTTTGATTATGTCTCACAGTGGACATGCACCTACGATGACAATTTCAGACCCCTCCATGATTTCCAAGTGGGAGAACTTGCAAAATAGCAGGGTGTTCAAATACTTATTTTTCGCACTATATATATATATATATATATATATATATATATATATATATATATATAACACTCTTCCACCTGCTGGTATTGAAGAACTTTCAGTGCCATTTATGACTGAAGAACCTTTTATTTCAGCAATTAAGTCCTCTCCAGCTGGTGGCTTTACCCTTTCATTTTTACTCTCAACTTCTAGATTCTATATGTCAGTTTATGAGAGAGGCATTTAATTCCATCTTACAAACTTGCCCTTTCCCGAGACATGTTCAAGAAGCTTTCATAATTGTCATACCCAAACCCAATAAAGACTCAGCACCATGTAGTAGATACAGACCTACCTCACTTATTATTGTAGATTCAAAATTATATGCAAAAGTGATAGTCCATAGACTTCAATATTATATCCTCTCCCTGGTCCACCTGGACCGGGTAGTGTTTTTTCCCAGCAGGAAACGCTATCAAAGCTCTTGCCCTTATTGGCCATAAAAAAAAAAACATCTCTCCCTTTGCCTCTTAGTGGTAGATGCCGCAAGGTGTTTGATCAATTTCCTGGGACTTTATTCCTGCTTTTCTCACACAAATTGGTGTACCCCCTAGTTTTGGTAATTAAAATCCATGGCAATTTATGACTCGCCCCTCAATGGCAGCACTCCAAGATCCATCAAAATTCTTATTTAACGAACGAACATCCCAAGTGTTTACAGACAGTTCAAATGGTAGACGCGTTTTACACAAAGATGTGCTTATTCATTACCAAGGGTTCGAGTCAATGGTGTTCTATCTGATCCCATTTACATCCATAATGGAACACATCAAAGGTGCCCTCTTTCGACTTATCTTTACATTCTGGCAATGGAATACCTTGTGAATGCTATTCCTGTAGATCTAAACCTTCTATCCAAGGTCTTGTCATAGGCCAAAAAGAGATGACATTTATTCTCTACACCGACGACTTACTATTGTGTATTTCTAACCCCACTATGGCTTTTCAGTCACTAATGCGTGAGCTTAAAATCTTTGGCTAATATAGTGATTTTAAATCAAACCAGCATAAGACAGAAGCATTAAAGGGGTTGTAAAGGGGAAAAAAAAAATTCCCTCTAAATATCTTCCTTTACCTTTAGTGCAGTCCTCCTTCACTTACCTCATCCTTCAATTTTGCTTTTAAATGTCCTTATTTCTTCTGAGAAATGTTCACTTCCTGTTCTTCTGTCTGTAACTACACACCGTAATGCGAGGCTTTCTCCCTGGTGTGGAGAAAGCCTCTTGAGGGGGGAGGGGACGAGCAGGCAAGTCAGAACCCTGTCTATTTTGCAGATAAAGGAGCTGTTTGTTAGTGGGTGTCCTGACACTCCTGCTCGCCCCCTCAAGAGGCTTTCTCCACACCAGAAAGAAAGCCTTGCATTACGTTGTGTAGTTACAGACAGAAGAACAGCAAGTGAGGATTTCTCAGAAGAAATAAGGACATTTAAAAGCAAAATCTAAGGATGAGGTAAGTGAAGGAGGACTGCTCTAAGGTAAATTAAGCTATTTAGGGGGAAAAAAAATTCCTTTAAAACCCGTTTTAAATGTCATCATACCAGACTCGATTGTTTCCATGTTGCAGGATTCTTTAGCTTTTACCAGGAAAGCCAATGCTATTAAATATGTAGGTAGTCAAATTCCACCTAATTTAGAGTCCCTTTTTATGATCTAAATTATAAGCGTTTATTGTAAATGGCAGGCTTAAAGATTGACAGGTTTTTATTCACTCATGGCTCGGAAGGATGGCACTCCTGAAAATTTCTCCACATGGGTCACTATTCTGAAGCGGTTCGTATAGCTTGGGTAATAGAATAGATCCATAACCCTTCAAGGAAACTATGAGTACAAATCTCCTAACCCCCTCGTGTCTTTACTGTGGATTTTGCCCTCCCTATGCTCTTAAGCAAATTATATACCTTTTTACATCTTATCGACTCCTAAAATCTGGGACCGTCTAGTTAATATTCCTGTGACGGGAGTCCCTTTGGGTGGGGACCTGTGGAACCCAGCTTGCCTTAGAGGAGTCAGGAAACGTCTTTCCCAGTTCCCCAGATGCCTCTTATGTGTAAGTCATCCTGCGTCTATTAGGGGCACAGGGTGTAGCGAGAAGCCCAGCCCAGTCTGGTCTGATCTAACCAGACTCATTAAAACCACCTTGGACTCGACATTTTGTTTTAACCCCGGAGCCAGCCAGGTTGTCCACACTATGTTTAGAACACTGATATTGGACATAAGAGTTTGAACTGTGTGCACACATGCCCAAGTCATAAGAGAGGAGAAGCTCCTTTTTAACAGGTCTCTCCAGGAAAAAAAGTGGTCTGCATGCCCAGTTACTGTTTCAAATACTGTAGTTGTTGAAATGTTAATGTTTCAGTATCACTAGTTGGCTGAATGCCCAGATTTTGTTTTTATAGATGTGTAGAAAAGATTGAATGTGCCTGATGTTATATGTAAAGTTTTTTTTTCTTTTATCATACACTGTATCTCTAACGGGGGGGGGGGGGGGGTTGTCTTCAGAGATCTATACTTGTGTCTGTTCTTTTATTTATTTTTTATTTATTTTTTTAAGTGTATTTTTGTGAGAGAGAGAGGAGCCAGACTGCAGGAGTTGGGAGTAGGCAGGCCCTCCCCCCGGAGGCAATCGCCATCCTTCTCCATGCCCCCGGTGGCAATGGCGGGTGTGAGGGGGGGCCTCCCACTTACCCCGCCCTACCTGCTCCACTTGGGAGCCCAACTGGGGCCCAACGGGGCAGAGGGACTCCCCCTATGAGGGAGTGAGGGGGTCTAGCCCACCCAGCCAGCCCCGTAGGTCCTTCGCCTCTCTTTATTTAGGAGACCGCATGGCCAAAGTGCGTGCATATTAAACCAATTTCGTGTGCGTGCAAGTGTGGTGGTTTTTGTGGGGGGGTGGGCGTATTAAGCGCAGGTGTACCTTGCATAGCACACCCACCGGGAGCCGGGCTGAGACCACCAAACTCAATTCACATGTAGCCGAGACTGGGATCCGAACCCTTGGCTGCAGAGGTGAACGGCTCGTCAGCGCAGTGCCAATCACGTTGAGCCACCACAGCTCCCTAAGTCTTATGTTTTTATTCACCCTACACTGCCATCTCCACAAGTGACTGGGTGGGCTGAGGGATCTTGGATCATGCTGGTACCAGGCAAAGGAAGCTTATACGGTGGACACACTTCTCAAGAGTACAGGGTCTGTCATAATCCCCTTATAATCTTCCTACATAAGTCCATTAACAATACTCACAGGTAATCTGGAATTCCTCCTTGGACTGCCAATAAAGGCTCCTTCTTTCATTACCTCCAAAACAAATTTCTTGATGACTGATGTTACTGACTTAACTGGCTTGAAGCCCTTGATACAGTTAAATTAGTGTAGCACAACCCCCAAAGGAGCTGCTGGTTTGATTTGGGTGGCATGTTACCTCTATTTCTCCGCCGTCTAGGGTATTTGATGAGAGCTGAAATAAATGTCCACACGTTGCATTCCTTTTTCTCTGCTTTATTTACCAAACGTGGTAAAAGAACGAACAATAGATTGATAGATGAAATGGGATATAGATAGGAGTTTCAGGTGAATAACTTGATCGGATGCACTCCTGCCTCCAGATATGAACTATCGTCTCCACTCTAGCCAGAGTGGGTAGTGTGCCCCTGGATAGGCCTCTCTCACTAGACCTAGCAGCCAGGGCGCTACATGTAACCTTGGTAAAGTCTCTGCCACTGACCTTCCCAAAGGTGGAGACACATTCGGTCCAGAACTCTCTCAATTTAGGTTTAAGCACCCGGATCTCTTTTCAAAGTAGTTACTTGTGAAATCGGGAAACTGACGGCCGATCACTGCTCAGCCTTTCAGTAGTGATAGGTCCTTTAATGAAGTTCAGGCCTCCCCTGAGTGTACCAGCCTCGTGCTGGGTGCTCTCCAGACAGGTACTTAATTTGGTGGCTTCCTCCCTCTAGGATGGATAGCGCAGGACCACTTTGTCAATGCAAACACAGTCTGGATACTGGGCCTCCTCCGCAAGACACGACTCCAGACCAACATGGTACAGAAACTCTGAACACGCACCCCCGGCCAGGAGGGCCACATACAGGGGTGGTGGGATGACTGCCCAGGGCGGATGACAATGACCCAGTCTGTCCTAAAATACCCCTCACAAGCATGTACAGCGAGGCGATCAACCCCCACTGATTGGCCGCAGGGAAAGAATACCCAACAGACCTGCATCTGACTGCTGCCACCCTTGGCCTGGGGTGGAACTGACACCCCAGACAACAATAGCGGTCACCTGCAGTACAGCCACGGCTGGAACAGAGGTCCAAATTTGAAAACAAATAGGTCAGAGGTAACTAATCCTCTGACTAACCTCTAAATTTGGAGCAGGGTCAAAAAGCTTACTTTTTGTAGCTGCTGAATTTTAATAAACATTAAAAATGACTGGAACATCTCTTTTAAGTGGGAGAATTAGAATCTGCTGCTGTTAAAAAGGTACTGTTTTATAATCAAGCTAAATCATATATTATTATGCTATATGTCATAGGATACTTTATTATTTATCTATTTACTGTGACATTACTGGTTTGAAGTTGTTGTTATTACTTCAAACTTCAGTAATTTGTCCGTTAAGCCACCTGCTTAAGTACAGTTTTTGAAAATATAGTAAATTACCTTTTAAAAACAATATATAATAATTCTTTGTATATTGCCTATGGTAATTAACCCCTTGCCACCCAGGCCAATTCTGACACTTCTCTCCTACATATAATAATCATATTTTTTTGCTAGAAAATTATTTAGAACCTCCAAACTATTTAAATAATAAAAAAATATATATATACCACCATTTTATTCCCCAGGGTGTATGCTAAAACTATAATATATATAATAATCTTCTTTTTTTTTTTTTTTTTTACTAGAAAATTATTTAGAACCCCCAAATAAATATGTATTTATATATTTAAATAATTTGGGGGTTCTAAATAATTTTCTAGCAAAAAAAGATTATTGTATGTAGTGCCCCCCCCCCCCTATTGGTGGGGTGCTACGCTAAAGTTAGTGGGGAATGGGAGAGTTAAATTACTCCCATTCACAAATTGCCTAAATTTGGGCTGCTGCCATTTGGAACTGCCTTGTAGGTCGGTCTGCATGTCAGGGGGGTGTTATTACCCCTGAGTGACAGTCGGCGCTAGAGGGGGTTCTGACAGACCCACCTTCTCCCAGCAGCCAATCAGAGAAGCGGTTTGTTCTCTGGACGTGCTGGCGGGAGGGTATATCTGGG
This sequence comes from Rana kukunoris, assembly GCA_029574335.1. Taxonomy (NCBI): domain Eukaryota; kingdom Metazoa; phylum Chordata; class Amphibia; order Anura; family Ranidae; genus Rana; species Rana kukunoris. The sequence goes on along the minus strand of CM056049.1, from coordinate 44,040,320 downwards.
GCAGTCGCCTGCGTGAGTTGTGCCATGTGGGGCCCGAGTTTCAGGTGCGGCATCCACCTTCAAGGTGCGCACATTCATGGGCCCCGCCATCGAAGCACGCCTGCCCGAGGTTGCGTACCAAGCAGAACCCCATTCTGATGCAGAGAGGGGCCCCAGCGGCTTGCTGGGTCCCAGATCCTAAGCTGGGATCTGAACGGTGGAGAATCGGCTCGGGAGAACCCAGAGGCAGAGATTGTCTGCGAGGCCTGGGCGAACCACCGGGGATCCGGTCACCACGCCACATGACAGGTACACTTCAGCTGTCAATTGGTGACCTTGAAATTGGACTTACTGGGAGGATTCATTGGTTCTAACCTTTGACAAATCTAAGAGAATTCACTAGGCCTGTGGCAGAGGTACTGTTTCCTCCCAGTGACTTTGTTTGAAAGTGGCCCTTCGGCTGCCAGGCTCGAGTAAATCGCCTGTCAGGGGGCACTTTGCCCACTCTGAGGAGAGTGGGGACGTTTGAACTTGACTATGCTGAGAGCAGGCTTGCTCTCTCTCTGATATCCAAGGCCTGATACTGCAGTTCTCTTTTTGCTCATCAACCTTTTTCTCTATCGTATGCCATGTTGATGTTGGCCGTGTTAGGCCTTGGAATAAAGCATTGAAAACTCCAGTTAACGTCTAGACACTTGCTCTTTAACCACCTTCACTAATATTATCCCTAGACAAGACTCACTGGTAACCTAACCTGCCGGTCCCAAACTAATCAGTGGCTCCTTCGGGGGTGAGCGCTACATACATACACATATATTATAGTTTTAGCATACACCCTGGGGAATAAAATGGTGGTCGTTACAACTTTTTATGTTACACGTATTTCCGCAGCAATTTTTCCAAACATGTTTTTTTGGGGGGGGGAAAACCCACTAAAGACTTAGGTAGATTGAGTCAATCAATATAGTTAGAATAATGTATTAACGACACAAAAGTGTGTAGTACAATAGATAACATTTAATAGTAAATTAATATGTAATTAGCAGAATTGTTAGGCATGATAAATACATCGCACAATAAAATTCATAATATAGTAGCATTGTTACACATGATTGTTAAAAATAATAACCAATTTAAAATTGATGATTCAATCAGATCAAACCCATAGTAGGCACATGGTTACTGTGGCATAACATCCAATAGGAAAAGCTTGACAGGTTTCGTGCATTGTTTCCACTCATCAGCAGCAGCTATACATTGGGGGTACCTATGGTAGATAATAGATTAATAATCAAAGGTAATTGATTATAAAGGAAGAGAGGGAACAAAAACTATGGTCCTAGCACCTACTTCCTTTTATAATGGCTCATACAAAGTCCCACCTATATTTTTCTTTTACGATAAGTAAATAGATACTTGACATGTCATGCTTTTAAAATTGCGCACACTCGCGGAATGGCGCAAAATTTCAGTACTTAATCTCCAGACTATGCTTTTACATTTTTTTTACAGATTACATGTTTAGAGTTACAGAGGAGGTCTAGTGCTAGAATTATTGCTCTCGCTCTAACGTTCACGTAACCTGTGTGTCTCTGGCTCTGATACTAGCAAGTGCCTCACCAGCCACTGACCTCACTGCATGTACCTGATTCTAATTCCTCTGCACTCTATCCAAAACTAAAAAAAAATGTTTGCCTTTTAGTTGTACTTTCAGTAGTGACAAAATGATCACACTAAACAAAGCCTATGCAAAAATGTCTCTAGTCCATTAGTGGTCAAATGGTACAAGAGTTGAAGTGGTTAAACACCCCAAAAAGTGCAGCTGCTGGATAGGGAGGTTGCTGATTTTTGTGTTCCCCGCTCCGCAGCTGGAGATGCTGTTTTTTTTTTTTTGCCCATATTAAGTTAATGTCACCATGAGTATCGCTGCCCCTCTGGGTATGTGCAGCTGCAGGAAAGAAGGGTTATGCCCTGGCCAGAGGTGAGTGGGCCAACAGGGATGCAATGATGTAAATGCTTCTCAAGGGTTTGACCCAAACCCAGCTCATCCCTACTGGTGACTAGACTTTGCCATCTGCCTGCCTGTTTTTTGGGCACAGTTTCCAGAGTACAGTTTCTTTTTCAATACATTTTAGGCTGGGTTCACACCTAAATAGGATGCGGTTTGATGTTCTCTGTTTCAGGGATGAATCGGGGCCACATTTTTGCCTGAATTTGGCTCTGAAACAGAGCCAAAGATGCACAGCTTTCCTGTGCAAGCCGCTCCGCAACCTAAATGAAGCTATGTGAACCGGCTCCATAGAAAGTCGGTCAAAATCTCCTGACATGCACATTGGATGTGATGAAATTCGCATCCAATTCGTATAGGTGTGAACCCAGCCTTAAAGTGGATGTAAACCCACTCTCATCCTTTCTAAACTACTGCCATAGTGCTGATCTATAAGGATCTCCCCTCTGTCTGTTATAAGAACTGAAAAACTTCAGATTCTGTGGGTGAATCTCTTGTCTGGAGCTCTGTGGGTGGAGTCGTGATGTCAGTAGACTCCCCGCCCACCTCTACACTCCCCTTACACTAAATTCTGCTATGATCACTAACATCCAGTCAAAATCCAGAAAAGTAACCACATGCCTTCAGAAAAGGAGTGGGGGTTGAAAATAAAAAATTATGCCTGTCTCCGGACCTGTGCATGAGATATGTAAATAACCTGTCACTCACAGCAGGGGGGCGGAATGGACTAAGGTTTTTCTCTGTAAGTCCGTTTTATTGCACTGAACAATAAAAGAGGATTGCTCAGAGCTGGATTATCTCTGTGTGGCAAGACTGAGCACAGATGATAGGAAATCTTATACTGTACATTGTGACATCAAAGAATTTTTTTTTCGGGTTTACATCCACTTCGGGTTTACATCCACTATATATATATATAGATAGATAAATCAATAATTATTTGTATCTTAAAGTGGATGTAAACCCGAAAAAAAAAATCTTTGTGTAATAAATATATATATATATTAAAAAATGATCAATTGCTTTATCATTGATTACCGTATATAAAATATATATACATTTTTTATATATTAATAATTCATATTTTTATTGTAGACATCTTCACTACTCACCATTACAATGACTTTGATTCCATCTACTGGAAGGACTTATCTGAAAAGAATTGATGAGAGCCCGACAGAAGATGACATATTCTACATGTATGGATCCACAGCTGGCCATATCACAGAGGAAACCGAATATATATGCAAGGTGAGTTCACATGCCAGAAAGATGAAGGCATACTTCACAATCAGATTGTAGAATCTCCTAGCTCAAATAGTTTTAGTAGGAACATTTGTCTTGATTGTACTGCTGTACCATTGGTTTCAGTGTATTGTGGGGGTGTAAAATGGGCACGGTATTCAACAACCGCGATGTGCAGAGTAACTAATATGTGCAGATGTCTGTGATAAGAACAGATGACATTGGTCGCTCAATACTACGTTACAATCATCTTTGGATTGAAAAGCACTGAATGCAACCTTTTAGAATAGACTGCTATACAGGTGCTTACGTAATATTGACAGGTACTTACCGAGATTTAAAAAAGGCCCTCACTGACTGCTGTGACTACAGGCACTGTAGAGCAATTCATCCTCAAATTTCACAGTAGCAGAACTGAAATGGTTCATGTAGTTTACTTGGCAGTTCAGCTTAACCTGCTTTACCACCAGCACAGCGGTGACCCAACAGATCAGATCTCCCCGCCCCTATAACATATATAATAGAGTAGATCTTTTTTTTTAACCTTTTTTTCAATCACGGCACCCTTTAAAATTGCTCAAGCCACCTCTTATTAAATAAAAACAACTAGACTAATAGTTTTGCGTAATGTAGCAACATCCACATGAGTAGGGCACCCTACATTATCAGTGATTTTATTCTTCCAAAGCAAATACACTTTGCACACTGGCAGGGCCATTTGAAAGCCTACCTTAGCGCTACACTAATTTACTCCTCCCTATGTTTTTCTATTCTCACCTCCCCTTCTTCCCTGTCAGATAGTACTGGGTACCGCGCGTGGTACAGGAGATTCAGATTCCTGTGTTCCTGGCCGGACTGAAAGGAAGTGTGCACTTCCTGTCGGTCCTTCCGGGAACAGGAAACAATCTCCTGTACCACGCGCGGTACCCGGCCGGACTGACAGGACTCCAGGAGGAAGGTAGATGAGCTCGGCCACGCTACAGCCTGGGAAGGGGAAGTTGGGGGGGCCCCAGGCCAGCTTGGGGCCCCAAGCAATTGTTTGTTTTGCCTGTCCTGTAGCGACGGGCCTGCACACTGGTAATGATTAGAATTCCAGTGTTTCTCTTCTACCTCAGTCTCTCTCCCTCACTCAGCTAATGTGACCCCAGGGCTGATGGAGAGGGGCAAACAAGGTTGCTGTGCAGGTATCCAACATCCTTCTCCTTATCAGCCAATGACACCATTGGTTGTTAGGACACCTAACCTGTGGCTTTATGTAACTAATAGGCAGGATTGATCCACCCACTAACTTGTACAGTTTTTGGACAATTTCTAAGTATTTTGCCAAGGCACTCCTGAAGACACCTGAAAGCACCCTGGGGTGCCTGGGCAACCTGGTTCAAAAAGGCAGGACTAGGTGGCTGCTAAATCACTGCTGGGAGAGGATAATGGGAAAATTAGTTAATGTGTTACTGCTGAAAGAGGAAAACATAGTGAACTGAGCTGCTGGGAAGGGGAACCAAAATGCTGAATCACTACTGGCAGGGATGAGCATAGCTACTAGGTCACCACTGTATAAAGGGTGGGGGAGGAGGTTCTCTGAGCAGGTCGAGCTGAGCAGACAATGGCTTTGCTTATGTAAGTACTTTTGCTATGGACTTTGAAGATGAATGTCTACAGCTGTAGATGTCAATGAGGGCTTGTTTAATTCTCATTTACTATTTATTAGATACATAAAAATGCTTAAATGTGCATGCCCTGGCCGCAGGTTAACTTTGAGCAAACCTTTTACACAGCTTTAGGCAGGGCCCCCCTGGAGCAGAGAACTGGGGAGAAGGGAGGTGCTGACGAGAAAAAAAAAGCGGTAATCTCTTCTCTCCTGACGCAAGATAATACACAGCAGGGGCCCTGGGGACCATTGGGGCCCTTACAGGTGTAATGCAAATACAAATTCAAAAGAAAAAAAACATGAGGGGGGACCATTGGGCCCCTTACAGGTACAATGCAAAAAAATCAATCAATGGGAGGGAGGGGGGCCAGCCAGGCCTGTAAGGGGCCCTAGGGACCAACGGGGGCCCTTACAGATGAAAATGCAAAAAAAAATAAAAAAATAAAACGGGAGGGGGACCGATTGTGCCCCTTACAGGTGTAATGCCTGTACCCCCCTAATGGCGTCCCTGCCGCTAGGAGCCACATGCCTAAAAGCTAAAACATAAAAAAATATACAGCTAGCATATGTTTCACCTAATCACTTGTGTAACACAACACACAGTCTGTCTTTTGTAACTGGTTTCTATTTTTCCAACCAGATCAGAGCAACATTAGAGAAGATTCAAAGTCAGCTCTTTAAAGATGAAAATAATGGGAAAACGGCACTGGAAGGGGTACGTATATATATGAATCTTGGGGTCAGTATTTGTCCCCCTTAGAATGAAACTTTAAAGGAAAACTCTATTTTTGTTAAAATGTTATTATTTTTTTTAATTGCTTCTTGAGTTATTTTGGAATAAATTAAAAAAACTTGAAATAAGACTGCTTGCGTAAGTAGATCACTGCTTATCTCAAAATTGGGTTCCTGTAAACTTCAGATGCATCTAAAAAAAAAATAGAATGTCATTAAAAGTAAATTTATTTCAGTAATTCAATTTATTTAATTATTTGAATTTTAATGATTATGGCAATATTCGTTATCTTAGAAAATCTGAATGTAACATAAGACCAATTTAAAAAAGGACTTTTAATACATAAATGTTGGCTTACTGAAAAGTATGTCTATGTACAGTATAGTATGCACTCAATACTTGGTCGGGCTCCTTTTTGCTGCATCAATTTGGCGTGGCATGGGGAAGATCAGCCTGTGGCACTGCTGGAGTCTTATGGAAGCCCAGGTTGCTTTGATAGTAGCCTTCAGCTTGTCTGCATTGTTGGGTCCGGTGTCTTTTTCATCTTTCTCTTGCCAATACCCCACATATTCTCTATAGGATTTAGGTCATGCGACTTTACGATGATACCATGATCAATAAACCAGGTATTGGTACTTTTGGCAGCATGGGCAGGTGCCAAGTCCTGCTGGAAAATGAAATCGGCATCTCCATAAAGCTGGTCAGCAGAGGGAAGCATGAAGTGCCATAGAATTTCTAGTAGATGACTGCGCTGATGTGGGACTTGATAAAACACCAGTGGACCAACACCAGCAGATGATATAGCTCCCAAAATCATCACTGACTGTGGAAACCTCACACTGGACCTCTTGGATTCTGTGCTCCTCCAGACTCCAGGAACTTGATTTTCAAATGAAATACAAAATTTACTTTCATGCGAAAAAGAGGACTTTGGACCACTGAGCAACAGTCCAGTCCTTTTTCTCCCTAGCCAAGGTAAGACGCTTCTGATGTTGTCTCTAGTTCAGGAGTGGCTTGACACAAGGAATGCAACAGTTTATGCCCATGTCCTGGATACATCTATGTGTGGCGGCTCTTGAAGCACTGATATCTGCCAGAATCCACTCGTGAATCTCCACCAAGTTCTTGAATGGCCTTTGCTTCACAATCCTCTCAAGGCTGCAGTTATCCCTGTTGCTTTTGCACCTTTTTCTACCACACTCTTCCACTCGACTTCCCATTAATATGCTTGGATACAGCACTTTGTGAACAGCCAGCTTCTTTAGCAATGACCTTTTTGTGACTTGGCCTCCTTGTGGAGGGTGTCAATGACTCTCTTCTGGATATCTGTCGGCAGTCTTCCCCAAAATTGTGTAACCTACTGAACCAGACTGAGAGACCATTTAAAGCAGTGGTTCTCAACCTGGGGGTCGAATGAGGATTTGCCCAGGGGTCACCAAATCCTAGGCTGTTCCTGAAGCCCGCACTGCTCTCCCAGCCTTTTCACGGCCGCCCAGCAGGGTTGTTCCTGGAGCCGCTAATTCAAGTCACGGCATGGCTGGGGGACAGAGTCTAGAGGTCAGCTGACTAGTGAGGAATATGAAGTGGGAGGGGCTGGAGGAGACCCTATCTACTGATTTTGGCATAGGTGTCACTGCTGCGAGAGTTGGAGACACAGTGAGTAACACTACCTGTCATTATTGTTGCCATTAAAAATCCCCACTATAGTTCTCTGATCAGCAGATGACCTTGATCCAAGAGAACCTAAGTTGGCTGATCAGAAATCCCCCGGCATTGTCACTTATCCTATTCCCCCCACCAAGAAGTAAAAGAAGAAAAAAAAATAGAGAATACATGAGAGAAAGACGAAAAGGAGGAGGAACGAAGAAAAAGGGAAAGAGAGTGGTACATCCTAAAATGTATAAACAGAAAAGTCAGTGCTACTACCCATACACCACATAGATAGCAGAGCTCCCAGGTGCTTGATCCACCATCGCTGGCTGAATATAGTAATGAGGAAAAATGATCCGCACTCCGGTCGTTGCTCATTGAAAAATCTTTGTTTTTTTGACAAGCCACAATGAACAAACGCAAATGAGAACAGTTGACGTGTTTCAGCCTTTAAGACCTTAGTCATAAGATCCTAAATCCTAATCTTAAAATGTACTGTACCATAAGGGGTTTTAATACTGTGCGAGTGGAAGGGACTCGGGGAGCGCTAAATGTCCCTGGGTTAAGGGGCACAAATTACTTGTCTTGCCTTGGGTACCGACAACCCACGCTACAAAAATTATTTTACTGTCAGGGGTCCTCAGAACTTGGGAATTTTTTTTTTTATTATTTTTTTTTATTGCAATGTATAATTGGCAGCAGTGTGGAAATACTGTAGATGTTGAGTATGTGTGTATATATATATATATATATATATATATATATATATATATATATATATATATATATATATAATTTTTTCCTATGTGTTCAAAGAAAGATTTGGAAATACAAAATCCTTTTTGGGGTTTTTCTTTTCCTTTTTTTGCATGCACTGTTTTCTGTGGTTGTTTGCTTTGAACTCTCATTGGGTTGGTGAAAACAGATGTGTTTTGCATTATTGACACACTGGTGTGTACTAACTGGGTGTATATGTATATCCTGCCCTGCACCAGCTTTGTCCTGCTTTTAATAGGTGCTGATAAGTAACAGTTTTGATAGTATTTTATGACTTTGTTTTGGGTGTCGTTTTAAAAAGCAAACTATACTAGTTTCGGGTGAATTTTAGGTGAACATAACAGTTGACAGTGTTTTTAAAGTCAGCTTTATATCCTACAGCATAGGCATGCGCAGTGGGTGTGCCCAAGCACACCCTAATCATCGTCTGCTATAAATGTCAACTGTCCCTGCTTTTCTGAGACAGTGCCTCTTTTTTAGGTTATCCCGCATCAGTCACGTCTTGCGTTTTGCCCCGGGAACCCTGTGAGCAGAGCACTCTGTGCTACAGTCAGCACACTGTGTTGCCTGGGACCCAGGGGCGGACTGACCTTTCGGGCACTCTGGCACTTCCTGGGGGCCCCATCAGGGTTGCAAGCCTCGGTAAAACCAGGGACAGTATGTAGAAATAATATATATATTTTTTTTTAATCCCAAGATTATAGCTGCCTCTTATCTCCAGTACCTTTTCAGTGTATGTGTATGTATATGTGTATGTATATATACTGTGTGTATGTATACTGTATATGTGTGTGTGTGGCCCCATAATCTATTGCCTGGGGGGCCCATAATCTATTGCCCAGGGGCTACATGAGTTGTCAGTCTGCCCCTGCTGGGACCTCCCCTCTCAACCTACAGCATGCAGTAGAATACAGTGAGCGTCTTCCTTAAAGAGGTGGTTCACCCTAAATATAAGCCCTCCCATGTGATCCAGCATACTGGCGTCAGCGCCAGTATGCTTTTTTTTTTTTTTTTTTAATCCATCACTTACTGTATAATGGTGTATTTTAATCTCTTACCCCCGTGGTGGACGGCGCCAGTATAGCGCGTCACATCTTCCAAAAATACCCGATAAGGACTCGGGTAATCTCGGCGAAAATGCGGCGCCTGCGCACAGACCTAGGAGCTAGTATTTCTCCGAGTCCTGCGGCTATGGCGCGTCACGCCCTCCGAAAAACGCCGAAATAGGACTCGGAGAAATATGGCGCCTGCGCAGTCAGCTCCTAGGTCTGTGCGCAGGCGCCGCATTTTCGCCGAGATTACCCGAGTCCTTATCGGGTATTTTCGCAAGATGTGACGAGCAATACTAGAGCCGTCCACCGCGGGGGAAAAAAATTAAATTCCAGCATAATACAGTAAGTGGGGGATTAAAAAAAAAAAAAAACAGCATACTGGCGCTGACGCCAGTATGCTGGATCACATGGGAGAGCTTATATTTAGGGTGAACCTCCGCTTTAACAGGCACAGGCTGGTGAAAGAAGCAGAGAAATGCCTGTATACCCAGCCATGAGACCTTGTGCGAATGGGTTCAAACCCTCCAGGTCTGCCCTCATCATGTACTCTTCCTGGCTGTCCAGCATCAAAGAATCAGCAAGAAGATGTGAGTGTAAGTGGGGAGAAAAAATTGAGCTGCAGATATGTGCTGCCGAGAGGCATTGCAGGCAGGGATGTACAGGTGGGGAAAACTGGAGGCAGAGGTGTGTGTGTATATATATATACATATATATATATATATATATATATATATATATATATATATATATACATATACATTTTTTTTTTCAGGTGTACATCCACTTTAAGGGCTCATTTACCCCAGATGCAGTAGAATGCAAAAAACACACACACACACACACACATATATATGTGTGTGTGTGTGTGTGTGTTATTTGCATTCTACTGCATCTGGGGTAAATGAGCCCTTAAAGTGGATGTACACCTGAAAAAAAAAATGTAATTAAGGCTTGCACCTTGTACAGTATACGATTTCATGTCCTCTGCGCCCAGTCTTGTCACGAAGAGTTAATCCAGCTCTGAGCAATCCTCTTATCTTTTTTCAGTGAGATAAAAACTGACACACAGAGAAATGTGATTTGCATATCTCATGTACAAGCCTGAGAGAGACATTTTGTGTACTTCAGATCCCATCCTCCTTTCTTCTCCAGCTCTCCCAGGATTGGCTGCTCCACACCTCGGCATGATTGGACATGCTGAAGTCATGTGGTGACTTTTCTGGGTTTTGACACGATATTAGTGATCAAAGCAGAAGTTCAGTGTAAGAAATACACAGGAGAAAATGTACGTTGACAAGAGGAGTGTAGAGGTGGGCGGGGAGTCTACTGACATCGCGACGCCACCCACCGAACAAGAGACACACCCACAGAATCTGCATTTTTTTAGGTCTCATAACAGAGAGGAGACATTTGAAAGGTGAGGATACATGCAGGAGGCATCTATATCCTTATAGATAAGCACTATGGCAGTAGTTTAGAAAGGATGGGAGCGGGTCTTCATCTACTTTAAGCCCCTCTCACTATGAGCACAGTGTGGTCCTACCCACTATTTGCTGATGTGTGCAGCATCATTTTTCACTAAGTGGTATCCAGGGTCCAAGGTCTTTCACTATTCGGACAAAACCCCCCTGCTCATTACTACTGTCTAGGTCTGAAGAAGCACTATAACAATCAGATATACTACATGCATTGGATTGCTTTGTTTCCTAATTTGTGTTATGTGGTCATTTCCACCATTTCTTACTTTCTTCAATTGTTTTGCTTATGTATTTTTTTAGCCCAAAGGCTACAACTCTTTTTCATGTTTAACTACGTAAGACCCAGACCATTTTGCTGGTCAAAGACCAGGCCACTTTTTGCGATACGGCACTGCATCACTTTAACTGACAATTGCGCGGTCGTGCGACGTGGCTCCCAAACAAAATTGATGTCCTTTTTTCCCCTCTGCGGTTTTATAAAAAAAAAAATAGAGCTATAATTAATATCCCCAAAAAATATATATATTTTCCGTTTAGGCCAATACGTATTCTTCTAGATATTTTTGTTAAAAAAATAATAATAATCGCAATAAGCTTTTATCGATTGGTTTGCACAAAGTTATAGCATCTACAAAATGGGTCATAGTTTTATGACCTTTTTTATTAATCCTTTTTTTTTCGTACTAGTAATGGCGGGATCAGTGATTTTTATCACGGCTGCAACTTTATGGCGGACACATCGGACACTTTTGACAGATTTTTGGGACCATTGACATTTTTACAGCGAACAGTGCTATAAAAATGCACTGATTACTGTGAAAATTAAATTGTCAGTGAAGGGGTTAACCACTAGGCACTGAAGGGGTTAAGTCAGTACTACAGAGTGATTCTTAATGTTGGGGGGCGTGGCTACACATGACATGTCACTGATGACCGTTGCCGATCACCGGAAACGGCCATTAATGACAGTGTCCCAAGGCAGAATAGGGGAATGCCTTGTTTACAAAGGCATCCTCCTGTTCTGCCTTTGCTGACCGCAATCACGGCCCACCTGGGAGCATCGAGTTCCTGGGACCCGCAAGCACACTCACGAGGCACGTGGCAGGCACGTGCACGTCCGCTGGGTGGCAAATTTATAGGGACGTACAGGTAGGCCAATGTGCCTGTCCGTGCCATTCTCTCATTAAGACAGCCCTGGGGTTATGGCCCCCGTCAGTTGTTTTTTCTGCCATTTGTGTCCCATTGGAGACATTTCCCTTCACTTCCTGTCATAATCAAAACGGGAAGTGAGACGAAAACTCTCCAAAGTGAGAAAATCCCTGGATGTCCCCTTCTATCCCCGGTCTGGTGACAACCCAACATTTTGTGATTTATAGTGTACTTTCACTCCTGGTGATAACAGTAAACAGGACAAATGGAGAAGGTGAATCTCCCCAACAGGAGCACAGACAGCAATAAAAACCTGCATCTGCATGCCGGCGGAAATTTACTATCTGCCACACGCAAGGGCTGTTACTCTTCCCTCTATCACTTCCCTCTATCACCCTGGGATTCTACAACCATCCACTGGGAGTTGTGATAGTTTCCTTCACGGCACATCTACATGCCAACGGACTGATGTTAACCCCTCCTTATCTTGATTCAGCAGTGATATCGTTGTACACATTTTTATACCAGTATCATACTTAGCTACATGTTTTTATGACTGCTTTTGCTACCGTTTGGTATTACTCGCACCATTTTTACAGTTTATGTAGCTACATCGATTTTATCTCCAGTACAATGTTTATTTTGTTACCTACTTGAAGACTATAAAAGTTTTGATGCCATTCCCATCGAGTGTTCCCATTGTGTGTTTTTTGTATCCTGCTATCCATTTTCCAGTGGTTGGGAGCTGCACTGGGAATCGGCCTGCAAGGAGATCAGCTAAAAGTAGTTGGATCTGTATGTGCGTTTGTAATTAATCGAAATAAGTCGATTAAGTGATTAAAAAAAAACGATTCCTTCGAATACAAAATTTTTAATCAGTAACAGTCCTATAAAATATATTAAGTAGTAGATGTGGACCCAACCCCCCCCCCCCCCCACATGTACTCCCTCGTCCTTCCTTCTTTCCCTCGTCCTTCCTTCCTTCCTTCCTTCCTTCCTTCCTTCCTTCCTTCCTTCCTTCCTCGTCCTTCCTCGTCCTTCCTTCCTTCCTTCCTTCCTTCCTTCCTTCTTTCTCCCTCGTCCTTCCTTCCTTCTCCCTTCTCCTTCCTTCCTTCTCCCTTCTCCTTTTCTCCCTCACCTATTTCTTTCTTTCTTTCTTTCTTTCTTTCTTTCTATATTCGCTATGTGTGGCTCTTTTTTTTTTTTTTTTTTTTTTTTTGTCTTTTAATGAAAAATATGAATAAAGGAGAATTAATGAGAAAAAGAAAAAAGAACACAAGATTCACAAAGCATTGCGTTTTCTTGAGGCGGACAGTCTATAGAGCTGGGTAGTTGACTTTACTCAGACCCAATAGGGTTTGATATACTGCTGAGGAATACTTTAATTCCTAAAACTTTTTGATAAAGTAGTATTAAACTCTCTGGGGCTAGATTCAGGTAGGCTTACGACGGGCGCATCAGTAGATACGCCGTCGTAAGTCCTACTCTGAGCCATTGCACATTTAAGCACATGCTCATATTGAGATACGCTTAAATGTTGCTAAGATACGAGCGGTGTAAGGCACTTATGCCGTAGTATCTTAGATGCATATTTACGCTGGCCGCTAGGTGGCTTTCCCATGTAAAATATGCAAATGAGCGTAATACGCCGATTCCCGAACATACGCCCTGCCTGCGCATTTGTTTTACGTAGTTTGCGTTAGCGTAACTCCGGCGTAATGTTACCCCTGCTGTATGAGGCGCAGCCAATGTTATGTATGGACGCCGTGCCGGCGTAATTTTTCCTGTCGTTTATGTAAAACGTTCACGAATCGGGCTTTGCGTAAGTGACGTTCACGTCATTTTCATTGACTATTTCCGACGTGATTTGGAGCATGCGTACTGGGCTACGTTCTGGCCTGGCGCATGCGCAGTTCGTTCGGCGCGGGGACGCGCTTCATTTAAATGATACACGGCCCCTACCCGCCAAATTTGAATTAGGCCGGGCCATTTACGCTACGCCGCCGCAACTTTACAGGCAAGTGCTTTGTGAATACAGCACTTGCCCGTAAAAGTTGCAGAGGCATAGCGTAAATGGGATATGCTACGCCCGCACATTTTTACGCGGCCGTACCTGAATCTAGCCCATTAACACATTGAGCACAATAAAATAAAAATTCCCCAGTAAACTATTTGTTAAAATTCACACTCGTTCTGTTTTCCTTTTTAGAATGCCTCCCACGTACAGGAAAATGGCTTCACATATCAAGAGGACAATTCTTTTAGCTCGCGGTACAAGAGAATCCTTGAAAAGTTAAAGGACCAGGACCTGCAGCTTGACGATGTGCACAGAGAAAATGAGGATCTGCAGATAAAGGTACCACCATCCACTAACTGGCAGCCTTAGTCAGCTGTAAATGCGGAAAATGGAAGGGAAGGGAAGTGGACGATGGTTCCCAACCGTCGATTATATCACAGCAATGATCGGAATTGGGAAAGTTTTTAGAACATATTTCTCACTGAGGTTGATGTTTGCACTGGTGTTTGTTGATCTAGAATAGGATTGGTGTATGGTCATCTCGTGTCTATATCCAACTCTATTGTTTGGAGGCTGTGTAATGTGACCGATAACTGGGTAGACTGTTCTGTTGGCTGCACAATGCAAACGTTTTTAGTTGAGGGCTTACACTTTCTTATATAGATATATATATATATATATATATATATATATATATATATATATAGATTTCCAGCACTGGTAAGGAGTCAATGAACAGCACATGAGGCTCCATTCACACTTGTATGACTCCAAAAGTGCATCGACTTTGGAGTGCAACTTTCATGCAACTTTGACGCAACTTTTGGATGGGGGCAACTTGGATACGACTTTGGCTTTGACCAGTGATAATGGACAACTGTATCACAACTGTATCACAACTGTATCACAACTGTATCACAACTGTATCACAACTGTTGCATTGTATAACATTCATGTGCAGGTTTTGAGGGTTAACATTGAAGTCTATGCTCCTCAAGTTGCATGAAAGTCAGACCATAGTGCAGTAGTGCATGAACTACTGTGAAGTCGCTGCAACTTTAAGTCGCGCATGTATGAATGTTATCATTGGAAAACATGGGGAATGACGTGTCATGCGACTTTGATGTCCAATGTTGCATGACAATTCGCACAAGTGTGAATGGAGCCAAAATCTAAACTTGCTTGTGATAAACATGAGTCTATAACCAGACTAAATATGATAAAAAAATAAAGTAAACGCAAAATGAGGGCGGACTCAATGGACAGTGCTTTCACATTGAGGCTGTGTGCTTGCGGGATGTTACAAAAAGTCCTGCAAGCAGCATCTTTGGAACGGTTTGGGAGCGTTGTACACAGCGCTTTTAAACCACCCCTGCCCGTTGGAATGCACGGGCAGCGATTCGAAGCGACGCAAAACCCGGGTGGTTTTAACCATTTCTTCGGCTGCTAGCGGGGGGTTAAATACACCCCGCTAGCAGCCGAAAAGTGCAGCTAAAACCCCGGTAAAGCGGCACTTTACTACTAACGCGGCGTGTGAAAGGGGTCTTAAAGGGGGTGTAAAGGTTTGTGTTTTTTCACCTTAATGCATCCTATGCATTAAGGTGAAAAAACACGTGGCAATCAGGGCCCCCCCCCCAGCCCCTCGGTTTTACTTACCTGAGCCAGTTCACCTGCTCGGCTCGTTCCCGGCATCCTCTTCTCCAGGGAGTCTCTGGTGATTGGATAGATTGATAGCAGCGCAGCCATTGGCTCCCACTGCTATCAATCAAATCCAATGAAGCGGAGCCCGAGTCATACACCCGGCGTCTTTGGACGCCGAGTGTATGACACAGGAGCGTGCCCGCAAGGTAAAAAAAAACTGAACTTTTACAATCACTTTAATGCTTTTCTAAAGATAATCTAGATATATACAAAGACTAACATAATTGACCAAGACTATAGCAGAAACAGTCTGGTAATCAGGTTGTGTAAACTTAAAGCAGTGGTCTCCAAACTGCGGCCCGGGGGCCGGATGCGGCCCTTTGCTTGATTTTATCTGGCCCTTGGGACACTTTCATTCACTGACACCAACAAAGGGGCACAGTTCTTCCCAATGACATCAACAGTGGGGCCCAATAACACCAATGATGGGGGACAATTCCACCCAATGACACCAAAGATGGGGCACAATTCCACCCAATGACACCAAAGATGGGGCACAAATCCACCCAATGACACCAAAGATGGGGCACAAATCCACCCAATGACACCAAAGATGGGGCACAAATCCACCCAATGACACCAAAGATGGGGCACAAATCCACCCAATGACACCAAAGATGGGGCACAAATCCACCCAATGACACCAAAGATGGGGCACAAATCCACCCAATGGCACCAAAGATGGGGCACAAATCCACACAATGACACCAAACATGGGGCACACATCCACACAATGACACCAAAGATGGGGCACACAGCCACCCAATGACACCAAAGATGGGACACAATTCCACCCAATGACACCAAAGATGGGACCCAATAACACCAATGATGGGGGGGCCATTCCTCCCAATGACCCCAACATGGGGCACAATTCCTCCCAATGACACCAAAGATGGGGCACAATTCCACCCAATGAAACCAAAGATGGGGCACAATTCCACCCAATGGTATCAACAATGGGGTCCAATAACACCAGCAACTGCTGCAAATTCTATTGTGAATTTGAGCTGTTAAGGTGTCTTAAATTCGCAAGTCATTTAAATTACATAGTTTAACATTAGTGCCGTTCACATCAATGCGTTGCGATTATAAGCTGCGGAAAAAAAGGGTCCTGTGCGAGTTTGATCCGTGTGCGATGCGAATTCAGCTCTATAGACTGGCATTCCCTGAAATCTCAGCTGCGAATCGTAGCAAAATTGCGATTTGGAATTCCTAGCAGTGTGAACCTAGCCTTAAACGGAGGGATTTATTTTAAGGCCCGGTTCACACTGATGTGAGCTCATAACGAATGTAATGCGTCAAACATTCTAAATTTGCATGTCATCCATAAAGACATTGTTTTCAATGACAGTCATTCAGATACATGCGTTGCGATTCCTCTACGAATGCAATAAAAAAACAGTGTTGCAAATTTAGTCTCCATAGACATCAATGTAATTCGTTCTGGAATAGCATTGATGGTTCACAAACAGAAAATACACAGGAAGTTAACACCCTTTTTTTTTTTACATTATGATTCCATTGGCTAGAACAGGGGTCTCCAAACTGTTTAAACAAAGGGTCGGTTTATTGTTCTTTAGACTTTAGGAGGGCCAGATTGTGGCATCATTGAGAATACATATGGCCTCAGGATTGGTGGTCAATAGAAGGGGTAGTGCCCCTATTAGTAGGAGGAATAGTATCCCATCATTTGGTATCAGTGGAAGAAAACGTGCCCCATTGTTGCTGTCAGTGGAAGGAATAGTGCCCCAAGGGCCAGATAGAAGCTAGCAAAGGGCCACATCTGGCCCTCGGGCCGCAGTTTGCAGACCCCTGGGCTAGAACATCAATCGCAGAATGTCCAACTCCTGATATTTGTGGTAAAATCGCAGTAAAGTCACAGTAAATTTGCACCTCACACAGGAAAAAAAAATACGGAACAAATTTGCAGCGCAGCAGTGTGAACCAAGCCTAAAGCACAGTTGATCCCACTTTATGAATCGGACCCAATGTGCTTGCAACAAAACAATGGGATCAGCAACAAATATTTTACTGTACCATTTTAAAAAATTGGCAAAATATTTGAGTTCACACTAGCAGAGGTACCCTGATACTGATTTGTGTATTTTCAGATGTATGCAACTTTTATTGTAAGGTACAATAAACAGAATATTTGCATATATTAAAACAAATAGAAACATATGGGTCATTGAGGTTGCCATTTGGCTTTGCATAAAATATGACTGGAAAAATACATATACCAAGTGTCAAAATGGGCACCATCAACTTATTGCCTTGTTTCTGCTGTAGCTGGAAGCGTCACGTGAAGCTGGTGCTGGAGCACTAAGAGACGCTACACGTAAACTGTATGAAAACTACAGCAAACAGTCTGAGCAGATACGGAAGAGTAACGAAGAAGAGAAACAGAAATTGCAGGTAAACGATGACTACAGACAAACTGCTGTGATTATATCATTTTAATATTAAAAGGTCAGTCCACCTCAAATATTTATGTAAGGCCTTATGAATCACACCTATGCATTTTTTTTTGTGCTTTTTGCATTTTGCAGATTTTCACTACAGTCCATTTAACATGGTCTCCTATGAAACGCATTCTGTAGTGCTAATCTGAAAAATGCAAAAAAAAAAAAACATTAAAAATGCATTTTCTTGTGATAAAAATAAATAAATTCATAGGTGTGAATTGGGCCTTAAATGGGTTGTTAACTGGAGGTTGAATGAAGAACTTTTACAAGATAACGAGATAGTAAAGAGAATAAGGAAGGAATTAGAGCAGTTTTTCAGGGAGAATAGTACAGAAGGAATGTCCGAGGCCATAGTTTGGGAAACCCACAAGGCATACATTAGGGATATTCTGATTAGGGAGGGAGCAGGAAAAAATAAAAGAAATAAGGAGAAAAAAATATATTTTAACTAAAGACATTTTTGAATTAGAACAGCAACATAAGAAAACTAGAGAGAAATAACTCCTATTAAAGCCTAGTATTAAAAGCGAGGAGATGAGAGGGGAAATTGAACAGGAAACCCGAACGGCTCTGAGTCAAATTATGAAAGAAAGAAAGATATTAATGGGGCAATATGGCAGGTAAATACCTGGCGAAATTATAAAAAAAAATAAAAAAACAGCAAATTACAATTACAAAATACAAACAAGTACAGGGGAAATAAGATATTTTGAGCCTGGTCATTATGGATTTTTTATTTTTTTTCCCATATATATACTTAATCGCATCTCATTTAAAATCCCAACCCTCCATTTTTTACACCCTTACAGGGATGGAGGCCTGTGGTGGTGCATACCACATGCCTCATACAAAGTCCCAACCCCTCTTTATTTTTCTAATAAGATATAAAACATCAAAGATAGCTAAAAAAAATCAAGAATACTATGGGAAGCTCTATTCAATCAACATAAACGATACTAAGGAAGAGATAAAACAAAAAGGGGAGAAAACAAACGCCTATCTGAAGGAGATTGATTTAAATGAAATCCCAGAAGATAAACTTAAAAATCTCAATACCCCCATAACAGAAGAAGAAATCTCAAAATTATACAAGAACTGCCAAATAGGAAAAGTACCGGTCCAGATGGTATGACAATACTGTATTATAAAAACAATTCTGATATACTAACCCCAAAACTGTGCTCCTATTTTAATGGGATTGGAGAGAAGTGGGAGATGAGGAAAGAGGCTCTAGAAGCTACAATAACTATAATCCCTAAAAACAGTAAAGACAATACATTATGCTCCAGCTACAGACCAATCTCTCTCCTAAATATCGACATTAAGTTATTTTCAAAAGTGCTCGCTAACGGGATGAAAAAAAATAATGAAGGGTGTGGTCCAGGCGGATCAGGTGGGATTTTTCCCAGGTAGGGAGGGAAGGGACAATGGAATAAGAAACATTTTGGCTATAGAGAAAATCAAAGAAAGCGGAGCCCCAGGTCTACTTCTGTCAATTGATGCTGAAAAAAGCCTTTGATAGGGTAGACTGGGGTTTCATGCAGAATACACTGGAGGCTATAGATTTGGGGCCCAGAATGATCTGCTGGATAAAATCATTATATAACAGACCATCAGTGAGAATCAAAGTTAATGGGACAGTCTCAGAACCATTTGAAATGATTTGAAAATGGCACCCGACAGGGGTGTCCTTTATCACTGTTGTTCATCCTTGCACTGGAACCCCTGTTAAGGGGGATAAGGCGAAATGCTGACATTAAGGGGATAAAAGCTGGACGGGAAGACCATAAACCTGCTGCTTACGTGGATATTTTATTCTTTGTAACAAACCCTAGGATAACCCTACCTAACAATAAAAACTATTAAAGAGTTTGGCAAGATGTCCAATTTTAAGATAAACCCAGCTATGTCGGAAATACTGAGTATAAATATTCCTAATGCAGAAAGAAGTGTTTTTCAGAAAGTTTTCCCATTTAGCTGGAAAAAAACAGAACTGAAATATCTTGGAATTAGGTTGGCAACTACTATATTATATAAAGCTAATTTCATTCCATTGTTAAATGAGATTCAGGTAGAGCTTAATAGAATTGCACCAGGGCAACTATCTTGGAGTGGCAGAATAAATATCTTTAAAATGGTAATATTACCCAAAATAGTATACAAAATGCAGATGCTCCCAATTCCATTACCACAGGTATACTTTAAAAAGTTACAGTCAATGTTTCATAAAATTTATTTGGAGAGGGGAAAAAACATGTATAAGATTAACATTATTGACAAAGGATAAGGCACAAGGGGGATTAGGGGCACCTGATATAAGAAACTATTATCACGCGATTGTAATATCGCAAATTATAGAATGGGTTAAAAATAACACTGAAAAAAGGTGGGTAAATATGGAAATTACAATCAGTAAAACATCACTGGGCACGCTTTAAAAATATGGGACAAGATACACAAGAAGGAAAATTGGGATTACAACTAGGGTTGTCCCAACACCACTTTTTTAAAGCCGAGTACAAGTACCGATACTTTTTATCAAATACTCGCCAATACCGATTACCGATACTTTTTTTTAAATCCCACGTGACAGTGGTTTTACAAACTTTTTTTTTTTTTTACATTTTTTTTTTTTTTTTTACAATGCTTTCTTTTTTTTTAAGGGGGGTGGGGGGAATGTACAGTGTCAGTGTGTTTTTTATTTATTTTTATATTTTTTACAATAATTTTTTTTATTATTTAGTGCAATTCCCTTTTTTTTATCAGCCCTGTTGGGGGGCATTGGTGAGATATCAGGGGTCTTAACAGACCTCTGACATCTCCCCTTTGAGACAGGGAAAGGGACTAGGGACACAGATTCCCCAGTCCCTTTCTCAGCAGCCTCCGCTGCGCTGAAAATGAAAGGAGAGAAGACAGAGGCTTCTCTTCATTCATAAACTGAAACATCGTAAACACAGGTTACAATGTTTCAGTTATCTGAATGGACAGAGTTGGTGATCACTGACCCTTTACATTCGAAAAAGGTAGGAGCTGGGTTTACCGGCTTCTACCACCGCTCTCCATCCTGACAGATCGAGGGGGGTGGAGGAGGAGAACGGAGGGCTAGACAGCAGCAGGACGGAGGGGGGACATGACGGCAGCATGGGGGGACACGGCGGCAGCACGGAGGGAGGAAACGGCAGCAGGACGGAGGCTGCAGCATGGGCGGACACGGCGGCAGCATGGAGGTGGGACACGGCAGCAGGACGGAGGCTGACATGACGGCAGCATGGGGGGACACGACGGCAGCATGGAGGTGGAACACGGCAGCAGGATGGAGGCTGACATGACGGCAGTATGGGGGGACAAGGCGGCAGCACGGAGGGGGGACACGGCAGCAGGACAGAGGGAGATGGCGGCACGGAGGGGTACAGGAGAGGGGAATGGAGGAGGACAGTCAGCGGAGATCAGTGCTTGTAACTCCCCCACCGCACTGATCACCGCTGACTGTAAAAAGTATCGGGTGAAGCATCGGCGCATTTGCCTGAGTACAAGTACTCGGGCAAATGCTCGGTATCGGTATTACAACTCACCTTTTATACCACTAACTAACACAAACTATTTCACACCAGGAGTAGAAAAAGTGTCCGGAAAATGCATTATACAAGAAAACACACAATTAAAAGATGTAATGGAGCAAAATAAACTTTTCAGGAACTAAAAAATTAAAATTAGGTGATTCTGATTGATTGATGTATGGTGATATGCACAATTAAATTATTATTTTTTTGAAAGACTACCCCAGCCTATTCGATCAGTAGAAAATCTACGACCCCTGGAGAAATGTGAGGTAAAGACTGGGAAGGGGATAATTTCCAAAATATATAAGATATTAAACGATTTAAAAAATCTGGGCATACCACCATACATCAAGAAGTGGGAGGAGGAATTGGGCTCATATGTTAATAATTTCAAAATTACACAATTAATAAAGAGGGTGCATGCTACGTCGGTAAATTGTAATATAATGGACTTAATCAGAGAAATAATAAACATGGAAGTCCCAGACGACCCGTGGGTATGCTTGTTACATGGGTTTTGAACGCCAACTAAACATTTCCTGAAAACAATACTACCACAGCTCCTGAATTCTGCAAAGAGCCAAATACCCATACACTGGCAAGAACTGGAATGTCACACTGAAGGGGTGGTGCAATAAAGTAGATGAAATTTATAATATGGAATAGCTGAGGTTTAGCGAGGGAGATGAAAGGGAGGATTTTGAAGAAAAGTGGAAGGAATGGACTGGGTATAAACATAAAATGGGATACGCAGAAGTGATGGGAGTATAATATAATACTGTATGATAGTGTGCAGTATTGTATGGTACTGTATGGTATTCTACTTTCAGTACAATATGATATGGTACAGGATAATATAATAAATCCGAATTATATTGGGCAGAAGGGAGAGGAAAAGAAAAGAATATGATAAAGAGAGAAGATGGAAGTTGGAGATATATTAGAGCATTCAGGTTGGGGAGGGGGGGGTGGGGATTTTGGATATTTTATATTATATATCTATATTAATATCTTTTTGAAATGTTTTATGTACAAATCAATAATGATATGTGTATATGGAAAACTAATAAAGATAAATAAAAAATAAATAAAATAAAGGTGTTGTAAAGAAAACATAAAAAAATAAATAACACACATGTTATACTTACCTCCACTGTGCAGCTCGTTTTGCACAGAGTGGCCCCGATCAACGTCTTCGTGGGTCCCTCGGCACTGTCTCTGGTCCTCCCCGCAAGAACTCCACACATTCATGCGAGTGAGCTTGCATGTTGCGAAGTCCATGCGGGTGCGCTCCTGTGATACAGCGAGCGGCCATAGCCGCTCACTGTATCACTCGGCCCCGCCCCCCAGCATGCTGCATCATTGGATGTGATTGAGAGCAGCGCCAGCCAATTGCTGCGCTGCTTTCAATCCATCCGCTTTAGCCAATCAACAGCCAGGCTGAGCGGCGAAGAGTATGTCGGGGCATTAAGGTGAAAAAAACTTTTACCTTTACAACCCCTTTAAAGCTGTACTCCAGGTAAGGATTTTCAACAGCTTCTAATGGTTACGAAATCTCCTTCCAACTACAGTAATCTGGACATGTTCTTGGCTTTAGTACACTCTACCAGATCCCTTCAATTAACCTCATTGGAAATGTACAAGTTGCTGTGAATCCACAAGGTCTAGGCAGGTGTCGGAACTGAAGAAATGTTATATTAACTTGAAAAACGTATTAAAGTGATGGGTTTTAAGTTTCAATTTTTTTTACAGATTGCTGCAGTTGAACATCAAGATCAATTTATGAAAAGTGTTCAGAAACTAAATGAGGTGGCTGAGAAGATACAAGAAAAACACGGACGAATCCTTGAACTGGAGAAGCTGATGGAAAGAATGGAAGACGTGAGTACTAGTGCTTTATGTGGGTTTCTAAAAGAAGAATTTCATACTTGAACTTCCAGTTCACCCTAAAACCGAACTGTGACTGTTCACTAGTCATTGTTTAAGAGGTCAGCCACTAAAGCTACCCCCCCGGGGAAGCTGCTGGATTGTTTGGGTCCTCCCATCTTACTTTAGTGATGATTTGCCCAGAACTGACCCAGGACTTAGTGACACATCTTGCTTGCCAAGGGCTTTGTTAAAAAGTAAGCAATCTGTTAAATCCAATTCACAAATTAGCCAGATCTAAAAAAAGGTGTGATATTTAACGCCACCCTTTTGGTGTCGGTAACCAGTGTGGTTCCAGAAAAAAGGGCCCATTGCTCCCACAGAGAGCCTAATTCCACCCACAAAGGACCCACAGGCAAGGGCCTAATTCCACCCACAAAGGACCCACAGGAAAGGGCCTAATTCCACCCACAAAGGACCCACAGGAAAGGGCCTAATTCCACCCACAAAGGACCCACAGGAAAGGGCCTAATTCCACCCACAAAGGACCCACAGGAAAGGGCCTAATTCCACCCACAAAGGACCCACAGGAAAGGGCCTAATTCCACCCACAAAGGACCCACAGGAAAGGGCCTAATTCCACCCACAAAGGACCCACAGGAAAGGGCCTAATTCCACCCACAAAGGACCCACAGGAAAGGGCCTAATTCCACCCACAAGGGACCCACAGGAAAGGGCCTAATTCCATCCACAAGGGACCCACAGGAAAGGGCCTAATTCCACCCACAAAGGACCCACAGGAAAGGGCCTAATTCCACCCACAAAGGACCCTCAGGAAAGGCCCTAATTCCACCCACAAATGACCCACAGGAAAGGCCCTAATTCCACCCACAAATGACCCACAGGAAAGGGCCTAACTCCATCTACAAAGGACCCTCAGGAAAGGCCCTAATTCCACCCACAAAGGACCCACAGGAAAGGGCCTAATTCCACCCACAAAGGACCCACAGGAAAGGCCCTAATTCCACCCACAAAGGACCCACAGGAAAGGCCCTAATTCCACCCACAAAGGACCCACAGGAAAGGGCCGAATTCCACCCACAAAGGACCCACAGGAAAGGGCCTAATTCCACCCACAAAGGCCCCACAGGAAAGGGCCTAATTCCACCCACAAAGGACCCACAGGAAAGGGCCTAATTCCACCCACAAAGGACCCACAGGAAAGGGCCCAATTCCACCCACAAGTATTTTTTATTTTATTTTTGTTAAATCAAAATGCAGTGCAGTGCAAATTAAATGCTAACATCGGCTAACATTTAACATCGAAAACTTTATATTTTAATAAATTTTTTTTTTTTAAGTAAACATTGTTTACAAAAGTTCAACAATGGAGTATGTCAACCATGACAATTACTCCAGCTAGAAGTAACCCCTTGAGGTGGCCACTGTAATACACCCTCAGAGCCCATTCACACAGGGGCAACTTGGGATCTGACTTGAAGTGGCACTGTTGAGAAAAGCAATTGAAGTGAATGGAGCCATCTTAGAGCCCATTCACACAGGGGCAACATGACTCAACATGACTCTTTGGAGGTGACCTGGAGGTGACCTGGAAGTGACCCGAGCCTGCACCACAGCGCGACACGGGGTGACTTACAAGGCGACTTTAAGGCGCCTCCAGGACTGGAGGCTTTTCAGTGGCCAATCAAACTTGAATCCGCTCTGTGGGAGGGAGGGGGAGAGAGGGGTTTTCCCTAAAAACTATTTTCACTTCCTGAAAAGTTGCTGCAGTAAAGACAGTGTTCCAACTTCTGAGGCGACTTCCATTGAATTTTTTTCCAATTTCAACAACTCAAGTAGGCCAGAAATTTACAAAACATTTTTTAAAAATGTATGAATGTACGGCATGATGGATTTAGTAAAGGAGCGCAACACAGCTTAACGGCTATTTTCAGGCAAACGGATCCACATGAAAAAGACACAGGAGACTTGCATTGAAGAAGGTAGTTCAAATATCAATGCCCCAAAATGCAGAGTACTGTAAACAATGTTAGACTAAAAAATATTTTTTTTGCAAAAGAAAAATAACAAACCTGTTATGTTGGAAAATGTTGTTATAAGGAAATGACCTTAAATAACCCTTAAAGTGGTTGTAAACTCCACTTTTACCTACAGGTAAGCCTATAATAAGGCTTACCTGTAGGTATAAAGAATATCTCCTAAACCTGTACGGTTTAGGAGATATTCCCCTCGCAATGCGCCGCTGATTGCAGCGGCGCATGCGCAGGGGGAAATCCACGGCGAAAGGACCGGCACCTGCCGGACCCTGCCGATTTTGAAATCTCCCGTGCGCACGCGCGGTAGTGACGTCATCGCCGCTCCAGCCAATCACAGCGCTGGAGCGGCGATACCCGGAAGACACGCCGAGTCAAGATGACATCTCGCTCGGCGTGGACCAGGTAAGTTCTACTTTCCTCGTTCAGAGGTAAGTATTTCATAATGAGCTAGTATGCGGTGCATACTAGCTCATTTTGGCTTTTGCCTTGCAGGTTCTAAAAAAAAAAAAATGTATATGCGGTTTACAACCGCTTTAACCACCAACACGTGTGATCAATTACTGCATGAGAAAATGCGATAGTTGCCGAACAATCGAAAATATGCTGCATTCCTTATTTAATGCTAAATTCTTAGTGAATTGATCTTTCACAACCTATTTACCACATGTGTTATTTTACCGCATTTTATTTACTTTTTTACTTTTATTAGTAAAGTGTTGTCCGCCAGGCACCCGCGATCAGCAGTCACAGAGCCAGGGGCGTGGAGCTCTGTGTGTAAACACAGAGCTCCGCGTCCTGTCAGGGAGGGGAGACCAATGGTGTGTCCCTTGTACATAGGGACAACCATCGGTCACCTCCCCCAGTCAGTCCCCTTCCCCCACAGTAAGAATCACTCCCAGGGTACATATTTAACCCCTTGATGCCACCTAGTGTTAACCCCTTTCCTGCCAGTCACATTTATACAGTAACCAGTGCATTTTTTATAGCAGTGTATAAATGTGAATGGTCCCAAAAATGTGTCAAAAGTGTCCGATGTGTCCGCCGTAATATCACAGTCGTGCCAAAAATCGCAGATCGCCGCCATTACTAGTAAAAAAAGAAAATGATAAAAAAAAGTAATAATTCTATCCCCTATTTTGTAGGCGTTATAACATTTGCGCAAACCAATCACTATACGCTTATTGCGTTTTTTATTTTAATTTTTTTTTATTTTTTACAAAATATGTAGAAGAATACATATTGGACTAAACTGAAAAAAAAAAAAAAAAAATTTAAATTGGATTATTATTATAGCAAAAAATAAAAAATATTGGGGCAGATTCACAAAACAATTACGCCTGTCTAACTGGGGTTAGACAGGAGTAATTTCAAATTTCGCGCGGCGTATCACTAGTTTGAATCCTCAAACCATGATACGCCGGCTTCGGGCTTCGATCCGAGAGGCTTACGTCTTCGTAAGCCTTCGGATCTACGCTGCCATCTATTTGCGGCCGCTGGGAGGAGTTTGCGTCGTTTTGATGCGTCGGGATATGCAAATGTGTTTTTACGGGGATTCACGAACATACGAGCGGGCGTCGCAATCGTTTTTGTCTATTTTTTTATACGTAATGTTAGAGCAGCTTTTTGCTGCTCTAACTTTACGTAGCCCATGTTAAGTATGGCCGTCGTTACCGCTTCGAATTTATTTAAAAAAAATTTTTGTTTACGTAACTCGTCGGGACGTGGATCGCCCGTAAAGTACGCTACATAAACAACGAATGACGTCACGACGTGATTTCGCGCAATGCACGGCGGGAAATTTGCGAACGGAGCATGCGCAGATCGATCGCCGCGGGAACGCGCCTAATTTAAATGTTTTACGCCCCCTACTCGCGCAGATGGATTGCGACGGGAGAAATACACTACGCCGCCGTCGTTTACCGTAGAAAATCTACCTGAATTCCACGTAGAGCAAGGTAAAAAACGGCGGCGTAGTGTATTTCTGATACGCTACGATAATCAATTTCTCTGTGAATCTGCCCCATTGTGTTTTTTTTTTAAATTGTCGCTCTATTTTTGTTTATAGCGCAAAAAATAAAAACCGCACAGGTAATCAAATACCACCAAAAGAAAGCTCTATTTGTGGGGAAAAAAGGACGCCAATTTTGTCTGGGAGCCACGTCGCACGACGCGCAATTGTCATTCAAAGCGTGACAGTGCCGAAAGCTGAAATTTTGCCTGGGCAGGAAGCAAGTGGTTAATCTACAGCTGCCATGATGCTGCACATGTGATCAGTTATGACACCAGATATTGGATGGTTTGACGGTTTGGTTGAGAGCACAACCAATTAGAGTGTAATATTTCTGGCACATGCCGGAAATGAAACTGTTTTTTATAGATGGGTTTACTTCCCCTTTAATTCACCTACTCAACCCAAAACCTAAAATGAAAGCAAGCTAGAAAGCAAAAGGACAAATCTGATTCACTGTGAGGGGGAAACATACACCGTCTTTAGTTGGGAGATTTGTTTCCAATATGAAGATTGATGAACATTGACATGCAATTATTCCTCAAGCACAGTACTTATCCAATCAGGTTCAAATGAAATCCTCTGTTTGTTTTTAATAGGAAAAATCAGCATTGATGGAAAAGAAGAAATTACTGGAGAATGAACTGTTCAAACGAACAGGAGATCCATCCAACAAGAACGGGTCAGTAATCTGATATTTTATCCATTTCATGACTAAGCCTATTGCTGACCTTTGATGTTTACAAGTTAAAATCCGTATTTTTTGCTAGAAAATTACTTTAACATTACCAAACATTAGCCCAATTCTTTTGTATAATGTGAAAGATGATGTTATGCCGAGTAAATACATACCAAACATGTCACGCTTTATAATTGCACGCACTTGTGGAATGGCGACAAACTACGGTACCTAAAAATCTCCATAGACGACGCTTTAATTAGTGGTGACAGGTACTAAGTGGTCTAAAAGATCCCCAATCCCTCCATTGCACTTCAAAGTATTCAGATAGCCGAAAAAACGGCGATTCTGAATACTGTGTATTTTTTTAAATTCGGCACCATTGGCAGCCGAGTAACCCGGAAGTGATGTCATGATGTCGTGATGTCATGTTTACATTGAAGAGACTGAATCAAAGCCATTCGCGGCTTCAAATCCGTCTCTCTCTAGGCACCGGAGGTGGCGCATCGTGAATCTGGTCTCCCGGTGGGACAGGAGGACCGGTAAGAGTGGCGGGAGGGGTGTCCCCTCCTGCTCCTCTGGGATAACAACCAAGTGGCTTTTAGCCACATAGGTTGTTATCCATGGAAAACCAATCGCCGGCTCTAAAAAATGATACTGGGATGCAGCTGCGGGCATCATCCCTGTATAACCCCCGAAGGCCGAGGACGCATATCTACGTACGCTCAGCTGGAAGGGGTTAAACAATGTGGACAAAAGGTTCAAATTGCACTAACACACCATAAAAAGGATCCTCATTTTCAGAAAATTACAGACAGCCCATGCATTAGGTTCAACACCCCCATCAACACAGATATACTGTAGGGGCTGCTGAGTGATGTGGCCCACCTGACATCCTGCCCAGCCCGGCATTCACTTCCAGACACTCCAAGAAAATCAACACATCATCAGCTTTTTGTTTTTGTATTTTATTGAGGGCTTAAACTTGGTTGGGGGTTAAGGAATTCTTGAAAAGATTCTTTCATGACGTGGGACAATTTCAGATATTCTCCTCCTGCACAACACTTGCTGCAGACTATCTCTCCTTCTCCCTTCAGAACAGTTCTTCAGGCGCAGCTAGCACTGGTTTCAGCCAGGCCTTAGCAGAAATGCTTGAAAAGGTAACCCATATGTATACTGGCCCAATTGTACCACCTTACAACCACCCCTCTTATAGCCTCCCGCTATAACTTAACAAAAATTAGACTGACGCCAAAGGTTGGGAAAAAACTGTCCGTTGTACGGCCCCTTTATTAAAGTGAAAAATTATTTAACAATATAACCAAAAACAGGGCATAATCTTTTTTGGCTGCTGATTCTTGGAGGCACTACCTAGAAAATCTTTTGAACCTTATACCTGCTTAAACACTACCTGGTCCCTGCCACATTGCACCGACTCGGGGATGACCACCTTCAGCAGATATACCATTCACTTCCCAGTTAATCCACCATAACTGGTATTCACTGGGGACCCATACCTCAGATGTGTCCCCGCCCATCAAATTCCATAAGTCTGTTTAACAATGCCTCCAAAGACCCAACCGCATACATTGTAAAATAAAACATATACAAATAATAACACACCATTACCAAATTTCAAACCTGTAGGTCGGGCGGGCGGGCGGGAACGTTTCTCCTCCTCATGTGCTGGCCGGAAAGCTGCTGTGTGCCCTGTGACCCCCACACTGCCCAGCCTCCCTGTACTAACCGGCCAATCACCTCCTTTTCCTATCTTCTCTCCTGAACTATGTTAACGCCCAGTCTGACTGGGCACCTTCTCATGCTGCCCTGCGCTTATTTTATTTTATTTCTTTGCTTCGGGCTTACTTTATTGCAGGCAGGGTCTGCATTTAGATCCGTAACACAGAATTCAAAAATCTGTGTCTTTACGCGCTTACGCTTATAAATGCATGTCAATGGATTTGTAAGCACATATATGCACAGAGTCCTGACCTCAACCCGATAGAACACCTTTGGGATGAATTAGAGCGGATCTGCAAGCCAGGCCGCCTTGTCCACATCAGTGCCTGACTTCACTAATGCGCTTCTGGAAGAATGGTCAAACATTCCCATAGACACACTCCTAAACCTTGTGGACGGCCTTCCCAGAAGAGTTGAAGCTGTTATAGCTGCAAAAGGAGGGGCAACTCAATATTGAACCCTACAGACTAAGACTGAGAATGCCATTAAAATTCATGTGCATGGAAAGGCAGGGGTCCTAATACTTTTGACGATATAGTGTACCTCCTGAAGACTAAATGATCAACTCCAGTAAATATCATCATCTCATGCTGCCTAGGATGTTGCTCACCACCACTTGAATCAGAGAAAGAGCTCACTGGGGGGGGGGGGGGGATAGAAGTTGTAAGCCTGCCGATCCCAATGCCGCTGTACAATTCACAAATATAAAGAAAATGCTGTAATTTCCTTTGTTTCAGTTGTGTGGCAATGCAGACGAAAGTCTCTACAGTACAAGAGCAGATCGACCACCTGCAGCAACTCATGATGTCACAGCACCAACATCTCCGGGGGCTGATCCAAGAGGTGAGACCTTCTTATCCTGTCATATATCCTGGGCTGAATTCACCATGAACAGGCATGAGTGATGTCTAGGGCAGTGTTTTATAGCACCCCTTAAAAATATTCAACATTTCGGGGGGCACGGCAGTAAAAAATTAATGGGAGACCTGACCCTGGGACGATGCACACAATTGCCTTGATGAAATTAACTTCACATCAAAAGTCCCTCTCTCACATCAGAGGTTCCCCTATCCTATCGCAGCCCCTACTTCACATCAAAAGCCCTCCCATCACATCAGGGGTCCCTGTATCATATCCTCAGGTTTTTTTTTTTCAGGTCGAACTTGGGAGAATGCAGTTCTGGCACCTCCAGCAATGAATGTATGTAATGGCAAGGAGTGCTAGAGGGCCTATTGAGGTTGACTACTGGGGGATCTACTGTCACGGGGGGGGGGGGGGTTCAGGGATCTATTGTTGCTGGTTAGGGGATCTATTGTTGCTTTAAGGGGGGGGCTTATGTTACAGGAAGGTCAATTGTTGTTGGGAGGAAGGAATTTTTTTGTGGCTGGCTGCTGGAAGTCTATTGTTGCTGGGAAAGGTGCTGCTGAGGATGTATGTTATTGCTTTTCTTGTTCACATTAACAACTTCCATGAACATTACTTACCACCATAAAATTATACTTGGTTCTCCATTCTCTAAAGAAGATGGTACTGGGAGGTAGGTAGTTGGTGGAACCAAGGGACGGTGCTCAGAGGTGGGTAGGGGGCAGAGACGAGTGGTGATTCAAAAGCGGGGAGTACCCTACATATCGAGGTCCCTCTTTACATCTGAGTGCCCCGATCACTTCAGAGGTCTCTGATAAATGAGAACCCCCCGTATAACGGTCAGGGGTTAATGCCGTTTACGATATTCCATTCCACCAACCCAGGACAGCTTATCGACACTCCACAATCCAGCAGACGAACACGGCCCATATGGATTCCCCAGAAACGAGACACACAGCTCTGTTCTCTGGTTCCAAACGGATAGACACTTTAATGGTAAACTCAGGATTTTATACAGTTAGAAACCCCAAGGAACAATGACTTAATTCCACCCACAACATGACACAAAGAGCTCAATACACATCTTTCAGGAGACAGACATTCTGTCTCCGAGATAATATACATAAGCTAATTACTAATCATTTACCCAGACAAGGTGACTCCGAGATAAGCTCTTCTCACCTGCTTTACAATACACATTTATCATCAATAGAAATTCACACAATACAATGTAAATTAGCATCACACAATGAAAGGTTCTTGAGAGCCAGACTAAGGTTCATTTACATGACAGTAGCAGATGACATTAAACACCTTAACAGTCTGTGTTCCCACATTGAATGAATCACTCTTTCTATTGACCGGTTGGGTTTAGAATCAACAACCTGTAATATTTCAAGATATCCTGGAATACATTGTGAATTTTCATTACTGTCCCATCTCCTGTAATCCAAGATATCATTTCTCAGTCATCCTATGCCCTTAGTGGACATAGGATGACTTTAGACACAAGAGTCAAAGGTGAAGCTGAAACAGGAGTACCCCACACCCTGCAAGAGCCTCTGGGTCCCACAGGCCCTCCTGTTACACACCCCATCTCATCAGAGTACCACCCTGGCAGAGTCATCCCCCCCCATCAGAATCTCTCCATCTCAGAGCCCCTCATCACTCAGTCCCCCCCATCACAGAGCCCCCCTATTCACACAATCTCCCCCATCAAAGAACCCCCAACTATCCAGTCCCCCCTTCAAGATGAGATTTCTGCCCCAAACAGAATTACTCCCTTACAAAACGTGGGAAACAGGGTGCTTAAAGGGGTTGTAAACTTTCAAGTTTTTTCAAAAGTCCCGCGTCGTGAACGCGCTGGCTTCTCAGCCCGGTCTTCTCGGCTCTTCATTGGAGATGGCAGCATAGCCATTGGCTCCCGCTGCTGTCAATCTAATGAATGACGCAGCACGCTGGGGGGGGGGGGCAGGGCCGTGTGATACACTTGGCGGCTATGGCTGCCACTGTATCACGTGGGAGCGTTTTGCAAGCTAACCCCCTTGGGAGAGCGCTTCCCAGAAGGGGGTTAGCTCTTACGGGGAGGAGCCGAGACAGCCGCAGAGGGACCCCAAAAGACGAGGATCGGGGCCACTCTGTGCAAAACGAACTGCACAGTGGAGGGAAGTATGACATGTTTGTTATTTAAAACAATAAAAATTAACCCTTACAACCACTTTAATGTCAAATATGCACCCTTTAACCACTTAAGGACCGCCTACTCCACATTTACGTCGGCAGAATGGCACGGTTGGGCACATCAACGTGTATATATATACGTTGATTCTAGTACCCAGCCGTGGGTCACGGGCGCGCACCCGCGGCGCTCTCCTGTGACCCGGTCCGAAGCTCCGGGACCGGGTCCGTGGGACTCGCGGACCCGATCGCCGCTGGAGTGCCGCGATCGGTCCCCGGAGCTGAAGAACTGGGAGAGCTGTGTGTAAACACGGCTTCCCCGTGCTTCACTGTGGCCGCAGCATCGATCGCGTCATCCCTGTTATAGGGGGACGCGATCGATGACGTCATACCTACAGCCACACCCCCCTACAGTTGTAAACACACACAGGGAACACTCAATTCCAGCACCGCCCCCTTGTGGTTAACTCCCAAACTGCAACTGTCATTTTCACAGTAAATAATGCAAATTTTTCACAGAAAAAAAAGGAAGCCAATTTTGTTTGGGAACCACGTCCCACGACCGCGCAATTGTCAGTTAAAACGACGCAGTGCCGAATCGCAAAAAGGGGCAAGGTCCTTTAGCAGCATTTTGGTCTGGGTCTTAAGTGGTTAATATGTTTTTTATTTTTCAGTAATCCAAAATTATATAAAAGATTAATGTATAATAAAATATTGAATTAAATACAATTACCAGACAGGTTACAGTTTTTCGTCAAGAGTGCATCTGCTACATTTGATTCAATATAAAAACCATTCCAAGTCGGGTTAGTTTAATACAGGGATCCTCAAACTACGGCCCTCCAGTTGTTGGGGAACTACACATCCCATGAGGCATTGCAAAACTCTGACATTCACAGACATGACGAGGCATGATGGGAATTGTAGTTCCTGAACATCTGGAGGGCCGTAGTTTGAAGACCCCTGGTTTAATACAAGCCTGTATCCTGACACTTTCTTTCTGCGCCATCTTGTGGTGACTGGGGTAATTACAATTGTGGTTATGTATTAAAAATATCCTGCATCTTCTAACACAGGGGTGTCAAACTCAATTTCGCCGGGGGCCGCATTAGCAGTGTGGTTGCCCTCAAAGGGCCAGTTGTATATGGGTCGCACTACATACAGAATGCAGAGTTCAGGATTACGTCAGATTTATGCTACGTACACAGTGCAGGATTCAGGGGTGCGCTATGTACACAGTGCAGGATTCAGGGGTGCGCTATGTACACAGTACATGAATTCAGGGGTGCACTATGTACACAGTGCAGGATTCAGGGGTGCGCTATGTACACAGTACATGAATTCAGGGGTGCACTATGTACACAGTGCAGGGATTCAGGGGTGCGCTATGTACACAGTGCAGGGATTCAGGGGTGCGCTATGTACACAGTGCAGGGATTCAGGGGTGGGCTATGTACACAGTGCAGGGATTCAGGGGTGCGCTATGTACACAGTGCAGGGATTCAGGGGTGCACTATGTACACAGTGCAGGAATTCAGGGGTGCGCTATGTACACAGTGCAGGAATTCAGGGGTGCGCTATGTACACAGTGCAGGAATTCAGGGGTGCGCTACGTACATAGTGCAGGGATTCAGGGGTGCGCTATGTACAGATGGCAGGGATTGATATATATCAGGTTGCAGGTTTTTGCTGCATTTTCTGACCGTGCCCCAAAGATGAAGCATGTAGGAATTTTAGTGCACTTTCAGATAATGCAGAAAAAAAAACACACAACCTAATAGAAATCAATAGGCCCGTCATTTTAGACTGAGCAGCCAATTTTTCCAGGGACCGGGGGATGTCGGCCCTACACACTGTGATGTGCAGGGACACTGTAATTTAGATATAAAGGGGACTGCACTGTAATGATTATAGTGCAGTCCCCTTTATATCACAGTGTCCCTGCAATCATGCCCCCCTTTTACTCTCTGCTCACTGTGCAGATCTCCAGTTTCTCCCGCCCCCTGCTTCCCTACATCAGAGTCCGCACGGAGCCCCATTACATCAGAGTCCGCACGGAGCCCCATTACATCAGAGTCCGCACGGAGCCCCATTACATCAGAGTCCGCACGGAGCCCCATTACATCAGAGTCCGCACGGAGCCCCATTACATCAGAGTCCGCACGGAGCCCCATTACATCAGAGTCCGCACGGAGCCCCATTACATCAGAGTCCGCACGGAGCCCCATTACATCAGAGTCCGCACGGAGCCCCATTACATCAGAGTCCGCACGGAGCCCCATTACATCAGAGTCCGCACGGAGCCCCATTACATCAGAGTCCGCACGGAGCCCCATTACATCAGAGTCCGCACGGAGCCCCATTACATCAGAGTCCGCACGGAGCCCCATTACATCAGAGTCCGCACAGAGCACCTTGTAATGCTGTGGACTCGGATGTAACGAGGAACTCTGATGTAAGAGGGGCTCTGCCCACCAAAGCCCCCCTCTTGCATCAGAGTCCACAGAGCACCCCTTAAATTTGTTTTATATATACACTGGGAGGTGGGAGGGGGTAAGCTTACTTACCCCAGGATGGAGGGTCAGGGGCGGGCTGCCTGCAGCTTTTAAACATGTGTTCAATCTTCCTTCACATTTTCCTGGGGATGTGTGGGCAGGGCAGACACTGGGTGTGGGTGGGCCAGACAGTGTAGAGAGGCGGGAAGAGGAGGAGCAGTGTCCGAAGAGCCGAACTGTCAGTGTTGATTCTGAGGCCGCTAACGTAGCTGCACCGGGGGGCCCGGAGATGACACGGGCACGGGCACGGCCGCGTGGTGGTAGGTGAGCAGCGGCCGCGACCTGTGTTAACCCTGTCCAGGCCGCGGGTGCCGCTTACCTCCCGCTGTGCGGCCTGATCATTAACAGGCCATAGAGTGGGCAGCACTTGTGTTTGCCACCCCTGCTCTAACCGCTCCACAATGGGTGTCTGTTTAATTAGAGGTTTCTGTTAAAAAAAAAAAATAGCATTCAATAAAAATTGTATTTCAACTGTATATGCTAGATGTGGGGCTGACTCTGCCACCCCTCTGAAAAGCAATTAGAGGTTTGTTTTTTTAGGGGCATTTGGTTTGTTTTAACTCTCTAAACCAGGAGTCTCAAACTTGCAAAACTACAAGTCCCATCATGCCTTTGCCTGTGGGAGTCATGCTTGTAACTTGTCTCTCCTACTGCTGTCCATATCTTCACTACCACTCATTACTGAACTTTGGCTTGTTCCTCTACTTGGGTTGACCACATTTCCAAACTACCATTCAGGGACACCCCCCTTCCCAAAAATCAGCTTGTGCTGTAACGAATCATAGCACAGTGATTGGACACGAGAGGCAGGATTTAGGATTTCTCCAATCGCAAGCAGAGGGCAGAATTGTACTCCTTCAGGCATTCCCGGCCAGGACAAGTACTGTCCGTGAGTAAATCAGTGATGTGGCGGCCTTTTTTGTGGGCATAAGATTGGCCCCTGCAAATCCCTATAACATTGGTGGTCAGTGCAAACCCCTATTACATTGGTGGTCAGTGCAAACCCCTATTACATTGGTGGCCGTTGTTGAAACTCCTCTTTATATTGGTAGTCGGTAAAAAAAATTGATTGATTGATTGAGAGCGAAACTGCATGAAGAGGGGAGGGCCCAAATTTTTTTTTTTGCCCATGGTCCAATCAATATTAAAGACGGCCCTGGGCTCCAGTAGAAATCCTCACTTCCTGTTCTTCTGTCTGTAAATACACACAGTAATGCAAGGCTTTCTCCCTGGTGTGGAGAAAGACTCTTGAGGGGGGAGGGGGCGAGCAGGCAAGTCACGACACTCTCTACTTTGCAGATAGAGAAAGGAGCTGTGTGTTAGTGGGCGTCCTGACACTCCTGCTCTCCCCCTCCCCCTCAAGATGCTTTCTCCACACCAGGAAGAAAGCCTTGCATAACTGTGTGGAGTTAGACAGAAGAACAGGAAGTGAGGATTTCTCAGAAGAAATAAGGACATTTAAAAGCAAAATGGAAGGATGAGGTAAGTGAAGGAGGACTGCACTAAGGTAAAGGGAGCTATTTAGGGATTTTATTTTTACCTTTACAACCCCTTTAATGGCAGTAGATAATCTGAGGATGGTCTTGTACACAAGGTTACAATCTAGTAAATACATCACCTGTCAGAGCTGATAGAAAACTAAGATCTATTTTACGAGATGACGCGGCTTTGATCTCTTGTTACTGTACCATTATGTCATAAAGGTTATTGACTGCTTATTATTGTAATGACAGCGGGAGGATTTAAAGAACCGTCTGAAGGAGCAGGACACCACCATCGGGGAATTAAAGGAAAAAGTCAATTTTCTGGAATGTCAGGTAAAGCCATGTGATCATTGTAAAGGTATTAGCAATTTGTTTAGAGCTGTTGCATTTACCGGTATTTATTTTATATTTTGTCATTATATTCTATCATTCTATCTGTTATTTTGTTTGTATTCTATTATATATAGCAAGACAAAAAAAAGTGTAGCCACACTTAGGCTAATCCTTATCTGTTCTACAAATTTTCATGATACATTTTTAGTTTTGTCTGCAAAGCAGGGCAGCTATCAGAACAAGACAGAAGATCACGCTTTGCAACTCATCTTTTATGACAGATATAATCAATCTGCATGTGGCAGACATGTGCAATTTGTTTTGGTCTGAATATAGATTCGGACAAATTTTTGGTTACCCCATACTCATTCACATGGGGGGAGAATCTGCAACCCCCCCCCCCCCCCTTGTCAGAGGTAGCTTCTTGATTCCGATAAGTCCCCCCCCTGCACCCCCACAACTGCTTAGCCAGGGATGTGGGAAAGAGGCCTTTGTCCCCATCACCACAGTCACGCGAGAGCTCACTAATTGCGGGCGCACTCCAGTGATACAGCAAGCGGCCATAACGGTTCACTGTATCACTCGGCCCCGCCCCTCGGCGCGCCGCTTCACTGGATGTGATTGACAACAGCACCATCCGCTCTAGCCAATCAGCGGCCAGGCTAAACGGCGAAGAGGATCTCGTGTGGGACTTACGAGGGGTCAGGTAAGTATAACGGGGGCCTCCTTTAATCATAGCTATTGAGCCCTGACACCATGGTCAGTTTATGTTCCTCCATCATCTTCCAGGGTGTCCTGTGTCTGATGCGTATCGTCAGGGCCGTTTGAAGACATTTGGGGGGCCCAAGCAAAAAAAAAAAAGTGACTTTTCAAGTTGAGAAGGGGGGGAGGGGGGTTTTGGTGGCTTCCGCCTCCGCCTCACACGTCGGCATATGTTGGTGTCCGCACAGGGGCCTCAGCAGGGAGGGCCCTTGCCGCATCGCTGCGTCCTCCTGCAGTCCGGTCAGCCGTGTACCATAACCGCGCGGTACAGGAGATTCAGCTTGCGGTTCCCGGGGCCGGACTGAAAGGAAGTGAACACAGTGTGTGCACTTCCTGTCAGTCCGGCCGGGAACAGGAACCTGATTCTCCTGTACCGCGCGGTTATGGTACACGGCCGACCAAACTGCAGGAGGATGCAGCGGTGCGACAAGGGCCCTCCCTGCTGGGGCCGCTGGCCAGATCGGGGGCCCCTGGCCAGCTCAGGGCCCCAGGCAAATGCTTGCTTTGCCTGACGGGTTCTGACAGGCCTGCGTATCATCACTTTCACAGTGACGATGCACGTCAGACACAGGACACCGGAAGTGACGTTTCAATTACTTTTTCACATAGGGCCAAACAGGTTTAACCAGTTGCCGACCGCCCACCGCCATTCTACGGCGGCAGGTCGGCACTGCTGGGCGAGAGCACGTAGCTCTACGTCCTCCCTTTAGCGGCCGCTAGGGGGCGCATGCGCGCCGCCGGCGGCCCGCCCGCGCCCGTCCCCCAAGTCCCGCGCGTGCTCCGCGGGCGCGATCGCCGCCGGGCATGCACGCTCGTTCGTTACAGAGCAGGGAACCGGGAGCTTTGTGTGTAAACGCTGATCTCCTGTTCATACAATGTATGAACAGAAGATCAGTGATTTCCCCTAGTGAGGCCACCCCCCCCATACAGTTATAACACACCCAGGAACATACTTAACCCCTTCCCCGCCCCGTAGTGTTAACTCCTTCACTGCCAATGGCATTTTTATAGTAATCCAATGCATTTTTATAGCATTGATCGCTATAAAAATGACAATGGTCCCAAAAATTTGTCAAAATTGTCCGATGTGTCCGCCATAATGTCGCAGTACTGAAAAAAAACGCTGATCGCCGCCATTACTAGTAAAAAAAAAATATTGATAAAAATGCCATAAAACTACCCCCTTTTTTGTAAACGCTATAAATTTTGCGCAAACCAATCAATAAACGCTAATGGCTATTTTTTTTTTTACGAAAAATATGTAGAAGAATACGTATCGGCCTAAACTGAGGAAAAAAAAATGTTATATATATTTTTGGGGAATATTATAGCAAAATGTAAAAAATATTGAATTTTTTTCAAAATAGTCGCTCTATTTTTGTTTATAGCGCAAAAAATTGAAATCGCAGAGATGATCAAATACCACCAAAAGAAAGCTCTATTTGTGGGAAAAAAAGGACGCCAATTTTGTTTGGGAGCCACGTCGCACGACCGCGCAATTGTCAGTTAAAGCGACGCAGTGCCGAATCACAAAAAGTGCTCTGGTCTTTGACCAGCAATATGGTCCGGGGGTTAAGTGGTTAAATGACATCATTTAAAAATTTGCACTTTGTATTTTCTCTGGTTATCTTTTTGTAATATTACAATTTGCTTGATCATCTGAATCATTTAAGTGCGACAAATATGCAAAAAAATTAGGAAGGGGGCAAATACTTTTTCACAGCACTGTAAATTATAAGGGTTACTTTTGCTACCTATGTCTCCATTTTTGGCAAACGGGGAACATTTTTCTATTTCAACAATTTATATTTAGGTTTGTCAATTTATTCATTGGATTTCTTTGGGGTTAGAATTAGAATTTTCATGTGTCACTGAAAGCTCTCACATAAGCATATTAGTGATATTATAATGGGGAAGTAAAATGCTGTTTTCTTTTACTAATGATCGATTTCTTTCTGTGATTGATTTTTCCACCAGAACAAAGAGCTGAAGTATAAAGTAGATCACTGGTCCAGTCCCAGCAAGTTCAAAATCTCGAAAGGAACATCCGTAAAGTAAGATTTGTGTTTTATTTTTCTATTATTGAGCTCTCTGACTGGACATGACTTCAGAATAAAGAAATCTCACCACTTTACACTTCAGGGAGGGGGTGCAAGAGAAGCCAATCGGCTTTAAAATTCCATTCTGCAGCTGCAGACTGGTGGAAGACCTGGTACACCTCGGGGGCATCAATTGAAGCAAAAAAAGGTTGCGCCGCCAGAACATAGGTTTGGTTTAATGTGATGTTCTTAAATAGAGACTAGGCTTCTGGACCTAAACGTTACAATTAGGGTTGTCCCGATACCACTTTTTTAGGACCGAGTACAAGTACCGATACTTTTTTTCATGTACTTGCCGATACCGAATACCGATACTTTTTTTAAATG
The DNA here is from genome assembly GCA_029574335.1 of Rana kukunoris. Lineage (NCBI taxonomy): Eukaryota > Metazoa > Chordata > Amphibia > Anura > Ranidae > Rana > Rana kukunoris. The sequence goes on along the minus strand of CM056049.1, from coordinate 43,999,903 downwards.
TCATGTGACAGTTTTCAAACCACAATACAGACTAAGGATATTTTCTTTAGAATTATGAAGAACTCTAACTCAAGACAAAATGAGTAAAAATGAATAAAAATGTTTTATTTTCTTGTCACGCAGTAGTAAAAAACTCAAAGAATTTTCACAGAACATGTTGATAAATACAAAAAAAGTATTCTATTTAGGTATCGGGAGCATTTGCACGAGTACAAGTACTCCCGCAAATACTCGGTATCGGTCCCGATACCGATACTAGTATCGGTATCTGGACAACCCTAGTTACAATGAACGGATTTATTCACTGTACCTACAGTATATAATGCCTACAGTTTCATAATACCTTAAAGTGGTTGTAAACTCCACTTTTTTGACTTTTACCTACAGGTAAGCCTATCATAAGGCTTACCTGTAGGTATAAAAAATATCTCCTAAACCTGTACGGTTTAGAAGATATTCCCCTCGCAATGCGCCGCTGATTGCAGCGGCGCATGCGAAGGGGATATCCGCGGCGAAAGGACCGGCAGCCGCCGACCCACTGCCGATTTTTAAAATCTCCCGCACGCACGTGCGGGAGTGACGTCATCGCCGCTCCAGCCAATCGCAACGCTGGAGCGGCGATACCCGGAAGACATGCCGGAGCAAGATGACATCTCGCTCGGCGTGGACCAGGTAAGTATTTTCATCCCCCCCCTCTCCAGTGTCACATTTGGCATGCATAGTAGGGAACCAGGCTGTTAAGCCGCAAGGCTTCACTTCCTCATTCCCTTAACGAAGATGGCGGCACCTCCACCTGAGAGCCGAGGGACAGATCAGCTTCGGGTGCCGACATCGCTGGGCGCCAAGGACAGGTAAGTGTCCTTATTTTAAAAGTCAGCAGCTGCAGTATTTGTAGCTGCTGACTTTAAAAAACAAAAAATTGGCGGAACTGAATTGTAATATTACTGTAATGGTGATTGATCAATATGTCCTATGTAACCAAGACTTTTAGATTTAAAAGGCTCATCATACACTATAGAATCTGATTGTACAATCGCCTTTAATTCTACCATCAACTATCTAGTGCACATGCCTGTCTGTTATGACACTGAATGAACTGGGTTTTTAGATTTGTCCTCCTATTACAGAGTTTTGGTAACTAAAAAGTAGATTGCATGAGCTTGCAGGAGAAGTACAGCCAAAGCTAGTTTTGTCTGTACTTTTCCTAGGGATTACAGAAGTGCAGTTCATTCTGCACTCCTGTGACCATTTTTCAGCTGACAGCGGTCTGAAGCCTCTTGCCGGCTGACATCACAGAACCGATCCAGGCTCGGCAAGGATCGCGGCCATATGGTTGGGATCGGCCAGCATGAATGGATCAGCACTCGGCTTGCTGAGAGCCTGAGCCATCTGCTTCGGGGTTGGCGCTCTGAGAACTGAGCGATCGGTAGTGTTTGATCATTCGGTTCTCAAGCCTCGTACACGCTCAGTTTTCTCGGCAAGAACCAGCAAGAAAACTGCTGGCAGAGCTTTCTTGCCGAGTAAACCGAGCGTGTGTACGAGGCTTTCAGGTTTCTCGTCTGGAAATCTGGCCAGAATCTTGACGAGAAAAATAGAGAACCTACTCTCTATTTTCTCGTCGAGATTCTTGTCGGCCTGTTTCCAGATGAGAAACCCGAGTGTGTATACTTGCCTGTCGCCGTGGAAACCCGCACATGCTCAAAATGACTTTGAAACATGCGCGGTAGCTTCCATGGCATAGGTATGGTGAAGCAAGATGGCGGCGACAGCATCGAATGTGACGAGCGCATGCTCGTTGTACGCGATGACGTCACCGCGTTCTTGCCTTTCAAGAGAAACGTGGTTCTTTTGAAAGGTCTGTGTGTACACTTGGGCGGCAAGAGATTCTTGTCAAGAATCTCGTCGGGAAAAACAACCTTTTTTTCCTGACGAGATTCTTGCCCGTGTGTACGAGGTAGTTAAGGCCAGCGGGGGACAGTGTCAGGGCCGGCGGGGGACAGATGCAGCATCCAGCTAGGCAAGTATGATTCACAAATCAAATCATTTATCCAGAGGAAGGCAACAATCCCAGCAAAGCATGATTCAATTTGCTACAGCAGGGGAAAAATCCTTCCTGATCCCCCATGATCAACTTTACCTACAAATCTTAGTACCCAGTTATATTATGTACATTTTGGAAAGTATCCAGGCCTTTCTTAAAGCAACCTACTGAGCTGGCCAGAACCACCTCTGGAGGGCGTATATTCCACACTTTCACAGCTCTTACTGTGAAGAAACCTTTCCTTATTTGGAGATGAAATCTTTTTTCCTCTAGAAGTAAAGAGTGCCCCCTTGTCCTCCGTAATGAATAACTCAACACCAAGTTCACTATATGAACCCATTATGTGTTGTATACAATCAAATTTTACAATGTTTGGTTAACCTTATCAACTCCAAGCTCTTCTATTTATTGCTTATCGGTATATGACACTACTAATTCCAAAAAATCTTTTTTATTTATTTTTCAAAAAATGATAAATACAACATCCATAACACTCCATGTACGAAGGATAATAGTTATAAGCAAACATCCTTTGCCAGGTTACATATGAACAAGATACGTGCATCAAGCTATAATTTACATACCGGTTTACACACACAGCTCCCGGTTCTCGCTCTCTAACGAGCGATCGCGGGTGCCTGGTGGTGATTGCGCCCGGGGGGCACACACATCGGGACCGAGCGGGGGTGCGTGCGCGCCCCTATTGGCTGATTCGTGAGATGAAGCAATATTACGCCGGCAAGCGGTCAATTTTATTGATAAAATGCTGAAGAAGTATAGCTTCTTCAGCATTTTATCAATAAAATTGACCGCTTGCCGGCTTAATATTGCTTCATCTCGCGAATCAGCCAATAGGGGCGCCCGCGCCCGCGCACCCCCGCTCGGTCCCGACATGTGTGCCCGCCGGGCGCAATCACCACAAGGCACCCGCGATCGCTCGTTAGAGAGCGAGAACCGGGAGCTGTGTGTGTAAACCGGTCCTGTCAGGGGGAGAAATGCCTGATCATCTGTTTATACAATGTATGAACAGCGATCTGTCACTTTCCCAAGTCAGTACCACCCCCCCCTTCAGTTAGAACAAATAAAAACTGCAGAGGTGATGAAATACCACCAAAAGAAAGCTCCATTTGTGGGAAAAAAAGGACGCCAAATTTTTGTTTTTGGAGCCACGTCGCACGACCGCGCAATTGTCAGTTAAAGCGACGCAGTGCCGAATCGCAAAAAGTGTCCCGGTCATTGACCAGCAATATGGTTCGAGGCTGAAGTGGTTAAAAAAAAAAAATTCCTTAGCATATCTGTTTGGTTACTTATGAAATAGTAAAGCGAAGGGAATAAAAAAAATTAACTAAACATAGAACTTTTTGAAAATATTGCACTCCACCACTATGTGTACTCAAGAAATCTTGGTGCCATTCATGTGTACAATTAACCCCATCCTGTCCAGTTTCATATTTTCAGTATCTCACAAAAGTGAGTACACCCCTCCCATTTTTGTAAATATTTTATTATATCTTTTCATGTGACAACACTGAAGAAATTACACTTGTCATCGTACAATGTAAAGTAGTGAGTGTACAGCTTGTATAACAGTGTTCATTTGCTGTCCCCTCAAAATAACTCAATACACAGCCATTAATATCTAAACTGCTGGCAACAGCAGTTTAGATATTAATGGCTGTGTATTGAGTTATTTTGAGGGGACAGCAAAGTGAGTACACCCCCTAAGTGAAAATGCACACCATACAAACCCAACGTGTAATAGGTGATAGAAGCATCGGCTTAACTCCATCCACGTCACACCGACCAACATGTTTCGCCCCACTCACAGGACTTAGTCATGGAGGCAAGCCTTACCTCCATGACTAAGCCCAGTGGGTGGGACAAAGCATGTCGGAGGCCTGGATGGTGTTGGGTTAGGCTGGGCTTGTATGGTCTGCGGTAGCTGAGATTTTGCTCTACTTGTTGTTAGAATTACATGGAGTCAGGGCAGACTCCTAGCATGAGCTGCACCCTCAGTGGAACACAATGAATGGGGGACATAGATGCCGGAGCAGAGACCCAAAAGTCAGTTTAGTTTCAGGCACTCCAGTTAAAGTCTATGGAGCCAAAAAACATTTGATTCTGCTCTTGCTGCTCATACCGATAAGCCATAAATTAGGAAGGGTTTGGAGTTACTAAAGCTGGCCAAACATATTCAAATTTGATTGTACATTCTCCCTGAAGTTAAAGTGGTCCTAAAGCCTAAACTTTTTTTTTTTTTTACCGTAATGCATTTCTTGCATTTAAAAAAGCTGCCCCTGCTGGTGCCTTGCTCTACTACAGTGCCAAAGCCAGGTAAAATTGTGCCCAAGGCCGATCCTCCCTATAGGCTAACTATGCAAGCCGCTTAGGGCCCCGCAAAGCTACAGAGAGCACCCCAAATTACTAGAGGCAATGCCTGGTGAGAAGTCATCCCCCCCCCCCCCCCCCCCCCCCCGCTGCTCAACTATAATATTTAACCACTTCCTTACTGGGCACGTATACCCCTTCCTGGCCAGGTGAAATTTCAGCTTCTGCCACTGCGTCGCTTTAACTGACAATTGCGTGGTCGTGCGACATGGCTCCCAAACAAAATTGGTGTCCTTTTTTCCCCACAAATAGAGCTTTCTTTTGGTGGTATTTGATCATCTCTGCGGTTTTTATTTTTTGCGCTATAAACAAAAAAAAGAGCGACAATTTTGAAAAAAGTCAATATATTTTACTTGTTACTATAATAAATAGCCTATTTAAAAAAATAATTATATATATATATATATATATATATATATATAATATATATATATATATATAATCATTTTCTCAGTTTAGGCCGGTACGTAATATTCTACATATTTTTGGTAAAAAAAAAAAAAAATCGCAATAAGCGACTGATTTGCGCAAAAGTTATAGCGCTTACAAAATAGGGGACAGAATTATAAATTTTTATTATTATTATTTTTTTACTAGTAATGGAGGCGATCTGCGATTTTTATTGAGACTGCGACGTTATGGCGGACACATCGGACACTTTTGACACATTTTTGTCGCCATTCACATTTATACTGCGATCAGTGCTATAAAAATGCACCGATTACTGTATAAATGTGACTGGCAGTGAAGGGGTTAACACTAGGGGGGCATGGAAGGCGTTAAATGTATTCCCTGGGTGTGTTCTAACTGTGGGGGGAGGGGGGTGACTGGGGGAGGTGACCGATGCTGTGTGCCAATTACAAGGGATCGGTCTCCTCTCTCCCCTGACAGGACATGGATCTCTGTGTTTACACACAGAGATCCATGTCCCTGTAACCGCCGATTGCGAGTGCCTGGCGGACATCGCGGCCGCCAGGCACGCGCATGGGTATCTCAGGAATGCGGCAGGCTCGCGCGTCCTCTAGTGGCCAGGAAGAGCGCAGGACGCATATATGCGTCCAGTCAGAGATTTACAAGCACCCGGTGGCCGCATATATTCGTACGGCCGTCGGGAAGTGGTTAATGTGACAGCTTCTCAACTTTAATGTGACATGTCATTTTTGTCAGAGCCCCCCGCTTCTCAACTTTAATGTGACATGTCATTTTTGGCAGAGTCCCGTCCCCCCCGCTTCTCAACTTTAATGTGACATGTCATTTTTGGCAGAGCCCCCCCGCTTCTCAACTTTAATGTGACATGTCATTTTGCTTAGGGCCCCAGGGAGGTCAGGATCGGCACTGGTTGTGCTTATACAGACACTGCAGTAAAGTAGACCCTGCACTGTTTCCACTGCAACAAAGTGGACCATGTAGTGTTTCCACTGTGTCCATAGCCGCAGGAAGCAACTGAACCACTATGAAAATTACCCGCTGCCTACAGAGGGCACCACCTTGACACTTAATGGAGGTAGCCTTAAGTGCCGTTAGATCTACATGCTGCACTTAGGATGATATCATTGCTGTTTTAAAGGTTCAGATATGCTGCTGAAAGAACATTTCATTAATTATATTCTTTTCTTTTCTAGTGAATCAATGTTTGGCAACCACACCCCTTACTTCATGCTGCTGAAACACAAGAAGTCTATGGGGAGCAGCTGATAGCGCCTTAATACCAATCATCCCTCATCTGCCAAACGTACTACTTTCTAGAGTTTCTTTTCAACATCTGAGTCACCATCGCCTCCGTTCAGCTTGGCGGTTCGCTGTCCATACACAGGGTGGCATCTTGCAGCGGAACATCTGCTTTATTGTTTTCCGGACCGAGGAGAGGAAGAGTGAGAAGTGCTCGCTAAGGATTTGATGTTATCTGAGCAATCAATAACTCTGAAGTACAATCTCATTTCTTTATGTTGTTAAAGAGGAGCTCCAGGCAACTCATAAATTCAACCTCTGAACTGCTGATGGTATTCAGAGAATAGTTTACCATCTGGTTTCCAATGTGTGCGGGCAAGATTTCAGAGGGCAGTAGCTGGAAACATGGGCAAGCTCAATCATGTGTATTGTTAGTTCTGGACATTGAGAAGTTAAGCATATGGACAAATTCAGAGATTTCATTACTTATAGCAGAACTTCACCCAAAAGGGGAGGTTCCGCTTGTTTGCATCTTCCACCCTTTCACTGCAACATTGGCACTTTTTAGGGGGGAAGTGGATGCCTGTCAAAACCAGCTGTCACTTTCGGTCAGATCACCCATGGCAATAGGAGCAGAAGCTCAGCACCCCCAAGACACCCACCAGCGAGCCGCAGCCCCATCTCCCAGAAGTGGGGAACAGTACCTTTCAAAAACAATTACCCGTCCCCCCCTGAAATGTGCCAAATGTGGCACTGGAGGTGGGGAGGAGACTGATAAGTGGAAGTTCTACTTTGAGTGGAACTCCTTTTTAAGTGGACAGTCAGGGAAGCAGTAAAATTGTGATTCAACTGGCTGTTATTGCTACCCCCGGGCCCTCCACTCGTATTAACAAGGCCTAACACCCATAAGTTAGAGGTGGAAGTCCTCAACCCTGTATAGGCTCTGACACCGTCCAACAAAGAACTTACACAGGGTTTGACTCTTGGATCGGATTGAGGAAAGAGGTTGCGGGGTAGCTACATGAGAAAGTTGCACTACACAGGTCGGAGAAGTCTGATTCACTTCTGATGTATGTATTTTCAATAAGCTTGTATATACTTATTTAATTAGTGAAATAAAAGACTGCATGAATACTTTGGGTGATGTGTAGTTTTCGAAGAGCATGGAGAGAACTGTGATGGTGTTAACTCAACTGGCTTTGGTCTGGATTTAAAGGTCTTGTCCTTCTATTTGGATATTGGTGTAGAACACCATATATGCTCAGTTGTCTGTAACCCTCCACAAAGAAATGTAGTTTGGGCAGTTAAATTGCTGCACAGAGAGAAGCGAAGAGGTTCTGAAGACAAAGTAGTGGCAGTGCCTTCCACCCCAAAAACAAACTGCCACTACAGACCTCCAATGCAACGAGAAACTGCTTGCTACTGTCCTGACCTTTGAGGCGCTAGATGCCTTTTTTGTAGAATACAGCTTAGAGCCATAGAGATAAAGAGAGAGAGCGAGAGCAGACTCTATAGCTTAAAGCTGTGCCACAGAATGGGCGTCCTCTCCATTCAAGCTGTAAACACTGACCACGATGAATGAATGCCCATTGCGTTAAAGTGGACGTAAACCCCCCAAAAAAATGTTTTGATGTCACAATGTAGAGTATAAGATTTCCTATCATCTGTGCCGAGTCTTGCCACACAGAGTTAATCCAGCGCTGAGTAATCCTCTTGTAATGTTCAGTGAAAATTAACAGAATTCCAGATAAAAACTTGTCAAATTATAAAGTCTGTTTCTCTGTTCTTGCTTTGAGTGACAGGTTATTTACATATCTTTCTTGGACATGTTTATCCTATGTTATGTTATGTTTATCATAACATGAGGTGATCCAAAGTTCATTGTATATTATCAGGATGTGTTATGTGGGGGAGGGGTGGATTTCTTACTTTTTATACTGTGAATCACCTCATGTTATGATAAACATAATATAACATATGATAAACATGTCCAAGCTAGATATGTAAATAACCTCTCACTCAAAGCAAGAAGACCGAAACTGACTTTTTATTTAGGCAGGTTTTTATCTGGAATTCTGTTTTCACTGAATATTAAAAGAGGATTTCTCAGATCTGGATTAACTCTGTGTGGCAAGACTGGGCACAGATGATAGGAAATCTTATCCTCTACATTGTGACATCCACTTTAACTTTTACTGTGTCAGCAAGGTGCAGCGTGGTATGGTGGGCAGTAAACACACAGAGTCCAAGGTAGGTAAAAGCAATATATTGTAGAAATGTTCAACACTGTACAACTAGGCCCAGCAGGTAGGCATGATAAACTGGGGCAACTCACAAACTGTAACGGTGGTCTGTAGACTTGGAAAAATTGCAACAGAGTCTATGAGGAGGGTCCTGGCCAGTCCACATCCAAAGGGGAGGCTTCCTGAAGTAAGGTAGCTGTAGTTCCTGCACTGTCTCTACTCCTCCAGAAAGTTTCCATATCTCTAAGCATTGTCCCTGCAAGATGGGGAACTTGTCCCTATTCCCTACACCAGCCACTTGCATAAAGCGCACAAAACCCTGGAGTCCCTAAATAGACTCTGCCTGACCCAAGAGTGCCAGGGCCCAATCGGACAGCTGTCTCCCTGTGATCAAGGAAATCGTAGAGGAATTAAGCTCCTCTTAACTTCCTTCTCCTTTGACATTACTGTTTCGGTTGAGTGCTACCTATGGTGGGGAATGCAGACTGCTTCTGCCTGCACGTGCGTTACCACAGTGCATGTGTGTGAATTAGCCATTAAAGTGGACCTTGCAGTAAAATGTCACTGCCATGGCCCCCTCCCCCCTTACAAATCACTGGCTAGGTGTAAAATGTACCTGTAAAGAAAAAAGTGTTTATACTTGCCTAACCCCCTTTTCCATCTGCAGCACCAAGGCAAAGATGACGTAAGAGCCCTTCTAGCTAGATCCTGGGAAATGGAGGGCAACTTAAATCTCACGAGATGTTCTTGCAATCTTCTCATGAGATTTTGCCTAAATTTGCATTTCCAAATATCTTCTTAGGACGAGGATGTCATGTCCATTGATGCAGAAGATGGGGGGTGGGGGGTTAAGTAAGTATAAAACTTTTTTTTCCAAGTAACAATTTAAACCTACTTTTCGTAAGTAATTTCTAAAGGGGGCACTGGGCAATTTAGGCAGACAAAATAGTAGCGCTATGTTAGGTGAATGAACAAATTAGTGTATGAATAAATCACCCTGTGAAGAGTATAGTACACATATAAGCCCGGATTCACAAAGCACTTACGCCGACGTGTCTCCAGATACGTCGACGTAAGTACAAATGTGCGCCGGCGTATCTATGCGGAGATCCACAAACCAAGATACGTCGAAAAATAGGCTTCAGCCGCCCGACGTAACTTTCCTACGCCGGCGTATAGCTGGACGCATGTGGCGCTCCCATTGATTTTCGATTCAAATATGCAAATGAGTCAAATACGGCGATTTACGGACGTACTTGCGCCCGGCGCATAATATTTGCAGTTTGCGTAAATCGTATGTCTGGCGTAAAGTTATTCTCCATATTGGAGGTGCAACTAATGCAAAGGTATGGACCAGGGAACGAATGCCGCCAAATTTTACGTAGTTTAAGTTGTACGTGAATGGGGCTGGGCGTAGGTTACGTTAATGTCGTAGGCAGTGATTCGACGTATCTTAGGCAGTTGTTTTGACGTGATTGTGAGTATGCGCACTGGGATGCGTCCAAGGCACGACGCATGCACAATTCGTTTTAAGTACTTGTCTGACGCTCGGCCCATCATTTGCATGGGGTCACGCTTCATTTAAATGTATCATATGCTACGGCGGCATATATATGCGCCGATGTATGTGAATCCGGGCAGTACTATATATAATGTAAAAATGTTCGTAGCAATCGTCCAGTGGTCAAAAATTAATAAGTGATAACCACTCAAATCAAGTCCACAAGTGATTAAATACATTTTGGAGTGATTAAACTCAAGGTGTACCACTTAGAAAATCTTGCTTGAGACCTTCCACCACACCATAAGTGCTCAGTGACTTCACACCTCAAGGAATTGCGCTTACCAATAGCATATGCCTTGCACTCACATGCTCGGCAATACGGCTTAATAAAGTCTCCAAAGGTATTCAACCAGTGTTCCAGTAAATCAAATAGCTCCACATATAAAATAAATTTTCTCCAATAGTGAAGTATATCAAAACTAAGCACAAGTAGCCTTCACACATTGCACTCACATCTATCAAAACAAATAGAAGCACTTCAGCAGTAAAACTCCAAAACCAGAGACAAGCTTGCGGTGGCACCATGATGTATTATGGTCTCGGCGGACCCAGAATAAACCATAAGTCTCACCCCCCGCTCCGCTCGCTCGCCTCTTCACTCCAAAACACTGCTGTGCAATGGAAGTCCTGAGTGACGAAACTGGTCTGGGAGTTGCTACACGGCAAACTATTCATGTTCCATAACGTTCAGACTACTGAAAACCAAGTGTGCAGTGTTTTGGAGTGAAGAGGCGAGCGAGCAATGCCACTGCAAGCTTGTCTCTGGTTTTGGAGTTTTACTGCTGAAGTGCTTCTATTTGTTTTGATAGAAGTGAGTGCAAGGTTGTTTGGGTTTTCATCCACTCACCAATCCTCTGTGCGGTGACACAACAGAGATTCCAAAAGCTGGTTCAAGCTCCTAGCAATGTAGTAAGGCACCGGATCACCTTCTGTCGGCTGATCAGGATGGCCGGTAGCTAAACTTGCAAGGTGACCGGACAGTGGCTGGTTGCACAGCTGGATGGGTATTGCGACTCCTGAGGCGGTGTGGGTTGTCTCCACCGAGTTGGGGTGCCTAGCAGGGTCCCTGAGCTGAACAGTGGTGAATGAGGTGGGTGACACTGTTCCTGGCTCCCCTCAGACTCCTGGCAGCATTTACCCAGTTGTCTTGGCCAAAAGCATGGCTCTCTCTCTCTCTCTCTTTGGTGGAGTTCCACCACACAGTCCTTTCACCTCACTACTCCTGTCATCTGTCCCCTCTGTTAGGTGTAGACTGTGGCCCAGAAAAGGACTTTTTGAGGCTTAGCATCTCCCTCTTTGTCTTAGCCACCACATCTCCTCTGTCCCCTGTCACGCTCACCTCATTCTCTCTCGTCACACTCTCTTCACTCTCCCTCAGCCTTTTTCCTGGGAATGCAGGATATCTCTCTCCCTATTTATGGGCATGCTGGGGACTGTCATTTATGCCCCATTATATCTTATGGGCTGCATTGTCTCTGGGACTTCATGTCCCATGATTGTCCCCTCTTGGCTGCTGATTGGTCCCTCGCTTCAGCCAATGGAGAGGAAGGAGAAATCAGAGCGGGCAGAGATCCCTGTGAGCGCCACTCTGTCTCTCATTACATGCTCTGACAGAAGGTGGGGGGCAAGTGGGGGGAAAGGAGACAGTGACAGGCAGAAGCTCTCCTCCTCTCCTTACAATGCTGCTCTCTCTCTCCTAGCCCTTCCGGTTTTCCCCTGTTGCGGTGCTCCGAGCAGAGAACGGGGAGAAAGCCAACAGTTACCCTGTCTCTGGCACAGCCGCCCCTGTGCCTGCAAACTCTGTTAAACTCCCTGCTGCTGTCAGGGAGAAGGGTGGAAGGAACGTTGTTTGTGCCACTGACAGGGGTGGCTCAGGCTTGAACCGAGGGGGGGGGGGGGCAGCACAGTCTCTCCTCCTGGGACCCATTTCTGGCATTTCTCAGTGGGGAGAGCCAGCAGGGAGGTGGGGGGGAATCGCTGCTACACACTCTCCCCCACCAAAGAACCTTTGGTCCCCAAAGGAGGGACAGAGTCCTTCAAAATATAATGTCCACAACCTGTTGTATGTTTTCAAAATACAACGGGAGGCAAAAACAGGTTAGTACATGTAAGAAAACAAACAATTCGCATGCACATACAAATCTGGCAGAGAAACCTCCCACCATTTGTGATAAGAGGGAAGACTGTTCTGCCCACAAGCCACCAATATTGGGTTAGTCTTTTCACACCTTTCCACAAAGGCTCCTAAGACAGCAATGAACTGTGTGTGTGTGCGTGTATGTGTGTGTGTATATATATATATATATATATATATATATATATATATATATATATATATATATATATAGCCAGATTCGGGTACCGCGGCGTACCTTTGTGCGGGCGTAGCATATCTTCTTTACGCTACGCCGCCGCAACTTAGAGAGGCAAGTGCTGTATTCACAAAATAATTGCTCCGTAAGTTGCGGCGGCGTAGCATAAAGTGGCCGGCGTAAGCCCGCCTAATTCAAAGTAGGAAGAGGTGGGCGACATCTATTTAAATCAAGCTTGTAAATGAATGGCCGGTCGAACTGGGCATGCTCGCGCATGCTCAGAATCACGTCGCATAAACTCCCTAAGATACGTTGGCGTAAATGCCTATGACGTGAACGTAACTTACGCACAGCCCCATTCACGTACGACTTACGTAAACGACGTAAAAATTACGGCTCTTCCGACGTCCATAACTTTGCATGGGATGCGCCACCTTTTTGGTGGTTTATCTTTACGCCGGAAAAACGCCTTACGTAAACGGCGTAGATTACTGCGTCGGGCGTATCTTGCTCATTTGCATATTTAACATGGGAACGCCGAATGCGTCCAGCGTAACTACGCGCCCATGATACGCCGGCTTAGGCAAGTTACGTCGGACAGCTGAAGCCATGTTTTTCGGCGTAACTCGCTTTGTGAATCGGCGCAAAGATGCGACGGCGCACATTTGAAATTACGGAGATACGCCAACGTAAGTCTTTCTGAATCTGGCCCATAATATATAATGTGTACCAAAAGATACACATAGTGCAGCGCTACTACAGTGATAAATATAATTCAATGCTATACTTAGTGCTATTTATACATGCAATAGGATTCAAAAACATAAAAAAAATATAATAAATGTCCCATAAATCAATATATATCTTGATAATAGTGCTCCAGTGTTATTATCATATCACTGTGCTTCTCAAGAATTTTTATTGCTTGTGCACACCACCAGCTATTTTATCTACTCATCTCAAGGATGAGTCAGGAAGACTTAAATGAACTCTTTGGGCTAGATTCAGGTAGGAGCGCGTAATTTTAAAATGGCGTAGCGTAAGCTATTTACACTACGCCGCCGCAACTTTTACAGGCAAGTGCTGTATTCACAAAGCACTTGCCTGTAAAGTTGCGGCGGCGTAGCATAAATGGCTCGTCGTAAGTCATATTGGGCGGGTAAGGGGCGTGTATTATCTAAATTACGCGCGATCCTGCGCCGAACGTACTGCGCATGCGCCGGCCGTGAATTTGCCCCAGTGCGCATGCTCGCAAATACTCAATGAAAAAACTTGCGCAAAGCCCTATTGACGAACGTTTTACGTAAACGACGTAAAGACGGGAAAAAATATGGCGGCACGCTGTCCATACTTAACATTGGCTGCGCCTCATACAGCAGGGGTAACATTACGCCGGGCCTACGCTTACGCAAACGACGTAAAAAAAATGCGCCGGCCGGGCGTAGGTTCGAGAATCGGCATATTAGGCTAATTTGCATATTTTAGACGGGAACACCACAATGGCGTAAGAGACTTACGCCAGTCGGATCTAATAGAAATCTATGTGTAACTGATTCTATGAATCAGTCGCATAGATAGGATGGCTCAGACGCAGAGATACGACGGCCTACCTGGAGATACGCTGTCGTATCTCTTTCCTGAATTTAGCCCTTTATTGTCACTCCCCAAAAGTATTTTCTTTCTATCAGTACTCAGCGGTTCAACTTCTCCCTTTCATGATCTCCACTCCACCCAATGTGCCCCTCACAGATAGAAGGTTGATCTTCGGGATTACTCAGCTGTTCCTCCACTTCAATGGACTCATGTGTCATGTAATCAAAAACACAGCCGACATAGTGCTCTCTGCTATAAAACTTTTATTTAAGAACCAGCTAAAAAGAGGAACTTACTAGATATAAAAACAAACTTTGCTTGTTGCATACATTAACCAGTTAAGGACCCCCGCACGCCTATGTACGTCCACAACATGGCTCGTACAGGCACAAGGGCGTAAATTTACGTCCTCGCCTTAGTGCGGTTCGGGGGTCCCATCGGGACCCCCTCCGCGGCGTGCGGCGGTCCCCCTGGCTCTGGGAGCGATCGCCGACGAGCGGGCGGATGTCCGTGTTTTCCGCCCCCCCCGCGATCGCTCCCAGCCTGTCACTTCCTCCTCCTGTGTTTACACAGGAAGGAGGAAATGATGTAATCTCTCATCGCAGCGCTGTTTCCCAGCGCTGCTGATGAGAGAAGACATGCCAAGTAAGTGTGCACCAACACAACACTGACACACACTCACATAGGCACTCTCACACTCACATAGACATAGCCCCCCCACCCCCCCTAATAAAGTTTTAACCCCCTGATCACCGCCCTAGTTAACCCTTTCACTCCCTATTGCCAGCGTCACTAAGCGATCATTTTTCTGATCGCTGTATTAGTGTCGCTGTTCCCGCTAGGTAGCTATTTTTTTTATTACGATTTTTTTTTTTTTACTAAAGACATGTGGCTAAATAAATTTTGGCCTAAATGTTTTACTAAAATTTAGTTTATTTGATTTTTTTTATAACAAATAGTAAAAAAATAGTGTTTTTTTTCAAAATTGTCGCTCTATTTTAGTTTATAGCGCAAAAAATAAAAATCGCAGAGGCGATCAAATACCACCGAAAGAAAGCTCTATTTGTGGGAAGAAAAGGACGCAAATTTTGTTTGGGAGCCACGTCGCACGACCGCGCAATTGTCTGTTAAAGCGACGCAGCGCCGAATTGTAAAAACACCTTGGGTCATTTAGCAGCGTAAGTGTCCGGGTCTTAAGTGGTTAAGAGCGTCCTCTCGCTCACCACCATGGCTTCCTAACATCACAGGCTCGGATCTCCTCTGCACATGTATCGACCTCTGATTGGTCTTCCTCAGCAGATAGGGGAGGATACCTCACCCGAGCCTTTAAATATCATGTCATTGTATGGTAAACTTCCTAAGCTTCTCCCGGCAGATACAAGTAACTAAAATTCTGCCACTTCCTGCGGGCCCCGGACCACACTTTCACCACAGTCTAATGGTCGGCAAAAGATTGTATCAAATAAATAGATATATCGATTTTTGAAGTGTAGTGATTTCACTTAAAGTGTATAGCGCCTGAAATTTTGCAGTTGATTAATTATTAGGGTGGCGCTGATTGTTTCACACATTTGTATAGCAGTGAACTTTGGCCCAGTCATTGCTGGAGGGCTAGCATCTTCCGATGATGCTGCTTGGCCTGAGCTTTCTGGGCTTACATCCAATACATTCAGCTGGATTCAGTGGCGGTGTGTCCATAGAGGGCGCAGGAGCGCCACCCACTCTCTCCTGCACCGCTCTAATTACCAATAGATAGATTCATGCAATGCATGAATCTATCTATCGAGGACTCGGAGGACAACGTTGACCCGAAACACTGGCGGCATTTTATGGGGCAAACTGGCAGCACACTGGCGGCAACTGATGGGCTTACTGGCGGCAATTGATGGGGCACACTGGCAGCACACTGTCGGAAATTGATGGGGCAAACTGGCAGCACACTGGCGGCATTTGATGGGGCAAACTGGCAGCACACTGGTGGCATTTGATGGGGCAAACTGGCAGCACACTGGCGGCAATTTATGGGGCAAACTGGCAGCACACTGGCGGCAATTGATGGGGCACACTGGCAGCATTTGATGGGGAACACTGGCAGCACACTGGCGGAATTTGATGGGGAAAACTGGCAGCATACTGGCAGCAATTGATGGGGCACACTGGCAGCACACTGGTGGCAATGTGGCACACTGGCAGCAATTGATGGGGCAAACTGGCAGCACACTGGGGCATTTGATGGGGCAAACTGGCAGCACACTGGGGCATTTGATGGGGCAAACTGGCAGCACACTGGCGGCAATTGATGGGGCAAACTGGTAGCACACTGGCTGCAATAGATGGGGCACACTGGTAGCACACTGGCGGCAATTGATGGGGCACACTGGCAGCAATTGATGGGGCAAACTGGCAGCACACTGTCAGCAATTGATAGGCACACTGGCAGCTTACTGGCGGCAATTGATGGGGCACACTGGCAGCACAGTGGCGGCATTTGATGGGCACACACTGGCAGCAATTGATGGGCACAGTGGCTGCGTTTACTGTTTTTTTTTCTCCGTTTCTTTGCACCCCCCCAAAAAATTTGGGCACCAGCCGCCACTGTCTGTATTAGACAAGCTTCGATATTGCCAGTCAACCGTATTGGGATCCCTTTCCTCCACTCTATCAGGGCATACGTGTGAGAGTTCTCTTGGTAGGGCTTGATGTCTGTCTCCCATATTTTCTGATCTGGGACCAGTGTCTTCACAGCTTTACTGATCCATTCCTCGGTCCAGACCACTTCCAGGATGTCGATTTACAGCACTTGATTCCCGTTGCCAAGGGGCAGAAAGCCAACAGCTGCCCTGTCTCTGGCACAGCCACTGTCCCGCTGTTTAACTCCCCGCTGCTGACAGGGAGAAGGGGGGGTGGAAAAAACACAGAGAGCTGCTGTTTCCGCCACTGACAGAGGTGGCTTGCGATTGAATGGTGGGGGGTGGCAAAGTCTGTCCTCCTAGGACCCGCTTCTGTCATCTCTTGGCGGGGAGAATCAGCAGGGGGGTGGGGCAAATCACTGCCACCCTGCCACCCTGCTACACAGGTATTTTCCAGGAACCCAAGGTGCCAGCAGTAGAACTTTTGTTACTTTAAAAATGTCTTGGGTCAGGTCAGGTTCACTTTAAGGCACTGTTATGTATGCACGTGAGAAGCCCTTTGATAAAAGTCACTAACACAAGTTGTATATCGCTAACAGCTTTGATTCATTACTCGCTGAGCATAACTGAATCGAAATTCCATGTAAACATTTTGAAAATGAGATCGGATGCACGCCAGCGAATCAGATGAAAACTACCGCTGTGACTCTCCGCCAGATTGTCTTTTATTAATGTGTAATTAGTCTGCCATAATATATTCATTAAAACAGCCATTCACCGACTAATTTGATTGGATTACTACAGGCTTTTAGCAACCAAAAGTTTTTAGGCTTTGATTAAAAGGGACGTGTAAGGAATTTAAATTCGAAGAACTTAATGAATCCATTCTTTATAACCACCCTTTCGGCCTGCACTTTTTAACAGCGTAAAGTTCACCCATTGTTAAAATTTAAAGTGCACTTATGGGAATAAAACAACGCATGAGAGAGATCTAACAGCTTTACTTGGAGGGCCTAATTTAAAAAAGTGACTTTTTTTTATGTTTATGCATGTACATGAAGAGCTGCAGGCACCATGCATTTTTGTGTTTTGGGTGGGAACGGGCCACTTTAAAAGGTGGTGAGTTTGATCATCCCAAGATGGTAGATGTTATAATTGTATTGCATGCTCAGCATACAATCTTTGTGGGTTTTCCACTGTGCGGCCCCCTCCTTCTCTTGTTCTAGCCCTCCCCGCTTTTGCTTTGCCTATTAGGACCAGTTGAATTCTCGTGCACACTATGGCATCTGCTGTTTTAAATATACTGAACCTGGTTATAGATCCATAGGCCCAGATTCACATACATCGGCGCATATTTATGCCGCCGTAGCGTATCTCTTTTACGCTACGCCGGCGCAGAGTGGAGAGGCAAGCATGGAATTCACAAACAAATGCTCCTAACTCTGCGCCAGCGTAGTGTATATTTCGTAGGTGTAAGCCAGCGTAAGTGGAAGTAGGTGGAAGTTGGCGTGATCCATGTTAATGAAGCGTGACCCCATGCAAATGATGGGCCGGGCGCCAGACAAGTAATTAAAATAAACTGGGCATGTGTCGGGACATGGACGTATCCCCGTGCGCATGCGCACAACCACGTCGGAACAACTGCCTAAGATACGCCGGATCACTGTGTACGCCGTGAACATAACCTACACCCAGCCAGACCCATGTCGGGCCATATTCACAAACATCCAATGTAAAATATGTAGGCTTGTGTTCCCTGGTCCATACCTTTGCATGAGTTGCTCCTCATCTACGGGGAATCATTTTACGCCGAACGTAAAAGTTACGCAAATCGCTCAAATCATGCGCCGGGCGCAAGCACGTTCGTGAATCGGCGCATCTCCCATATTTGCATATTTTAATAGAAAATCAATGGGAAAGCCACATGCGTCCAGCATAAATATGCGCCCACTCTACGCGTAGGCAAGTTACGTCGGTGAGATGAAGTCAGATTTTAGCCGTATCTTAGTTTGTGGGTCCAGCGCATAGATATGACGACGCATATGACGTCTGCGTAAGTGCTTTGTGAATACGGGCCATATTCTTTGACAGAAAACTCCTGAAGAAGTGAACATTGCTCATGAAACTGGTTGAGGAAAACAGAGAATGTTATGAATTATGTAATCTACTGCATAATGCTGAATACCATTAGTGATGAGCGGAAAACGCCATATTCGATTTCGCGATATTTCACGAATATATAGATGAATATTCGCGAAATATTCGTTAATATCGAATATTCGTGATATTTTATA